>CM053625.1:29681609-29715429 GCA_028646595.1 Phalanger gymnotis | reverse complement strand
GGGGCCAGAAGCAATTGCAGCTGTAGTTTTGTAGCTGGCCCCACCTCCGCTGCCCCTGGGGTGGTGGCCAAACTGCAAACTCTATCCCAGTCCCCAGCAGCTTCTCCCAGTAACCTACTCTGTTGTCCTTGGTGTTTGTTGGTTGAGAAGTCTGGTAACTGCCACAGCTCACTGATTCAGGGTGCTAGGGCATGCTCCACCCAGCTCCTGGTCTGGTTGGTCTGCGCCGCCCACACTGGGCTCTGCTCTGCTCCCCTTTGCTCCCAGCTCTCTGCGGGATAGACCTTACCCAGAGACGGTGCCCTGCTTCCCTCTGCTATTTCGTGGGTTCTGTAGTTCTAGAACTGGTTCAGAGCCATTTTTTATAGGTTTTTGGAGGGACTTGGCAGGGAGCTCATGCTAGTCCCTGCTTTCCAGCAGCCATCTTGGCTCCGCCCCCCTCCTTTCCCCATCTTGACTCCTTGGTAAACCAATTAAGCTTTACATTATCTTCTACTCCCTGGTCCTTTGCCTCCTTTTCCTCTCCACTCCTGGCCTACCAAGCTCCAGCCTTGGATGACACCCACCATCCACTGCCTTTGCTCCAATGAAACCATGCTGACTAGATACACGACAAATTTATGTTAAATACTCTCAAAGGGGCCCTCCTTATGGCAAAATAATCCTTTTCCACCTCCCTAACTGATTTCACTATCCCATTCACAACAGTACTTTTTTCCTAGACCTTTTTTTCCCTCCTCCAATCTCCTAGGGCTCCCCCTCCCCCCACTCTCTCAGCTAATAACATTGCCTCATAGTCCACTGAAAAACCTAAGTCATTCACTTCTTGCTCCTCCTCATCTCAAATCATTCAGATGCCTTCCCCCACAATCTCCTCCTTCATATCGTCTCACATAAAGAGATGGGCCTTCTCTTCACTAAGGTAAACCCCTCTGCAAGTGATCCCGTTCCATACCATCTTCTCCAGTAGATTACACCCTCTGTCATCCCTCCCTTCTCACTAATCTTCCATCTCCCTTCCCAGAAGCCTATAAACACACCCAAGTCATGTCAAGTCTAGTCAAGAAGTATTTATTAAGTGCTTGGTGTGGCCGGAAGGGGCCAATGGAGAAGGCTGCAGTTGAGTTACAGTGGCAGAATCTAGAGAATGAAAAATGTTTTCCATCCAGATGGTCTTCGTGTTTCCCCCTTCCTGAAGACACCTTCACTTGGTCTATCTGTCCCCACTAGCTATCTTCTTATATTTCTCCTCTAAATTCTCCAAAAGCCATTTACAATCTATACTTCTAAGTCCTCTATAATCCAGCAACACTGACCTCCTTGTTGTTCCTCACATCATTCCCTGATTGCATTTTCACTGTTTTCCCCAGTGCCTAGAATTCCTACTCTGCCTCCTGGCTTCTCTGGTTCCCATCAACACTCAACTAAAACCCTACATTATACAAGAAGTCTTTCCTGGTTCCCCTTAATGCTAGTGCCTTCCCTCAGAGATTACCTCCAATTCATTCTGCATAGATTTTTTTTACACATAGTCATTTGCATGTAGTGCCCCTTTATTCATGTGAGCTCCTTGAGGGCAGGCATTGTTTTTGCATTTTTTTTAAAAATTTATTTCTAGAACTTACATAGTATCTGGCACGTAATAAGTGCTTAATAAATGCTAGTTGACTGACTGACTCCTGGTTATTAAAGAACAGTAAACACTATATACTCTGCAAGACATCTGCCTCTCAGAGTAGGAGGTCTGGATGGTCCCTAATCCTTATCTTCCTATTTGCATAAGGGGCTCACTAATCTTCCCACTGAGATTTGGAGCTGCCTGGTTTGGGAGACCATGCTCCTTGGAGATTAAATCTTCACAGAACTGCTCGACCTACGGTCTTGTCTACCTAGCTCCATCCAACACAGTCTTCACAGGGCTATCACGAAGAGCAGATAAGACAGTGAAGGTAAAAAAAAAATTTTAATGTTAAAGGGCTGTATAAATATCAGGATTGTTATCATTGTGATCATCTTATTCTACTCAATTTTTGATGGGGTTTAGATAGAAGTAATCTTAGGTCAAGTCACTTTCTTGCCATAAATCTTTTAGGTACCACCGTCCTTCCAGTTTCCTGGGTTCATAACTATGGCATTATCCTCTACTCATTCTCTTTCACTCTCTCTTTCACTATCCACTCAAAAGCCAAAACTTCACATGTCTACTCCCACAACACTTATTAACATCAGACCCCTGTTCTCCTCTCACACAGCTACACCTTTAGTGCAGGCCCTTACCTATTGTCTTCTAAATGACTGCAACCACCTCCTAATTGGTCTCTTTGCCTCAAGTCTTTCCCCTCTCTAGTCCATCCTACACACTACCACCTGCTAAAGTTGATGAGGAGTACACTCATGTGTCCCAGTGTCCTGAAAGAATTCCCTTGGAGGCGAGGAGCCAAGATGTCGGAGTAAAGGCAGGGACTTGCTTGAGCTCTCCCCTAAACCCCTCCAAATACCCATAAAAAATGACTCTAAACAAATTCTAGTTACAGAACCCATGAAATGACAGAGTGAAACGAATCTGCAGCCCAAGACAACCTGGAAGGTCAACAGGAAAGTTCTATCACACCAGGCTGGGAGTGGAGCATAGTCCAGCATGGATTCCACCAGCACAGGCAGGGCTGGAGCAGGGCTCAGAGGACTGAATGACTGGCAGCTGTGGCAGTTCCCAGACTTCTCAACCCACAAACACCAAAGACAATGTAGAAAGTTAGTGGGAAAATTCTGTTGGACTCAGGTGACAGAGGAGCCTGGTCCAGCCTCAGCCCCAGGGTGGTGGAGGTGGCAGTGGCAGTGGCAGTGGCAGTGGCAGCGGCAGCGGCAGCAGTGGTTGCTTCCAGAACTCTAGGCCCACAGATGGTGGGGGGATCAAGCAGCTGATCAAAGTAGAATTGCAAGGATCCCTTTACTGGCACTGAGGTAGTATTCTCTTGCTTTGTCCTCCTTGGATCTGGGTCATAGTCCTAGGTGGTGGTCCTGGGGTGAGGAGGAGCACTGGTGTGACAGAGCTTGTGGTGTCTGTGGAGAGGGAATCCTCCTCACAGTCCCAAGGCAGAAAAGACTGCTTGAGGTCACTCAGAGACCAGAACACAGGCCAGGAAGAGAGTAAACATGTCCTTTGATCATACCACCTTGGAAGAACTGAAAATTCACAGGTGCCTAGAAGTATCTCTGAAAATAGTTGTACAAAACCCCTGAAGCTTGGAACAGAGGACTTTCCACTCTTGAAGCAGAGTCCTACCTTGACAAAGAGCTCAAAAGTCAAGTAATTGGCTAGGAAAATGATCAAACAGTATAAAAAGAACTCAAACTATAGTGTTTTACTTTGGTGACAAAGAAGATCAAAACATCCAACCAGAAGAAGACAACAAAGTCAAAGCTCTTACATCTAAAGCCTCCAAGAAAAATATAAATTGGTCTCAGGCCATGGAAGAGCTCAAAAAGGATTTGGAAAAGCAAGTAAGAGAAGTAGAGGAAAAGTTGGGAAGCAAAATGAGAGTGATGCAAGAAAATTGTGAAAAGCACGTCAACGGCTTGCTAAAGGAGACCCCAAAAAATACCAAAGACAATAACACCTTAAAAATAGACTAACCCAAATGGCAAAAGAGGTCAAAATGCCAATGAGGAAAAGAATGCCTCAAAAAACAGAATTGGCCAAATGGAAAAAGAGTTCCAAAAGCTCACTGAAGAAAATAATCCCTTAAAAATTAGAATGGAGGAAATGGAAGCTAATGACTTTATGAGAAATCAAGAAATTATAAAACAGAACCAAAGGAATAAAAAAAATAGAAGACAATGTATCTCATTGGAAAAACCACTGAACTGGAAAATAGATCTAGAAGAGAGAATTTAAAAATTATTGGTCTACATGAAAGCCATGATCAAAAGAATAGCCTAGATAGACATCATCTTTCAAGAAATTACAAGGAAAACTGCCCTGATATTCTGGACCAGAGGGTAAAATTGAAAGAATCCCCTGATCACCTCTTGAAAAAGATCCCAAAAGGAAAACTCCTGGGAATATTGTAGCCAAATTCCAAAGTTCCCAAGTCAAGGAGAAAATATTGCAAGCAGCCAGAAAGAAACAATTTCAGTATTATAGAAACACAATCAGGATAACACAAGATCTAGCAGCTTCTACATTAAAGGATTGAAGGGCTTGAAATGTGATATTCCGGAGGTCAAAGGAGCTAGGATTAAAACCAAGAATCACCTACCCAGAATAACTGAGTATAATACTTCAGGGGAATAAGTGGACATTCAATGAAATTGAGGACTTTCAAGCATTCTTGATGAAAAAACCAGAGCTGAATAGAAAATGTATATACATATATGTGTGTATGTGTGGGTGTGTGGGTGTAGGTGTGGGTGTGGGTGTGTGGGTGGGTGTCGGCATGGGTGTATGTGTATATACATATATATATATATACAGAGAGAGAGACAGACAGACCAAGGGCACAGAGTAAGTTGAATATGAAAGGATGATATCTAAAAAAATAAAATTAAGGAGTGAGAAAGGAATATTCTGAGAGAAGGAGAAAGTGAGAGATAGAATGGGGTAAATTATCTCACAGAAAAGAGGCAAGAAAAAGCTCTTACAATGGAGGGGAAGAGGGAAGGTGAAAGGGAATGAGTGAACCTCACTTTCATGGGATTTGGCTTAAGGAGAGAATAACATATACACTCAGTTTGGTATCTTACCCTACAGCAAAGTAGGGGAAAGGGGGATGGGGGGGATAATAAAAGGGAGGGCAGACTCAGGGAAGGGGTCATCAGAATGCATGCCATCTTGGGGCAGGGGGGAGGGGAGAGAGGGGGAGAAAATTTGGAACTCAAAATCTTGTGGAAATGAATGTTGAAAACTAAAAATAATTAAAGAAAAAAAATTTTAAAAGAATTCACTTGGACAATCTCTAAGTTAAAGAAAGGCATTTATTGGGGTAATGCACCCAGAGGGCCTGCTTTCCGTGGTAGGCAGAACAATTAGCCAAGTTAGTGGTGTGGTCTAAATACAGTTTGATGGACAGGAGGAAGGGGAGTGAGAGAAGGGGAGGGCAAGCATGGCTTTGGAATACCTGGAATATCAGGTAGTCTGCAGGTGTCTTTGTCCTACAGATAAGCAAGGAGAACAGGAAAGGAGAGAAGAGCTGCTCCGGAATGTCATGGTAGTTGGGGGTGCTTTGTGAAAGCACACACATAAGTCCACAATGGGGACATCAATGCATTGTCTATGGCTGGTCACATCCTGTACCTTATCTCATATCTCACATCCGGCATCCTGCCTGCTTCATTTGCCTACTTCATCAAATTTATTCTCGTCAGGGGTATTCTGACCATGTTATTTCCCTACTTAATCAACTCCCATGGTTCTCTTGTTGCCTCCCGGACAATATATAAACTCCTCTGCAGTTTTTAAATCCTTTCACAATCTGGCCCCAACCTCATCCTAGCCTTGTTGGGACTCCCTTCTTTCAGTTCCTCATACACAACACCCCATTTCCAGCCTTTGTTTAGGCTGGTCCCTAACACTGTTCCCTCATCTCTACCACATCAAATCCCTCACCACCTTCAAGTCTGAGCTCAAGTACTACCTTCTGCATGAGGCTGTCACCTCTCTCCCAAAGTACTTTGTATTTCACTACTCTGTATATTTATTTATATTTATTATTATGTTGCGGTTGCTCAATCATGTCAGACCTTCGTGACCCTATTTGGGGTTTTCTTGGCAAAGCTACTGGAGTGGTTTGCCATTTCCTTCTCCAGCTCATTTTACAGGTGAGGAAACTGAGTCAAACAGAATGAAGTAACTTGCCCAGGATCACATAGCTAGTAAGTCTCTAAGAGTGAATTTGAACTCTAATCTTCTTGAATCCAGGTTAATGCTTGATCCACTGAGCCAGCTAGTTGTTGCTTTGTGGTAATATGATAGAATAAACATTTATTAAGTATTTACTGTGTGCCAGGCACTGAACTAAGCACTAAGGATACAAATAAGAAAGAGTCCCTGCCCTCAAGGAGCTTACAATCTAATGATAAGGAAATGTTCATCTTTCTCTAGCTGCTTTAGTGTGACAAGCCCTGAATTCCATTAATATTGTACAGGCTTTTTATTAAAATACTTTATAATTCCATCCAAGGTCTTTGTCCCAAAGGTATAGATTAGGAGTGGTATTGCCTAGTTGTTAACTGCTTTAAACATGTCCTTCCCACTCAGCTTTGATTTCAAGATGTCAGCAAGTCTCAACATATTTAGTCACAGCCTTGTCTTCAATATCACTATGTTTGGTGCATTTGGCCTCGAGCTCAGTTTTTTGTAGGTATCACCTGCACCCATTGGTGGAATCTGATCTCCAAATTCAAGCTTAATGTCTTTAGTTTCTACCTTTCCTTGGCACACATCAGAAACTGTATACTTATTGAATCCAAATGCCAACCTAATGTCATCCAAGAATGATTCCAGGAAGGAGCTGTTTACTTCGTTTTTCAGTAGAGCCATATAGGTTAACGTCATCCTCATATAGCAAATGGCTAAGAAAATGTGTTGGTTCAACTCTCTGTTTAACTTGGAAGCCACACTTAGTTCTACTTAGAAAAGACAATAATAGATTTGAGGCCAGTCAAAAGCATAATACACTCAAACTATCTCTCAGAATAATGCAATTTTAAAATTATTACTTCTGGATGTTATGTTGATGGCAGCTAGGTGGCACGGTAGAGAGAGGCCTGGATTTAGATTAAAGAAGACCTGAGTTCAAATATGGCCTTAGACACTAGCTGTGTGATTCTTGGAAGTTCCCTTAACCACTGTCTGCCTCAGTTTCCTCATCTGTAAAATAAGCTGGAGAAGGACATGGTAAACTACTCCAGTATCTTTGCCAAGAAAACCCCAAATGGGGTCAGGATCAGGAAGAGTCAGACACTACTGAAATGACAGAACAGCAACAGCAACAGTAAGCCATTCCACTTATTTTCAATTTAATTATTTTCATCTCCCATACCCCTCTTCTAATCTTATGTGGATTAGTGACTTGGGACAAAGATGTGAATATAGTCCCCACTCCCAGTGACGAGCTCATTGTTTTGCAGGCTTCTTCATATTTTTTTAAAGGTATTCAAACCTCCCATTCTTTCTAGAGTTGGGAATGTCTACTTTGCATCTGAAGGCTTTTCCCTGTAGGTGTCTAATTTCAACCAATTCAAGTCAATTCTGACCTTCAGTTTTGGCTGACATCTCCCAGAGACACCGCCTCTTACCTAGGAAGCTGGTGAAGCAGTTTACTGGTGATTCATTAATCAATCCAAAAACATTTATTAACGCACCCAAGTGCCAGACACAATGCTAAGCACCTAGGAATAAGACAGAAGCAAAACTGTCTCTGCCCTCAAGAAACTTTTGTTCTAATGGGGAAGACCCTATGAATGTATATAGAAGATACATGCCACACAGATATAAGGTCACTTTATAAAGGGAAGACACCATTGGCTTTGGGAATCTGGAAAATCCTTGCACTGAATGAAGGTGGCCCTGCAGACAGTCTTGAAGAAAGCAGGAATTCCAAGAAGCAGATGTTAAAGCACAGCAGGCTTGGGGGACAGCCAGTACAAATGAAGGAAGGAAATCAACACTTCTTAAGGGGCTACTATGGGCCAGGCACTGTGATAAGCACTTTACAAATATTTCATTTGATTCCCATAACACCCTGGGGGGTAAGTGCTATTATATCCTCATTTCACAATGGAGGAAACAGGCACATATTCTTTAAGTGACTTGCCTAGGGTCACACAGCTACTAGGTGTCTGAGGCTGGATTTGAATTTAGGTCTTCCTGACTCCAGGCCCAGAGATCTATCCACTGAGCCACCTAGTTGTCTCTAATGGCACAGAGAAGGAGTGTCAAGTTTGAGAAAGAGCAGATAGGCAGATTTGACTGGACACCGTAGCAAGTGGAGGGGAGTAATGTGGAAGAGACCTGGGAAGATAGAAAGTGGCCAAGCTGTGAACAGTTTTAAATGCCATGTGATCCTAGAGATTTTATGAAATCATGGGAGTTCATTGAGTAGAGTGGTCACATGGTCAGGTGAGCTTTTTAGGAAAATCCCTTGGGAGACTGTGGAGGGTACAGACCTGAGAGACCAGTCAGGATTCAAAATTAGAAGGCTATGGCCATCGATCAGCCTAGAGGGAACGAGGGCCTGAAAAAAGCTGGTGGCAGTAGGACCGAATGGGAGTTATACCACTGCTATGGTTGCAACAGAAATAATGAGATGGTAACTGATTGAGTGTGGGGGTGTTATCAGTCCAAGGTCAGGAAACATTTGTGTATTCTACTTATCTGTATATTTGTATCATACTTTTATCTGTGTACTTATGTCCACCTTCACCTACCCGCTATTTCTCTTCCCCTCGAAGAATAGAAACTCCTTCCTCATACAAGATGGTAACATGTTGTAAGGGATAGGGAGCTATCCTCAGAGTCAGTAAGACCTAGGTTCAAGTGCTGCCTAGGCTGGCTGTGTGACTGAGTCACTTGGCCTAACTCCCGGCAGTCCTTAAACTGTTTTAGAGCCAGGGCTGATTTGTATTACTAGTGGGGGTTTTCTTATACTCATGAAATGCAGGTCCAACCCAAAAAACAAAGCCTTTGTCGATGTTCGTTACTTAATACTTCTAAGCCGAATTGAACCCAGGCGTCCTGATCCAGGGTTCTTTCCAACCACCCCGGTGCTTTCTTTTTCACATCCTTTATCTCGTAAGATCTCTAAACAGCCTCCTTTGATACATGGGGAAACTGAGACTCAGAGAAAAGTCTCATTCGCTGGCTCACAGGGAGTGAACGGTGGGGATTAGAGCCTGGACTACAAGAGCCAGTGCTGGAACTCAGGTTTCCTAGCACCCCTTCACCCTGCAGTGGCCTCAGCAGCCCCGCAGCCCACTCCCTGCCACTCCTAGGGCCCTCCAGAAGACCCAGGGCGTTGGCCGTACCAGGCTCAGCTCCATCCACGTGGGCCTCTCGGGGCGGGGCTGGTGGGGTTGGTCTGGCTGGGCTGGGCAGGGCTGGGCGCCGCCTCCGCACCTTCCCCAGCGCTTCTACTTTCCAGCTCTAGAGCCCCGCCTGGAGCGGAGTGCCAAGGAGCCAGGCGCCGGGAGTCGGCGTTCTGTCTGGCAGAAGCATTGACACAGACAGGCGGACGAGACGCTGCTTTGAATCACACAGGCAAGGCAGACCTGCGGAGGAAATCTCCGGCGTTGCCACTGCTCCCCTCCTGGTAAGTCTGGGGTAAACTAAGGCTAGGGAGAAGCAGGCTGTGGCCGAAGGGGTGCCCGCGCAGAACTGGCCCCTATTCCTCTGGTCAGCTTTGGTGTGCGTAGCGTGCGAGGAAAGAAGGGAAAGGGGAGGCAGCAGCCTTCCACCCAGTGTCCCTGCTTTTCTGCTGGAGGGGGCCAGGGGCCCGATCCCGCCACTGCAACCTCCCAAATCTGGTTTCAGGGCCAAAAATGACTGGGGGCGGGGAGAAAGACCCAGGTTCCCGGGCGCCTCCTCCTTCCTTCCCATCCTTCCACCCCCAACGACACTCCCACTCCGGGCACCGGGGGCAGTTGTAGCCGAATCCCCTTCTGTTGTTTCTTCCAGTGAATTAGCCCATAGCCTTCTCCTCTTAAAGCAGGTTTTGCCCCATGGGCAGGGAGAAGTGGGGATTTTGCTCTGGATTAAGTTCTCCAACCTCCTTTGCATCGAGTTTTCAGTTTTGCCCCATCTCTATTCATTCTCAGAAAGAATCTGAGTGAAAAAAATGAGGGAGGAAACGTCAACTTTTGTTTCTAGATTCCGCTGTTTGAAAGGACTGGGTGGGTCTGAGTATATCCGTGGGGACTCTCTCGCTTTGGTTTGGATTGGGTATATTCTAGTGTTTATGTCTTTCCTGTGGTGACTCTGAGGTCATCAGACCCTGAGGGTAGGGGGTTGCAAGACTGAAGTAGGTAGGAAAGAGATTAGCAGCTGGATGGGGGCGGGGTGGGGGGAGAGGAAAGGGGGGGGCAGTGAGTAGAGCGAAGTGGAGAGAGGGTGGAAGCTGGATAGAAGGTTTGGGGTGCGGCGGGTAGGAGGCAGGCTGGAGGGAAAACAAGGAGATTCCCATTCTTGCTATCCAAGCAAGTCCTACTTAGGAAAATCTTAAGGTAGGGTTTGTAAAAATGGTTTTAAGGGGGCACTACGTGGTGATGAAGAGGACAATCCAACTATGGTTACAATCACCTAGAGAGGGGAGCTGTTCTACCCTCTGTCAATCAACCAGCTTTTGTTAAGTATTCCTCATCCCTTTGGGGTTTTTAGGAAATGGGGGCACAGGATGTTGTTTCCCAGAGGGGTGCTACTGTGACGGGACAATGGAGGCAGAGGTAAAGTCCTCCGTCGTGTTGGTGGTCTGGGACTAAGCACTATTTGTACAGAATCATAGCTCTGTTTACTATCATTTTCCCGTCTGTTGGAGTTCGAGCCCTTTAGCAGCCTGGTCCTTTGAATGCAGGAAGGAGGGAGTGCCTTCCACCAGCAGGAACTTTGCAGAGTTCCAGGCTGTGGGTAGGGAGTCAGCTTGTTGAAAAATTGGTGTTCTGGGAGAGGAGTCTCTGTTCCGAGAACTGGAATCGCGGGCCTCTGTTCCACCCACCCGCCAGAGACGCACCAATTCACTTGGCAGAAGGGCGAAGAAAGGCCCCATGGGACCTCAGATTTTATGTCTTCGTGTTCTTTTTGTAATAAATGTGGGGAGCAGGATCTGGGAAAAGCAATTCTGAGGCCGGACTGCCAGCGTAAACTGAGAGTCACTGAATTTTATGAGAAACAGCCACAAACAACAGGCTCCCTGGGCTTAAAGTGGGGAGAGAAGTCTGTCTGTGGCTGTGCATTAACACAGGTCATGGATTTTCCTCTAGTAGCTGAATCATGGCCTGGAATAGTTAACTATTACTGAAACCCTTTCCTGAGTTGTCAACCAAAGTTATTTGGCCAATTACTGCTGGGGAGATAGGAAGGAAAAGACAGGGCTCCTGACCTCAGGCTAGTCTCCAGACAGAGAAGGGGGAGCTCATGGCCCCTTGATTTCTCTGGTCCCAGTACAAGGGGAGAAAAACACCCAGCAGAGAAGGGCAAAGAAAGCAAGCCCTGCAAACAGTGCACAAACCCATATATTTGGCCTCAGAAGGACTGCATCTTGAAGGTTCATATGTTGCCCAGGAGCCATGTACCTGCCCAGTGTCAGAGGGAAACACCTGATACAGACATCCCACATCCTAGAGGCACCCACAGGTTTGCCCAATGACTCTGGGCAGGGGCTATCATCAGAACATCTGCCTGGAAATCCACTGGCAAATATCGGGGATAGCCATATAAGCTGCTGTATCCCAGCAATGAGGTGCGTTTTATAGGTGAGAGTGGAATTCTAACAGCTGACTTTTGCTTTAAACTTTGCAAAGCATTTTACATACCTTACATACCTGTTACCTCACTTGAGCCTCAGAGCAGCCCAGTGAGAAAAGTGCCGCACCTGTGATAATAGAGCACCTCCCATGTGCCAGGCACTTCACTAGGTTCTTTACAGGTATCATCTCATTTGATTCTCACCACAACCCTGGGAGGGAGGGGCTGTTATCTCCATTTTATAGTTGAGGAAACTGAGGCAGAGGTTAATAACTTGCCCAGGGGCATAGGTCTTGGAGCCAAATTTGAGCTCAGTCTTCCTGACTTCAGGTCAGGTCCTCCATCCTGGCATGTAATAAGCACCATATAAATGGTAGCTGTCACCATCACCATCACCCTAATCTTCTACTTTGCCACCCAGCAGTGAAGGAAAATTACATTCACCAAGTGACTTTTCCAGGGTCACACAGCTAGTTAGTATCATTTGTAGGAATTTGAACTCAGGTCTTCCTGACTCTAAGTCCGGGGCTCTCTATGCCACGATGCCTTCCCTTTGGTTCTATTTGACAGTCCCGTGTTCTGTTCATTGTTGTCTTCGTTGGCCAAAAGCCTCAGGAAGCTCCTAGTTGCCAGAGGTCCTATCCTGGGCACTGTTCCAAAAGAACAGTCCCTGACCCCAGAGCTCACAGCCTAATGATAACCATTATTACTATTAGCTGCTGGGGTTTTTTGAAGCTTTACAAAGCACTTTCTATGTAACCTCCCTATAAGAGAGCCTATTCTGCAGAATTTATTATTGTTATAACAAAGATTATTGTCCCCCATTTTAGAGATGTGGAGGTTGAAGCTCAGTGTCACAGATAATGACACAGATTCACCTGCTAAGACAAGGCTTAAGACTAGAGTCAGTATTATTGGGTGTACATGAATAACAGTGCTAATTTCTATAACCCTGAAGGTTTGCAAAGTGCTTTCTTCATAACCCTATGAGGCAGGCCCTTGTGGTATCATTATCCTGATGTTACAGATGGGAGAACTGATGCACTGAGAGATGGGGAGATATCTATAGCCGGTACGTGCTTGAGGTGGGATGTGAAGCCAGGCCTGCTGACTCCAAGCTTTCCTCCAGGCAGAAGGGTCCCCTTTATGAAAGGAGGAAAAGGTGATCTTCGGGGGGGGGGGGCTCATGAGGAAGCAGATGAGAAATCACCAGTGTCCTGGTGAATCAGGGAGTATTCCAGGAAGTGGCAGGCTGACGATAACATGGCATAAAAAGGCCTTCAGGAGTAACCTGGAGTTAACAAGTGACATGAAGTGTTTCCCAGGCTTTGTGTAGGATGCTGATGTACATGTCAGCCTTAATTGCCTGTGCTCACACATAAGACCTTTTAAGCTAATACCTTAAATAGCTTCTTTTCTCCTCTGATCAAACTGCAATTATTTTTCAGTGGGTTGAAAGAGTTAGCTAATTCCTGAAGGCTGCTAAGGCAATGTCACAGCAACCAAGGAACTTCCCTGGCTCCCTGTTCGAACACTTCAGAACTTCAGGGCTGTTCATTATAACTCTGAGAGACTATGGGAATCTGCAAAGGGAGAGCCATGCCCTCACTACTCAAAACTCTTTCCCTCCTTTCACAACCAGCTCAGAATTGGGAAAAGTTGGGGACAATATGGATTGATGATGGTGGTGGGTGGTGATGATGATGATAACTAAACACACACACATATATAGATATAGATACAGGTGGCACTTCACAGTTTGCAAAACGCTTTAGGAGGTACATTATCTCATTTGAACCTTCCAACAGTCCTTTGTGGTAGGTGCTCTCATCAGTATTGTTATCAAACAATAAAGATTTATTAAGCACCTACTATGTACTGTATTAAGCAGTGAGGACACAAAAACAAGCAAAAGATAGTTCCTGCCCTCAGGGAGCATACTATCTAGCAGGTGAGACAACACACAAACAAATATATACAAAGCAAGCTATATATAGGATAACTGGGAGTTAATTAACAGGGAAGACACTGGAATTAATAAGGGTTGGGGAAGACTTCCTGTGGAAGGTATGATTTTAGTTGGGACTTGAAAGAAGCCAGGGAGGTCAATAGTTGGAGTAGAAGAGGGGAAATGTTCCCAGCATGGGGGCAGCCAGAGAAAATGCCTGGAGCTGACAGATGGAAAGAGCCAGAAGGCCAGTGTCACTGGATTGAAGAGTATATACGGGGGGAAAAGGGCAGAAGGTATAAGAAAACTGGAAAGGTGGGGTGGGGGGTGTAGTTTGTGAAGGGCTTTGAATGTCAAACCAAGCATTTCGTATTTGATCCTAGAGCCAATAGGAAGCCACTGAAGTTTATTGGGGCGATGGGGTGGGGATGGTGATTAGACCTGCATTTTAGAAAAATCACTCTAGTGGCTGAATGGAAAATGGATTGAGTGGGGAGAGACTGAGGCAGGCAGACCCACCAGCAGGCTGTTGCAATAGTCTGGATGAGGGCCTGCACCAGAGTGGTGGCAGTCTCAGAGGAGAGAAGGTGTAACTGAGAGAAGTTGCAAAGGCGAAGTAGTATATAGAGGGACAAGAAGAGAGGGCGCAGGACAGAACCTTGAAGTATATCTATCGTTAGAGGGCATGATCTGGAAGAGGATCCAAGAAAGGAGACCAGAGGAATGGTCAGACAGGTAGGAGGAGAACCAGAAGTGAATGGTGTCCCAGAAATCCATTTCATAGATAAGGAAACTGAGAACAACCAGGTACAATATAAAGAAATAGAAACATGTAAGTTTAGGGGTGTTCAACTTTTAGAGGTCATCTAGGCCACTAATTTGATATCAGAACCTCTTTAGTCTCTTAAAATTTATTGAGGACCTCAAAGAGCTTTTGTTTATGTGGGTTATATCTATCAAATTTTATCGAATTAGAAATTAAAACTGATAAATTTTAAAAAGATTTTATTAATTTATTTAAAATAATAAGCTTATTCCATGTTAGCATAAATAACATTTTTATGAAAAATAACTATGTTTTCCAAAACAAAATTTAATGAGAAGAATGCCATTATTTCACATATCTTTGCAAATTTCTTTAATAGAAGACAGCTGGATTGTCTTATGTGCTGATGCATTCAATCTGTTGCAGAAGATTGTTTTGGTTGAAACATATGAAGAAAATCCAGACCCACAGTTATGTAGTTGGAAAAGGGAGAAGTATTTTAATGGGCAAATAGCATTCTTAGTAGTCTTATGAAAATCATTTTGACCTCAAACACCCCCTTGAAAGGTCTCAGGACAAACCATTCTTTGAGAACTGATGACAACCCCCTCACTTTTTAGATAAGGAAACTGATTTATTAGTACTACTGTTCATTACCTTTAGGTGAAGATATTAAATGTCCCTATTTTTTAAAAAGTACAAATGGTGTAAGGAAAGTAACTATTAATAGCTTTTGATATTTTATGCAAATTGGCTTATCTAGTCAGCAGAACCACTTGCTGCATTTGGGGGCCCAACGTGTGGTACGGTGGATAGAACCTTGGACTTGGAGTCAGGAAGACCTAACTGCTTCAAGTGATTCCCAACTGTGTGACCCTGGGCAAGTTACAACCTCCCTTCGCCTCCGTTTCCTAATCTGTTAGTTCAGTTAGATGGCTTGTAAGATCTCTTCAGAAGAACTGGTTTTCAGATTCCTGTTTACTTCTTTTATAGTGGGACTTACTACCATTGTAGCCCCGAGTAAACTGCTTCCCCTCTGTGGGCCTCAGATTCCTCCTGTGAAAAATGAGGGGGGTCAGACTAGAGCCAATCTTTTCTGTCTTTAAACCCTGTGAATCCCTGGGGCACTGGCATCCCACCTCTTAGGCCTCATCTGGTTCCGCAGCTTTATCTAGCCTGGAGCTTGTTCCAGCTGTAGGGGAGACAAGAGAGAGGAAAAAACCAAGGCCCTCCAGACTCCTCCCATCCTCATTAGAGAGACTGAAAGGTCACCCCAACCAAAAGTGGCCTCTGACCTGGAGTCATTGACTGCTCGCGGGCCAAGCAAATGCCACCTTATTCGTTTTGTTGTCTCTGTCATGTTTTGCCAAGCAAACCATGAGCTTCCTAAGAGCAAAGATCAGTTGTTATTTACCTTAGGAGCCCCACTCCCCGGTGAAACAACCTAGCAACACGATTGGCGCTCAGTGAGTGTGCTCTCTTTGGGTGGGTGATGAAACCGGAGGCACGGAAATCTCATCTCTAAAGCAGAGAAGGCAATAGTCCCACTCAGGGAACACATCTGGGCTATGGTGTGCATATCTGGGCTGGATCCTGCATGCAGGTGGAACATGGACAATCTGGAGGCTTCCAGAGAAGGAGGGCACCCAGGGTGAAGTGGGAGCTGACAACCATGCAATACGTGAAGATGACTGAAGGGAGTGGTGGTGTTAGGCTGAAGAGTAGAAGGGTCACAGGGGACACGCCAACTGTGTCAAGTGTGTGGAGGGCCCTTGGACAGGAATAGGCTACGTGGCCCCACACAGGGCAAACCAAGCAGCAGTGGGGGACAGGGAGGGCAGTGCCAAGGATTTCTGTTCCCTCTAAGTCCAGACTTCCTAACAGGGATGTTCAGTAAAGAAATGGGATGCACTGAGATGAGATTTCTGTCTCCAGAGCAAAAGGGGGACTGGGTGGTATTGCACATCTCTGCTGCTCTGATTCTACATGCAATTTCTTTTCATTTGCTTACTTTTTAACAACAAACATCTCCTCTTTCTCACTTCTCCTTGCTCCCACTCCTCCCTGGCTCCCAAACAAGTTCTAACCTTTGTGGCTTAGATTTAAGATCACTGTGGGCTAGACCGGTAATGGAAGGCTTTCTGGAGAAACCAGAACTTGAATTAAGCTTTGAACTTACCTTCCCCCAAAAGCTCCAGATTTCATTTGAGTTATTCATTTCTTCACCAGAAAGTCAGCAATGATGCCAGTACTGCCCAGGTGAAATTTTATCACCTTTCCTGCCCTGCTAACACACTTCCTACTTTCCAGCCATCTATTTACTGGAAAGAAGAGGATAAACCACAGATTGAATCCTCTAGTACTTAGATAATGGATCAGAATCATATTTAAATCCAGAATTCTTAGCATCTTGGAACGGGTGGAAGAAACTCAAACAACTGGATTCTAATTAAAATCTTCCTTTATGACCCTTTGTTTCCTACTGGGAAAAATGAGGGCATTTGCCTAGACAGAGCATTGGCTCCAGAGCTTCTCTAGTATGAGGACTCCTTTTTTAACGTTAAAAAAAGTCATGTGCAGCAGCTAGGTGGTGCAGTGAGTAGAGCACCGGCCCTGGAATCAGGAGGACCTGAGTTCAAATTTGGCCTGAGACACTTGACAAACTTGAGCTGTGTGACCTTGGGCAAGTCACTTAACTCCAATTGTCTTGCTTTCCTCCCTCAAAAAAAAAAGTCATGTACCTTGACAGGGTAGTAGTGACAGTATTAGTATTTGTTGATTAGAGGAGACAGCTAGGAGGCTGGAGGCAGCCAGGTGCTCAGTGGATAGAGCCTGTGCCTGGAGTCAGGAACACCTGAGTTCAAATCCAGCTTCAGACATTACTAGCTATGTGACCCTGAGTAAGTCACTTAACCTCTGTTTGTCTTAATCCACTAGAGAAGGAAATGGCAAACCACTCTAGTATCTTTGCCAGGAAAACCCCATACAGGATCACAAAGAGCTGGATATAACTGAACGAGAAGTAACTCAGTGGATAGAGCGCTGGACCTAGAGAGAGGTCCCAAAATCAAATCCAGTCTCAGACATTACCTGTGTCACCCTGGGCGAGTCACTTAACTTCTGTTTACCTCAGTTTTCTTAGGGCCTGGTCTTCAGTTTGCCTCAGTTTCCTCATCTTTAGAGTGGGGATAATAGCATCTACCTCCCAGGGCTGTTAGGAGATAATAATTATAGAGTGCTTTGCACAGTGCCTGGGACGTATATACAAGTACTATATAAACATTAGCTTTTCAAATAAATACCAGCAATTATTAATGATTGGCTGAGAAAGCACGACCAAAAGCTATTGCGAATTTGATGATGCTTTTAAATGAACTTTTGTCAATCACTTGTACGCTTGAAAAATCATCATACCTACACCCCCAAGACACGCACTAAAGATATGTTTGCTCGTTTGTTATATTGAGTCATTTAAGGAGAAGGCTGGTGCTGTCTTGCAGCTTCTGGAGACTCCTCGCAGGAGTCTGGTTCAACCTTAGGCAAATAAATATGAAAATGATACCATTGGGTGATCTATAAAATTGTGGACCCTTTGCAATATCTACTATCTGCATGACTCTGGTCTGCTAAAATTTCCCCATCTGTAGGGAGCTGGCAGATACCCAGAAGCCTTCTCACATCACTGGCTTAGTAGTCCGAGGACCACAGAGCGGATTTGCGCTCTAGTTCTGCTGCTTACTACCCAGGTGACTCTGGGTAAATCCCTGTCCCTCTCTGGGCCTCTGCTTCCCATGAGGAAGTGACATTAGAGAATAATTCACATTTCTGTAATTCTCAAGGTTACAGAAAGCTCTGTCCTTATAATGGCCCTGTGAGGGAGTTAGGGGAGAGTTGTCATCATCCTCACTTTACTTGTGAGGAAATGGAGGCACGTTAAGCTCCCTTCCAGCTTAGACAGTCCGATAATGAGTCTGCCCTAGGGAAAGAAGGGCTGCCAAACTGTAGGCATGGGCTGAGTGGCTTGAGGTCTACAGATGGGGACTGAGATCTACGGTGAAGATTTGCGTAGGTCGTCTAGGCCGTTCCTGAGGGAGCCAAACTTGACCAGTGGAGCAAGATAAGAATTATTACTATTTCCTAATGTTCAGCATCCAATCCCAAGCATATGTTTCAAGATCTTCCAGGATCAGGTTAGATATGAGGAAGATGCTCCACTGTGGTTATCAGTAGAGCATGGGGGGAGGGGCATAGAAGAGGGAAGGAAGGAAGGAAAGAGGGAGAGAAGGGGAAAGAGAGGAAGAAAGGAAAGGACTCACCACGTGCCTACCATTTGCCAAGTATTATGCTGGTTACTTTACAAATATTACCTCATTTGTTACCGGCACCATCACACAGGTAGCACAGGAGAGCTGCTAGCAGGTTCACTCTTGATCTGGGCAGACAGGAAGATAGGAATAGAGACATAATAAGGGATCAAATAAGTCACTTACGAGTCTTCTCAAAGGGGTTGCTGGTAATAGGATCACCAACTCCTACAGCATTCCCTAATTTCTCTTCTCACAGGATAGATGAGAATGGGAGCACGACTCCTAGCATCCCCTAAGCCTCAATGGGGGCCAGTTGAGGTAAGCACACAGATGCCCCCCAGGCCTTGATGGGGGCCGATCAAGGCACACGCAGCATAACACTGTCATATCCCCTCCTCCAAGCTTCAGTGGGGGCCGGTTGAGGCAAACACACATGCCCATCCCCCTTGTACATTCCTATTCCCCACTTACTGACCAGTGCCTATTTGATCTATAGGGTAACCGACAAAGAAGGCAATTGGCCAGCCATAGCTTCACAAGTTTACATGAACTCATCGTTATATCTTACTGTGCAGTGACAGTAGGTGTTTACCAGCTGAACTCAAATGTTTATATTTCAGCATATAATGCTTCATGAGCATGGTGGAGATGTTTACAAGCCTTGAGCCTGGGAACTAGTATCTATGATCCTGGGAACTATTATCTTAAAAAGGATAACAAAAAAGCACCTTGCACATACTAAAATCCACCTTCCATACAGGCACATAATAGGCATTTAATAAATGTTTGTTGATTGCCTGATCCTCACAACAGCCCTAGAAGGCAGGTGGAGTTAGGATTACTGGAAAGGACGGGGGCAGCAGAAATCTCCATAAGGCACAGATGTGGTGCTGCGTTGAGATTTCGTTATCTCCGTGTCCGCTTGAATAATTGATTCTCAAACTAGACAGTCTGGTTGCGCTTGCTAGGAGATCTTCCATCCCAGCTTGTGTTCAATAACATGAGACTGTTCATTCAGTTCCAGCCCGGTCACTTCATAGCTGTTTCACAATGAGCAAGTTGCTCCTGGCCTCAGTTTCCTCAGCTGTAAACAAGAAGACAAATAGCACCTCCCTTCAAAGGATTGTTCAAGTATAGATCAAATTAAATAATGCACATAAAAGAGCTTCACCTACCTTAAAGTTTGCAAAGGAACGTGTATGTTGTTATTACAGCGGGTGGCCTTTGGCATGACCTTCAATTTGGTACTTTGCCTAAAAACGGCCCAATTTACTTTAAGTGACTTTTCTCACCCCTGTTCCCCCAACCTCCATAAATGAAGAGAAATGAGAGGCCTACATGACTTTAGTTACCTGAACTTAATATTTTTCAATGTTAAAAAAAACTGGGGCATATGAATTAGTACTATTTTTAATCCATAATAATTTAGGTGGTTGTTTTTTTATAAATTGCTTTAGTTTGTTCATGAAATTGAAATCCAAGTAATAGCTCTGCCACCAAGTTATGGTTTGACCCTATGAAATGAAATTAGAATGGATGTCCCTTCCAGTTCTAAATCTCCGATCCATTAACCACCAGTTCTTTTTCTAATGGTTCTTCCCTAGTTTCAGTCCTTCCCTGCTTCATATGTTCGCCCTTATCCTGATCAAGTTTACTGCTCCTGAATCCAAGGCCAGCCCTTGTGCCCCATCACTTTTTATACCTCACTTCCCACAGCTGAGCAGCCCCTTTGAATGTAATCATCTTGTTCTGTTTGCCATCTGAGTTATTTACAAAAATGCCAGCTAATTGGCAAGTGTTGGTTGAATGCCTGCTGTTTGATGCTAGATGCAGACAAGCTTTTTACAGAGCTCCACTCGTGATGTTCCCCACAATCCAGCAAGCCAATTCACTTGTCAGATCTTGTTTCTACCGTGAAAATATCTCTTGCATCCTTTGGCCCCTTCTTTCCACCCACACAACCACCACCTTAGATGGAGCCCTCATCACCTCTGGCCTAGATTATTGCAACAGCCTCCTAATTGACTTCCTTGCCTAAAGACTCTCTCAGTTCTGGGCAATTTTACACACAGCTGCCTACATAATTCTTTCCTATGGATTTAACTGTGTCACTCCCTACTCAATCAACACCATTTCCTATAGCTTACAGGAGTGGGGAACCTTTGGCCTTGAGGTCACATGAGGCTCTCTAGGTCCTCAAGTTCAGCCCTTTGAACAGTCCTAGAGGGTCACATGTGGCCTCAAGGCCTGCTCTAACATAAAATACAAATTCCTTTGTTTAGTTTTTCAAGCTCTTTACAACCTGGCCTTATCTTACCCTTCCAGTCCCACTGAGCATCACTCTCCCTACTATTCTTGGGGATGCAGCCAAACTTATCTTCTCTGCACCTAACATTATCCCCATCCATCATCATTCCATGGCTGCAATGTACTTACTCTTCTCCTTTCTTTGCCTTACGAGTCCTTCTCTTCCTTGAAGTTTCAACTCAAGAACTCCCTTCTGCTCAAAGCATTTCCTGATGTGCCTTCCCTCCCCCACCCCAACTTCTAGTACCCTTTCTCCCAAATTATCTTCTATTTAAAGACCTTGCATATATTTGTATTTATTAACCTTGTATTTATGCTGCAAATCTCGCTGTTTGTGCTTATTGTATCATCCATTAGAACATACTAGTGCCTAGGGATTGTTTCATTCTTTCCATTTGTACCCATAGCACAGTGCTTGGCACATAGTAGGAACTTTATAACTACTCATTGTTTGATTACAGGGTTTGCTACCGAGGACACAGGGATGAAAAATTATAGTTTCAGCCCTTTTAGAGCTTAAAGCCTACTGAAGAGTTACAACATGTATGCAGATGAGTAGAATACAAGGTAGAATGTGATTAAGAGCAAAAGAGAACTCTGCAGTTAGGAGAAGCAGTTGGGATGGGGTGGAAGGAATGCTGACTGGACACAAAGTCCTATATACATACAAATTGCCATTATATCAATCCAGATAAAGTAATTCGAAGGATAAATTTTTTTAAGTTTGCAAGCCACTTTATTATTTGAAAAGATTGATTTTCATCTTGTTTTGTATAATTTATTTTTAAAATAATCAGTATTGCAGTTTAAGTTTTATTGTGTATTTTTTTAAAAAAGTGATTTCCACTTATCCTCTCCCTTTCCCTTTGAATTCTGCCTTCTAAAAAACATTGAATTAAAGCCAACCTTGTTATATGGAATTAAACATCCTTAGTTTCACCTCTGGTTGGAGAGGAGAGTGAATTTCTTTATCAACTCTCAAGGACCTAGATGGTTTATTTAAATTGTTATAATTTATATTAGTAGAGTTATTGTGCATACTTATATTCTGAGCTGAAAGGGACTTTAGAAAATAACTTCGTTTGACAGATGAGGACAGCAAAGGCCACAGAGATTAGGTACTTGTCCAAGGTCATGTAGATAGTAAGTGACAGAACTGGGATTTTAGCCCAGGTTCTTTGCCTTCAAATCCAGAATTCTTTCTGCTGCCCCAAGATGTCTCCCAATTGTTGGTTCTATCTCATTTTCTTTACTCTGTGTCAATTCACACAAGTCTTTCTAGATTTCTATGAATTCTCATTAGCCATCACTTCTTATGAGACAATAATGTTCCATTATATGTATATACCAAAATTTGTTTGTCCATTCTCTAATTAATGGGGACCCATTGCATAATCCAGTTTGCTATTACAAAAAGTGCTGACATGACTATTACATGTGTATGTGTGTGTATATATGTTTGTATTATATATATATGTATATATCTACATACATCCATCTATCTGTAACCTTTCTTTCTGTAATTGTATATGTAGGAGTGCTCAGGTCAAAGTATTTGAACCAGTTACTGACTTTTCTCTCATAATTCCAATTTAATTTCTACAATGGGAGGACCAATTCACAGTTCCACCCACAATGTAAGAATGTGCCTGATTCTCATAGCCCTTCCGACATTGACTGTCACCATTGACAATATGTGAATGTAAAGCCTCAGAGTTGTTTTAATTTTCCCACTTTTCTTTTGATTAGCAATTTAGAATAATCTTCCATATGATTATGGGCCATCTACTTTTCTTCTGAAAATTGCTGGTTCATATCCTTTGACTACTTGCCTATTAGGGAGTGGTTCTTGGTCTTATAAATTTGTGTCAAATCCCTACATGACTTTGATATCAGACTTTAATCAGATACTTAATGCAGATTTTTTTCCCCAGTAATCAGTTTCTCGTTTCATTATACATATTTTGATTTTGTTCCTGCAAAATTTAGTTTTATAGAATTTGAATTGTCTTTTTTTCTCTTATGATCACCTCAGATAAGATTCAAATAGTAGAGTAAAATATTCTCCCCATATATTTTGAATATAGACATTCAGTTCTGTGCCTCTGCGCTTTCTATGATTAGCCTTCCTCTCTGGGATGTCATTTAAGGTTGAGAAAAACGCCTCTTTTCAGTCTCCCAGCTATAGTTAGGACCAGGAATCCGGTCACATTCCTCTTCCACGATGGCTCCTATGTTTCTCTGTAACTATACTGGGCTGGCAGAGAGGAACCTGGCATTCCCAGTTGCAGAGACGGCAGGAAGTCAGAGGCCAGTGTCAGCAGACGTCTGTGACAGGATCCTAGCAGGAAAAATTTGGCCTACCAGACCAAGAGTAGCACAAGTTCTTGTATTTCTTTGGAAGGACGATTACCGGGTACTTAAAATGCTTTCAAAAATTTAAAAAAAATGAAATCTTCACATTAATCTTATTTTTATGGCCATAAGAGGATCTTAAAACATTCATTGTCTGGAGAGAAAGATGGAAAGGAAGAAAGAGTAGAAGATGTTAGGCAGGAATTCAAATGGGTTGCTACTGTTTGAAAAGGCTGAAGTAGGTCAAAGTGGGAATTACTTGATGAAGAAGCTGGTAACCGAGGGATAAAAATAGGAACCGGAACTCTGATTTCTTTCTCTAGATCTGGCACCTCTAGTTATAATTCACAAAAGCTTGACACACAGTATCCCAGTCGATCCTCATCAGCTTTACGTAGGGAAAGGGAGGGCAGGAATTATTCTCATTTTACAGAGGAAGAAACTGAGGCTAATAGTAAGTGGCACAACTCTGTTTTAAACCCAGCGAGCCTTTCTTTCCATGACACACTCTCTAGCGTCGGGTTTTGAGGAAGGGAACAAGCATTAAGTCCCTACTATGTGCCGGGTACTGTGCTAAGCCCTTTACAAACCTTAGCTCATTTGTTTCTCACCACAGCCTTGTGAGATAGGTGTAGTTATTGTCTCCATTTTAGTTGAGGACATTGAAGCAGACAGAGGTTAAGTGACTTGCCCAGGGTCACACAGCTGTTATGTGTCAGACCCAGAACCCAAGGTACCTGCCATCCAACAGCCAAAGCAATGTTAGTATTTTCATCTTAACTTTGTTAGTGGCGGGGGTGGGAGGGTGGGGGAAGGGGAAGGAAAAGATAGCTTCTTTGTGATAACCCAGCGTCAAGACCACATTCCCTTCCATGGCCCTGAACTTTGAAGCCAAATAATAGAGCAGGAACTAGGGGCTTAGGCCTTATGTTGTTAGATCTTTTCTCCCCTTTCATTGAATTGTAAGTCTGATGGACTGATCCATTAGATTATGGATTGCCTGTGGAAGATGGATTAGATATGTTCTACTTGAATCCATGGCATAGTGCATGCAGTGCCGATGCTGGAGGCAGGAACACCCATCTTCCTGAGTTCAGAAAATTACTAGCTCGGGGACCCTGGCACATCACTTTGATGGAGTTTAATGCATTCTGGGAACACTCAAGGCAGAGAATAGAGGATCCTTATTCCAACTCCTACTCTCACAGATGAGTCTTGGGCACCAGAGTAGTAGTAGTAAGTTTTGGAGTTTTCTTTGCAAAGATGCTGGAGTGACTTGCCATTTATCTTCTCCAGTTCATTTTACAGATGTGGAAGCTGAGGCAAACAGGGTTAAGTGACTTACCCAGGGTCACAGCTAGTAAGTGTTTCTGAGAACAGATTTGAGCTCAGGAAGATGAGTCTTCCTTACTCTAGCCTCAGCACTCCATTCACTACCTCGCTACCCCAATAACTGTCTAAATGGTGGCTATTATATTATTATTATGCAAACTTCCAAAGAGATCTATGACCTCCAAAAAGTGAAGAACCCCTGCATTCTACCATGCTAGTTCTCATGCTGCAACCCATCCCTAGGCCTGTTCTCAAAGTCTTTTTAGCTTCTTGGGAACTTGCTCTTTGCTAGTCTGGCTTTCAGGAAGCCAGAGTCCTCTCCACATAAGGATACAGCATTACAGGAGGACTGCAGTGGAAGCCCTTTCCCAGCTACAATGTGAATGATTAAGAGCTCATATTTCTATAATCTTTGAAGACTGACCAAGTGTTTTCCTCAAAACAGTCCTTGGGAAGAGAGAACACAAGTCTTACCCACATTTTGCAGATGAAGAAACTGCGAGCCAGACTCAGGAGACAATAGTCCTACCGTATCCTACCCTGGCCAGACCACATCTAGAGTAGCATGTTCTGTTTCAGATGCCAAGGCAGGGAAAGGTCCCCTGTAAATGAGAACAGACTAGCCTAGAAGACTCCCATTGGAGTCTTCTGATCCCCCACTGGCAGGAAGAGGTGAGCCCCAGAGATTTGGCATGCAATGGAATGGTGTCTCCCTGATCCCGTATGAGCAGGAAGAAGCCAACTTAGGAGATCAGGCATGTTGCCAAGGTTCTAAGAAGGACATTGGCAAGCAGAAGCATATCTGGAAAAGGGCAACCAAGGTAGTAAAGAGTCTGGCACCACACCAACCAAGCTCCCTTGAAAGAACTGGGGAGGGCTTGCCTCAAGAATGAGCAAAGAGGTGATTACCATATTCATACAGAAGAGATGGTAGGGGTTAGCTTTGTTCTGCTTGACCCTCAAGGATGGAACTAGCAGCAATGGAGGAGTACAGTTGCAGAAAGGTAGATCTTGACATAATTGTATTTGTCCAGAAGTGGAATGGGCCCCATTGCTGGAGGACAGAGAGCTTGCCTGATCTCCTAAGCTGTCTCCTTCCTCCTCATAGGGCTTCAGGGAGACACCATTGCATTGCATGCCAGTCTCCTGGGTTCACCTTTTCCTCTCAGCATGGGATGAGAGCTATGCCTTCCCTTTGGAGTCTTCTAGGCTGTTCTGTTCTCACTTCCAGGCAACCTTTGCTGCCTTCAGGAGACAGAGACACCATTCCTTCTGGCCTGTTCTATCTTCTAGCCACACCTGCCTGCAGAAATAGGAAAGAAATACCATTTCCAGCTGGTTCACTGCCTTAGTTGCCTACTCCCTGAGAGAACTCCATTCTGAGGCTAAACTCCTAGGAGTATTAATAACCCACCTGAACTCATTCATCAGTGATTGACAAACTCCCACTTCTTCATACTCTCCAGTGATTCTGAACCTCAAACTGTCAATCAAATCCCATTCCCATCCCCCACTGCCAGCTTCCTTATGCCCATTCCCTGTTAGGTAGCATCCCATATCACTCCTCCCTTTTGTGGGCAAACTCCTCCAAAAGGCTGCCTACCACTTCCTTTCTTCTTAATTCTCTATGCATCATTCAATGGAAAACTGAAAGTGCTCTTTCCAAAGTTACCCGTGATCTCTTAAAGCCAAATCTAAAGACCTTTTCTCAATCTTCTCTGTAGTCTTAGATGCTGTCAATCACCCTCTTTTTGATATTCTTGTCTCTTTCCTTGTTTGTGAACTGTGAGCTTTGTGATGACTATAGGTGTGTTGGAGCTTCCCTTCTTTACAGGGGAGCAGGACACTGAGGTAACACAACAACTAGCCAATCAGAAAGATTTCTGAAGCCCTGGGCTGCTTGACACATTAATGATCCTTTGCAAGGGAATTCTAGCCAAATTTGGAGATACCAAAAGCTGCCAGACACCACAGAGCAAACCTTGACCAAGGCAACCCCCGAGCAGCAGCTGCAGACTTGGGACCTTGCTCAGAACTTTATGCTGCTTCCTGGATCTTTGTGTCTACAGATGTCTTCTCCCTTAATCCCCACTCCCTGACAGAAAGCCTCTCGAAACTATTAATATCTCACCCTTCTCTACACCTCCTTTGAGCAGCTGAGAGCTCGCTCGTGCGTGCTCTCTTACTCTTGCTCTCTGCTCCCTTGTAAGCTTTTCTGTCCCTTGCAGGTTCTCCTCAGCCAATAAACTCTTTGCAATCTTTGTCAGGGTCATTTGTTAATACCTTCTACCTGATTACTTCTCAGTCTCCCTTGCTGGATCTCTATCCAAGTTATGCCTGCTAATTGTGGATTTGGGACCCCCTAGGCTATGTCATGGGCCCTCTTCTCCCCTCTGTATTATTTGGTTTGGTGATTTCATCAGCTCTCATGAGTTCGGTTATTGTCTATTTGCTGATGATTCTCAAATCTGTTCCAACCCTTACCTTTCTGCTGATCTCCAGTGTTATATCTCCAAGTCATAGCTTCTATAAGAAGCCTTTCCTAGTTGTCCTTAATGTTAGTGCCTTCCCCTTGTTAAGTATCTCTAATTTATCCTGTCTATATCTTATAGTACATAGTTGTTTGAACAGCGTTGAATATCTTGAACTAGATGACCCACTGGCATCTTAAACTCAACATTTCCAAACCTGAACTCGTTATCTTTTTCCCCAAACACTCCCCTCTTCCCAACTTCTCCATTACTGTCAGAGGCACCACAATCTTCCCAGTCACCCAGACTTGAATCTATGTGTCATCTTTAACTCCTCTTTCTCATATCCTGTTGTCAAGACCTACCAGTTTTGCCTTCTTAGCATCGATCGAATATGCCCTCTTCACGCCTCTGCAATACCGCCACCCTGGTATAGGCTTTCAGCTCCTCACACTTGGACTATTGAAATAGCCTGCTGGTGGATTCCTTGTGTCAAATCTTCTCAGTCCAATCCTTCTCCTATTCAGCTGTCAAATTCATCTTCTTAAAGTACAAGTCTAAATATGTCACACACTCGCCTATTTAATAACCTCCAGTGGCTCCTCATTACCTCCAGGATCAAACATAAAATCCTCTTTGGCATTCAAAGTCCTCCAAAACCTGCCCCAAACCCTGACCTTTCCAGTCTTCTTACACCTTATATCTCCCACCATATACTCTAGAATCCAGCAACCCTGACCTCCATACTGTTCCTTCCACAAGACCGTCCATCTCTCAATTCTAGGCCTTTTCAATTGTTGTCCCCCAAAACTAGAACTCTCTCTCTCCTCCTCTCTGCCTCTCGGCTTTCTTCAAGTCATAGCTTCTATAAGAAGACTTTCCTGATCATCCTTAGTGCCTTCCCACTGTTGATAAATTCCCACTAATTTATCCTGTCTGCATCTTGTTGTACACAGATGTTTTGTGTTGTTTCCCCCATTAGACTAATCTACTTGAGAGCAAGGATTGTCTTTTGCCTTTCTTTGTATCCTCAGCTCTTAGCATAGGGTCTAGCACATAATAGGAACTCAATAGAATAGGAACTCAACTGGCTCCGTCCAAAAGTGATGAATTTCCTGTCACTGGATATCTTCTGGTGGGGGTGTGGATGACCACTTCTCGAAGATCTTATGCAGACAATCCCTGCTCATATTTTGGTTGGACTAAATTCCCTCTGGGGTAATTTCCAGCTTTGAGATTCTATGAAGTCTTCTGACTTCATTCAGGTCCTTATCTCTTTTAACTACTCCCGGCTCCTCCTCTACTGTGGTGACTAAGGGTAGAGGACCATTGGGTCCATTAGTCAGGTCCCACCCACCCATCTGCTACCAGGAATGGATGTAGTAGCCTAATGGCGCCTTGAATATAACTTCAATTATGTGAAGGTGCTGCATGGATGCCGAGGAGCTAGAGAAAATTCACACCTAGCTGTGAAATTCACACTTTAGCACTTACTGAAAGAGCCTACTGATAGGAAAGATCTGAGAGGTAACAGATAATTAGGGATGCTAATAGAAATGTAAACATTACCCTAATTAATAAATTGGCTTATAGTTCTTTCCCCACAGAGAGCCAGTACAGCTGGAGTTAATTGAATGCTTATCTGTTATTCTGTGACTTAAGTCCTCAAGGTAGGCAGAGGAGGAGAAGCAGTATGAGGAAATGCTGGGAACCACCAGAAACAGGAGAGACTGACAGCCTAGCAGAAGACATTTGTGTGGAACCATAGACGATAAAAGTAGGCTGGGACTTTGAATGCTACCCTGAGGAATTTAGATCATCTCCCAAAAATAATGGAGAGCCAGGAAAAGTATTTAATCAGGGGAGTCAAGTGGTTTGGTCAGAGCTGAGCATCAGGGATTTGACTCTGTGTCAGACAGAGTAGAGGGGTGAAGAGAGGGACAATTTGCTATTGTGATACTCTGGCTACAGGCGATGGAGCTACTGAGTAGGTAAAGTCTACAGCATTTGATAACCACTAATCAAATCTAATAAGTGTCTCCAATGGGTTGATGTTACCTTAGAGAGACATCTCTAGCAGAAGGATATGGCCTTAACTCATGTTGTTTTTTTTATCAGAGACTCAGATAAAGGCACATATGACAAGGTATATGAGATGTGTTGATCATAAGAAGAGGTAATCTATTGTGTTGCATGATAGAATCAAGACCTACAAATATTGGCAGGTTGGGATGATGGCCCAGCTATGAGTAAAGATAAATGTAGTCCTACACTGGGGGAGGGGAAGTGTAAAAGATCGACTTTTTAAGTATGAGATGGGAAAGACAAGTTGTAATATGTGGAAACAGGGGCAGCTAGGTGGCACAGTGAGTAGAGCACTGGCCCTGGACTCAGGAGGACCTGAGTTCAAATGCCACCTCAGACTCTTGACACACTTACTAGCTGTGTGACCTTGGGCAAGTCACTTAACCCCAATTGCCCTGCCTTCTCCACTCAAAAAAAAAAGAAATATGTGGAAACAATTTGGGGAGGGTACTGGGGGGGAAATGATCACGGTTTTAGTGGCCTTCAAACTCAAATGAATTAACAGCAGGATATGGCAACCAAAGAAGCTAATGTTATCTTAGGCTTCATAAACAGAGTCATAGTGTCTAGGAAGAGGGAATCTGGAGATCTGTCCAGGTTACTGTATGGACCAAACAGTGTCATGTAATCCTCTATTCATGCCATTGTGTGTGATAGTCTTGTCTTCCACCCAGGACTGTGAGTTCTCCCAGGGCATGTCCTGGATCTCTTCCTCCTCTGTTTCCACTCCAGGTGTCAGCTCCTTAAGGAGAGGGCTGAGGTCTGCTCTTCCTCTGCCTCCCCTACATCATCATGCACAGAAGGTACTCAGGAAATTTATCCAGTTGATGGGTGGGACCAGTACTGTAAAAATTAAAATGCCAGAGCTGGGAGGACCTTAAAGAGAAAGGAGTCTCACTCCCTTATTTTACAGATGAAGAGACAGATCCAGAGACAGGAAGGTACTTGTTCTAGGTCACTCAAAATCAGGTTTTTCCAGGTTACTCAAATCCATGTTTCCTGACACCCAAAATTGTGCAGATTTGTCTTCTGGCCTTGAGATGTGTTCAGAGAATAAACATAGCCTAGGTCTGTGTTGCTGGGCCAAGGATGTTGAGAGGGGAGTGTAACACCAATGTTCCTAGCAGCTGCTGTGGAGGTGTAAGACCAACAACACCAGCACACAGAAGGGCTGCTAGCACAGTTTCTTTGATCTCATTTCCTGAAGGAAAGCAACTTAAGGGGATTTACAATCTCACTTTAATTAAACATACGTATATCATTCACTTAGTTCAGGGGAAAAAGTCAGCACGCTGAACTTCAGAGAAAACAAACAGAAATTACAAGCAGAAATTATATAAACAGAGCAAATAACACAAATCAACAGACAGGGCTTCTTGCTGTCTGACAATTACATACAGAGTTACCAGAGAAAGAAGCACCAACATCTGGGTTTTCAAAGCCGGGGCGAGGGGGGTGGCACTCCTTAAGGGCTACCCAGAATCTCGTCTGGCCAAATTACATGAATGCTCTTCCAATGAGTGAGCCCCTAAGCAAAATTCTAACCTCAGAGTAAGTATACACTTCTTCAGGGTCAGACCACAGAGGGCGTCACAACCATGTGACTCAAACTCATGTGACTCAAACTCATGTGACTTAGGCTTTCTTGTGACTTAAGCAGGTCATCAAAGACTCTTGATTCAATCAAAGATTGAATCTTCAAACTTCAAAAGACTCTTCAAACAAAGGCAAGACTAAATCAAAGGCACTTGATTGTCTTCGTGCTGAGAAGCACTCCAAAAGAAAAAGAGCAAAAAGTCCTACTTTGCTTGCCGTTGTAGGGAGGCAGCCAGAACAGAAGCAGTTGGCCAAGAGAAGCCCAAGTGAATGAATGCAAAGTGTGTATAAGAAGTGACCCATTTCTTTGTGAAGCTTTTAGCTCAGTGCCTGCACATAATAGACACTTAATAAATGTGTATCTCCTTTTTTCTTTCCTTCCAAGTGAAGCCAGATGTGAATGCAAGGTGTATACAAGAAGTGACCCATTTTCTGGGTTGCAGCACAGCATCATGTAACCACAGAAATCCCTTAAGGCTCTTGATGCTAGGAGAGAAGCAGTGGGTATGGGTGGGGCAGGAGCTGCCAGTTCTTCCAGTGAGTTGGGGGTAGGAGGAGAAAAGCGGTGGGAATTGATAGATACTGATATCAGGTGAGTAGACCCACAGAGGCTCAGGCCCTGAGAAGCAAGGACAGAAGGAAATGAGGCCGTGGGAAAAACAACTCAGGGAACATTGAACAAACAAGTCAAGTTGTGTGTCTGAGAAGCTCGCTTGGATGTATGTGCATGCATATCCCCAGCTGCCCAAGGGTGTACTGAGGGAGAATACCCAGACAGGCATAGTCTGACAAACCCATTCCTCCTGAGCAAGCATGTGCTGCCTCACAGGGATTCTTGAGAGAGAGACAGATGTCAGCTTTCCTGACATCGGCAAACAGTGGTGCTAAAATGTACTTGGAGCTGAACATGGAACACATGGAGGGCGGGGGAGGGGGGCAGTAAAGGAGACACCAGAGAATGGGGGGAAGAGAAGGCTGCTTCAGCACAGCTTTAAGTAAAACAATCGCATGGAAATTTCCACATAAAATGTTAGACTATCTAGACCAGCCCTTTGCTAGTGAAAAAAAACTGAGGTCAAGAACAGGAGAATGAATGGCCCTAGGTCAAAGTCATAAAAGGCAGAACTGGGGCCAGGACCCCAAGTTTCCTGCTCCCATCCCAGGTTCTGTCCTTAAGGGGATACCAGCTAATTCAATTCAACAAGTACTTATGAGGCACTGCCTATGAGCAGGCTCACTCACGGGCATTGGGAATACATTGTCTTATCCTCAAGGGGCTCACAATCTCATAGCGGGAAAGTGGGTAAGTGTGATGGAAGGCAGGGTGAGTACAAAAGAGAGGGCCAGGCAAAGTCCTGGGAGAAATTTCTACTTTCATGGAATGCTCTCGTATGTATGAGGGCAAGGAGAGAGAAAGGAGGCAGATAAAACAAGAGACGGGGTACCAGACTGGAAAGAGAGCCTGGAATGCCAGGCTAAGAAACTGGTTTTGTCCATAATCTGCCCTTTGCATTGATGTGGGCAAAGAAAGTGTGGGAGTGAGGACAGACTGTACTCACAAGGGTAGTGAATATTTTTGAGGTGAGAAATGCTGTTTGTGCTTTCTTGTTTTTTCTTGGTCTTTTGGGGAGGAGGGAGGTAATAATGTGTTGGAATAGGGGCAGAGCAATCCACCCTCCCAGCCTGTCAGGTAACAGTAAGAATGCTTCTGGATTGTCTGTGAATGCCCCTTCTACAATTCCAATTCAACAAATAAATTCAGCTTATCACAAATTAAGTGTATACCATGTGGAAGGCTCTGAAGATACAAATAAGAGTCCTTGCCCTCATTCTAATGGAATGGGCTAACCATATACACCACTAATTGGAATGCAGAGTAAGGAGTAAAGAAGGGCAGAGAAGAGATGGGGTCTAAGTGTCTTGGGAATCCTTGAAGAAAGATAGCAGCCCCAGTGGGCTTCTGTTTCCTGATGGTGGCACCTTCATAATTCTCACAAAATGATGGGTTTTTAGAGCTAGAAAAGATTTTGAAGATCACCTGACTCAACCCTCTCATTTTACAGATGAGAACACTGAGACACAAAGAGGAAAAATGACTTGGCCCAAGTCACACTGTAAATAGCAGAGACAAAACAAGTCTTTAAACTCCACCACACTAAACTCACATTCCCATGACATCTCAATGTTTTAGACAGGGCTAAAGGTTTGATCTACATTTTACAGGTTGAGACACTGAGACCCAGAGAAAGAATTGACATATCCAAGGGCTCATAATGGACTGGAAGGAACTCCGGTCTCCTGATTTACAGCCTAGAAGTCTTTGGTTTCCACAGGATATTCTGGTCCCAGTGACTCTCAGTGGTCGTCACAGTTCTCAGGCCCCTTTCTAATCACAGCCCCTATGTTTCCAGGCTAAGGGAAGAGCAGGGGTCTCCTGGACTTTGCTGCTGACTGTAGGGGACACCATTTAACCTCCCACCCCTATTCCTTTCCTCAATCACTAGTGACCAAATGCTGTCTGGTTGTCCATTACCACATGGACATAGTATTCCAGATGTGGCATGATCATTGGCCTCATCTGTAAAATAGGGATGATTATTTTTGACCTGTTGATCTGAGCCTAAAGTCTCATGGCAGATGAGTATGTCCAGGTTATATTTGAAATGGACTTTGAAGAAAGGTTCAGTATAGTTTTGGGCATGGTCATTGTGGGAATTTGTTTGGTTGGACTATGCAAATTTGTCATGAAAGGGTTTTTTTAATTGTTCAGTAGAAGAGAGTGGGAGGGAAAGATAATAAGTGTTGGTAAATAATAAAAGTTCAGTATTGTATGAGTGTAAAGGGGATAGATTACCGTGTCTGTGTGTGTTTCTATGTGTATGTGTGTGCGTGTGTGCATGTGTGTGTGTGAGTATACATATACATTCTTGCATTATAATGTAAGTCCCTTGAAAGTGGGCACTGTTTTATTCATTGTATTGTCGTCCCAATGCCTAGTACAATGCCTGCATGTAGTAGGCACTTAAATGTTTTTGATTGATTTCTGCTGTTATAGTATCTCTGTGTAGTAGGAAGGCCGAATTTATGATCTCAAAAAGGATCATATAAATATCAGAATGGTTTGAAATCGATGGGTATACAGAATTCTCCAAGCAGAAGGCATCAAAAAATTTATTCAGGGCCCAGAGCAACAAATTA
>CM053625.1:29663920-29681109 GCA_028646595.1 Phalanger gymnotis | reverse complement strand
AGGCAGAGGGGGAGGGGGAGGGATGCCACCCAAGTTAGGCAGAGGAGGTGGAGGGGGAGGAGAAGGAGCAGGAGGAGGGGCACAGGTTTTATTGGACATAGGAGTGGCTGGAGGGGGGGCCCATGCAAAGCTGGGCAGAGGTGGAGGGGAAGGTGGTGGGGGGATGCCGGCTGTATTAAGGAGGGGGGCTGCAGTTTGGGCTGGAAAGGGTGGCTGTGGCTCAGGAATGGCAGAGGCTGTCTGCAGGTGGATGGCTTTAACAGTCTCTGTACTATCATTGTCTGAGGACGGCCCAGAGGCATTTTTCTTCGGGCTCCCCTTTGTTGATGGTTCCACTATATCCAGGCTAGTTTGGATACACTTGTGGGCCGTCTTGACCAGGCCACGGATCTTAGGGCTCTGATGAGGCTGCATCTTCATGGACAGGAGTCTCTCCACTATTTCTTCAATGCTGCTCTCTTGGACTGCAGAGAAGGGACAAAGATAGAATAGAGTTAGGGAGATAAGTATGATGGGAGATAGAGGGGGGGATGGAAGAGAAGGAAAAGAACAGTGAGTACCAGAAAGGGATGGACAGCCCCCACAAGAGCTGGACTGGGGGTGGGGGGAAGCAAGTGGTGCCCTTTTGCAAACAGGCAATCGAAGAGGAAGAAAATTCTAAAGTCTACTTAGCCTAGAGAAGAAAAGACTTGAGTGGACACAGAGGATCATAAATTTAGAGCTGGGAGGGATCATGAAGCTTTAGTCAGGTAGGATTAGATTTGTTCTACTTGTCCCAGGGATCAGAACTAGGGGGTGAGCTTGAACTTGGATCGGATAAATTTTTCTAGAAAGATTTTTTAACTCATTAGAGCTATCCAGAGGCATATCAATAGGTGGCCTGGGAGACAGTAAATTCTCCATCACCAGCAGGAGCTGGGTGATCCTGTCAGGGGGGCTCTCAGTCTGGGTGGGTAGGGTTGGATAGGCAGGACTAGAAATTTCTGAAGTTTTTATTCCCCCCCAAATCTGAAATTCTGATTCCGTTTAAGTGAAGTAGAAGGGAGACTAGAAACGGGCAGAGGGGCTGAGTAAAGGAAGCTGTCAGCAGCTCAAAAGTGGAAAAATGGGATTTCATTGAAAAAAAAAGAGGCCCCCTCCATCTCTGACTGAGACAAGGCTAAGATGAAAGTCTCTAAGCCCACATAGAGGATGGAATTAGAGGAAATCAAAGCGAACACTAATGGAGAAGCGGCGTGGCCCAGGAGGAGTATGGGAATTAGCCAGAAGAGGTTTGACTCCTGACTTGACCATTTGCTACCCTTTGGACTGTGGGTATGTTCCTTCTCCCTCTCTAGCCTCAATTTCTTCTGTAAAATGATGGGTCAAGAAAGATGAAAGAAACAGAAAAAGGATCCACTTGTGCAAAAATATTTATAGCAGTTGTCTATGGTAGCAAAGAACAGAAACTAAGGGGCCGTCCATCAGTTGGGGAAGGTCTTAACAAATTATGAGATACGAATGTAATGGAATATTATTGTACCCTAAGAAGTGGGGGCGGGAAGAGAGGAAGAGCAGCAAACATTTATTAAGTGCCTACTAGGCGCCAGGCACCGGCTAAATTCTTTTCAAATAGCATCTCACTTGATGTTTCAGAGGATCCGGGAAGAGGCTTGTATGAACTAAGGAGGAATGAAGTGAGCAGAAACAGAACAACTTATCTGGGAACAAGAAGACCCTCAAGATAAACAACTTTGAAAGATTCAGCGACCAAGCACAATTCTAGCACAGACGGCGTGGAGCTGCCCATCCCCTGAGAGGTGGGCGACCTATTCAACATACAGTAAGAGACACATATTTTCAGACGCAGCCAATACAGGAATTTGTTTTGCTCCACTACATAAAGGTTTTGTTGTTTTCTCTTTTTTCCAAATGGTGGGAGAAAATAAGTGCTTGTTAACTGAAATCAGTGGAACTTTAACAAAAACAAGGGGCCGTCCGGCTCTAAAACGCTATGACCCTGGCTGTGTGTCCTGCCTGCACATTCTCGGGCCTCTGTCAGCAGGGAGCTCCAGGGCAGAGGGTTAACTTGCCCTCTGGCCCATGACTCTCCCCAGCTGGGAGCTCCTTAAAGCTCTTGATTTCAGAGGCCTGAGTCACCAGAATGGAATGTTCTAGGAAGGATACTTGGATCCAAAGGGCTGGCCTGTGACCTTGGGTGAGTCTCTTCCCTTCTCTTAAACTCATTTTGCTCTGTAAAGTCAGATGGTTGGACCAGATGATCTCATCAGAAGAACCCATAAAATTTTATGTTCTCCACTGGTTCTGATTTCTGCTCCTACGGCGCCTGCTTATCCTCACATTTTTCTAGGGGCCTCGTCTTTAAGGTCCTGGTCTTTTCCAGCTCCAAATCTTGTTATTTTAAGACAGACTCATCCACTAAATCCTGGAGAACAGAACAAAGGAACAGCCTGCCTCACCTAGCAGGAACTGAACCTGGGGGATGGATTCCCCTCCAAGTTAAGATCACAAAGTGGGTCAGGGTCTGTGCACGGCAGAAGCATCTAGGACCACTGATGGGAGTTTGGGGGTCCTGGAAGGGATCCCCTTCACCTGGTTTTCTGCCCCTATTCTCTTCCAAATGGCTTGTTTAAAAGCTGGACGTTAGCTGGCATCACATGAGACTGGTTTATGACCCTCATAAGCTGAAGTTCTGAATCTGAGAACTAGGAGATCTGCCTGGGAATCCTGGCTCTCCAATTTACTAGCTAGATGACTGTGGACAAGTCCTGCCTCTCTGAGCCTCAGTTTCCCTTTCTATACAATAAGGGATGTGAACTAGGTCAGAGTCTTTTCAACTCTAAAAATGTCTATGACTCAGATCTATAGGTAGTGAGCGACAGTTAGAGAGATGCCACAAAGACTTTGTCACTTACTTGCCATGACCTTGAACAAAATAATTGTTCTCTCAAGGCTTTGGTTTTCTCATCTTTAAAATGAGAGGCTCGAACCCCAAAGTGTCTTTTGAGCTCTAATATGTGGGCATGCACTCTACCAGCCCCTTCCTTCCAGATCCAGTAAATCTGTGGGGCGGGTCCAGGATGGCAATGAGGCAAGGCAAGGGAGTTCTGTACATGATCCCTAATCATGCCCCATTCCAAGGGCCAGTCTCCCCACTCCCCTAATGATCTGAGATCCCACAGGGTGGGAACTGTGATTTCCTCACTTAAATAGATCAGATAGATATAAAGTTTTTGACTCAGTCCAAAAAGCCAACTCCACAAGTACAGCGTGGAGGAGGCACAGAATGTCTGTGAAAAAGAGCTGGAGGTTTTAGTGGACTGCAAGCTCTATGAGTCAACAGTATACTAAATAGTAGATAGGAACTCAGGCTGTATTAAGTGAGGCAGTGTGTCCTGAATATAGGAGTCATTATTCTGCTATCCTCAGGCTCTGGTCAGGGCGCACATGGAGGACTGTGGTCAGCTAGGTGGTTCAGTGAATAGAGCGATGGCCTGGAGTCAGGAAGACCTGAATTCAAATCTGAACTCAGACATTTGCTAGCTGTGTGACCCTGGAAAAATCACTTAACCTTGTTTGCCTCAGTTTCCTCATTTGTAAAACGAACTGAAGAAGGAAATAGAAAACCACTCCAGTATCTTTGCCAAGAAAACCCCAAATGAAAAGTCAGAAAGGATTAGTCTGAAAATCTCTCTCTCTCTCTCTCTCTCTCTCTCTCTCTCTCTCTCTCTCTCTCCCCCTCCCCCCCATCTCTCTCTGTCTCTCTCTTTCCTTCTCTCTGTCTCTGTCTCTCTCTTCCTCTGATCAGTTCCTTCTATGCCCAAGGGAGGGCAACTGGGAGGATGAGGTGACTGGAGAATATGCCATGAGGGTCAGGTGAAGAAACTGAGGACGTTAAGCACAGAGAACATGAGCGATGGTCCACGATCGCTGCTTCCAAGCACTAGCAGAAGGAGGACTGGACATGTTTTGCTTGACCAAAAAGCAGAAGTGACTGGGAGTTGCTAAAAGACAGATGCCAGATCAGTCTAAGTAAAAAGTTACCCTCCGAGCCACCCTCCCTCCCAAGTAGAATGGGTGATGTCAGGAAAATGTGATTGCTAGAGGACCAAGATGCTGAAGAGAGGAATCCTGTTCAGGTCTGGGTGGACTAGATGCCCTGTGAATAAGCTTGGGGACTCTTGCAAGTTTGGGAACCAGGGGTGGGAGTGGGGACGGCAGTAGGAAAGGTTTAGGGCTGAGATCTCTCCTCTCCTTCCTTAGACCCAGAATGAGACTAGAATGAGTTAGAAAGGAATTCAGAGGCCAGTTTATTTCACCCCATTCTGTCAGCCTCTCCTGAGAGCTTTCCTTTTCTTTTCAGAAATATCACACTGCGTGCCCCAATATCTCCTAGAGACAGGCTAGAACCTCAAGGAGGTCCTCAGGGGCTAGCGGAGTATTGTGTATGAGTGCTAAGAAAGAGCAAGTGCTGGGATAAATGGCTGCCTTCTAGGAAGTCAGAGCAGACAAAGAACATCAAAGCTGGAAGGGTATAGGAAGGTCTAGTAGCCAGGACAGGATGTGGAATCGGGAAGACATTGGTGTTTGTGTCCCAGTTCCGCCACTCCTCAGCCTTCTGATTCTGGGAAAGTCACTCCCACAATTATCAACAATTTCCTCAGTTAAAACATAGAGGTAATATTTGGACTATGTACGCCTCACAGAGTTGTGAGGAAAGCATTTTCTAAGCCCTAAACTTATATATACGTGTGTTATCACTGCTCTTACTTTTACTATCTGATCCAACCCTCCCACTTTACCAAGGAGGTGAGTGAACGCCAGCAGGGCAGTGCCTTGCCCTGGGCCGTAGAGAAAGTTAGTGCCAGAAAGGGATTTAAGAGTTCAGGTCTCTTTAAGATTTGGCCTGTGTAAGTACTAGGCTGCTTGTCCAGTGTGATGGGAGGGTCATCAGAGTGGTGAATGAAATACCACCACTAGCACCTCCTTCACAGAATCACAGAAGCTCAGGTGTTGGGAGTGACCTTGGAAGTCATTTTTTCTGTGGGTTCAGAATTGCCCTCTCAACCCATTTGCTGAGGGCAATTTCCTAGTGCAAACATTTCCTAGTGCAAGCATTTCCTAGTGCAAACATTTCCTAGTGCAAACATTTCCTAGTGTACCTGAAATGATCAGATCCTTTCTGAAACAGGGTTTAAATCAGTGAGAATCTGAATGGGAAGAGGACTAGGCAAGGTTCAGAGCAGGCCTGGCTGTCTGTGGGACCTCAGAAAGGGAGAAGGTGGGAGGGAGGCCATGCTGTACAGTGTTGTCTGAGACAGAACCGGAGGATGGTGATGGTGACTAGGGATCAATCCTTACCATCACTGGCTAAGAGCACGGCTCTATTCACCAGGATTTCCAGGGCTTCCCACAGCAGCAAGCTGGAGGGGTGGGTGGGTTCCAGGTACAGGAGGCCTTGCAGGACAGAGAGCAGTTGGACTGAGATGGGGGAGCAGCTCACCTGGAAGCCAAGAGAAGGACCTGTGGTCAGAATCATCTGCAGCTGTCTTCCTCATGATTCCTCCTCCCCCTCCCCACACAGTGAGGAAGGACACCTCTGCTCCAGCCTGGGCCAACCAGACCCATTCCTTATGCCAGGGGTGGGGAATTTGTGGCTTTGGGGCCACATATGGCTTTCTTAAGTGCGGCCTTTTGATTGAATCCAAATTTTACAGAACAGATTTTAGGCCATGTCCAAGGGCTAATGCTACAAGGGTTCAGATTACTGTGTTCTACCTTTGCCTCCATGTCTCCCCAACTCAAGCCCTGACTAAGGCCATAGAATTTTAGAATCTCAGAAGCTGAAACAGACCTCAGAGATCTCTTATCCAGCCTCTACCCTAAGAGTACAAATCTCTTCTGCAACTCCTGACAGGATCACCTAACCTCTGCTTAAACACTGACTGTGACAAGGAACTCATTACCTCACTAAATAGTCTATTTTATTGTTAGGCATTTGCAAATGTTAGAAAAACTTTTCCTTCATATTGAGCTTAAATTTGTCTCCTTTTAATTCCTGGGTCTGCCATCTGGGACCGAGTAAAACAAGTCTGCTCTTTCTTCCAAATGTCAGCCCTTAGGATCTGAAGGCCTTTCTTTGTATCCCCAACACTTAACATGGAGCCTGGGACACAGTACCTGTTTATTAAGTGCTTATTGACCCAGAATTTATGCGACTCACAACGTGGTTTAGCAGAACACCTGCTGCAGCAGGGCTGCGGGAGAGCTGAATTGGATTGCCAGATCTGTCACTAAAAAGTCCTTTCTCCTCTCTGGGCTCAGTTTCTTCATGCACGAAATGAGGTTTTAGGGCTAAATCATCTTTAAGTCCCCTCTTAGCCCTAACATCCATCCTACATTCTAAGATTCCTTCGATGAATCTTTCCTCTCTCGTAGGCCTTCTTTGCCAGGCACAAAGTCCCTAGCTGATCCTATGTCCTGGTATTTCTCTCTCTTCCTGTGTTAGTTGTTCTCTAAGACACGTTCCAGTTAGTCCGAGGCCTTCTTAAGATGTGGTGACCAGAACTGGTTACCATCTACACAATTTGTCCATTCCCCAGCTACAGTCTGACTAGAGCAGCAGGCATTAAGGATATTATCTGTCAGTCTTTTTCCACATTTCACCACCATCTTACTCAAAGGCCATTGCTGGATTTAGAGCTGAGGGGATCTTTTAGATGATTTTATCCTGTCCTCTCTTACCCTCCCCTCACGTCCAGTTTTATAAATGAGGTGGTTGAAGCTCAGGGAAGCTGGTTTGTCCAAAGTCACACAAACATCAGAGTTGGGGTTTGAATACCAAGCCTTAAGTCAGAAAGACTCATCTTCCTGAGTTCAAATCTGGCCTCAGATACTTCCTAGCTATGTGACCCTGGGCAAGTCACTTCACCCTGTTTGCCTCAGTTTCCTCATCTGTAATATGAACTGGAGGAGAAAATGGCAAACCGTTCCAGTATCTTTGCCAAGAAAACCCAAAATGAAGGCTATGAAGAGTTGGACATGACTAAAAGATGACTGAACCTCTAACTCTGTATAGAGTGTTTCTTCCCTTTCCTCTACACTAATTCCCCTTCATCTTTAGCTGTATCTCATTATCTAGAGCAAAGGCTACTTCCTTCCCTTGGATCTCCCCTGACCTTATTAAACAGAGTGGAGAAGACCTCTTGGTGACTGCTCATGTCGATCCCATCGAAGATTCTGAGCAGCTCCTCGTCGTCCTCAGCCTTGGCTTCCACAAAGGCATCAATCTGGATCAGGATGTCTGCATCTTCAGTGTCTCTGCAGCAGAATAATAGTGGGAAGTAGAACTGAGAGGGGGTAGGTATATGGCAGGGGGAGGAGGGGAGTAGGCTGCTGTCCTCCAGAGAGAGATCTCTGCTGTCCACCTCTGACCCATCCACACAGGGACAGGATGGTGGCATTACCACTACTTCCTCAGCAACCCAAAAGGTCCCTGGTATCAGTATCTCCACAACTGCATCATACAGAGGTGAGAAAAAGCCCGTGCCTCTCCTGGGCTGGTCCAGGTTGGGAGCATTGCAGGACAGCTTGCTAACTAGTCATTCAGTAGCCAGTGAGAATAATCGGTTGTTATACATATAGGCGTTTAGGAGATGGGGCTTCTCCCAGGGAGATACAGAAGCAAACAAGACTGCATGGTGGGTGGGCCCCAGAGCCCACAAAAATCCAGGTTTGACATCTTGCTTCTATCAGGGTCACAGGACATTTCTGTGGTCATTCGCGTACATTCTCTCTATGCTGTGAGATTACATATTCCTATCTTTTAAGTTCCCAGGGCTGTACATGGAGGAGGTGCTAAATAAATGTTTGTTGAATCAAATTGTATTCCTGTGCTATTTCCAAGCAGAGGTTCAACTCTGAGAGCTAAATTTGTGTCCTCTAATTCCCTTCCCCTTGCTTCTCGACCTTTGCATAGTAGATGCTCAAGAAAGGCCAACTAGATGACTGGTCTCTGGGATTGTTTTGGGTTGGGTCTTTTTCAAATACAATCTCTCAAATGTTGATCACCAGAAGCCTGCATGGGTTTATCAAGCACAGGCCATATCAGAGTAACCTCTTTTTGAGTAAGCCTTTTTTGACTTAGTTGCTAGACTGGTAGACCAAGTGACACTCTAGGCACAGACTATCTGGATCTTGGCAAAGCATTTGCCAAAATCTCTCACCCTAGGGGTCAAAATGAAGAGGTATTAACTAGATGGTAATTTTGTCATAGGGATTTGAACCTGGTTGGTCAACAAGGACCAAAAAGTTAGGATTAATGATCTAACATCAAACTGGAAAGAGGTCAGTCAGTCAGTCAACAGAATCCCTTGGCCCTGTGCTATGCTGTTATCAGTATCCCAGATCTATGGCATTTTCCAATTACACAAAGCAGGGAGAGAGTTCTAACATGCTGAATGATAGCATCATTCCCAAAACTATAATGATAGGTCAAATCTAATAAGATTACATTTAACAAGGGGAAATGTAGATAAATTCTTACACCTGGATTAAAAAAAATCAGTTCTAACAACAGGATGGAGAAGGCCTAGCTAGACAACTATTCGTATGAAAAAAAGATCTGGGAGGTTTAATGGCCCGCAAGCTTAACAGTTGGACATGATGTTTATCGGAGTCTGGGTGACTAGAGGAATAGTGTGTCCAAGGTAAGAGAGGTGCTGCACCCTACCCTCATCATACTATGTCTGCACTACAGAGCTCAATCAGGATGAAGACAGATCAAAGTAGGCTTGTAGGTGAATGAAGGTGACCAGGATGGGGAAGAAAGTGGCAACTAAGCTGTATGAGACCCAACTGAAGGAACTGAAGACATTTAAGCCTGGAGAAGAGAAGACTTAGAGGGGATAGGAGAGCTGTCTTCCAGTGTTTAGAGGCTATGTAGTGCAAGAGGGATTCAACTTCTGATCAGCTCCACAGGGCACAACTAAGAATCCCAGACAAAGCTGCATCAGGAGGCAGGTTTCAGTTTGATAGAAGGAAAAATATCCTATCAGTAAGAACCATCCAAAAGTAGAGAGCCTTGGGTTATAAACCCTAAATTTTGAGAAGCCGCTGGATCACAGGATTACGGATTCAGAGCTGTGATGGACACTAGTGGCCACGAAGTCCAACTCCTTTAATTTACAAATGAGGAAACCAAGGCTCACAGATGTTGACTTGCTAAATATCTTGTTCAGAGCTTCATAGCTGGTAACCATCTGAGGCAGAATTCGAACTCAGGTCTCCTTCGCTAGTTCCTTCCCTCTGGTGATCACCCCCAATTTATCCTGTTTACATCTTGTTTGTACACACTTATTTGCATGTTGTCTCCCTCATTAGACTGTGAGCTCCTTGAAGGCAGGGAGTGATTTTTCCTCCTTTCTTTGTATCCCCAGAGTTTAGCATAGTTCTGGAAATATAATAGGCATTTGAAAGATGTTGGTCCAAATGACTCATGATGGAAAAAGCTATCCACATACAGAAAAAGAACTACAGAGTCTAAGGATACTATTTATTCTATCTCTTTTTTGTTCCTTCTTTCTCATGGTTTCTCCCATTGGCTCTAATTCTACTTTACAACATGACTAATGTGAAAATATGTTTAATATGAATGTATATGTAGAGCCTGTATCAGATTACATGCCATCTTGGGGAGGGAGAGGGGAAGGAGGCGGAGAAAATTTGACGCTCAAAATCTTGTGGAAGTGAATGGTAAACATTAAAAATAAATAAATTAATTAATTAAAAAAATAGATGTTGGTTGACTTGATGACTTCAAAGGCAGGGCCGTATCCACAGTGCGACCTACCTGCCTAGGAAACCATGGTTAAATGCCACTGAATACATGGCACTGTTATATCTGTATATGAGTGAAGCTCGTTTAGAACCTCTTCTGTCCTCAAGAGGAGTACTAGCCTTCTTTCCTTTCCCACATGACTGCCTGTAGGCAGGGGTATGCTAGAGCCAGTTCCAAATGGCTCAAAAGACCCAACTGTTTAATTATCAGTTTGAGTCTGAATGCAGATCAAGGCATACTATCTGTTCTTTCTCTTTTTCGTTGTGTTGTGTACCTTCTCGTGGTTCATTCCATTGGTTATAATTTTTAATAATGTGACTAATGTGAAAATATGTTTAATATGAATGTATATGTTGAGCCTGTATCAGATTGCATGCCCTCTTGGGGAGGGGAGGGAAGGGGAGAAAATTTAAAACTCGAAAGCTTGTGGAACTGAATGTTATAAATTAAAAATAGATAAATTTAAATTTTAAGAGAATTCACAAAAAATGATAAGTTTGAGCATTTGCACCTTGAAAATTGGCAAATGCTACAAGTCAGGGTTTGCTTTATTATTTTTGATGGTCTAGATGTAATAAAGTGACGGATAAATTGTTATTAACACAGATTAAGCTTTTAAAGTGTGTCATAAGTACATCCTTCCCACCTCCAAGGTGGGTTGTTAAATATTTACCAACACACCCTTGCTTGAAGAGGACAATAGAGGGATTTCATGAGGTGGCGCAGAAACCTCTGAAACCATTTCCAAGAGATTTTGACTCCCTTCCAGGGAAGCCAAGTGAGAGGGCCCCTATAATTAGGTGATCTAAGACCGTATGACTAATCCAAACGATAGCTCAATTCAGATGGGGAGTCTGTGCTGCCACGATATCGAGATTGAATCATCGCTAAGGATATTGGCAGAAGATGGACAGGGATGGATGGGTTGTGAACCTATGTGGCTAGAGGGAACATTCACAAGGATGAAATCATAGATCCGTCTGAGACGACACGTACCGTTCTCCTGAGTTTAACAGACAAAGGTTGGCTTGAGTGACGGCACAAACAAGAGTGTACTGGAAATGGCTCTGCCAGCTCTTAGAGCCAAATCTTAAATCTGAAATATGAGCGTGTGTACCTTGGAAATGAGCAAATGTTACAAATCAGGATACAAATCAGTGCGGAAAGCGCCAGGCCCAAAACCTGAGTTTGAATCTGGCCCCAGACACTTACCAGACATGTGACTTTGGGCAAGTCATTTTTATTGCTTTTTGTCTCAATTTTCTCACCTGTAAAATGTGGGTAATACTAGCGTGTACCTCCCAGAATTGGTCTGAGGATCCAATAACATTTATAAATGCTTAGCGCAGTACCTGACATGTACTAAGTGCTACATAAGTATTACTTATCATTTCTGTTGGTGTTTTATTGATTGTCTAGACTTAAGTGACAGAGAAAATGTTAATAATGCAGATTAAAATTAAAAATGTGTTAGGTTGCTAAACATTTACTATCGACCCCCCGAATAAGGGATTCTAGTTATAATTACGAAAATACTTCTTACTAGCATGGATTGTTTTGAATGATGGTCGAAGGCAAAATAGATCAGTAGAAAGAACCCCTGGGTTTTAGTCTGAGGACCTGGGTTGAAATCCAAGTTCTGCTCCTTGTTAGCATGTGTGTGACCGCAGACCAGTCACTTCTTTCTCTAGTTCTGTTTCCTCATTTGTAAAACGAGAGGGTTGGGTTTGTTCTCAGAGGTCCCTTTCTTTATATTTCAGTGCTAGATCCATGATCTTATTGTCCCTGACTCCTGATGGGATACAAGGCTGAGAGTGCCAGAACGCCCCCTGCTGGAGAGATGAGGAAGAGCTGTCCAAAGACTGTCCTCAGGGTACCCAGCCTGAGAGGGGCTTTGCACTGATAGCTGTTTTGGAAGGGGGTGGATGGGCAGGGGATGGAGCAGGAAGAAAGCCTGGAGGAAATTGGGGGATACACATTTAAATTGAAAGTGAATTGGGCTGGGGTTAGGAAGAGGTCGAGGGATGGGGAAAACAGGAACCTTACCTTAGCTTGGTTAAACTGTCCAGCAACTGGAGACCTGGAGAAATCAAACCAAAAGCAGTTATTGCGCTTGTTACCTCAGATAGGTCAGTGACCATCATTGGTTAAGAAGGGGTATGTTATCTTGACTCGGCAGAATGGCATCAATAGATGAACACTGCTCTATGTTTATTTAATTGCTGTGAGAGGTGATGGGGAGGAAGGTAGGGAAAGGACTGTTATTCTGGGTTTGACAGATGAGGAAAATGATGCCCAAAGAAGGGAAGGAATTGTAGCAAGCTAAGGGCAAAGACAAGACCTGAGCCTAGTCTCCTAACTCCTAACCCCTGGTAGGTAGGGGGACCCCCCAGTCTTTCCACTGCACCAAGTGACTATTAAAACTACAATCCAAAAACAACCTTAGGTAGCTCCCTCCAATTCACAATTCCCAGGCCACTACCTTCTCAGGAGCTGCCTTGTCTTAGGGACCACATACTTTACCCATGCCCTTTCATCTCCATCCTCCCCTCCACTTCTGATTGGTGGGTGCCTGGGGTGTGGTTGGGGGAGACACCAAATAATTCAGACTGGCTGACTCTCTTTACTCCTGGACCCGTTTCCAACAGCTGGGCCTCAATATCATGCTCCCACCTGGTCTTCCAATGGGAGGAAGAAGGTTTGCCGCCTCTAAGGAAATTCTAACGAATTCTAAAGAGACTCCACAGTGGAGTTTCCTTATGCAGCTTGAGCCAGGGAAGCTTAGGTGGAGTTGATGCTCGACTTGCTTTGAAAGGGGACAAGGCTTCTCTGGATGGTGAAGCGTGCCTATGGTAGGAAGGCTGAGGCCTGGTGCTCAAGGTTGGCCGAAGAATACATGTAACACTTGTAAAAGTTTATTTTAGGAATGCAGGGATTATCTGCCCTAGGAGGATTAGGTGAAAGGGGGGCCATTCTGGGACAGGTGAAGGTGCCAGCAGAGGGTCCCCAGGGCAGCAAGGAGAGGGGCACCAATTACACAGACAACCAAGAAGGAATAGTCCAAGGGAAAGAATTTAAATAACATCGATTGCTAGAAAGCAACAGTCTTCTACTGTTACAATACTGCTACTTAGCTCCACCTGTAATTCATTTAATCTTTCTGTTACAAATTTAGATGCTATAGTATTTGTATTCGAACAAGTACTATAAACAACATAGTAGGTTCAGTATTGATACATATAGCATATAGGTTCAGTATTGATAATGCTTCATTGTCTATGGTACTTATGAAGAAAGATGCTTTCTGCATCCAGAGAAAGAACTGATAAACAGAAGTATATAGAGAATAATTGTACATATATGTACCTATTTGTGTCTAATGGTGGCCATCTCTAGGATTTGGGGGAGCGAAGAAGAAAAAGAAATTTTCATGATAATTTTGTTGTACATTTGGAAGGAGTAGCAAGTTATGCATGGTGGATTTGAGTTTCATGAACAATCATCTTTTTTGTTGTATTATGTTATGGAAATGCTTGTTTTATTTCATAAATAAGAATATATTTTTTAAAAAGCAGAGGTCTTTAGGGTCCAAAGAGCTGACTGCAAGTGCAAGCTCAGCCATTTACTAGCCCGGGCAGTCCCTTCCCTTCTCTGGGCCTCCATTCCCTCATCTGTATATATCTGTGCTCTCTCCTTCCCTCCCTTCCAGGGCTGTTGTGGTCCAAGTGCTTCGTAGACTTTGGGGGCTACAGAAACAGGGGCGAGCTGTTTTCCTCATCGGGTAAATGCCTGCTCTCTCACTGAGGTCGACCTAAGGCTTCCTTCCTGGCTTCGGCTTTCTCCTCAGGAAGGAGGGGAAGGGACAGGGCTGGTTACCGATGAACTCGTTCCGGAGCTGAGTTCGGGCCCTGAGCTCCTCTGTACCCAGGATGATGGCATTGATGACGCTCAGTAGGGTGGTGATGTAGGGGACGTTGTCCGTGTTGGACAGCTCATTCATGATTACGCTGAAGCGGTACTGCTGGCTCTTGACCACCTAGGTGTGAGGGACACGAGAGAGATCAGAGCCCTTGGCTGGGTCCCATCCCCTCCTGTACCCAGATAGTCCTATTGGCTATGGCTTGATGAAATGACAGCCACCATTACTTAGTGTCTGCCCAGGAAGTCTCTATGGACATTGTTGGGGAATATTAACTTATGTCCCTTCCATCTCCCAGCTCAGCTCACTGAGGACAAATTTGTGTCTCCCTCTCATACTAGGAGTCTTGCCTCACCTCCTCAGATGGGGCATCCTCCAAGGGAAAGGCTGTAGCTTCCTCTTTCTCTGGCTCTTTTCCCCACCCCTTGTCCTGGCCTCTGTACATAAGGTTGCCCAGTGGTGGTATGTGTTTGTGAGTGAGTGGAGGTCTCTGGTTAACACAGAGTTCCAGATAGGAGGTTCCCTGGCCTGTTGGTTGCCATGTGTCCATCAGTGTGACTTCCAGGCTCCCTCTGGGATACTAGGGGCCGGCACTTTGTCTCCATTTTACCTTATAGTGGTCCAAGGCATCCAGAGTTTGCTTGTGGCCTTCAGGGGAATAGATAGAGAGGGCAGCTAACAGCTCAAACACTTGCTTTTTGACCATCACATTAGATGTGTCCAGAGCTGCAGAGAGAAAGGAGATGAGAATATGAAAGGAATTCTCTCTTCCCAAAATGCCATATTCACTGTCTTTCCAAACAAGGAAGCCTTCCTTGACTGCCCTAGCCAACAGTGAGCTCTGTGTGACTTCAACTTCTAGAACATTTATAGTTTAAACCACTCAAGAATCTCAGAAGGCCATGGTGGGAAGGACCCTTAGAGATGGCCGGCTCCAGCAACTCATTTAATAGATGGGGAACCATAACCAAGAAAGGGGTAGTGCTTTGTCTCAGTTCACCATTCAGGCCGCACGATGCTCCGATGCTCCGTATTGCTTTCTAATTGTTTGTTTCCTCTCCCTAGACTCCAAGTTCTCTGAGGAAGGGCTGGGCTGGGGTTGGGGGGGAGGGGTCTGCGCTTCCTGTCTCTTTAGAACTCTGAGCTCCCAGAGGGCGGGGCCTGCGTTCGGTGCTCTAGTTCCTCTCCCACAATGGGGTCCGCACAAGGCTGTTCTCTCTGCAAGGCTTAGAACGGATCTCCAGGTCTAGCCTGTGTTTCTTCTTGAGGAACCAGTTCGCCCTCTCCTGGCATAAGCAGTCTTATTGGTCTGGGGCTTTAAATCCCAATCATTCGATAAGCTGTCCTGGTAAAACCTTGGCTCTGGCTTAGGCACTGACTCCAGAAGTCATAGCTGGGTTCTGGGGACCTTAGAAGCCTCAGGACCTAGAACCTTCACCCTTGGGCTGTTAGCTCCAGGTTCCCTGGCTGTTAATACCCAGCCCACTGTAAGGATTTTTCTGTGAGAATTTTTCTCTTCTGGCTGGCACATGTAAATGTGTCTGTTTCTATTTTTCTTTTTAAACTCAGCACCAACTGTTATTTGATAGATGCAGGCTGGATACCCGACTTTGTCTTCCCCCAACCCCATTGGTTTCAGGCACTTCAAATGTATGTGGGTTTTTTTTTTCACCTGACCTGCTTCCTGAAGCACTTGGGTAGAAAGAACAAGTCCTGAATAGAAGCTAAGTGAGCCAGGCTACACCCACACGCCCTTGGGGTGCTTCCTCTGTGTTACTGGCTAGCTATCTTTCAGCTACTCGGTGGAGGGCATTCAGGGCCTCGGGGGAGGCCATCCAGAGTGGGGGCCCTCCTCCCCAACTGTGCTGGGGACCCAAATTACACCAACATTCCTATGCCTTTTATCTGGCTGTGAAAACTGACTCGAGCCCAGTGGCTGAGAAGCCTCCCTGGATCTTGGTTTTCCTGTCTGTGAAATCATGGGAGGTGGAATAAATGATTTCTAAGGTCTGGATTTTTTACATTCTATTCCTTTTTTTTTTTTTTTACTAATACGCTATAATATATGTCCTAAGATTCTTCCTTTCCTCAGAGGCAGCTAGGTGACATGGTAGATATAGCGTTGGGTCTGGAGTCAGAAAGACCTGAGTTCAAGTCCAGTCTCATCAGCTGTGTGACCCTGGGCAAGTCCCCTTACCTCTCCGTTTTATAAACTATAAAATGGGAACAAACAGCAACTGTCTCTCGGGGTTATTGTGAGGTATAAATAAGAATAACTGTAAAGCATTTGGCACATCATAAGTAATACATAAATGTTGGCTATTATTATTAACAGCACCAGGCCTGGAATTGGGACAGACCTGAGTTTGAATCTGGTCTCAGACACTTATTAGTTGTATGTTCCTGACCAGGTTACTTTACCTCTGCTTGCCTCAGTTTTCTCATCTGAAAAATGGGAGTAATACTTAGCACCTCTCTCCCAGGATTGTTGTGAGGATATGATGATGTAATATTTGTAATGTATTTTGCAAAACTTAAAAGGCTACATGAATGGCATTGTTTTTATTACTATATATAATGTTATGCATATATTATTATATTTAATAGATAATATTATACATAAACATATATGTATATAATATTATACAACCTGCTCTCCAGACATTTACATTCTTGTGAGGAAAAAATGATAAAGGATGAAGTGGTTTGTAACCCTTAAAGCACCTAGTTTTTATAAAAGAATCTAGATAAATGATAATGTCATTGCTACGCTTCCCAGATCTGATATGGCTGGACTCAACATCAGAGAAAACACAGAACTGAAAAATAAGGCCAGAAGAACCTTCTAACCTGTGCCCGTGGCTCTGCGTTCCCTGTGACCATCTGTTCCTGCTCTGCTCTGTCCCCAAGAGATTTCTCAACAAGGTACAGAATAGCTGCATCTAGAAAGACGCCGATGTTGACACACTGTGCTCTATTGAAGGACTGCTTCTGATTGTGTTCCTCCACTGCTCAAAATCTTTCCTTGGCTCCCTATTGCTATGGAGTAAAGCCAGAACTCCTGAGCGTAGCATTTGACAGCCTTTGTAACACGGTCCCAAATCAAGTCTGAATTCCAGTGTTTCTATCTGTGTGGCGCTGGGCAAGACGCTGTCTCTGGGTTCTTCATCCATAATATAAATGGGTTATGCTACTGGATTGCCAGAGGCTATTCCAATTCTAAAGTCCTATGATCCTACTATATCTTATATGTTGCCCTCTACCCCAGTTAAATTGGGTGACTTATCATCCCTTGAACACATTCTGCTTTCCCACTCTTAGTCCTGACTGGTGCCATTCCCTATGCCTGCCGTGCTCCTTCCCCATAGCCCTTCACTCGATTTCATCTGTCAAAGTCCTACCAGTTCTTTCTGGCCTAGCTCAAGTGCTGCA
>CM053625.1:29618923-29663420 GCA_028646595.1 Phalanger gymnotis | reverse complement strand
GAAAGGAAAGGAAAGGAAAGGAAAGGAAAGGAAAGGAAAGGAAAGGAAAGGAAAGGAAAGGAAAGGAAAGGAAAGGAAAGGAAAGGAAAGGAAAGGAAAAGAAGGAAGGAAGGAAGGAAGGAAGGAAGGAAGGAAGGAAGGAAGGAAGGAAGGAAGGAAGGAAGGAAGGAAGGAAGGAAGGAAGGAAGGAAGGAGGGAAGGAAGAAAGGAAAGAAGTGACTGCCAAAGCCAACAACAGCCTGATGAACATCTTTACCCTGATATCCCATCGGTATCTCAAACAAAAGATGTCCAAATGGAACATTCCCCTCTGCCAAGTGTCCCTATTTCTATTATGAGCATAACAATTATTTCAGTCACCCAGTTTCCAGCCTTGCAGCCCTCCTTGACTCTTTCCTCTCCCTCATACCCATACTGATCAATTGCCAAGTCATCAATTCTGCCTCTACAACACTCCTCTAATCTGCCCCCTCTTCTCCAGTCCCGGGGCTCCCGGCCTAGTTCAGGCCCTCATTACCTCTCCCTCGGACTCTTTCAATAGCCTCCTAACTGGCCTCCCTGATTCCAGTCTCTCTCCTTTCCAACCCACCCTCCCCAAACTGCCAAAATAAGTTCCTGAAGACACAATTTGAGCATGCATCTCCTGCTGCTCAGAAACATTCAGTAGCTCCCTATTGGCTCTGGAGCAAAATACAAAACATTTTTAGAGCCTTCTATAATCTGGTTCCCACTGACCTTTCCAGACTCATTTCATATTATTCCCCTATATATAATCTATAGTCTGGCTAAATGTGTCTACTAGTTTATCAACTCAGCACTCTATTTCCTGCCTCCACACTTTTACAGTATCCCCCATGCCTGGACTATGCTTTCTCGACCTCTACAAGAATCCCTAGATTTTTTCAAGGTTCAGCTCAGTTCTCTCCTTTCTCAAATTAATTTCCATTTATATATCTATGTAAATATTGTATGTCCCAACAGAATATAAGCTCCTTAAGAGCAAGGACTGTTTTATTCTTCTAATTGTGCATACTGTAGCTCAGTACCCCCAGATGCTCTAAACTCTGCATTTTCATGAACTGGGTAAAATATTGGGGGATTTCCTCCAAATCACTCTCTTTGTCTCTTTTTGCTCCACCCAGAGCCTTTGAGAAATCTCCAAGTACAACAAGAACGAAGTTTATGTCTAGTTACAGAGATGTGCATAAAAGGATCTCCAGCTCCTAAACAAGCATTCAAGGTAACAAGGAATATCAGGAATAGGACTCATAGCAGTCCATAAACAATCAACATAATTTTCATTGTTAAGACCAGCCTTCTCCCCCACCCTCACCCTGCCCTGGGCCCTATATAGTCCCTATGTACCACTATATACCAGTGGTTTGGATTCTCCTTGAAAGAGGAACTTGATGTTACTAGAGAGGCAACCCCCCAACTGGTAAGTCTCACTCTTACAGACTTCCAGTTTTATGGTACTATCCTAACGACTTAGATTCCCCTCAGAAGGAAGACAAAACCAAGGTTGCTATTAAAGGTCCTTCCCCTAGGACCTACACTGTATGGGTAACTTATGGGAGGTATGGAAGGTAAAGTTCAGATATTTTGCTTCCTTGTGTCATGGCTTGATCTCCTCTTGCTCTCCCAGTTGCAGGGCCCATTTACACTGTCCTCTCCACAAGATGCTGGCGCTGCTCTGGAATCCTCTATTCTCATTCCTGAAGGCTGAGTCCCCAAACTCTCTAGGAACTTAACATTACCCCAGCTGCTGCCATTTCTTCTGTTGAGAAAGTGTGTCATCTCAAGGGCTGAGGGGGAGGGTCTCTAAGACCAAAAACTGCTATTCATTTTCTCCTAATCTCTCCAAAAAGGGGGGGAAATACCAACTCTCCAGTGAAGGATCCTTTTTATAGGGTCTGCACATAGCGAAGGCTCTGACTCACACAGTTCAATCAATTCATTACCAATCCACAGGAGAAAATTCAAGTCCCATATAAAGGTTCATCACCTTATAAGCTTATCAGGTTGATCAGGGAACTCCCCAGATCATCTCTATTTTTTTTATTCCTAGTTCCTAGCATAGTACCTAGCCCAGCTCATTGCTGAATTGGATTAAAGGTTGCAATTACCTCTTAAAATGTAGGAGGCCCAGACGGTCTGTGAAAGAACGCTAGACTTGAAAATCATAGGACCTAGGTCCAAACACCAGCTCTGCTACTTACTGCCTTAAGTGAGTCACTTAACATCTATGGGTCTGTTAGCCTCAGTTTCCTAACCTGTAAAAGAGGGGGTTGGAGTAAGTGACTTGTAGGGTTCCATCCAGCTCTAAATCTAGGAGCCTATCATCCTGTAAACTGAAGGAAGGCATAGAGGAGCTAGACCACTTGGTTGCATGAAGAAAGCACTGGACAAAAGGTCTAGAAACCAGGCTTGAAGAGCAGGCTCTAACTCTTATGGTATCCTGAGTAAATCCTTCCTCTTTCAGGTTCCTCATTTGTAAAATGGAGATAATCCTTCCATCCTCTTTCATAAGACTGTTGAGAGGTAAAGTGCTTTGTAAACATTAAAATGCTATACAAATATGAGCTATTAACCATAAGTATTATTCCTTGGCTTCCATGACACTGCAGTGTGTGCTGGGAAATATTTAACAACTTGCTCTGAAAAAATATATGTGTAAGGCACATGTTTAAGTTTAATCTGAATTTTCTCTATCACATTCTTAAGTCTAGACAATCAATAAAACAATAAATCAAGCACTAATTTGTAGCATTTGCCAATTTCTGAGATATAAATATTCATTCCAAAAATTTAATAACTGGCTCTCCTGAGCCAGTTTGAGCTGGCTCATCTCCTTTCTGTCTTTTGCTGTAGGTGTCTTCCAAGCTTCTGTCCTTATTCTTTTTTCTTTCTATACTCTTTCCCTTGGTGATCTCAACAAGTCCCAAATCTACATAGCCAGCCCTAGCTCCTCATGACCACCTCTGCCTCCCACTGGTATCAAATTCAACAAGTCAAAAACTAAAATCATCCTCTTCCCCAAATTTGTCTTTTCTTCCAACTCTTTCTTTTGAAGGCACCATAATCCTCTCCAGCATCCAAGCTAGAGTTATCTTTGGTTCTTCTTTCACACTCTCTCTCTCTCTCTCTCTCACACACACACACACACACACACACACACACAGGCACACACACACACACACACATATACAATAGATCAATCAATCCACAAATCCTCTGGATTCTTCCTCCACGTAATTTTTTAATACATCTTTCCCCTCCTTTCCTCTCACTGCATCCACCCCAGTACAGACCCTACTTAAAGTCTTTCACTAGAAATGTTGTAACAGCTTTCCAACTGGTGTCCTAGCCTCCAATCTCACCTTCTCCAATTAATAATCTACACGCTACTTGAATTATCTTCTTAATGTTCTGCTCTCACACCACTCATCTACTCAAAAACCTTCTATGCCTTCCAATGGCTTAAAAAATAAAATATAAACTCAACCGTTGACATGCAACTCCATCTTACTTGTCTGTCTCAAATTACTCCCCCCTTCATGTACGCTACACTCCAGTCAAACTAGATGCTACATGCAAGAGTCCTCTCCTTTGTTCCACTGGAACAAAGTTCCTTCTTTGTTCCTTCTCTTAAGGTCCTCCACTCAGGTGCCATCTCTACCATGACACCCTCCCTGATTCTCCCAGCTGAAATCTATCTCTTGCCCTATCACTTTCTACCTTGTGTTACAAATCCTTCTTAAACTATATGCTCGAGGACAGCAGCTGTCTTTCTTTGATCCCCATCCCCCAGTAATTAGCACTCCCTGTTGAAATGATTTGGATTGTACTTAATTAATTGTAGGCATTTTGGATTTCTCTCCCCACCCCACCCACAGGAGACTGTAAGCTCCTTGATGGGAGGACTAAGGGCTGTTTTTGGCTTTATCTTCAGGGTATCCCCAGGGTCTCACAGTGCCTGGTACTGTGCATACAGATGTTTGCTGAATTGGATCTTAGCATTCCCAGGGCCCAGCACAGGGCACTGCCTATCGAACAGTCAGAATAGTCAGTCCACACTGAGAGTGGTTGCCGGGAGGGGTGGGACATGGGGGTGGGGGGTGGGGGATGCTGAGGTACAAGTTAAAGTTGGTAGAGTAGACTAGAGGGAAAGCCAAAATTATGCAAAGGAAGCCAGGGCAAAGAAAGATGAAGTGTCGCCCTTTACAAACACACAGGCTTGCAAGATGGGCCCATCTGACACATCACTTCTGTCCTCCCAGTCCCCTTGTCTGCACCGGAAGCGTTCCTTGGCGGGGCGAGGGGGGGGTGTGGAGCAGGCCCTTGGTGGGGAGCAGGTTCATAGGATCATGGAATGTTAGAGCTGGAAGCAGCCTGGGAGATCAACCCCCTCATTTTTCAGAGGAGAAAACAGGTCCTGAGAAGAGACTTGCCCAAGGTCACACACGTAGTAAGTAATCGAGCTTAGTTACTTTATCAGCCCCCTTGCCTGCGATTCGCGGGACCCTACAAGTCCGAGCGCACTCGAGACAGTCTATTCCAACCCTTTCTACATGCTGAGGACGAAATGCGGACTAGAGAGAGCAAGATACTTGCCCAAGGTCACCGCAGGAAAGTCAGGATTCGAGCCGAGCTTCCCTTTCCAATTCATTTGGCTGCCCGGGAGAGGAGTTTCACACAGATCCGCGATGCCCGCTGTCCACCCTCAGTGCCCCCCGCTGCCCTGGCAGTCAGGGCGCCCTGGCCCTGCCAAGGGGCTCCCCCCACCCCCGCCCCGCCCGGGAGGTTACAGACGTGACGTCACCGCCCCCTCCCGGAGTCTCCCGCTCCATTTAATGGTCGGGACGCTGGGACCTCGGGGCGCGGGGACAGCACCCAGGCGGCGGCAGCCGAGCAGAGTTCAGCGGAGGAGCCCAGCGCAGCCAGCGGGAAGATGTCCGGGACCCGGGCCCCCAACGAGCGGCCAGCGGGCCCTGGGGGCGTGAAGCGCGGGAGGCTGCAGCAGGAGACAGGGGCCGTGGGCTCCAGGGTGACCGTGGTGCTGGGCGCACAGTGGGGGGACGAGGGCAAAGGCAAGGTGGTGGACCTGCTGGCCACCGACGCCGACGTCATCTGCCGCTGCCAGGTGCGTGCACGCCAGAGGGCTCGAGGGGCCGAGAGCTCCCCCAGACACCGGGGGCAGGGGGGCAGCACTCCTCTCGATGGCCTCCAGCTACTGGAGACCAGCTCCTCGGCTCCGACCATTCTCATGCCCCTTTCCAACCCCATCCCAACGCCTAGGACCACATAACCTCCCCGGGGCCTCCATCCCCCTCCCCCAGAGACCTCTAGAACCTCCATGGCCCCTCCTTGGGACCCTCGGGATCCCCTGCCCTTAAGGACGCCTATCTCCCTCCCGTGCCTTGGAACTTGGGACTCCATCCTTCCTCAAGAATCCCTTCAAATCTTTTCCTGGCTTTCAGAGACCCCTGAGAATCCCTTCACTCCCCTTCCTCAAACATCAGCTACTCCCATCCCAGGAGACACCACCTACACAGATCCACACACACACACACACACACCTCTCTCTTCACCAGGATTCCTCTTATCTTCTCCCTACTCCATTCCCATACCCCCTTCCCCCTAGACACCCCCCTCATAGAATTTTAGAGCTAAAACCACTGGGTGAGGAATGTCCCCCACCCCTTTTCTCAGGGCAATCCTCTGGGGGTGGGGGTGGACTGGAGATGGAGGTTGCCCTATAGGACTGCCCCCCCCAAGAGTGGCTGTAGTCCCAAATAGTCTCCTCCTCCCTTGAGGGTAAAGGAAAGGGACAAGACTGAGGGGAGGGGGTGGGGTGCAAGGCTGAGCTATAAATAAACAAAAGCCACAGAAGCTACTCAGCTGTGGACACCAGATCCTGAGGTGGGGGGAGGTGGAGGAGGAGAGGGGGCTGAGACAGTGCCTAGTGTCAGGTATCTGCCTTCCCTTCTCTTCCTTCTACACCCACTCGATTTGGAGTCAGAGGACCTAGGTTCAATTTTAGCTCCGTTCCTTACCTGTGTAAACTTGGGCGAATTACTTAATCTCTCTCACCTCAGTTTCTTCATCTGAAACAAGGAGGTTTTATTAAGTGACTCTTAAGATCCAGCTCTAAAGCTACAGTGCCTCAGTTTCTTTATCTCTAAAATAGGATATTTCAGCAATTCCAGCAGCATTTATTAAGCACATGCTTGGGCTAAGTGCTTGGGAATATAACAAAACTCTCCTCTCTAATCGCTTATCGCTACAAAATAGCTATCATGCAAAGGAAGTGAAATAAATAGGTGGTAGTGAATGAAAAATTGGGTCTGGAGTCAAGAAGATCTGAATTCAAATCCTGTCTAGTACACGTTAGTGTCTCAGTATGGTGGGTGACCCTAGAGTGAGGTATGTTCCTTAGTTTCTTAGTTATGTTCCTTAGTTTGGTATAGTGAGGTATGTTCCTTAGTTTCCTCATGTGTAAAATGAGGGGTTTGAAGTCAAAAGAACTGTCTCTTCCAGCTTTAAATGAATGACCCCATAAGATAAGTACAAAGGAGTGATGAAGGCAGAATTCTATGAGAAATCTGAAAATGGAGCTATCACTTTCTCTCACTTAGGGGCATCAGAGCTGACTTCATGGAAGTGGTGGCATTTGAGTTGAGTGGGCCTGGAGTTGTCAGTCAATAAACATTTATTAAGCACCTACCATGTGCTAGGCAGTGGTGCTAACAACTGGAGATACAAAGAGGTGAAAGACAGCCCCTGCCCTCCAGGAACTCAAGAGATTTCAACAAATCAACCAATCAACATGCATTTATTAAACCCCTCCTACGTTCTAGCTGCTAGGCTAGACAATAGGTATAAAATGACAAAAATAAACTGTCCCTGCCTCAAAAAGCTTACATTATATGGAGGGAAACAACACATAGAAATGAAAGCAACTACAAAATGGATAAAGATACGGACTAGACATTGATTTCACAGAAATCCCCCTGATGTGGCTACTCCTACCAATAAATGGATGCAATTTAGAGTCTGGGAGTTGCCTAGAGTTTCTGTGACTGGCGCAGGGTCACACAACCAATATGGATCAGAAATGGTCCTTGAAACCACAGCTTCCTGTATAAAATAGAAAGAAAACACAAAGTAATTTGGTAGGTGGAGGCACCAACAGCTGGGAGAATAGGAAAAAGGCTAATGTAAGAGGTGAAATGAGTTGAGAAGGATGTTAGAGTTTCTGAGAGGTGGAGGTGAGAAAAGAATGCATTCCAGGTATGGAGGAGAGCAGAGCCTGGAGATGGAGTAGGGCCAGCATGTTTGGAAAATAGAATGTGTGAAGGGAATTAATGTGCTCTAAGTCTAGAAAGCAGTATTGGAGCCAGAGTGTGAAGGAATTTAAATGCCAAACAAAGGAGTTTGTATTTGATCTTGGAGGCAATGGGGAGACATTGAACATTTTGGAGCAGGGGAGTGACTTGTTCAGACTATGCTTTAAGAATATCACCTTGGCCATTGTAAGGAGGTTGGAGAGGGAAGAGAGAGATGAGGCAGCAAACCAATTAGGAAAGAGTGGTATCATCCAGTGATGAAGTCAATCAGTCAATAAGCATTTATTAAATACCTATTATTGTCAAGCACTGTGCTAAGCCCTGGGGATACAAAAAAAGGCAAAAGATAGCCCCTGCCCTTAAGGAAGCTTACAATCCAATAAGGTAATGGTAATGGAGAGGCTAGCCATGAGGCATGGTTTGAATCAAGACAGAGAGATGGGAAAGGGGAAGAGCAGTCTAGTTTGACTGGAGTGTAGTATGAAGGGGAGTAGTGTGAGAGGTAAGGTTGGCTATATAGGATCCAAGACAGATTGGAGGGCACTGAATACCAATTTATACTTTATTTGATAGGCAATGAGGAGCTGGCAGCTAGGCAGCACAGTAGAAAGTGCACCAGGCCTGGAGTCAGGAAGACTCATCTTCCTGAATTCAAATCTGGCCTCAGACTAGCTGTGACCCTGGGCAAGTTACTTAACCCTGTTTGCCTCAGTTTTCTCATCTGTAAAATGAGCTTGAGAAGGAAATGACAAACCACTCCAGTATCTTTGCCAAGAAGACCCCTAATGGGGGTCATGAAGAGTCAGAAATGACTGACATAATTAAACAGCAATAGGGAGCCACTGAAGATTTTTGGGTAGGGAAGCGGCATGAACAGGGCATGGTACCCCACACTATAAAGGATACAAAGAGAAATGCAACATCTTATCTTCCCTGGTAGAGCTATGGTCTAGTAGCTCTATATGCCTACTTCTCCTCCACACACACACACACACACACACACACACACACACACACACACACACACACACCCCTTGCTTCTTCTGGCAAGACAAACTTTTTTTTGCTATGAGTATTTTCTTTCCTTTTTAATTAAGTAATTAATTTTTAGTTTTCAACATTCACTTCCACAAGATTTTGAGTTCCAAATTTTCTCCCCATCTCTCCTTTCCCCCTACCCCAAGACTGTATTCTGATTACTCCTTCACCCAAGACAAATTTTTCATTTCTGGATTTTAATCTTATATTCCATTCCACCAAACCTGTGATTCATAGAATTTTAAAATCATAGGATGTCATACATTGAAGGGGCCCTAGAATATTGAATAATGGTAATTGTATATAACAATTTAAGGTTTTCAAAGTACTATATATATATTATCTGATCATCACAAAACCCTGCAAGGTAAGCACTCTTATTAACTCCATTTTACAGATGAAGAAACTGAGTCTGAGAGAGAGAGTAAGTGATTTTCCTGGTGTCACCAGTTTTTGGACTATTATAGGATTCAGACTCAGGTCTTCCTGACTCCTACTCTGGCATGCTTTCCAAGAGAAGAAAAGATTTACCCAAAGTAACACAGCTGTAAGCTCCTATTTGTTTCTTCTTCTTAAGATCTCAAGTTCAGTTTGTTACCACACTGTGCTCACTGGAGCAATACCAACTCACATTTCTATAGCACTCTAAGATTTACAAAGTACCTTCCCCAAAACACTCCTGTGAGGTAGCTAGCATACCTAGTGTTATCTCCATTTCATAGATGAAGAAACTGAGACCCAGAGAAAGTGACTTGCCCAAATTTACATGGCTAGCAGGTAGCAACTAGGATTTGAACCCAGTGTTTCTTGATTCCAGTGTTATTTGGGCTATATTACAGTTATCTCATATCTCCCCTTCTTCCCCCATTTAAACTTTCTTCCCAGTTCTTATGCAATTCATCCTTTGGCAGGAGTCAAATATTAGAATATTTGGGCCAATATTAGAAACCATGGTTCTGAAAACAAAACTCCATTCTCCAATATCATCTCTGTAGCCAGTGGGACTCACTCCTCAAAGCATATACCCATCCTGTCATACTTCCTCCCCTCCCATCATTCTGAACTCTGTACAAACTCCCTTGCCCAAGCCCTTTCCCCATACCCGTTAACACCCTCTCCACACCCCATGAAATGTCCCACTCCAGATCCTTCCACTGTGCTCTCTGGGATGCCTGTTCCATAGGTAACAAATTTGCTTTCATCTTAAGCCTTTTCCTTTCTCACTCCTTTCATCTTCTTGCTCTCACTGGGACCTGGCTCCCTCCAGAGGACACAGCCTCTCTGGCCACCCTTTACAGTACCAGTTGAACTTTCGCTCATGCCACATGAAGGTATAGTCATGGTACCAGAGTCATAATACTCCTTGATCTGCATTGCCGCTTCCAGACTGTCCTAATGCCATCATTCAATAACCTCTCATTGAGGTTCATTCAATCCATATTTATCAAGCTTCTGGTAGGTATTATTTATCAACCCCAGGACATTCTCCTTCCTTCCTCAATGAGTTCAGTGCTTGGATCACAGTCTTTCTCTCCGCCTCATTTCCTGCCCTCATATTAGGGCACTTCAACATGCATATTGATACTCCATCTAACACCCTAGTTTCCCAGTTCTTCAATTTCCTGATTTTCCGTGATCTTCACTCTGTATCAGCCACACACAGGGATGGCCATACTCTTGATCTTGCCATCGCCCACACGTATTCTACTTAATGAACCATAAAATTCCATTATCTGATCACAGCATTTCATCATTCTATCTTTCCCTTTGCTCAGTCCTATTCTTTGTCTTCATTGTGGCCTTCAGTCCCTCTACCCCCAGTTCCTTCCCAAGCCATACCTCCTGTGCTGGTTACCTTTTCATTGATTTCCTATCTTGACTCCTTGGTGACTAAGTCCACTGTACGCTCGAGTACCTTTCCCCCTTTCTCCTATCACCAATCTCAACCTACCAGGCCTCAGCTTTGTATAACTACCACCATTCACTGCCTTCACTCCTATTCCCATGCTGCTGAACAGAGCTGGAGAAAAGTCACAAAATCATGCCGAGTGTGTCCACTGAAAATGTTTATTATATAAGCTCACACACCTCCCTAATTGAGTCACTAATCAACTCACCACAGTAGCTATTCCAGATCTTTTCATTCCTCCTTCCCCATACCTCACATGGTAGACCTTGTCTTCACCTTCTCTGCCAGTAACCTTCCGTCATATTTCACCGAAAAAAATTAAAGCCAGTCACCAAGAGTTTTCTCTTCCCCTCTCCTCATTACCTCACATCACTCATTTGTCTTCCCCTATTATCTCCGCCTTCACTCCTTTTAATATGAAGGCTTGACCCTTTTCCCCTTGCCAAGAACCATCTCCATGCGCCCTTGACCCCCGCCCTTTCCATCCCATCTTCTCCAGCAGATTCACTCCATCATCCCCTCTTAATAATCACCAATCTCTCATCCTCTACTAGCTATTTTTCAGCTGCCTACAAACATCTTTCCTATCCTTAGAAAAACTCCTCACCCTCTCACTAGCTGTCATCCTGTATTGTTTCTTCCTTTCGTGACTAAACTCCTATAGGTGCCTCCACTTCCTCTCCTCTCATTGCTTTCTATACTCATTTCAGTGTGACTTCCAACCTCATCCATCATTCAATTAAAATTGCTCCCTCCAAAGTCACCAGCCGTGTCTCCACTGTCGCGTCTAATGGCCTTTTCTCAGTTCTCTTCTGGGCTATCTGCAATAGCCTGCTGGTTGGTCTCTGAGTCAGGTTGCTCCCTTGTCCAGTCCATCCTTCACTCAGCTTCCTAAAGAACAGATCTGACCCGGTCACTGCCCTACTCAATAAACTCCAGTGCTCCCTAGAGCTACCAGGATCAAATACAAAGTCCTTTTGAGCTTTGAAAGCCTTCACAATCTGGTACCTTCCTACTTTTACAAATGTTTTACACTTCATTCCTCTCTAAGATCACTCTATGATTTAGGGACACTGGCCTCCTTGCCATTCCTCACTCTCACCAAAGCATCTCTAGACTTCATGGAGGGCAGAGAAGGGAATAAACTGTTATCATCCCTATTTTACAATCAAAGAAACTAAGGCCTACAGAGATTAAGTGACTTACCCAGGGTCACACAGCTAATAAGTGTCTGAGGCTGGATTTGAATTCAGATCTTCCTGACTCCAGGCCCAGCTATCTATCCTCCACTATATCATTTAGGTGGCTGCCTTTTGCTAGCTCCATCTGTGGCCTGCCCCCCATGCCTGGAATGTTTTCTCTCTTTATCTCTGCCTCCTGGCTTCCCTGGTTTCTGTCCAGAATCTGTTAAAAAGCCCACCTTCTGCAAGAACCCTTTCCCAGACCAGACTCTTCACTCTCTCCCCAACCCTCATTGCCTCCTCCCCGTTCCTTCCCTCTGAGATGACCTTGCATTTATACAAATATATCTTGTATGTATACAGTTGTTTGCATGCTGTCTCCTCCATTAGGATGCGCATGTCCTGACAGCATGGACTGCCTTTCTCTGTATCCTCAGCCCTTAGCAAAGTGCCTGGCACATAGTAGGTGCCTAATAAATGTTTATTGCCTTGTTCTGTCCCCACATCCTCCTCCCTCCTCCCAAGTTCCCACCTAGAGCTGAGAGGAAAGATAATAATATTAAAGTCCCAAATCCTTCTGTTTAAAGCATGGGCTTTAAAAATTAGCCTTGGATAATCCACAAGGTAGAAAATAGGAGGAATCATTTTCAGAGCCGAGACTCAGAGTAATAAAACAGTAGCAACAACCATAATAACATTTTAACATTTACGAGAGAGGCAACAGAATGTACTGGAGCAGTTTTCCAAAGTGTGGTCCCGAGACTCTTCCAAGAGGGCCCTCGAGGTCAAAACTATGTTCAGAAGAATTCTAAGACGTGTTTGTTTCTGACACGGCACATGTCAATAGCTATAACCCACATACCTAAAAGCTCATTGTGAGGGAAGGGATCCTCAATAATTTGTAAGCTCCTAAAAGGGTCCTGAGACCAAAATGTCAGAGAACTGCTGGGGTAGGGGATCTCCAGCCCTGGCCTCAGTGTCAGGAAGACCTGGGTTCAAGTCCCAGTGGCATGACTGAGAACTAGTTGTTTAACTTCAAAGGACCTCAGGCAGCTCTCTGAAGCTATGATTGATAGCCCAGTTGTGGATCTACATGCAATGGAGAGTTCTTCATATTGATGGAATCCCCAAACTACCAAAAAAAAAGACAAATCAAAAAATTATTTACAAAATGCTTTTCCCACCATAATCTTATAAGGCAGGCAACATAATTATCATCATCCTCATTTTACAGGGGAGGAAACTGAGTCTCAGAGATGGGAAGTAATTTGCCCAAGATAAAACAATTCTGTATCATTAAGTGCCTACCATATTTAAGGCACAATGGGGTGCATTCGTTCTACTGCCCTCTGCTGCTAGATTGGAAAAGATAAAAGTACTTTACAAAGTATACTCCTAATTCTGCATCCAAACCTAGAAGAAAATTAACTTTCAATGTGCATGGTCACTCGGTGCATGTGTAAGTAACATCTAAAACCTTAATGTATCAGGTCAGGTCTTGGGTGTGAATTGGACTTGTGTACAATAGGAGGAGATGTGTTAGAGACGAAAGCATATGGAGGCCTGTCTGGAAACCATCAGAAGGCAGTCGTGAAAGCCATCGAGTTTTTAGTGAGAGGAGCTGACCAGTGGATTGAGAGGACTGGGCAGCGGGTTTGGGAATCTAGTCCCTGGGCCTTGCAGAAATTAGCAGGAACAGGGCCAGCGGGGTAGAATCCTATATGGCAGCCCTTTTCTGCTCCAAGTGGCTGAGGGAATAGTGAGTCTAGGCTGAGGGGCTGGTCAGCTTCCACTAGAGAGTGTACATGGGAAAAGCCCTGGTCTCAGAATCAGGATGATGGGGTCCCAGTCCCAGTTTTGCTACTGAATTTCCATGTAACCTGGGGGAAGTCTCTTTCCCTTCTCTTGTGTCACTGAGATAGACTAGGAGGAGTCCTGTGACTAAAATATGGCTCTGGAAGGGTATGCCTTATTCAGAAGAAATAGGATCAGCAAAAGAGAAGATAGAGTATTATTATTATTATTACATATATATACATACACACATATACAAACTTATAGATATACATATACTATAATTACATAGGTAGGTAGGTAGATAGATGATAATCGATAAATAGACTAATGTGAAGAAAACCAAGAATCAGAGGAAGGAAGCATATGAAAACCATTTGGATGAAGGTCAATGAAGGAAAAAATAGAAACAATATTTTTGTGGGAATATACTACAGACCACTTGGACAGAAGGAGGAAATAGATGAGGGTTTTTAGAAGGGCTCATGTGGATAGTATGAAGTCATGATACATTAGTGACAGGGATAGGGACCAGACCTGTGATTTTATTATTATTAAAGGGAACATGAGAATAAAGGAATGCCCTCTATCGATGTATGTCTGAAGGTTAAAATACTTGCCCAGGCTAATAAAGCCATTGGATGTCAAAAGCAAGAGTTGAACTAAGATGTTCCTGACTCTGAAGATGGCTCTTTATCTATTATTCTCAATTATCTCTCTGCTCTAAAGGACTTCAATCTAGATATCTGTTGGAGTTCTCTGTCTCTGTCAAAGTAGAGCAGCCAGTTTCTTGATTTGTTCTAATGATTTAATCTTTTAAAAGGGGAAGGGACCAGTGAGAGGAAATTAAATTCTAGATTCTCGTCAATAAGGAAAAACTACTTCCTGCAGTTGCAATGATGGGGACTTTTGGTGGGGAGTGACAATTCTACCTTAGAAGGAAGAGGAAACCTAGGGTTAGTCTGACGTGTACCCTAAATTTTTAAAGAGTCAATTTCAAAGGGTACAGAGAAAGGGTAAGATCCTCTGGACAAAAATTCTACTGGGGAGGTCAATACAAGAGGTATGATAATAGCTAGCACTTATATAAGACTTTAAGATTTGCAAGTTACTTTATATGATATCTCATCTGATAGCAACCCTATGAAGTAGGCTATCATTACTCCCATTTTATAGATGAGAAAACGGGGGCTCAACAAGGTTAAGTCACTTGCCCAGCATCACACAGCTAATAAGTATCAGAGGCAGGATTTGAACCCAGGCCTTCCTAGTTTTAAGTCCAGAACACTTTCTACTGTGTCACATAGCTACCTGAAGACATGAAGAGAAAAGGTTACAATGAGGAAGAAAAGGGCCTAATTGTCTAAAGAGATTGATATGGATGCATAGAAAACTCACTAATCAGCTTAGATTTTCTCTGGGCAAGAGGCAGGACTCTCTTGCTTGAACTGAGTTACCTCACTCCCAGTGGGGAGCGCTCTTTCACGCTGTACTGTCCGGTAAATATTCTCCTATCTATGTTTTCTCCTATTTTTATTTTATTACCAATTTGAATAAATGGGTTTCTTTAAAGAAAAAAAAATGTCTGGGAGATAGAAGCAAGGGCAAATATTGGACACTGAATCTAAAAGCATAGCACGTGTCTATAAGATTCCTGCTACGAGATAAGGTAGATGGGAAGGAACAGTAAGGACATCTAAAACGGATGGGGTAGGTGTTTAGGGGAAGAGAAATGAATCAAAGGAGGATTGACTGCTACTGGTTGGATTGCCAATTTGGGGGTGACATAGCTGGGTTTTATTCATGTATGGATTAGGTGGCACTAAATTGAAGTCCCTTCCAACTCTAAGATCTTGTGATTTCTCTCTGGGCCTCAGTGTATTCATGTGTAAAATTATTTTGATAAAAAGTTGTACCATCAATTTCAAAGGAGTTTTGTGAGGAGTGTTTGCCAACCTTACGGCAATATAGAAATATGAAGTGTCATCTTCATGATCATCCTCTATAAAAGGAGGTCAGACATTAGTGGGAGGATTATATTTCATTTTGAGCATTATGTTTTAGGAAGGACATTGGGTATAAGGCATGAGGATAAGCCCCTCTCCACTAGTTCAGGTAAACTTCTCCCCCCTTATTTGCAGGGAACTCCTAGGACTGTTTTCAGATATAAGAGAGAATATACAGACATTACTGGAAAGAGATAGACAAACCAAACCATACAGAGGTTCTAGAAAGAAAGTTATGTACGCTGAAGAACCAATGCCCAATGGAGACAGAAAAATGGGAGAATTGCGGGAGAAAGTCAAACCAAGGACCATGTCTTTGCTAAAGGTCTATAAGAGAACCCCATGCACTGAAGAATGATAACTGCAGAGGCATGATGGAAGGTGCTAGTGCTAGAGGGATCAGCACAGCAGGGAAACAAATGCACTGAGGGTACATGGAGCTATTCTTTTTCATGGTACTCTGAGTTATATGGTCTTGGTGGCTCCCAGGAATGAGGTAGATTCTAGGAACTCTGAGCCACAAAATCTAATACTGTATGTTGGAAAGACTATATAGAACCCTGTGGAAGGTGGAGGAGAATTTTTCTGATGGTCAAATGACTATAAGTCCATTCTATATTTCTTTGTTGGGCTAAATTGAACCCATCATATATATGCATCGTTAGCCTGAGTGCTTGCATGGGGATGTAAGGACCCTGTAGGAGAGACAAAAGTGAGTCAAATACAGGCATTCCTAAGGTTTCTCTGATTGGGGTTATGAGCCAGAACAATTTAGTAGGAGACCTCCTTAAAATCTATCTAGGTTTACAATGACACAGAATCATTAAAGGAAGAACCTTAGTACATTGAATGTCAAAGCTGCACTTTAATATTGAATTTAGACTTTCAGACTCTCAGGGGCCATGACCCAAATGATACATGCTATGGTGATCAACTGCAGCCTATTCAGAGGAAGGTAACCAAAATGCCTGAAAGCTCTGCCAAAGAAGCATCAGCTAAAATAACTGAGTATGCTTAGCCTGAAAAAGAGGAGTTCACATGTGATTTTTGTCGTTGTTGTTTGAATAAATGGGTTTCATTAAAGAAAAAAAAAACACGTCTGAGAGACACAAGCAAGAGCAAATATTGGATACTGTCTATAAAAGCAGAGCACATCTATAAGATTCCTATGGTTCAATTGTTCAATCATGTTCTATTCTTCATGACCCCATGATCCACAGACCCTTCTATCTTCCACTGTCTCCCAAAGTCTGTCCAAGCTCATGTTTGTTTCTTCCATGACATGATATCTATCCATCTCATCCTCCATTGTCCCCTTCTCCTTTTGCCTTCAATCTTTAGAAGGCTCTAAAATATTTGTCTGATAAATAGAATGACCTTCAGACTCAGAAGTAAAGGGAGGAAATGATTACCAAGGAAACGAAACCCAAGATAAGTGAGGGAGATGGTTCAGAGCTGTCCTAGCTATCCTGAGTTGCTTCAGGCCTACAAAAACTCCACCTCAAGTTGTTGGAAAGGGCAGCTGTGAATGCTGAGCCAGTGTTGGGGATCTGTGAAAATCTGTATTAAATGGGAGAGCTGCTATGAAAATGGAAATAGGCAAATGCCATATTCTGCATTTCAAAAATGAAAAATAAATTCTTTAGATTTGTGGCCTAGGCAGTCAGCCTGATTTAATTCCTGGAAAAATTCTGAACAAATTACTGAAGGTATGGTTTGTGAGCATTTAAAATGGAAAGTGGTTATTACTCTGAGCCAGCAGAGATTGCTTGGGGAAAAAACATCCTGAACGACTGTCATTTTTTTTGGCTAGGGTTAATAAACTAGTAAACTATTAAAATCCAATGACTGCCATAGCATACTTGGATTTTGGTGAGGAATCTGGCAGTCTCTTAAAATATCCTTGTGGACAAAATGAAAAGATGTAGGCTGTCTGATATAAATGGATTTGGAGCCAGTTGCCTGGACTCTGAAAGTAGCGATTAATAAATTCATGAATGCCTTAAATTAATTCCAATTAATTAACTGGAAGATCTTTAATAGATTACCACATGAATAGTGGCCTTATGTGTACTCAGTCAATATTTTAATCAAAGACTTGGATGAAGACATGTTGATCACATCAAGTGAAACAAAGCTGAGAAAGATACATAACATCAGGCTTGTCAGTCAATAAATATTTATTCGGCACTGTGCTAAGTTCTTGGGATAAAAAGAAAGTCAAAAGCCAATCCCTGCCCTGCCCACAGTCTAATGGAGGAAGACAATAAACAGAAGCTAAATATAAATAAGCTATACACACACACACATATAATAAAAAGAGAAAATCAGATAATAATAAATAACAGAGGGAAGGCACTAGAATTGAGAGGCTGGGAAAATGCTTCCTAAAGAAGGTGGGTTTTAAGCTGGGATTGATGGGAATGATGGGCTGAATTTAAGAAATGAAATTTTGTAGAGATAAATGTAAAGTCCTACACTTGGGTTCAAAAAATTAATTACATAAAACTAGATTGGGGAGGTTCAGCTAAACAATAATCCAGAGGAAAAAGACGCTATCCCAGGGAGTGGGGGTTTTAGTGAGTCAACAGCATGACACGGCAGTCAAAAATGCCAATGTAATCTTAGGTTGAATTAATAGAGATATAATGGCATGCCCAGAGGAAAGGAGGTGACAGTCTCCCTATATTTTGCCATGATCAGTGTTCCTTTTGGGGTACCACAATTTGGAAATGACATAGACAAAGTCGTTCTTCTAGGAGAAGGAACCAAATGCCATGTCATTTAAGGAAGATTTGAAGGAACTAGGATTATTTAATGCATAGAAGAGAGTTTTGGGGTGAGGTGGAGGCAAATGGTCTATGTCTCTACACATATTTATAAGGCTGTTATGTGAAAGAAGGATTGTATTTGTTTTGCTTGGTTTTAGGAGGCAGAATTAGGAGCAACGGGTAAAATGTGAGAAAATAAATATTTAAAAAGTGGAATGGCTGTCTCAGTGAGTGATGAGTATCAACAATGAAGGTCTCTAATACAGGCCAAGATCCACTCACTGGGGCTGTTTTAGAGGAGATCCGTGCTTCATTTTTATGTTGGATTAGTTGAAGTCTGAGATTCCTTCTAGGTTTTAAGTCCTGCGATGACACAGAATTATTAAAGGAAGAACCTTAGTGCATACAATAACAAAGCCATATTAGACCTTTTAACACAGAACTTAGACTTTCAGGAGCTATGAGATTATCTTGCTCAAGGTTATATAGCTATTAAGCAGCATGGCTCGAACTGGAACCAAGTCTCCTGCTTTCTAGGCAGGGTTTTTTTTCCCATTATATTGAGCCAGCTGGTAGAACAGGAGTGCTGTCCTGGGATTCAGGAAGACCCTTTCTGTATGACTATGGGCAAGTTATTGTACCATTCCGAGTCTGTTTTCTCATCAATAAAGTAGGAATAATAACAAATTATAATGATATATTATGGTAATATACTTATTATAATAATAATAGTAATATAATTATTGTGAGGAAAACATTTTGTAAACCTTAAAGCACCATGGAAGAGGGAAATATTATTATTATGAGACCATAAATCTAGAGATGAACAGGACTACAGAGACCATTTAGCCCAACCTCCTCATTTTATAAAAAAGAAACTGAGGCCCAGAGAGTTTAAATGAGTTGCCTTCAGTCACACTGGCAGTAACTGTCAGAGGGCTTGAAACTGTGTCCCTTGATTCAAGACCCAGTGGGCATTCTATTCTATTTCCCATCCTTTTCTATATCCACTACCATACTTCCTTTTAATTATAGAAGGCCCTCTCTGGCCCCTTCTTTCTCCTGCTTCTTCCCTTTTCTCCATATTCTCTCTCTTTTTTCTTCATCTTCTTAGTCCCATTCCTTTTCTCCTCCCCTCTGTTCTTTCCTCTTTATTTTCTTCCTTTCTCTGCTCCTTCCCCTTTCTGTTCTTTCCCTCTGTTTTCTCTCTACTCTCCTAAAACTTCATTTTTCCCTCTTTGATTTCTATTCTTTTTCCATCTCTTTCCCCTCTATCTCCCCATACACTTTCAGTATAAAGTCAGTTCTCAATTCTCTGTGTGACCCTGGCCTTCTCTCCCTTGCCAGCACCTGAGCAGGGTGGCGCCAAGACGGGTGTAGCTGGTACAGAAAGGTGTGTGTCTAACGTTATCCAAACCCAAATTGAAGTGAGTTGAGGATTATACGGCATTTTGTTTCATCCCAGCCTTTCCTTGCTCCTGGGAACATAGCCTGGTAGAAAAAAACAAAAACACACATACCGACCACTATAGTGTTATAGAAGGAATCCTTGGTCATGGTCAGGATGAATGCATGTGAGTAATACAAGCCTATGGCTTTTAAGATCCCTTTTCTGGGGCAGCTGGGTGGTGCAGCGAGTGGAGCACCCGCCCTCAGGAGGACCTGAGTTCAAATCCAACCTCAGACACTTGACACGTTTACTAGCTGTATGACTTTGAGCAAGTCACTTAACCCCAATTGCCCTGCCTTCCCCCCTGCAAAGAAAAAGATCTCTTTCCCCTCTTAGATTATCTGACTTTACCTATCCAGCCTCCCTGCAAAGAGAAAAAGGAAGAAATTCTTCTTCAATGAGAAACGCTAATAGTTTCGCAAAATAGACCATTCGGTTTTGGCATAGTTCTCACTAGTGTTATTAGTTAATGTTCATTATAATATTATTATATATTAAATGATATTTATTAGTTAATATTTCTTTGAACAAAAATTTGCCTTGGCAGCTTCTGTTGCTCCTAAAGCTGCCTTCTAAGATCAAGCAGAACCAAATAATCCATCAGCCCAACAGGATCTTCCATGGGATGACCATCCACGTCCTTCAAAATAATAAATGCCTCCCGAGCATTCTTTCTGCCCTTGGGCGGGGGCTGAGACGGGTTTTTTTGGCCTGACTGAGTTGAAAGGTCACTCTCTTTGGGGCAGGGTATGAGGATAATCCTGACTTTTCCCCTGAATTCGAGAGAACTTCCTGGGAGAGCTGTGTGTTCTTTGCCTCCAAACCCCAGCAAGCTGCCTCATCTCTGTCCTTCTGAAGTTTCTGGTCCATCTCCTACAGGACTTGATTCACCACCCACCTGGCTTTTCCCTCAGCTAAGGCTAGTTGGGGTTTGACCTGTCTGGGTGATTGAGGGGAGACACTCTGACGCAGCTATTTTGAGAGCCAGTCCTGCCTTGCTGGACAGAGTGTGAGGTAACCCAGGATTATAAATACAGAAGGAGAAGGTCAGGGGTCAGGTTACCGGAGCTACTGCCCCTGCTACCCTACTCAGGTGCAAATCCCAGGCCTGATTTTCTTGATCCTCTCTCAGAACAAACCTCTCTTGGTCAGTCTGCCCAGCCCAGAAAACAGACTATGCTTTAGGGGCACCCATCCTCACCCCATCCCCAGGCTAAAGCTAGCTGCTGTGGCTGAGTCAGGGATAGGGCAAGGCACTCATGCCAATAAGAATATAATCTGTGGCCCAAAACCACAGCTGCTGGCTTATACAAACTGGGTTCAAGATGGGGGAGGGGGTTCTTCTCACAAATCATTTTCTTTGGAGGGCGTGCTTACTCAGCATTTCTCTAGGGAGCATCAGAATTCATTCCATGTGTAGATAGGTCTGTATGGAAAAGGTAAAGGACTCGGCCTCTATGAAAGTGTTCAGGTCAACAACACACGGATATAAGACAGGCTCTATTTTGCCCAATATAAAGAATAAAACAGAAAATATTTACATACACCCCAAACCTAGAAACAAGAACTTTCTTTCCCTCTACGGTGAGCCCCCATCTCTGAGACTACATACACCAGAGATGAAAGTTCTCCCTCTCTCCAATAGGGGAAAAGAACTGGGGTCCATAAAAAGTTAACCCCTCTCTCTAGTGAGCACTGACTCTTATATGGTCATCTCCAGACTTCTAGTACTACCCTGGCTGAGCCCTAGTCCTTCCCACACCCACCCACACCCACTCCTTAAGGTTTGCTATAATATCAAACGTCTCTTTCTTTTGATGAGCCGAACTTTCCTTGATACAGTATTTCAACCTTAAAGTATTACCCTGCTTGGGTCAACTCCCCAAAGCAGAAAGCACTTAGGATTATGAGGAATCAATGCTGTCCCCTGGACATGCAGCATTCAAATAATTAGTAAGTACTAGTGAAAAGCAAAGTTGAGGTTGACCTCTCTGGATCATGACTGCCCCTTGCTGCTCCTTGGCTCCAGCTCCTTCTTGGTCTCAGAATTCTTCCATCAATCCGTCACTGTCACTGTTCTCCTATCGTCTCATGTTCCTGTAGCTCCCAGCTTGGCCTGGCGCAGGAACACCATGTGGTTCTACTGCCATCTTTAGTCATTGCCATCTCTAGGGTTACATGGCTCCTGTTCTCCTGGGGCCATGTGATTTCCCATGAGTCCATTGCAGGAACCTCAGTTGTGCCCAGGCTTCTTCTCCTTTAGGGAACCAAGTCCAAATTTCTGCATGTAGCACCTCTCCTCTCTGCCTCTCTTAGGAACATCCTGTAGTTCTGCTGTCTTTAGCTATAAATCTCTGGAATTCCATGGTAACCCATACTAATCCCTTGTCTGTCTCCCTTATGGGGCTGTCTGCCAATCAGTTGTCCTAAGTTCTCCTAAAGCTCTCCTCTTTCCTGAGAAGATGCCCCTTCTTCATCTCCCCTCTGTCCCCATGTCAGTAGATATTAATGTATCAGAGATTTGAGTCAGGAAAAAAATCCATAGTCAAGATCAGGCTCAGTTTGGAGCCAGAGGAAATCTGAAAAACAAGATAAACCTAATTCTTCCACAGAAAAAATGAGCCCATGCTCTAAGCACTGGGTTGATCCTTTAAGAGCTTCATAAGGAAATTCTGATACGCACTTTTCTCTTGGGGATCAAGAGATGTCTACCTTGGGGCATCTCAGGTTGAAAGTTCAGGAGCTCTGTAAGCTTAAGAGGGAAGAATTATAATTAGAGGTTTCTAAAAGTCCTTAGAACTTAAGAGCTTTTGCTTATGTGGGTAATATCTATCAAAATTTGCTCTATCAGAAGTTGAAATATCTTAGTAATATTATGAAATAGTAAAATTGTGAAAAAAAAGTTTCACCTTGAGAAGGTCATAGGACCCCACAGGGGTCCCTAGACCACATTTGAAAACCACTGCCAAAGAGGATCAAGCCGACACATTAAAGACTGTCTTTTTAACATTACACGGGAATCAGCACAGCCTAGGCTATCCCTCATTTTCAAGATATGATTAACCTAAAGTCCTTTCACTATCTTGTGTTTGTTGTTTCCTGACCTCTATACTACTTCTGGAGTGTGAGTCATATGCTGCCCTCTACTGATGCTTGCTGTCCACAGCATTCTCTTTTACCCAGGCATCCTCTGAACTTTTGATTTTTCAGAGATTGTAGTATTTTGGGATTTACAGCCACAAAGCATCGCCAGGGTACATTTAAGGTTAAAAAGTTGGTTCTGACATCGAAAAGCAGCTCAGGATTCCTGAAAGTGCTAGGCAGTTTCCCAAACAGAATCTCCAACACTCTCCTTCCTGTTCAAGTTTGGATTTAACTCATTTCATTTCAATTCAATTCATTAAATATTTGTTAAGCACTGACAAAACAAAAAGCAAAAGTTCCCAAGGAACTTATATTTTACTGGGGGAATTCCTACATGGTGAAAGGTTAGAGAGTTAGGAGGATAGAGGATAGCTCTGACAATGTGCTTGTTCTGGGAATGTTTGAAGAAAGACAAGAGTCCTAACAGCTGGGGGAATCAGCAGAGATATCATGGAAGCCTTATCGTTTATCCATAGTGACTGCCTAAGAGATATGCACTGATAGATTCACTTAATCCCAACTGCATGACATAGTCTCAACAATGGATATCTTCATCTCTCCAGTTTTTCCTATGTAGATTATTTATCATGTCTCTTTTTTTATTGTTACATTTTGTTTTGACACAACAATCACTTTGTAATATACAGCCTCCACTTATAACTTCTCTTAAGTCATTAACAATGATAGCTAATATTTATTTAGAGCTTTAAGATTTACAAAGCACTTTCACATCTAATATAGTGATTTTTAGCCACCAGCAAATGAAACATTCCACTCAGAAGAAGTGCATTTTAACATTAGTCATACAGAATGGCCAATATGGCCAACCTCTTTCGAATAGCCATGAATCTCACTGAGGTGATTCCATATTATTCTGGTGGGTTGATGCAAACAATCCTGTATCATCTAGACACTAACATCTGGAGGACCTTACCATCATTTGCTATCTTATCCTCTTTCAGATATCTTGAGAATAGACATTCAATGCTTTGAAAATACTGCTACCTTGACAATAGATGGATTCTCTGTATACTGTACTTGTTATGGGTCAGCTGCTCTTTCTAACTTTAAAGTTCATTTTAACTTCTCTACATAGCACAATAGGGACTGAAGTGTTCAATCCCAATATTCATTGTAAAGTTCTATTGACATTGATGAAGAAAATATGTCATTTTAGAAACCTTCATAGCTCTGTTTCATTTTTTGTCTATTTATTTTCCTTACAGGTACATCTAGAAATGCTTTCGGGATGATCTGGCTTAGTCAGGTATTAGGCCAAGCATTGACCAGATTCATTTTCCTCTCTTAGCATATTTTGCTGCTTTGTGAAGCATGGCTGCTTATAATCTTCCATTCTTCTCTTCTTTAGAAATGTGTATATATCGAACTGGTGGTGTCTTTAGCAGCTGTGTCTCTCAGCTTGGCAAGAGTCAATCAGTCAGTCAGTCAGTCAATAAACCTTATTAAGCATGGGTTAATTAATGTACCACTCACTGTGCTAATTCCTAGGGAAACAAAGAAAGGCAAAAGATAATCCCTGCCCTCAAGGAGCTCATATTGTGTTTGGGAAAAGACAGAAAATAAAAAGAAGCAGAAGGAGGGGGTGAAAAGGGGAGGAAGAACCAGATGCAGGGACATGACAAAGAGTGTCTTCCTTAAATATCCACCTTTTACCCTCTCCAGTTGGAGGGAGGGACTCAAAGAGCAAGAGATATTGAAGAGGCATAAGATTCAGAGTTGATATGATCTTGCAGGATAATGAGTTTCTGGAGACTATAATGAAGTCTAGAAGTCCCAAAGGATCAAGTGCTGACCAAGGCAATTTCTGGGCTATTTTGGAGTTTTACGGAGTTTTGCTTTTAATCATTTTACATCTCAGATAAACTTCGGGAGAAAATAGTGATAATCAGAATCAACGTCTTATACTTTATCTATTTCCCATTTTTAAAATAGCTTGTTTCAAGAGGTCCAGTTAGAGCTACTGTAATTGTCCACAGTGTGTTCTCATATATATATACATAAAGTATGGTATCAATTTTGACTTTTGTTCTAACTTATTAATAGCCTTCCTGTTCACAAACAACTGATTTAGAAATGATTCTCACATTGGTAAACAATCATTTCTTATCTGTTAAAAATATAGTCAGGTTCTTTTTTTTGTAATGTTTAGTGATCACTGTGTCTAGAACGTTCCAACTTTCTTATAGAAGAAAGTATTCATGACATAGACATGTGAGATTCTTATATAACCTAAATAAAGCCTTTTGCCTCTTTTAACTCTTCATGCGAAATCATTTTTTTCCGAAAAATATTTGACCATCCCCTCCTGTGCCTACTTTCGCATTGAAATCATCAAGTATCAGTATATATTGACTTTGGAAAATCTTTGCCAATTCTTCTTAAAATTTCTCTACCTCTTCATCTTTTGTAACAAATATTAGTGTATAAACCGCAGTTATCATCAGCATGGACTCTTTCCTTATGCTCATCTCATAAACATTGCAAAGGTCAGAAAACCTTTCCCATGCAATGCGTTTGGGAACATGATAAAAGCAACTCCACCAATTCCCTTGTTTGCCATTTCAGGGGAAATCTAAGCCTTCCTTTAGTTAAAAAAATTGCACTTTCATTTTATTGTTTTTATGTTACAATCACAGATTACTCTCACTTTGTGAGAGGTTTCTTATGAGAAAGTTGAACAGTTAAGTAAAACTAAATTCATGCAACATTTCACATCTGTAGCACCTCCTCACCCTCTCCAATTTCTAAAATTAATAATAATAATAATAATGGGTAACATTTATATAGTGCTTACTATGTGTGCCAGCACTTTACAATTATTATTTTATCAATCCTCACATCAACCCTGGGATGCTATTATTATTCTCACTTTACAGATGAGGAAGCCAGGATAAACAAAGGTTAAATGACTTGCCCCAGGACACACATCTAGCAAGAGTTTGAGGCCAGATTTGAACTCAGGTTTTTCTAACTCCAGGCCCAGTGCTCTGTCCACTGCATCACCTAGCTTCCTTCTTCCTACTCCCTAGCCTACTAGAGAAAAACAAAGAAAAAAAGCACATTTCTTGTAACAAATACACATAGTCAAGTAAAACAAAATCCCCCAATGGTTGTATGCAAAAAATACATATATGTGTCATTCCACACTCTAAATCTATCACCTTTCTGTCAGGAGATGGACAGCACATTTCATCACTGGTCCTCTGAAATTATGGATAGTCAATGTATTTTTCCTAATTCTTAGAGCTTTCAAAGTTGTTGTTTCAAAGTAGTTGTCACTACAGAAATTGTTCTCCTGGTCTGTTCATTTCATTCTTCATTAGTTTAAAGAAGTCCTCAAAATTATTCATTTTTCAAATTATATCAACTTTATATTATAAATTATTCTTCTGGATCTGCTTACTTTAATTTACTTCCTTTCATGCCTTTTTGAAATCCTCATTTCTTAGAGCACAGTAGTACTTGATCATATAATATGCTGCCACTCATGCAACCATTTCTCAATTGTTGGACATCCTCTTAGTTTCCAGTTTTTGGGGGTGTTGGGGTTTTTTTGCCACCACACAAAGAGCTGTTACAAATATTTTTGTATGTAAAGGACCTTTTCTTCTTTTCTTTGATCTCTTTTGTGCCCAGTTCTAGCAGTGGCTTAACTGTTTAGTAAGTTTTTTTTTTATAATTCCGGATTACTTTCCTTCCTCAATTTCCTTTTGTCTCTTGATTTTTATTTATAGAAAAAAAATGCCAATATTGATATGGTTGAGTTCCTCTAGTAGTATATCAACTCGATGAAAATGATCTTACATTTAGAGTACAACTATTAATTTATTGTTTCTAGATTCAAAAATGGAATTCTTTGTACCCTCTAACCTTTACTGTACTTGGACACAAATGCTCCAAGTGGAAAGGGGCCACACCAGACTGAGGGACATTTTGTTTATTTGTTTGTTTCATGGGTTCTCGTGGCCAAATAATTAATCATCTGTTACCCAACCTACTGGTCTCTATGTACTTTGGTGGGTTGGTCCTCAGGTAGTAGACAGTCTATAACTGGGAATGTATTCAGCATCTTCAAGTACTCAGGATAACCTCAACACCATGTTGAGGCACTGGAATAGGGAGAAATTATTATTTAAAATAATAACATCTTTATTTTTTCAAAAATAAATCTTTATTAATATATTTTGTTTTTACTTTTGGATTGGAAAAGATCAGTTTATGTCCCAACCCTAAAAAAGGGCTTGTTGAACAAAGAATGTTCAAACTGCCAAACAATTGCACTCATTTCACACACCAACAAGATTATGCTTAAGATTCTTCGACCTAGGCTTCAGCAATAGGTGAACTGAAAATTACCAGAAGAGCAGGCTGGTTTTCAAAGAGGCTGATGAACAAGAGACCAAATTGCCAACCATTGCCAAGTTATGGAGAAAGCAAAGTTGTTCCAGAAAAACATCTACTTCTGCTTCACTGACTTTTAAAGCATTTGACTGTATGGATCACAGCAAAATGTGGCAAGTCCTCAAAGAGATGGGAGTACCAGATCATCCAACTTGTCTCCTGAGAAACCTGTATCAGGCCAAGAAGCAACAGAACCAAACATGGAACAACTGATTGATTTAAGATTGGAAAAGGAGTATGACAAAGCTGTTACTGTCACCTTATTTATTTAATTTATATGCTAAGTACATCATGTGAAATGCCAGGCTGGATAAATCAAAAGCCAGAATCAAGGTTACCAGGAGAAATATCAACAATGCTACCACTCTGATGACAGAAAGAGAAGAATAAAGAAGCCTCTTGATGAGGGTGGAAGAAGAGAGCATAAAAACTGGCCTGAAGCTTAACATCAAAAAACCCAAGATCTTGATAACTAATCCCATCACTTCCTGGCAAATAGAGGGAGAAGAAATGGAAGCAGTGTCAGATTTTATATTCTTGGGCTCAAAGATCATTGCATACAGTGACTGCAGCCATGAAATGAAAAGGCACTTATCTGGACAGCATACCAAAAAAAACAGAGAGATTGCCTTGCCAAAAGGTCCATATAATTAAAGCTATGTTTTTTCCAGGAGCAATGTATGGTTGTGAGAGTTGGACTTGAAGGAAAGGTAAGTGCTTCAGAACCCACGCTTTCAAATTGTGGCACTTGAGAAGACCTTTGAGAGTCCCTTGGATAGCAAGGATGTTAAATCAGTCGATACTTAAAGAAATTAGTTCAAACTATTCATTGAAAGGAAAAATACTGAATCTTAAGCTTAAATACTTTCACCACATAATGAGAAGACAGGACTCATTAGAAAAGACCCTGATGTTGGGAAAGGTTGAAGACAAAAGGAAAAGGGGATAGCAGAGGATAAGATGGATAGATAGGGTCATGGAAACAATGAACATGAACTTGGACAGACTTTGGGAGATAGTGGAAGACAGAAGAGCCTAGTCCATGGGGTCACTAAGAGTCAGATGTGACTGAACAACAACAAAATTTCTCCCATATCCCTCTTCTTCTCCTCTTCCCATATGACAAAGGTGTTTTTTTTTCAAGAAAAAGAGAAGAAAATATCAGTAAAACTAATCAATATATCCAGAAAAATCTAATAATAGGTAAAATGTTACATACTCTTGGATACTCCAACACACACACACACTGCCCTCAGTAAAGATTTTGGAGGCACTTCTCACAAGTCTTCTTTGGGGCCATACTTGTTCTTTGTAATTTCACAAAGTTCATTATAAATTGGGTAATTTGTGCTTCTGATACTTTAAGGTTTACACATGCCTGAGATCACAATTTAGTGAGCACACAGGGAATCACTCAGGCCTATCTTATTTCTCACAGGAGCTTCCTTCACTCTTTGAGCTGAGAGGACTTCTCTGCTTCCCTGATGAGATGTTGTCAGTAGCCTAGATGGGGAGCCCAAAGCTGGTCTGGCCCCAATCCTAATTCCTGGGCTCTGTGCCTGCGTGCCAATGGAGATTGTGGACAGAGTACCCAAAACATAAGTAAACAGACCACTAAAGGCCAGCACTGACCTTTTAGTCACCTGATGCCCACTGACTCAGTCCCTACCATGGCAACCTTGGGTTCTGTGTTTCCCCAAAACAAAGGCAGCCAGTGTATGTTTTGCTGTGCTGTGTGTTTCAGGACTGGGTTTAATCTCAGTGTTGTCAGCATTAGATAACCCTGAGAGTGACAGGGTAGCTCCCTAGTCCAATCTCCCCTCAGTGTAGAAATCTCCTCTACAAAATCCCTGACAAATCATGTCCCCCTACATGAACATCCCCAGTGATAAGAGAGTTCGCTAGCTGTCATGGTGTACAAGCAGGGGGATAAGGGGAATGGGAATTGGCCAATGAGGGCACAGTCCTTAGAGCGTGTGTAACGTGTTCTACTTGGCATCATCCCATGAGAATGCTCGTTGAGCCTACTGCTGCAAATGGGTGATGGTGTGTAAAGGAGGGGCTCTGCCCCTGATTCACAGCATGCCTGGGTATCCCTTGACTGTTTCCTGTCAGCTTACTGAGTGGTAGTGGGAAAGCCTGGTAACTGTGTAATTTGTAATTGTGTATACAAAAGGCTCAGACGAACAGAAGAAACTTCCTTGGTTGGTGGCAACTTAGGCAGGAACTGCTGTATCCCTCAGAGATGGAGAGAGAGGCAGCAGGTACTGCCCCAGACCATCTTATCTCCCCATCCAGGCTACCATGTTGTCAAAATCCATGCTGTTCTAAAGAAGGGGTTCTTAACCTGGAGTCTCCAGCGGTTTCCTGCTTCTATATAAGAATGTTATCTTGTCCTTCTGGCCTGGAGGTTCTTAACTTGGGGTCTAAGAGCTTATTTTAAAAAAAATACACATATTTTAATAATTACATTTCAATATAATCAGTTTCCTTCATAAACTTATTTTATGCAACTAAGAACACTATTCTGAGTAGGACTCCATAGACTTCACCAGACTACCAAAGGTGTTTATCTTCCTTCCCCCCACCAAAAAAAAAGGGTAAGAACCCCTGCTCTAAAGATTGTGGACTCATTGGTCTGTGCTCCACTACAAGAGGGATTCATTCCATTTTGGGACAGCTTGGAGTGTTAGTAAATCCTTTCTAATAGTAGGGATAAAATTTTCTTCTTTGCCATTTCCATCTGTTCCTTGCAGTTTTGCCCCCAAGGGTCAAGGAGTTTAAGTTTTAATCACTCTTCCACATGACAGCCCTTCAGATACTTGAAGACAATGACTATATCCCCTCTCAAGTCCTTTCCCCTTTCTTTCTTACTGGGGAATACCTCCTTAAGATTTTACTGTTTTTTTTAGTAGGGATGGTGGTGGTGGTGGTGGAGTCCTGCCTAGCTCTTCATGATCCCATTGGGGTTCTCTTGACAAAGATACCAGAGCAGCTTGCCATTTCCTTCTCCAGCTCATTTTCCAGGCAAACGGTTAAGTGACTTTCCCAGGGTCACACAGCTAGTAAGTGTCTGAGGGTGGATTTGAACTCAGGTCTTCCTGATTTCAGACCTACCAATCATTGTCACCTAGCTGCGCTTTTAAAGTTATATTCTTTTTTTTCCCATTATATCCATTTCTGAATATATTCCTCCTTACTCCCTTACCCATAGAGTCTTCCCCAGTAACAAAGAATTTAAAAGGAGGAAGAGAAAAAACCAACCAGAAAAGCAACCTGTCGATTAGGTGTGGAGCATATGCGATATTCTCCCCCTCCAGCTCCCCCTACCTCATTTCTATATTGAAGAAGGGGAGATACATCCTGTCAACTCTTCTCTGGGTCCAAACTTAATCATTATAATTCAATTTCATTCAATTTTGTTGTTCTTTCTGTCTCCAAAGGCATCATATGCATTGTCTCACTGGTTCTGTTTTATTCTGCATCAGCTCATATAAGACTTGCCATGTTATTCTGGATTTTAGTAGTACTGATTATTGGGGATATCAACATATCCCATGATTTGTTTAGTCATTCTCCAATCAATGGGCCTACTTTATTTCCAGTTCTTTGCTACCACAAAAAGTGTTACAATGAGGGGCAGCAAGGTGGTCCAGCAGATAGAGGCAGCACTGGTCCTGGAGTCAGGAGGACTTGAGTTCACATCTCAGCTTCAGACACTTACTACTGTGTGATCCTGGGCAAGTCACTTAACCCCAATTTCCTCCAAAAATTAAGTGTTGAAATGAATATTTTGGCATATGTGGAACCTTCCTTTCTGTCTTTGGACTCCTTGGGTTAAATGCCTAGTAGCAAGATCTTCCTCCGAGACTTTTCAAGGAGGCAACATGGTACAGTGGAAAAACCACTGCATTTAGAGTCCCATGACCAAGTTCAACTTCTAGTTCTGCTATTTAGAAGTCGTATGACCTTGGGTATGTCTCTTAGCTTCCCAGGGCTTCTGATTCTTCATCTGTTGAATGACGGTCTTGAATCTTGAATGATCATGAGCCTATGGCTCCTCTCAATATTACGGCTTAAGAGAACACAGGAAGAAGAGAAGGGGACAGAGAAAATGTGGAGAGAGTCAGCCAGTCAACAAACATTTATTAAGTACCTACTATGTGCAAAAGATAGTCTCTGCCCTCAAGGAGCTCATGGCTAATGAGGGAGACAGCACACAAACAACCAGGTACTATATACAGGATAAACGGGAAATAATCCTAGAGGAAAGGCACAAGAATGAAGAGGGTTAAGGAAGAAGAGGCTTCCCTGTAGAAGATGGGATTTTAGCTGTGACTTGAAGGAAGCCGAGAGAGCCAGGAGGCAGAGATGAGGAGGGAGAACATTCCAGGCACGGGGGACAGCCAGAGCCAAGAAATGGAGTGTCTTGTTCAAAGACCAGCAAAGAGGTCATTAAAGGGCATATGACAAGGAATAAAATATGAGAAAACCGGAATGATGGGGGGGAGTAGGTTATAAAGGGATTTGAATGCCAAAAAAAAGGTTTTGTATTTGATCCTGAAGGCAATAGGGCACTACTGTAGTTTGCTGAGTGGGGGAGTGATATGGTCGGGCCAACACTTTAGGAAAATCATTTTGGTGGCTGAGTGAAGGGTGAACTGAAATGGGGAGACTTTGAAGGCTGGCAAAACCACCAAGAGAGAGCAAAGGAACACACAGGCGCCTGGGATAGAGCATCATGGGCAGGAAACCTTAGTCACTCTTGATTCTTCCTTCTCCTTTCTTCTTTATATCAAGTCTATTTACTGAATCTTGTTGTTCTTCCTTTTAAAAATGTGTCCCAGCTTCACTTCCCCATGACCGAGGCCCGAACCCTAGTTTACCTTCTCATTCTGTTTGGCCTGAACCAGTGCGGTAATGGCCTCTAACTGGCCTCCCTGTCTCCAGTCGATCAGCTTTCCAATTCATCCTTTGCATACTGCTAGTTCTCTTCTTAATGAACAGATCCCATCACATAACTCCTCTGCTTTCGTGGCTCCCAATTGTTTGCCAAATAGCACACATCCCATATGTTAGAATTAAGGGCTCTTTAAAGTCTAAGCCCAAGTCATCTTTCCGGCTTTATCTCCAACAGCTCCCTTTCTGCTCCAGCCAAAATAATCTCCTTTTTAATGACTCAACACCTTGTTAATTTGTCTTTGCTCATGTGGTGCCCCCTGCATGAAATTTTCTCCTTTCTATCATCCCTCCATCCAGATTTCCTCATCTAATCCACAGCAAGGCTTAGGCTCTGAGCGGAACACTCTAGACCCCCGTCTTGTCTTGTTCTCTGATTTTTTTGTGGATGTGAGTCCCAACTCCCCCCAGAGGTACCAGACTGAGAGCTTCCTGAGGGTGGGGGATGAGCTGGGTCTGTGCCTCTTCTTTCTTCTCTTCCTCAAGAACTATGAGCTCACTGAGGACAGGAGCTAATATTATTCCTCCTCTTTTTCTCCCCAGACTTTGAGCTCCCCAAGGGAAGAGCTCAGGTGGTTCATGGGGTGGTTCATGGATTGACTGGCTAATAGAGAAAGGGGGCCCCAAGACTGGCCTCTGAGGCCCAGGTGTGGTCTGGCTCTTGATGTACCATGGAATCTCGATGTTCCCATAGACACAGGCATCTACCAGGCCAGTGCATGGAGATACAGGAGAAGGAATCTTATGCCTTTACCCTCTCTGTGTATCCTGAAGGAAGTTCCAGGGAGACCAGAGAGAATGATCTGCATTGTTTCTCTCCAGGCACTGTCCTTCTATCTATCCTAACTTCACCTTTCCCATATGCCATCTTCTCCTTCTTCCTCAGCTGTCAGAGCAGATGCGCCAGAATGGGGCTGTTACCAGTTTATAATTAGGATTGCAGTCAGTCTTGAAAAGTTCCAATCACCACTTGAGACCTAAACCTGCCACCCAATGAAAATTCAGAATGACAAATTTTGTTTGTTAGCAGCCACAGTATACAGAGCCCTAACCTGGGCTAGAGAGGTAGGTGGAGAGTAGGGAGGTGCATACATTTGTGAGAAGACAAGAAGCAAAGGAGTAGATACAGGGCCGCCCCCTTAGGAAACTCATAATCCAGTTACACAACATATTATAAGACAATGATGAGAGCAGATGTGTAAATAGCACTTTTAAGGTTTATAGGCATTTAACCTGGACCGTCTCATTTGATCTCCTATGATGTAAACACTACAGCTATGATTATCTCTATCTTACAGACAAGGAAGCTGAGGCTCAGAGCAGCTAAGTTACTTACCCAGGATTATAATCGAAACATTAACATTTGAGAAATTAAATATAGGTATTTACTTCAGTATGTGAATGGAGCCATGATTTCTTCACCCCTTCTCCCATTTTCCCTATTTCTGCTGTCCTCCCGATAATCACAGCTTCGGAACCTCCACCTTAAGAATTTTTGACTCTTCCTTCTTCCTCATCCCCATCATCCAATACGGCTGCCTCCACAACCACTCTCATCCTGGTCCCCTTCTCTCTACTCCCATCCTCTCTAGTTTATACCCCGGTCACCCTGACAATACCTTTGGTGCCATGTCTTATGCAGGTACTCAAACACAGCATACGTCTTCCAGTGAGTTATTACCACAGCTCAATCTAACCCTGGTCTTAGTCATAGACTTTGAATAGAAACCTCCTTCCTAACTCGTCCTCTATCTCCTTTGAAATTCCCTCCAGAAACTAGTAGACCTTTAAAACACTAGACCTTTAAAAGCCCAAAGGTTCTTAACTTTTTTGTGTCTTGGACCTCTATGGCAGTCTGGTGAAGCCCAGAACACGATCTTCTCTGAATAATGTTTTTAAAATCCCAGTCAGTCAATAAGCATTTAAGAGCAAACTAGTTGCCTCAGTGGATGGCCCAGGCACTAGGCCTGGAGTCGGGAAGACCTGAGTTCAAATCTGGCCTCTAATAATTAAGTATTAATTAATAATAAATAAAAATAAGCCTTACTAGCTGTGTGACCCTGAATGTGTCACTTAGCCTGTTTGTCTTAATCCACTGGAAAAGGGAATGGTAAACCACTCCAGTGTTTTGTCAGGAAAACCCCATGGATAGCATAGAAGAATCAGGCATGACTGAACAACACACACCAGACACTGTGCTAAGCGCTAGGGATACAAAGAAAGGCAAAAACTAGTCCCTGTTCTCAAGGAGCTCATAGTCTAATGAGAGACAACACACAAACAACTCTGTACAGAAAGGATAAATTAATCACCAGAGGAAAGGCTCTGTAGCATTAAGGGGATCAGCAAAGGCTTCTTAAAGGAGGTGGGTCTTCAGCTGAGACTTGAAAGAAGCCAGGAAAGGTCGGATGTGAAGATGAGAAGGAGGAAGATTCCAGCCAGGAGGCACAGCTGGTGAAAGTGCTAAGGAGGAGATGGGGTGTCATGTGTGAGAAAATGCCAGGGGACCAGCATCCCTGGATCAAAGAGCACATGGAGGGATATAAGGTGCAAGAACACTGTTCTTATCCCCATCTTACAGATGAAGAAACTAAGGCTTAAAGTGGCTAGATGCATGAAATAAAACATATAGGATTACAAAGGAAATCAGTTATATTGAAATATAATTATATATTTTATACATCTATGTGTATATGCATATGTAAATATATACATACACATGTACAAAATATATATTTCAATATACACATGGACATACATGTGTATCTATATACCTATCTAGACATACATATGTGTATCTATCCATATCTATATTTATGCGTATCTATATATCTATATCTATACCTATGTATATCTATATATATATATTTATAGATATCTATATCTATCTATATTTAGATATCCATATCTACCTGTATCTAGATATCTATACCTATACCCATATCTTTCTACATACATATTATATACACATGTATATACACATATACACACATATGTGTGTATATGTATATGTATATGTATATGTATATGTATATGTATATGTATATGTATATGTATATGTATATGTATATGTATATGTATATGTATATGTACATGTACTAGGTTCACAGACCCCAGGTTAAGAAACCGTGCTTTAGATCTTCAGGCCAGTTTGGCATCAAAAGCCTTTGCAGGTATGATAGTGAACCTTCCATTTTACTAGTACATGTCATCAAAGAACCTTTGCAGTTTTTCACAGATGAAGCCTCTAGGTACTTTAGGAATCCTTCCTCCGATTTCCCTCTTTCACCATCCAATGTTAAAGTCATTCTCCGCAGACTTCAGTTTCCTTAGAAAACCCACTTTATTCCATACAGAAGAGAGAAAACTTTCATAGGGTATCTACAATGAGAACACAAAAGCCCCTATTCATTAAATTAGTCCCTAATGTATAATTATGCACTTGATTACACACTATATTATTCTCTGATTTTAGTCTTTGCTTTTCCACTAAGCAGTTGTGTGACCTTGGGCAAATCTCTTTTCTAAGCCTCAATTTCTCCCTTTACAAAATGATAAGGTTGCACTAAATAATTTCTACAGTCCAATTCCAGCTCTGATATTCTATGGTCTGTGAGTCAGAAAGCTTAAGTTCTGGTGGCTCTGCCTTCTTGCTAGATGTATGACCATGGGCAAGTACCTTCTTCTAGCTCTGAGCCTTGGTTCTCCCCTCTGTAAAATAAGAAAGTTGGGCTAGATAGCCTCTAATGTCTCCTCCGATTTTAAGAACCTAAGACTCAGAAATTCACATCTACTTATGATCTATAACATTGTTGTTCAGTCATGTCCCACTCTTTATGACCCCATGGACAGATGACAGACAGCAAAAATACCGTGTCAATACTGTCCATGGGGTTTTCTTGGCAAAGATACTGAAGTGGTTTGCCATTTCCTTCTCCAGTGGATTAAGGCAAAATTTGTCCAAGGTCACACAGCAAGTAAGTGTCTGAACTCAGGTCTTCCTGACTCCAGGCCCAGTGCTCTATCCACTAAGCTATCTAGCTGCTGTGTGTGTGTATATACATATACATATACAATACACATATGCATAATATAGATACATACATGTATTTAAATTTATAGTCCTGGAAATTGGTTTTGATAGACAGGTAGCTGAGCTCTAGGATCATTAGGCTGGTTAGAGGAGATGGAGGGAGGAGACCATTCCAAGCTTCAGTGATCTTGACTTAGGGAGGTCCTGAAGACAGACTGGGAAAAGTTCTGCTGACCACAGAATCACGGAAATTCAGAGTCAGAAGAAAGGAACCTCAGATGTCACCTCATCCAACCAGCGTCCAAACAGGAATCCTCTCTACAATAGCTCTAACAGGTGCTTCTGCTAGAAGAGGAAACTATCATGACAACTCCTGTCTGGGACAGCTGCGATTGTTAGGAGGTGTTTCCTTATATTGAGTCACATCCTCAGCTCACTGAGCTCTAAGCTGTGCAGGAAATCAGACTCTTTTCTCCATGCAGATAAAAGAACTGTGAATGATGAAGGCCAGGGAGGGGTTGTTTGCAAGACCTCTAGGAAGAAGGAAGCTAGGTGGTACAGTGGATAGAGCGCCAGCTCTGGAGTCAAGAGGACCCAAGTTCAAATCCGGCCTCAGACGCTTACTAGTTGTGTGACCTTGGGAAAGTCATTTAACCCTGAGTGCCCCCCCCCCCAAAAAAAAGGCCTGCAGGAGGCCAGAGAGGATGTTTAGGCTATGAGCAGAGTCCAGGAGGGAGCTTTCATCCCGAGGTTGTGGGGATGGGCTATAATAATAACAGTCATTCATATTACTTTTATTCTGTAGATGAGAGAGGTTAGGTGTCATGCCCGACAGTGACTCCAGATTCACTGTTTACCATTATACTCTATTGCTTCACAATGAGAATATCTTGGGGACGCAAGATAGACACATTAAGGAACCAAAATGACATCTTTTATTTGATTATCATTTTTTACACTTTTCAGAAACACAGTGAGTAGAACACTAGGCCTGGAATCAGGATGGACCTGAGTTCAAATCCAGCCTTAGATACTTACTAGCTGTGTGACTCTGGGCAAGTCACTTAACTTCTGTTTGCCTCAGTTTCCTCAACTGTTAAAATAGGGATAATAACAATACCTACCCGGCAGGGTTGTTGTGTAGATCACGTGAGAATATTTGTGAAGCCACTTCATACTCGCCTTTTTCCCCCCCATTTTTTTTCTCTCTTTTGTATTTGTTGTTGGGTTGTGGGGTTTTTTTTTGGTTCTATTTCTTCTTTCTCATGAGTCATTCCATTGGTCATGGTTCTTCTCCACAACTTGACTAGTGTGTAAATTAATTCAATGCCAAGTTATACATGGAAGTTATATGGGATTCCATGCCTTCTTGGGGAGGGGGCGGGAGGGAAGAAAATCTGGAACTCAAAATTATGTAGAACTGTTTGTTGCAAACTAAAAATAAAAAAATTAAATTTAAAAAAAAGAATATTTGTGAAGCGTTTAGCACAGGGCCAGACACATGGTAGATACTATATAAATGCTTATTTCCTTCCCTTCATTATTTTACTTGATGCTCACCTGACGGAAACAAGGACCAGGATTGTTACCTCCCTAGTCACCAAAGAGAAAACTGCCTTTCAGAGAAAAGGGGCTTTCATTAGGCCTCCCCATCGGAGCCAGGGCCAGGATCTGAACCAAGGTCTTTTGATTCCAAGGCCAGGGCCCTTTCCATCAGGCAGACTTTTAAAGACTGCATCCAGCATTCCCAGAGTTTCCGGACACCTGGTTTTCATGTAATGCTGTCCAGCTTCAAGGACCAACAGATGGATAAGGGAGCCTTGGAACATTCTTCCTTCCAAAAATGGCCTTTTTGCATCTGGCTCCTGATGGGCAAGCAGATTGTGGGTAGTGTGGCTGGCCATATGCCACACATCTGTGAGGCCTTCATTATTAATTGCCAAAAAAGGATCACAGGAATATTTAACACTTACTTGTGTCTCTATCTAGCTGTGTCCCTGCCTAGGCTCTTAAGGTTGTATCCGGCAGGCTTAGGGTCTAGGTCAGCATAGCTATGTAAGCCCCCGACTCAGAGCTTGTATAATGAGAGGTCTCTGCTAACCAAAAAGGAAAGTTTTGGTAATAATTCCCAACACTGATATACCACTTTTTTTTTTTGGAGGGAGGAAGGCAGGGCAATTGGGGTTAAGTGACTTACCAAAGTCACACACAAGTGTCTTGAGACCAGATTTGAACTCAGGTCCTCCTGACTCCAGGGCCCGTGCTCTACTCACTGTGCCACCTAGCTGCCCCAGATATAGCACTTCTAACTCTTCAAAACACGTTCACATCCACTATCTTATTTGGACTCCACAACAACCTTTTGAAGGAGGCTGGGCAGAAATTATTATATAACTAATTGGAGGAAGCTAGGTACAGCAGTGAAAATAGAGTTCTGGGCCCAGAATCAGGAAGACTTGACTTCGAATCTAATCTCAGACTTATTAGCTGTGTGACCCTGGGCAAGTCACTTAACCCTGTTTGCCTCAGTTTCCTCATCCGTAAACTGAGCTGGAGAAGTAAATGGCAAACTACTCCAGTATCTTTCCCAAGAAAATCCCAATTGGGATCACACAAAGAGTCGGACATGCCTGAAACTACTGAACAACGGGAACAAAAACTTGACATATTGAGAAATTGAAACCCAGAGAATTGAAGAGACCCATCATACAGTAAATCAGTAACAGAGTAGGAACTCAAACCCAGGCCGATTGAATCCTGGTCCCACGGTCTTCCCATAGATCGTGCTGCCTCCCACTGCAGTCAATAACTCAGTTACCTGTTTATGCAATGTCCCCATCCCCACTTTTCCTGCTGCCCATTTAAAGTGAGGCCACAGGAAGCAAATACTTTTGTGCATTGGAAAGAGCAGAGCCAGGGAAACTGGATTCTAATCCTAATTGTCTTTACTGTGACCTTTTAATGACTCTTTTCCCTTGCCTGAGTCTTGGTTTCTTCATCTGGAATATGAAAGGATTGGAATAACTCATCTCTGTGCTCCCTCCCAACTCAGACCTTTTTTGTTCTCTGTTCTAAGGTTCTTTCCAGTTCTGACATCCTATTCTAAATAATACTCCCTCACATTCATAGACCAATTTAGAGCACACAAAGCACCCATCTGTTGTCTCATTTGAGCCTCCCGGCATCCCTGAGAAAGAGACAGGGCAAGGATTTATGCAGATTAGGAAGTTAAGGATCAGAAAGGGCAAACGATTTGCCTCAAATCACAGTTACTGACAAGATTTATACTATAACCCAGATGTTCTGCCCTCTGCTTCAAGGGTCTTCTCCTACAAATGGCTTTAGCTAGAGAAATAAAAAAGGTAAAAACCAACTAAATTGTGGCCAAAATTAGTTGTATCCTGCACCCTAAGAAGCTGGACTGTGCATCTTTTTTCTTTATTCTTTGAAGGAAGATGGGGCACAGGTTGCCAGAAGGGCTCAGGAAGGTGCATGAAATGAACAGGGATATGAGGGACCTTGATTATTCATGCACTCCATCAATACCCCTCTCTTCCCCCCTCCCCCCAAAAACCAACAACTAAACAGCCACATTTCCTTGGGTAGCTGCCTGTGGGACATAATGGAGTAAGAGAGAACGGGCTGCCATTTGTCGTTTCCATGACTGGTGTGATCAGAACTAGGGTCAAGGTTCATTCTGAGGGCAGGGTCAGGACTCAGGCTGGGACTAGAGTTATAACTCTCAGGAGCCAGGGTCGAGGTTTTGTCTGTGGCCAGGAGGGTGCAGTAACTAATTCTCTATGCACAGCTAACTAGCCCTGTAGGAACTGACTCCCTTTCCCCAAGTATTGAGTTCAGTGGCCCACAAGATGCCATTTTAAATATGTCTCTGAGCCAGGCCAAGGTCTCTATAGGGTAATATAACTGAGGAATGAGAGTATGCAGGTTTGGCCCCAGGATTAGGGGCTCAGCCAAGCCTGCCCCAGACCTTTCACCTTCTGATGAATTTTTTTTTCCTTTCTAGGGAGGAAACAATGCTGGCCACACTGTAGTGGTTGATGGCAAAGAGTTTGATTTCCACCTGCTGCCCAGTGGCATCATCAACACCAAGGCTGTGTCCTTCATTGGTAAGTAGACTGCCTTACTCAACCTCCACCAGTTATGCTTTGAAAAGAGTTAATTTTTTTTCACTTAACCAAAATCTTTTTTCTCTCCCTGCCACCCTTCCCCCTTCTCATCACTGAGAAGTGGGATGGGGTGGGGGGACCATGTAACAAATGTGATAATCAAGTAAATAAATTTCTCCATTGTCCATGTCAGAGAGACGGAGAGAGACAGAGAGAGACAGACAGAAAGAGACAGAGAGAAGCAGAGAGAAACAGAGAGAGAGAGAGAGAAAGAGAGAGAGAGAGAGATCATAGGTCCCCTGGAATTGGTCATTCCAATATTCAGAGTTCTTAAGTTTTTCTGGTCTTTGTCTTTACACTGTTGACATCCACCACCCCTTAGCTTACTAGCTGGGTAATGCCTTGGACAGGCTACTCTCCCTCTCTCACCTTTACCAAATCCCAGAATTTCCCAGTTGGAAGGAGCCATCTATTCCTGTACCTAACCAAGAATTCCCCTCTACGTGTGCACCAACAGGTGGTAGTGCAGTCTTCACTCGAATGAGTATTTCATAAACTTTAAAGTGCTATTTAAATAGGAATGTTGGCTATTATCATCATCATTATTATTACTTACTTAAGGACTTTCAGTGATGGGGAATGCCCTCCCTCCTCCAGAGGCAACCTTAACAACAGCTCTCATTGTTAGGAAGCTTTTCCCTAAGTCACAACCAAATCTGCCTCCCCAATTTGGCCCTCTGGGACCAAGCAGAACGATTTCAATCCTTCTACATCAAACATCTGGGGCCTAAGGCAGCTCTGGACTCACACAGACCCAACGTTCTATCTTAGAGACTTCTCATTAACTAATAGCATTTTTGCTCCCACCCAAATGCCTCTGGGAATTTCTGGCATGGGTAACTTGTGTCTGAGTTATTAGGTCCATGCTTGCTGGAAAACAAGGCCACTACTAAGTTTAGGAACATGCACATTTACTCGGAAAATAAATGAAAAGCAAAACCACAGATTAGTTACTCCCATATTCCCACAGTCTAGACAAAGTCCATAATCTCTGTGGCTGAAATGAGGAGCTGGGGACTCCAGTAAGGACAGATTCTGCATCTCTCTCCATTCTTCGTCGGGACCTGCCGAGCTCTGTGGCTTATTACAGCTACAATGTCTTCTCTCCCCATTCTGCTTATCCCTCTGGTTTTCTTAGATGCTGCCATGGTTCTCTCCTCCCTCCACTCTGGATCCTCCTCAGGACCAGATATCTCCTTTCTCCCCACCAGTTAGTGCCAAACTCCAGATTGCCTGGTCTCCCTACCCTCCTCTGATCAGTACCATGTTCTTGAAGCCGGAGACTTAGGAGAAATGTCTTCTGCAACCACTGCCACCTTCTGTCTCCATCCCCTGCATCTGTGCAAATAGAAAGGAAAGCAGAAAAAGAAAAGGCAGCCTGTTATACTTGACGACAACCACCATCTATCTCCTCCTTTCTCTACACCAACCATCCCCAGTTTCTTTGACTGCTCCTCATATAGCTCAATCTTCAGGGCCTTTTACCATCCAGACCACTCTCCTCTGAACACTTTCTAACTTATCAATGTCCTTCCTTATTAAATGTGGTGCCCGGAACTGAACACAATGCTCCAAGTGTAATCTGACCAGCACAGAGCATAGAGGGACTATCACCTCCATCTCTCCCAAGCAGCCCAAGCCTAAATTGGCTTGGGGGGGGAAATGGGGTGGCACTGTTGATCCCTCAAGTTTGTAGCCCATTTAAAGCACAGATCTCTTTGACATGAATGCCTATCTAGAGAAATTTCTCACACCCTGTACTTGGGAAGGTAATTGTTTTTTAATCCCTATTAGATTTCATGTGATTAGATAAAACCAAATATTATAGTTTCTTGAGATCTAATCCAGATTTTTTTTAAATCCAAAAAATTTAGCTGTCCCTATCAGCTTTCTATCATGGGCAAATTTAATCAGTATCCATGTCACGGATAAAAATGTCAAGCAGAAAAGACCCATGCACAGATAGCTGAGGCACTGCCCTCTAAGGTAATAATGAATTTGGATTGTATCCATTCCTTTATTTCCAAATCCATGCCACTTTTACCTTGCCTACATCTCTCCAGCTCTTTCAAAATGACTTAACAACAGACTTTATTTAATGCTTTGCTAAAGTCTAGGTAAACTATATGTACAGTCAAAGAACTCTGTTGGTAAAGAAAATGAAGTCAATTTGGCATGATTTGTATTCAGTGAACCATGTTTGCTCTTTGTGATCATCTCTTTCTTTTCTAGGTCTTCACTAAAATCCCTTGAAAAATATATTCTATAATTTTGGAAAAAATACAATTCAAGCTCACAAGCCTATAGATTACAATCTCCATTTTCTTTCTTCTTTTGACAATGGGGATACGCCCTTTTCCTTGTCTATGTCTGATATTTCTTCTTTCTTTCCTTCCTTCCTCCCTCTATTCTTTCCTTCCTCCCTCCCTCCCTCTTTCCTTTTCTCTCCCCTTCCTTCCTCCCTCTTTTCTTTCCTTCCTTCTCTCCTTTCCTTCCTCCCTTCCTTCTTTTTTCTCTCCCTTCCTTCCTCCCTCCTTCCTTCTCTTCTCTCTTTCTCCCTCTTTCCTTTTCTCCCTCTTTCCTTTCCTCCCTCCCTTCCTCCCTCTTTTCTTTCCTTTCTTCCTTCTCTCCTTCTTTCCTTCCTCCCTTCCTTTTCTCTCTCCCTCCCTTCCTCCCTCCATCCTTCCTCCTTCCCTCCCTCTTTCCTTCTTTTGTCTCCCTTTCTTCCTCCCTCCTTCCTTTTCTCCCTCCCTACTTTCCTCCCTCTGTCCTTCCTTCCTCCCTCCTTCTTTCCTTCTTTTCTCCCTCCCTTCCTTCCTCCCTCCCTTCCATCCTTTCTTCCTTCTTTCCTTCAATCTTTGCTGTCCAGGATCTTTCAAAGATCACCGACAGTGACTTACTGGAGACCGATTTGATCTTAATAAGGGCAACTAAGAATTCTCTTGTTCCTCACTTCTGTTGGTTTTCAATTTCACATTAGACATTTTTATTCTCCCCTTTCCAATACAAGGGCCTTCCTTGATTCTTTCCCACCACCACCGCCAATATCACTAAAAATACAACAAAACAAATCATCTTTTTGTTTTCCTTTAGACAGGTGGTCTCCCAAGTAGGGCTGGGAGGCCTAGGCAGCTGTAGCCTAACCCCCAGGGTCATGTGAACATCCAATCCAGGAGCACCATCCCTATAATAGCCAATCATAGACCTGTCTTCAATACAAACACACAACCCCATTCATTCATTACAGTTCAATACTTCCCTGTCCTTCCTCTCCCGCCATTGGCTAGGGACGTGTAGTAGGTGTGTAGGCAAAATCCATCCTCCCCACAACACCACCACCACCTACATCCCCACGGCCTGCCCCTTTCCCCCTCCCATCAGATCATGGCTGCCGCAGGTGGCCCACAATGGACAGGTTTTGCTTTCCATGGCAATGGCCAAGCCCCACAGCCCTGCTTTTAGGAGGAAAGAGTGAAACAAGCAGGACAATCAGATGTGGGTGGGTTTGGATATGCATTGCAGATCGCATCTTCTTCCCAAAACACACCGCTCTTATTCCCATCAAAGGCACCAGCCCCCTTCAGGTCTCCACAGTTCTCAACCTCCTCGTTACATCTCTTCTTCTTTGAGGCTTTGCTCATAGATGTTTAGGAGTTATTTTCTCTGGGGTTTTTGTCTTGAGTATCTCTGTTTGTTTCTTTAATCATTTTTCCAGCCTTCCTTTCTGGATTGGAGCTTTGTATTCTCTCTTCATTATCTAGAAAGAGGCAGATAGTTAGCACAGCAGATGGAGCACCAAACCTGAAGTTAGGAAGATCTGAGTTCAAATCAGAGACTTAGCAGCTGTGTGACCCTGGCCAAGTCACTTTACCCTGTGTGTCTCAGTTTCCTCATCTGTAAAATGAGCTGGAGAAGGAAATGGCAAACCAATCTAGTATCTTTGCCAAGAAAACCCAAATGAGGACGCAAAGAGTCAGACGCTACTGAAAGATGACTGAACATGAACAATTAATAAGTAAATATTATTTTCAAGATATTATTTTATCTTTATCTCATTGTTTATAATGTTTATTTTCATGGGGTTTATAACATACATAATTAGTGCAAAAGTACATGTAGATAATTTATAAATAAGTAAATATATATGTTAAGTGCTCAAATTTTTTTAAATTTATTTTTGACATGTTTGGTTTTCAGCATTGATTTTCACAGGCGTTTGAATTACAAATTTTCTCCCCATTTCCTCCCCCCCCC
>CM053625.1:29576303-29618423 GCA_028646595.1 Phalanger gymnotis | reverse complement strand
TGGAGCCCTGCTTCCCTCTGCCACTTTGTGGGTTCTGCAGCTCTAGAATTGGTTCAGAGCCATTGTTTTATAGGTTTTTGGAGGGACTTGGTGGGGAGCTCACGCCAGTCACTGCTTCCCAGCCGCCATCTTGGCTCTGCCCCCGCATGCGCATGCTTTTTGAGAAGGCAGTCAGGGGAATTAGAGAGGCCCCCAATTTTTTTTTTTTACTGATAAGAGCATATGATGAAAAAAATTAGGAGAACACACATACGGCAATTTAAGGTTTTACGTTCATTATCTTAGATGAGCTTCACAATAACCCTGAGAGACAGGCAGTAGTACTAATAATGATAATAGTAATAACTAACATTACCACCAGTATAATTATCCTAGTTTCACATATGAGGAAACCAAGGCTTTCGACTACTCTTAACTTCTCTTTGTATCTTTAGAACGTCACCCTTGGGAACTTCTGAGAGCCTGGGGACTGACTTCTCTCAAGGATTTTAGGCCATTCTGACTTCCTTATCCTTTCTTTGAACCCTTTAAAATCTGCTCTCCCAAAATACAGAGTGCATATTAAACTACACCCCACTTTCCTCTCTTCAATCACAAACACTAAGGTGAAGAGATCCTTTTCTTTTTCAGGTTTCACTTATTTTTTATTTTTCGGGATGACTTTTGCTCCTAGTTGACTAGCCAACTCACATCGGCAGTGTCTCATTCTGAACCCATCACTTCTCTGTCAGGAGGTAGATAGCATGTTTCATCTTCAGACCTCTGGAATTATGGTTTGTCGTCAGACTCATCAGAGCTCTTAAGGCTTTACTTCAGCTGAAGTATAACAGATTTTGTTCCAGCCTCTTATTTTAACTCTGCGTGAGTGTGTATGTTTCAAGTGTATCTCTTATAAATGACATATCATAGGATTCTGCTTTCTAGTCCATTTTGCTGTGTTTTTCCATTTTAAGGATGATTTCATCCCATTCACATTTCAGAGGTATCAGAGAGTTTCTGGTACCTCCAATTCTCCTCTTCTCACTGGCTGGTGCTGGCAACTCCTTTCATGAGAGAATTCAGTTTTTCGTTACTCAATTAGAATCACAGAACCATAGACTGTCAGAGCTGGAAGAAAACATAGACCATCGAATCTGAACACGACAGACCAGGACCTAGGAGGACATGTTGTGCTGTAGAACCTTGAAACACTCCAAATATCGTACACAAACCTGCAAAGCATAGTGAGTGACTGCTACAGTGGAAACATTTGTTGTGCATGATATCTGAAAGTCAAAAAAACTGTAATGAATGAAGGAAGTTTGTGTTGTACAAGTTTGTGCCTTAGAAAGACTAAAAATAGAAAAAGTTGTGTTTTTTTACAATATCTTTTTTAAAAAACCTGATGTACCATTAGACAAGAAAATAAGCTTTTACGGTTTTCTTTTATATAGAAAACGGATGATTTCATATATTTTCTAAATTTTTCGGTAGAATTCGTTTCAGTCCACTTACACAAATTGCTTCTCATTTTAGGACTCACATTTCAATAATACACATGTACCCAGTTATAGTCAAAAGAGAACACTTGAATTTTGCATAAGTATTGATTATCGTGGTAACTGTCTCAATATATTTCAAAAACCCTCTTGCTCTTCCCACAACATCTTTATTTTCTTTTTAAATTTAACATTTCATTTTCCCCCAATTACATGTAAAAACTATTTTTAACATTCATTTAAAAATTTGAGTTCCAAATTATCTCCCTCTCCCCCTCCCCACCCCAGCCCGTTGAGAAGATAAGCAGTTTGATACATGTTATACATGTGCAGTCATGCGAAACATATTTCACATCCTTATTTTCTGAACAGTTTTTACCTTCTTTTTACAAGCCTGTACGATTAACTGCTATTATCTCCTGGAGTCAGAGATTTGACCTTTCCATTGTTACTCTGGTAGTTACCAAGTTGCTTTGTAACTTAAAAAAACACAGGTGAAAGCAGAAGCTGCCTCTGAAGCCCAAACACTGGTTTGTTCAGACATTTCAGTGCTTTATTTTACAACAAAACCATAAATAGATTCTTTTTTTTACATAAACAGCAAGTTAAGAAAATGGCATGTCCCATCTTATGGTACGTACAAAACTGACCTCACTATCTTTCCCCCCAAACCCTGCCCTCTTTCTAACTTCCCTAATGCTGCTGAGCGTACCAGCAGTCCCCCAGTTGCCCAGTCGCCCAGCCCCATGACCTACCTACGTGTCATCCTCCACTCCTTACTCTCCCTCACACCCCATGTACAATTTGTTGCCAAGGCCTATCCGTATAAACCTTCCTAACATCTCTTGTACACATTATCTTCTCTGACATTACCACTGCTCTGCTTCAGGCCATCACCTCACACCTCGATTATTGCAATAGCCTTCTCTCTGCCTCATGTCTTTCCCCACTCCAGGTCATCCTTAGCTGTCAAAGGTATCTTTCTAAAGCACCACACACACACACACACACACACACACACACACACACACACACTCAATAAATTCCAGTGGCTCCCTATCACTTTCAGGATCAAAACATAAAATCCTGTTTGGCCTTCAAAGCCCTTCATTACCTGCCCCCTCCAAAACTCTTCCATCACCTTACACCTTTCACCCTCTCCGTACCATTTACTCTGTGTTCCAGTGCCATCAGCCTCCTTTCTGTTCCTTGCACATAACACTCCATTTCCCAGAGCATTTTCCCTGGCTGTCTTCCATACTTGGAATACTCTCCCTCCTCATCTCTGTCTGCTGCCTTCCTTCAAGTCCCAGCTAAAATCCTACCTTCTACAGGAAGCCTTTTCCAATCCTTCTTAACTCTATTCCCTTCTTTCTGCTGATTATTTCTAATTTATCCTGTATATAGCTTGTTTCTTCAGTCTTAGGAAGGGAGGGGGAATTAGGTTCACAGCTTAACTCAGTCCTTATATAGCATCAGCCTCACCAAAATCAAATACAAAGAGCTTTCTGCTCCCACAAAATCCCAACCCCACTTTCTGGGACCATATGGCCTAAGGGTAGGGAGAAGTGGCCCGCAGGCCCTCCCCTGATTCCTGAATGGTGTCCTCTCCTGGGAGTGAATGAGTCTTTTACCCTTTGAGTAAGGGTCTGGTCATTTTAAGACAGAGACAGTTCTAGCTGGAAATAAGCAATTCTCAACCCCATAAGAGACGAATGTAGAATATTCCCACCTGCGTAGGTCCTCCTGATTCCCAGAAGCAGGTCCCTGGCATCTTCCATATAGGCGCTTCCATCTGAGGTGGGCATGGGCCAAACCCCCGTTACATTTTTATTTTCTGCTTCTCAGGTTGGAAAGGAAGACCAAATCTAACATTGTAGAATTTAGTACAGATAAATTTAGTCACCTTTGACTTCCGGGAATTAACCTTACAAATAAATACAAGAGGGAAAGGCATGGGTAAACAATAATTTTTATCAAAGCAGGGTGGAGGGGAGGTGGGCTGATTTGGCTATAAAGTTCAGCGTGAGTCAAAAGAATGGCCTATGGTCAGTGGGACAAACCAGGATGATCTTTCCCATTGGTTCCCTTCTCTCTAGTCTGCCCTTAGCACAGTGCCCAGTACCTAGTGGGTGCTTAATGAATGCTTATTGCTTAAATCGATCTTATTCAACATTCAAAGAGTCACAGTGTCCAGAAAGAGGGAAAAGTGAGTTCTCCTGTGCTGTGCCATGGCCCAAGCCACATCTGGCCGATATATTTTAGGAAGGACATTAACAGAGGATTTCTAAAGGAAGGTAAAAAATGCTTAGAGACCTATGCAACCTGTGCCATACCAAAGAAGAGAGGACACAGATGGCATATGATTGTCGCCTGTAATATGTCACGTGGAAGTGTAATTAGGTTTGTTTTGTCTGGCTGCAGAGGTTAGAATCAAAGAGCAATGACCACTCACTAACTATGTGACCTTGGAAAACTCACTTCTCATCTCTGGGTCTCAGGTTGCTAGGCTCCTAGATTTATAGTCAGAAGCAGAGGTGTACTGATAAATGTTTAACAACCAGCTCTCTCTGGGGAGAGGGAACTGTATGCACAACTAACTTTTAAGTTTAACATGCATTGCTAACATTTTTTCTCCATCACTTTCTTAAGTCTAGATAACCAACAAAACAATAAACCAAGTATTTGTTTGTAGCACTTGCCAACTTCTGAGCTCTCACTAAAATGCTCAAAATGAAAATTTAACAATTGGCTTTTGCAAGCCCGAATGAGCTGGTTCTAGCACACATCTGACTGAAGGAACTTCAAAGACCATTAATCCAACCCTACTCTTGGTTTGTTTGTTTATTTGTTTGTTTGTTTTTTTCTGTTTTGTTTTGAGGGAGAAAGGCAGGGCAATTGGGGTTAAGTGACTTGCCCAAGGTCACACAGCTAGTAAGTGTGTAAAGTGTCTGAGGTCACATTCAAACTCAGGTCCTCCTGACTCCAGGACCAGTGCTCTACTCACTGTGCTACCTAGCTGCCCCATGTGTGTTTGTTTTAAATAGATGAGGACACAAGCCTTGAGAAAGTAAGTGACTTTAGTGTCAGAGGTGACATTCGAACCCAGCTCCTCTGACTCCAGAGCCAGCATACTCTCCACTATGCTACACTGCCTCATTTGTTAAAATATATATGTGTGTGTGTGTGTGTGTGTGTGTGTGTGTGTGTGTGTGTGTGTGTGTATATATTGGACTAAATGACCTCTAAGATCCTTTTTGGCTCAAACTTCATTAACCTAAGTTGCAAACAGGCTGTCTCCAGAGGATTCTATAGCTCTTGCAAAGGCAGAGTGGTGAAATGAACACAGCTCTGGACTTGGGAGTCAGAGAACCTGGGTTCAGATCCCAGCTCTTCTGTTTCTCTTCTCTTTGAAGAAGTCATTTATTTCCCTTCTCTGAGCCTCGGTTTGCCCATCTGTAAAGGAGGGGGGTACCTGCATGACCTCCAAGGTCTCTTCCTGCTCTGAAGCCTACAACGTCAGGTTCTAGATCAGTAACACCCATTTAGAACCATAAATCTAGAGATGGAATAGACCATAGGAGGTCATGGTCATGGCTCATTTTCCTCTGTTCTGAGCCCCCACCTCAGACAAGCATCTTCCGGATATCCCCAGGCAAGAGTCATCATGAAATTCTGCAGCCAGAGGTAAGCTAGACAGGGGGCTGGTAGTGAAAAGATGAATGGATCTGGAATCCGAGCGCCTGGGTCCGAATCTTAACTCTGCCACTATCTCTGTGACTTTGGTCAAGTCATCGAGTCTCTCTCAGCCTCAGTCTTGTCATCTAGAAAATGAGAAGACTTGACCAAGGTCCTTTCCAGCTCTAAAGCAGTGATTCTGTGAATTCGTCGCTTTTCCAGATGAGCTAGAGCCAAACCTACCAGATCTGCAGCTGATACTGGGGAGACCACCGGGTAATTCCTGCAGAGGCTCTGAGGGCCCTGGAGTCAAGAGTACACAGGGTTCTCTGTGCTCTCCTAGGAAGAGGCAGAATGTCCTGATCCAACAGCAGCTGTTGCTTCTCATCCTGGGAAACATCCCAGGAGGCCATCTTTAGATATTCATAGGATTATGGGAATTAGAGTTGGAAGGAGCCTCAGAGATCATCTTAACCCCTTCGTTTTACAAAGAAGAAAACAGAGACCCAGAAGTGGGAAAAAGACTTGCCTACAGTCACATGCTTAGCAGGTAGCAGAGACAGGACTCAAATCCAGGTCCTCAGACTCCAGAGTCAGTGCTCTTTCCACTCAGGCCACTTATTTCAGTTATTACCCACAAAGCACACTTGGCATTTGAATGACCTTTGGTTCCTGAGACTTGTCCAAAGCCTTTGAGTCACTCCCACAATGTAACTCATACCCTGTTGCTCCTCTGCACAGCAGGGTCACCCATCTGCATCTAATCCCATTGGAGACAAATCTCTTAGTTTGAGAACACATGTCAGAAAGGTGTTTGCCTTCTCTGTGTCCCAAGGGAAGGAGTGGATGGCAATAGGTCATCAAAGAGGCAGCCAGGTAAAGTGGGAAGTGGCCTGGAGGATGCACCAAATGCCTAGACTCTTCACTTCACTCATCCCCCCCCCCCCACCATATTTATTACATTCTGATCATAGGCAAGGTACACAATTTACTGTTGGGGAAACTGAGGTAGATAGCAGTCAAGCAACTTATACAGGGTCTCGCAGCTCAGCACTAGAGAAGATACAAGGTGGAAAAACCAGCCTTCCTCTCAAAGAGTCTAATGGAAGAAGACCGTAAGGCGACAATAGGAAAGGCTGTAATACATAACAAATAAGTAGGATTGGGGGAAAATTGTGATAGGAAGGATTACATTAGAATCTCTGAGATCCTTTCCAGATCTGGTGAGGATAATGATTTCCATCAGCGTTTCCTACAGGCTTTCCTTTTCATTTACATATCCTTACCTCAACTGGACAATTCTTTCTTAATCTATTTTTTTTCCTGGAATATAACTGATGCTCCCCTGAAGACAGTCCCTCTTTAGATCCTGTCCTACCACCCTCACACCCACATCAACCCCTTCAGTGCAGAACCACCTGGCATGTTGGGAAAATGCTAACTCCTTTACTCTAGGAAACCTGTTAGTTGTGCCCAATTCTTGGTGACTCCTTTTGGGGTTTCCTTGTCAAAGATACTGGAGTGGTCTGCCATTTACTTCTGCGGTTCATTTTACAGATGAGGAAACTGAGGTAGAAAGTAAAATGGAAATTTTAATTACATAAAATTTAAAAGTTTTTGCACAAACAAAGCCAATGAAGCTGAGGTTAAAAGAGAAGCAAATAAGTGGAGAAAAAAAACTTTTGAAGAAAGTTTCTATGATGAAGGTCTCATTTCTAAGATATGTAGGGAATTGAATCAAATTTATAAGAATAAGAGCCATTCCCTAGTTGATAAATAGTCAAAGGAGATGACTAGGAAGTTTTCAGAGAAAGAAATCCAATCAATACCCACATAAAAAAAAACTTTCTAGATAACTAATAATTAGAGAAATGCATATTAAAGCAACTCTAAGATTCCATCTCGCACCAATCAGATTGGCAAAGTTCACAAAAAAAAAGGGGAAATGACAAATGCTTGAAGCACTGTGGGGAAACAGGTACTACACTTTGCTTATCATGGAGTAGGTTATTGATAGATAAGGAACAAATAACAGTGGGAAACTCTTTCCTTGAAGAGAAGTTGTTGTGAAAGTTGTGATTAGAAAGAGAACAGGAAAACAGACCTGTTGTGGTTGAAGCAGAGTTCATAGGTTAACCAAATTCGAGTAGACAGGAAAATGCAACTGGTCAAAAGCCTAGCAAGTCATGGAGAACAGACAATGCAAAGAGGGTCTGTAGGTTCTGAGCATGGAGTCAGGAGGACCTGAGTTCAAATCTGCCCTCAGACACTTACTAGCCATGTGACCCTGGGTAAGTCATTAAAACCTTCTTTCCTCATCACTTACCACCTATACTAATACAATGGTCTCTTAATCGGTTCCCTTGCCTTAAGTCTCCCTTGACTATAATCTGTCTTCCATATAGCTGTCAAAGTGGCTATCTTATTAAATATATTTCTTACCAGGTTACCTGTCCAGTGGCTTCTATAGCCTCTAGGATAAAATATAAACTCTTTCGTCTTGTCTTTAAAGCCCTTTACAATCCAACCCCAACCTACCTTTCCAACCTTGTTAGGTCAGGGTACCAACAGAACTGGTGAGGACCCTCACCCTCACCCCGACACTCACCCCACCAGCCAGACTACTATGATCAAGGGAGCTGAGGTAAGGACTTGTGACAGTCTGGGTTGACTTTGACCCCAAGTGGATTGATTTGGGACCCTGCTGTGGGCACTAAAGCAAGAAAGGTTAAAAAGCCATTTTTAGGACTTTGGTGGGAAGCTCTGGAGAAGTCCTTTGCCTTTTTATAGGGAGATTTTCTCTAGTTTTTAATATTCCAGAACTATTTTCTACCATCTCGGAAACTGCTTCTACCTGGGGGCATCACAATATGTCTTAAATAAAAGAACTATTTGTTTGAACCCTTGGGCTCTGATTGGTCCATTGCAGCCAATGCAGAGTCATGACCAGGACAAATACTTTAGTCTCCTTCTCACACTCTACAGTCTTTCCTAACTTCCTTTCTTGCAGTTCCTTACACATATCCTCCATCTCCAGTCTCTATGTCCTGGTACTGGCCAGCTCCTATGCCGGGAGTCCTTTTCTTCTTTAAAGACTCCACACAAGTGCCAGGGGCTGTCTCCAATTGTCCTGATCTGCGTCTGGCCACTGGATCCATTTGGCGGCCGGAGGAGAAAGTGAGGCTGGTGACTTTGCACGGCCCTGCCTCACTTAAATCCAATTCACTTGCAAGTCACGGCATCATCCTTGATGTCATCGTCCTCTTTGAGAACGAAGGACAAACGAGAACACAAGCACCATCTTCCACACCAAGCTTTTCCAGGCTCCTCATATTACTAGTTCCTTCTCTCTCTCTAAAATACCTCCTATTATTTTGTATTTGTTCAAAATATACTTATTTGTAGAGAAAGGGAGTTTCCCACGATGGAGTCTAAGCCCCTGCTTCACTTTTGTCTCTATATTCCCTAGGGCAGGGCTTGGCACAGAGTAGGTGCTTAATAACTATTTTTGATTGATTGATAGAGAGCAAATGCTAGAAGATTCTAAGGTCAGGACAGTAAATCTTCAAGTAATGGACCTAGGCTGGCAAGTCACATAACTCCTCACAAAGACCATCTGCAAAGGCATGGAGGTTGCCATTGGCATCGATGCCAAAAGTAACTATGCCAGTGGAAATCACAGATTCTTCAAGTATGGAAGCATGAACATTAATTAAAGGCCTACCAGGCAAAGAGCCCTGTGCTGGGCCCTGGGGAAACAAAGATGGAAAAACACTACCAGTCTTCAGGCTTAAGGGGGCAGTGTGGTGCAGTGGAATGTGCCTTGTATCTTGAGTCAGGAGTCCAAGGTTCAAATACTGCCTCCAAAACTCACTTAACTGTGTTTATCTTCAGTGTCCTCATGTGTAAAACGGGGGATAGGAGAGCTAAGTTGCACAGTAGATAAGAGTGCTGGACTTGGAATTAGGAAGATTTGAGTTCAAATATCACCTCAGACACTTATTGGCTGTGTGACCCTGGGTAAGTCACTTAACCCCTGTTTGCCTCAATTTCCTCATCTGTAAAATGAGTACAATATTAGCACCTACCTCCCAGAGCGGTGGTAAAGATCAAATGAGATAATAATTGTAACCACCCTGAAAACCTTACATTAACTATTATTATTATTTATATTATCTGTCTCCCAGGGCGGTTGTGTATGGAGATTGTTAATTGTTATTACAGTGCGATATGGGGAGATGATATGTAAACAAAAAAGTATGATGCGGGGCAGACTGCAATGGGGCAAAGAAAGACTCGGATAATGTGGAGAGACAGAGAGACAGAGACAGAGAGAGACGGAGACAGAGAGACAGACACAGACACAGGCACAGACAGATGTGTCGGTGCCTGCATTTTTAGCTCCAATTTTCCTTAAAAAAATAAGCCACTTAAAACTGTGTATTTTCTTAGTTCCCATATTTAAGCAATAAACCTCTCTCCCATGTGTATCTCTCAGGTAATGGTGTGGTCATCCACTTACCTGGCCTATTTGAAGAAGCAGAAAAAAACGAGAAGAAAGGTAAGTCTCGTGTATTTTTGCTTCCTTTACTCTGAAAACCACCTCCACATTCTTCCTACTGAATTGGATCCCAGGAAGCATTTCATGGACAGTGCCTTTCAGCCCTTTTCCTTTCTAAGTTAGTTCTTTTCGAATCCCTGAGAATTTCAGCAAAATCAGTTCAACAGCAGCGACTGAGTCACCTGGTTAATTGCGGCAAAAATATAGGGATGTTTTCACTTGGGTTAGTTACCCAGCTGATCACACAGATTATCTGATTTGGTCTTGCAGAATAAGACCCAAGTACAAAATTTATATGGTTCAGATCAGTAAGAGACTAGGGACTGAATGTCTCCACAATCTACGATTATCTGATTGTCACCAACTACCCTCTTTATCTTTTACTTATATACCAAATCTGTGAGATAAGTTGAGAGTATTTTGATTTAAAAACCAAATGAAGACATATGACCACAGAGTTGCTGGCAGAGTTACTACCCAGAAAGATCTTGACAGGCTAGAACAATGGACCAGATCTAGACAAGGTGAAATTTAATAGAGACATCAATGTAATGTCTTCCGCTTGGATTTTTAAAAAACTAATTATACAAGTAATTGTAGGAGATATCTTTAGACAATCTTTAGACAATAGTTCTCAAAAAAAAGACACAGGGCGTTTTATCCTCAAAAGCTTCTTTTGCAAAGCTTAACATAATACAAAAGTGAAACGGCAGCCACAAGAAGCTAAAGGGATCTGAATTGACCTTGCCAAAAGCGCTATGTTTGAATGAGAGAGTTGATGGTCTCACTGTCCTTTGCCCTGCTCAGACATGAGGTACTGGGTTCGGTTTAGTGTACCACATTTTAGAGTCACTGAAGAGCACCCAAAGAAGGGCAACCAGGAATGAGGAGAAGACTGGAAATCAATTCACAGGAGGATCAGATGAAGCCTACAAAAGACTCAGTGATGAGGGGAGGCTAAGGGGAAGTCAGGATGTGATCATTGTCTTCAAGTATCTAAAATATCTATGATGTGGAAGAGAAATTGTAATTGCTGTGCTTGGGCCCAGAAGGTAGAAGGAGAAGCAACACAATCCAGAGCCCAGTGACCATAATCCACCAATCCACACTGTCATTCTTCTTCAGTGGGTTCAGTGTCTGGATCCTAGTCGTTTTCTCCACCTTCAATTACTTCCTTCATAGGAGACTTTAACATACAGACTGATATTCCCTCAAACCCTCCAGCTTCCCCATTGCTCAGTTTAATCATTTCTCATTGCCTACACCTCCCCTCCATCTCATCCACTGTAGCACCAATGCAACACCCACAGCAGCTACAGCTGCTATGATTATGCCAGCATAGTTCTGACTCGCAAAATAGAACAGACTCTCTTTACTGAAGGTGAAACCAAAACCTTTATTCAGACACCAGAAAGCCAAATCCCAAAACCAGAAAACCAGATCCATCATAGCAACAAAGAAATCTATACACATTATCAATGTGGGGGGCACTGACATCCCCAAGCCTTCCCTCTGTTAGGGCCTTCCCACAAATAAACACCTTCCAACAAATTCACTCCCTGGCTCTCACTCACGCTAGCTGTTGCTCTGTGTATCTCTCTCTTCCGGCTCTGACTGCTCTGTCTTACTTCCTCTCAGTTCTGCTTCACCCTTCTTGCTCCACCCATTCAGCGAGCTCCTCCCACCACAGACTCGTATAACTCAGACAGGTCATATAGGCCTATTAATGGTTAGGAAGATCTTCAAATTGTATTAACAATACATTAACAATACATCCACACACAGAGATGGTCATAGTCCTCATCTGACCATTACCCACAAATGTTCTCTGAAATTCCTTTATCTGATTATAATATTTTATCATTCCATTTTTTCTATGACTTATGACTTCTAATCCTGTTCTTCACCCTTACCATGATCCCCAATCCCTCCATCCCTCAGGTTTTTTCCCAGTCTATCACTCCTTCACTGGCAATGCTTTCCTTCCTTCCCCATCTCAACCCTTTGGTGAACCAATTCAACTCTATATTTTCCTTTAATCCCTTGCCTATCACTTTCATTATATTGTTCTTTTTTGATTTTCCTCCTGCCTATCTGACCTATCCTAAGCTAGAGCTTAATCTATGTCATAGCCACCAAAGGGGGTTTCTTTTCTCCCTCTTCTTTTCTCCCACCATAATATCTCACCTAGTGATTTCATAGCCCGTGTGAATTCATTTATCATCTCTACAGAGCCCTATATATCCAGCCTTAGTCTCTCTCCTGAGCTTCAGCCCCATATCACCAACTGCTTTTTAGATATCTCAAACTGGATGCTTCAGAGTCATCACAAACTCAACATATCCAAAATGGAACTTATCTTTTCCTCCAAACCCTCCCAAATTTACCACAACTTTCAAGGGCACCACCATCTAACAAATCAATTTGGTTCACAGCCCATAGCATCACACTCAACTTTTCATTCTCACTCACCCCATGTATCTACTCTGTTGTCAAATCTTTTAATTTCTCCCTTCACAACATCTCTCATGCAAGTTCTCTTCTCCCTATTCACATTACCACCACCCTGGTGCAGGCTCTCATCACTTTTCACCTGGACTACTGCAACAGCCTTCTAATTGGTCTCCCTGCCTCAAGTCTCTCCATATTTCAATCCATCCTTCACTCAGCTGCTAAAGTGATTTTCCTAAAATATAAGTCTGATCATATCACCTCCCCCCCTACTCAATAAGCACCAAAGACTCCCTATTACACCTAGGATCAAATATAAAGTCCTTCACAACCTGGCCCTTTCCTATCTTTCCAGGCTTCTTACTCTATGTGTATATGATCCCATGACATCCTCATACTATACATTAAATCCAGTTCTGGGGACAAGAAATATAGACCAGCAGTTCTCCAAGTGTGATCTTCAGACCCCTAGAAGTCTCTGAGGCCCTTACAGGGGGTTTGTAAAGTCAAAACTATTTTCTTAATAATACTAAGACATAAATTGCCTATTAAAATACTCCTCCCTTTTCCAACTACATATCTGTATGAGTCTGCACTTTCTTCATATACTTCAACCAAAACAACACATCACAACATGAACGCAGGAGCAAATATGAAGATCCAGCTGTCTTCTATTAAGCCAGACATTAAAAAGATTTGCAAAAACATGTAAAGCAATGCCACTCTTCTCACTAAATTTCCTTGTTTTGGAAAATATAGTTATTTTTATTAAAAATAGTATTTGTGTTAATTTGTATTGAGTTCATTGTTATTATTTTTAAAATAATATTTTATTTTTCCCAAATACATGTAAAAACAATTTCAACACTCGTTTTTAAAAATTGTGATTTCCAAATTTTCTCCCTGAAATGGTAAGCAATTTGATATGGTTTATACATGTGCAGTCATGCAAAACATATTTCCATATCAGTCATATTGTAAAAGAAAACACAAATACAAAAAAACACAAAACAATAAAGAAAGTGAAAAATAGTATGGTTCAATCTGCTTTCAGACTCCATCAGTTCTTTCTCTGGAGGTAGACAGAATTTTTCATAATGTGTTCTTTAGAATTGTCTTGGATAGTTGTATTGCTGAGAATAGCTGAGTCATTCATAGTTGATCATTGTACAGTATTGCTGTTACTAAGTACATGTTCTCTTGGTTCTGCTTATTTCACTTTGCATCAGTTCATGTAAGCCTGTCTAGGTTTTTCTGAAATCATCCTGCTTGCCATTTCTTATAGCATAATAGTATTCTATTATAACCATAATAAAATAACATGTTGTTATTTTTAGATGAATAAGTATTTCATAATTTTGTTTTACTTGATAATATAGTAAATGTTTATAGATATATCTCACATAAACAAAAGCTCTTTGAGATCTTCAATAATTTTTAAAAGTGTAAAGAGGTCTTGAGCCCCAAAAGTTTGAAAACCACTGGGTATAGGTCAAGATACACTGAAGCCATCATGAACACACAGAATTACAGGATATGCCAGCATGGAAATAATTTGTCAGGGGTGTTTTAGACCATCCTACACAAAGGCACACATGCTACAAGGAGAGTTAGAAAGAGCAGGAAGGTGGAAGAAAAAAAGAAAGCCATTCCCCTCTATTCTTTCACTGTAATTAAGGCATCACAAGCTCTGAGCTGCAGGGTTCTGTCTTTGGCAGGTCTGAAAGACTGGGAAAAAAGACTCATCATTTCAGACAGAGCCCACATTGGTGAGTACCCCCATCTTTCCAGAGAGCCCCACCAAACAAATAAGACTAGTCCCTTCCCTTTTCTACTGGGCTTTAGGGTTTATAAAGTACTTTCCTCACTACCCCAGAGGGTGAATCGTACAAGTATTATCTCTACTTTACAATAAGAGGCTCTGAGACTCAGGGAACTGATTTGCCCAAAGTCACATAAGCTAACATTTGGAAGAGCCAATTCTAGGGGTGCCCAGCGCTTCTTCCACTGAGCCACAGTGCCTTGAAAGTCCAATGAATGAGAAGAGTAAGTAGTCCCTTGCCTGGCCCCATAGCATAACATTCCTCCTGGAGGGAATACACTCAGCCGTCACTCTCAGTTTATTAGCCAAAGGAAAAGGTCCTGACCTGTCTGTCCCCTAATTGGGCTTGCTCTGCTCCAGAAGGCAATGGCTTTTGGTGCCATCCTTTTCTTCGTAGGGCAGAGCTCAGTCCTGCCCATTCTCCCTTAGTGTATAAGGTGCTTTATTGTTTCCAGCTCTCTTTACCATGCGCTATTTCATACGATTCCCCCTAGAGCCCCGAGAGGTCAGCCGGGCAAGGATTGTTATCCTCACTTTACAGGGGAAGAAACTGAGACCCAGAAAGGTCAAATGACTTGCTTTAGGTCACAAAGTATGGGAGCAATGGAGCCACAATGAAAACTCAGGCCCCTGGCACCCTGCCCCCACCCCCCACTCTTCCCCCCCCCCTCCCCCGCAAATGTTCTTTCTGCTCCACCAAAACACCTCCCATTTCTGGTGTTCCACCATTTGTTTCCTAATACTGACACAGATGTTGCTGGGCACGGTGTCCGCCTCCTAACAGCTTCTCTCCTTCTCCTCCATTCTCCCAACCCTCCCTTTTCTCTTGGCAGTGTTTGATTTTCACCAAGCAGTCGATGGACTTCAGGAAATGCAACGTCAGGCTCAAGAGGGGAAAAAGTAATTATATCTCAACGCCTTCCTTCTGTTAGTGATTCTTCAGTCTGGCAAGTTGGTATATGTGGGGAAAGGAAGCTTGGTGTGGTGGAAAGAAAGCTGGACTGGAGTCAGGAAGACCTGGGTTTGAATCCTACCTCAAACTTACTAGCTGTGAGGCTCTGAAAGAGTCCTTTCAGGTCTCTAGGCTCCCGTTTCCTCATCTATAAAATGGAGGAGGGGAGGGGATTCAGGGACCTATAAGGTCCCTTCAGTCATTCAGTCAGTTGGCAAGCAATTATTAAGCACCGGATGTTTGCTAAGCATTATGCTAAGTGCTAGTGAAACAAAGAAAGGCGGAAGAAGACCCTGCTCTCAAGGAGCTCACAGTCTCGTGGACTCTGTCCCTACCGTGGACTTGGCTGGGACACAAGGCTGGGTGATGTGACCCAAAGCCTTCGGTGCTATGAGGAATTCCATTCTATCTGAAGTGTGAATCACAGTAAGGCCTGCACTAATTGCATTCTCTAGGTCACTCATTCCTAGGAAGAATTTTTTCCTTTAATTCTCCACATCAATATTTCCCGTCTAGCGCCCCTTGGAATCCTGATGTCTTGCTCAACAAACTCAACAAATAACTACTATGTACAGAAACCCTGTTGTTTGTTAAGAGGGCTACAAAGATCGATGAGAGGTGGTGCGGTGGATAGAGTAAGGACAAAATTTGAGTTTAAATCCCACTTCAGGCACTTAGTATCTGTATGACTTTGGAGAGGTCATTTAACCTCTGCCTGCCTCAGTCTGTGAAATGGGAATAATAAATAATATTGGAGAGCCTTGTAAGAATCAAATGAAATCCTAAAAACAAATTTTTTTTAAGTTAAAAAAAAAGAATCAAATGAAATAATACTTGCAAAGCATTTAGAACAGTGTTTGGCAAACAGTAGGTGCTAAATGAATGCTTTTTGTTTTTTTTACTTCCTAGAGTTGTTGTGAGGATAAAATCAAGTCATATTTTTAAAATACTTTGTAAACCTCAAAGCACTCTATAAATACTACTGTCGTCATTATTATTATCCTACAACTCAGGGCCTCCCTTCAAAATATTTACATAGTAAAGGGGGGTGGGGAACACTGGAGAAAGAACGCTAAGATCTATGACACAAAAGAGAGTGAGGTAAATACAAAAGAGAGGTCCTGGGAAGTGGGAGGGAGGTGCCAGGGAAGGCTTCGGCCAATCAAGCATTTACTAACGGAGGAGCTAATGGAAGAGAGGGCCTGGAATGTAGAGCTAGGGAGTTCATGCACTCTGGTAGACCATGGGAAGCTGCTGAAGGCAGAGGAGTAAGTACACATGCACATGAGGAAGATTACTCCGGTAGCATGTTCAGGACAGACCCAAGGAAGTGGAGGCTAAGGCAAAGAGAACAATAGTCGAGGGCAGCTAGGTGGCACCATAGAGCATCGAGCGCTGGGCCTGGAGTCAGGAAGACTCATCTTCCTGAGTTCAAATCTGGCCTCGGACACTTACTAGCTGGGTAACCCTAGGCAAATTACTTTATTTCTGTTTGCTTCAGTTTCTCACCTGTAAAACGGGAATAGTAACAGCAGCTATCTCGAAGGACTGTTGTAAGGATCAAATGAGATATATTTGGTTTTTTTTTTCTTTTAAAGTAATTAGCACAGGGCTTGGCACATAGTTGGCACTATACAAATGCTTATACTTTTTTCCTTTCCCTTCTTCTCCCATGATTCTTAACATGTTCTGTCAGGAAATTCTGCTATAAGCCTGGGTCACCTCTATTCTTCCTGATCTGTATCTGGCCACTGGACCTGGGTGGCTCTGGGGGACAAAGTGAGGCCAGTGATTCTGCACAGCCCTCTCTCACTGTAATCCAAGTCAGGTGCAGGTCATGGCATCATTTCCCTCTTCGAGAACCGAAGGACAAACCACAAATACAACACAACAATCTGCTATTGGCAATTTTCTTACCTCTTCATGTTAAATATCAAATTGTGTGTATGTGTGAAAATGACTGATAATCCACATGAAAACCAGGCTTCTTTTCTGCTAATGGCTGGCTCAGAGGTCATTTTCAGAAGATTTTCTCATGGATGGAGATTTATCACTCAATGCTCTATACTTCTATGAGGGGCAGAGCTGGTGAGAGCTTGAGACAGAAGAGATCTTCTGGCTTCCAGCTTCAAGAGAGCAGACACCTGATTCTGGACTCTTTTCAGGTCCCTAAAGGGAGAGAAAGATTTTTGGAAAGAAGTCAATATGTATGTAGAGGAGCTATTGACCTTCATCATGTCTCTATTCTTAGTTTGCTACACTAGAGCCTGCAGGGAATTTTCCCATGGGTGAGATCTGAGACTCTCTCTTGGTTGAGCTGAGTTATCTTCCTCCCAATGGAAGGCATCATTTACTCTGTGCATAACCTAATATATATTCAATGGATGTCTGTTTTGCTATTGACAGGGATAAATGGGTTTGTTTGCTCTTTACTATATGTGGCATTTAGAGAGAAAGGAGTCGAGCCTTGGATATATAGCTTGGGGCACTCTTTCTCCATTAAGGGACAATCAGGAGCACAGCTTGAACTTTTAAATTATTTCTCCTGCACTAACAATATTTAAGAGAGCGGATAGATATAATTCTAGCCCAGTCCCCCTTCTCTTTAAAGACAGCACAGTGGGATCATCTGCTTCCTTCCTTTGGAGAAGGGTAGGGGGAGGAGACTCTAGAAATATCTTTTCTTACCTCTCTTGCAGCCAAAATTCCCAGTGTAGTAAGCTGAGGATAAGGACATGATTGAGGTCACCAGCTCCTCTACATAACAGCTTTTTTCCAGTCTTTCTCTCCCTTCAGGGAGCTGAAGAAAACCCAGTATCAAATATCTTCTCACCAGCTCCTCTACATAACAGCTTTTTTCCAGTCTTTCTTTCTCTTCAGGGAGCCGAAGAAAATCCAGTATCAAATATCTTCTCTCTATCTCAGTCGTCTCTGTGTCTGTGTCTGTCTGTCTCTTTTTTTTTAATTTTTTCTTTTTGTTTGTTTGTTTTTTGGAGGGGGGAAGGCAGGGCAATTGGGGTTAAGTGACTTGGCCAAGGTCACACAACTAGCACATGTGTCAAGTGTCTGAGGCCGGATTTGAACTCAGGTCCTCTTGACTCCAGGGCTGGTGCTCTACTCACTGCACCACCTAGCTGCCCCTGTCTCAATCTATCTCTCCTCTTCCCTCCCTCTCTCTCTTTCTGTGTCTCTGTCTCTGTCTTTCTCTGTGCTTTTGTCTATTTATTTACCTCTCTCAGTTTGAAGCCAGGATCTCTTCTCTTATAACTCCACCCCTCACAAAGGTATGGAGCACTGAGTGATAAATCTCAACCAATGAGAAGAGTCTTAGGTAAATACCCTTTGAGCTGGCTGTTATACCTTTACTTTGCTCCCAAAATTCCCTTCCCTAATCTCCTGGGGTCTTTCAGCAACTTAGTCTCTTCATCCTAGGATTTATGGGTCAATTCATATATTTTAAGCACCAAAGTGAACCACAGCCAAATGAGTTTGAGAAACACTAATCAGGGCTAGTCTGAGAACTTCCATCAGGATTCACAAAAAGATTCATTTAACCTTATTTTTATGGCTATCCTTCATTTTTTTTACATCCCCTTCATTTCTAAAAATACTCAGAAAGCCATCTCGTATAACAAAGATTTAAAAAGAAAAAGAAAAGCTGCTCGGCACCTTTTGTAAAATTCTATTCCCATAGTCCCCCACTTCTGCAGAAGACAGAAATTTTAAATTTTCCTAAACTCTTCTCCAGGGCCAAGCTTGATCATTATAATTACATAGTTAAGTTTCATTTTGTTTTTGTTCTATGGAAAAAAATTAATGAACTTCAAGCAAGATCCTGAATTGTCACTGTTCTGATCACCGGCCAATCAGTGCCTAGCAAGGACTCCCCTAATCAATATTATTCCTGCTGAACACTGTGCTCCATCCTCTAAGAGGAGAGACAGGAGGGAAGGGGGAAGGGAAGAAGCACTTATTAGGCACCTACTGTATGCCAGGCACTATGCCAAGCACTTAATAAATATTATCTCATCTGACCCTCACAACAACCCTTCAAGGTAGGTGCTATTATTGCCTCCATTTTATGGTTGAGGAAACTGAGCTAAACAGAAGTTAAGTGACTTGCCCAAGGTCACACAGCTCAAAAAAGTATCAGAGGTTGGATTTGCATTCAGGTCTTCTTAGCCTCAGGCCCAGCCCTCTATCCACTGTACCACCTAGTTATTAAAAGTGAACCACAAGAAGGGGAGTTTCTATGTGAAAAGGGACTGGACTGAGAAGAATGAAGAAGTAATGGAGGAATTTTAGGCAGCTTAGCGGTGCTATGGATAAAGTACCAGGCCGAAAAGCAGGAAGACTCATCTTCCTGAGTTCAAATATGGCCTTAGGCACTTCCTAGCTGTGTGACCCTGGGCAAGTCACTTCACCCTGTTTGCTTCAATTTCCTCATCTGTAAAATGAGCTGGAGAAGGAAATGTCAAAGCACTCCAGTATCTTTACCAAGAAAACCCTAAAAGGGGTTACCAAGAGTCAGACACGACTGAAGTGACTGAACGGCAACGGTACAAGGCAGCTTAGTCGTGGAGAGAGGGGGTCCTTCCCTGCATCCTTCACATCCCACCACACGAGCAGCCTTGGTCCAGCCAATGAAGGGCAAACCCAGACCAATGGAAAAGCGAAAGACGAATGATGCTCTGTGACGGCCATGCCTCTGGGCCTTCTTGGGCTTCCAGCTCCCTATCTCAGAGCCAGGCCAGGGGACTCTCGCCTCTGACCCTGACCAAGCGTTTTCTCCTTTTTCGCCTTCCTTAGTCTCACAACAGTCCTGCTCACCAAGTCGCAGAAAATCATTTCGTGTGATTCAGAGCTGAAAGGGCCATTAGACATCATCCAATCCAATCCCCTCCTTTTAGATGCCATCGACACCCCTTTGGGTTAAGTGATTTGACCAAGGTCACAGGGTAGCGGCAACAGGATTGGAACTCAGATCCTCTGATAGCAAGTCCACTGTTCTTCCCACTCTTCCTGGCCCCTTGCCTCCATTAAACTTCCCTGCTCTTTAAATACCCACTCGAGACCCCAAATCCTCTGACCTTCCTGACTCTTCAGTCTACTTGGCTCCCTGGGATCAGAATGCTCAATTTGGGATCTGAGACCCTGGGCTTGAATCCCGGCTGTCTCCTTTACTTGCCTGATCTTAGGTAAGTTACTTAAACCACCTTGGCCTCAGCTCCCTTGTCTTTTAATGTGAGACAAGCAGGTACACTAACTAAGGTCTCCTGAAGCTCTGAATCTATGATCCCGTGAAGCACACGTGAGGCCGTATGGTGTGTTAGGGATCTGGCCTCGGAGTCAGGAAGACGTGGGGTCACATCCCACCTCTGACATACGCTGGCTGTGGGACCATGGGCAAAAGACTTAATCTCTTAGTCCTCCAGGAAATTCTTTAAGATTGCAAATTACACAGAAGTTGCTGATTTGCACTGATAGACTGGAGTTTCCTCTCTGGAAGAAGTTTCTTATAACAATTAAATCAAAAGTCAAGTGAAAAAATGGTATATACCATATCCAGACCCTGATTACCTTTTCTTTTCTTCCTGTCTCTGTCACTCTCTCCAGTTTTTTGGTCTTGTTTGTTTTCCTTCTTCCCTTTATCTCTGCATATTTCAGAACCTAAGACAGTATTTTCCAGGATTTATTCACAAGGGAATAGACAATACATAAATTCAGAAACAGCAGGCCACAGAAAGACCATTACAAGTATGTAAACAGAAGAGCTCCCTAGTTTCAGGCTGACTGACCTTTAAGTCTTCTGTTGTTGTTCAGTCATGTCTGATTCTTTGTGACCACGTTTGGGGTTTTCTTGGCAAAGATACAGGAGTGGTTTGCCATTTCCTTCTCCAGCTCATTTTACGGATGCGGAAACGGAGGCAAACAGGGTTAAGTGACTTGCCTAGCATTACACAGCTACTAGGTGTCTGAGTCTGAATTTGAACTCAAGTCTTCCTGCCCCCAGGTCTACTGCTAGCTACCCCTTTAGTCTTCTCTCGTAACCCTTAACTGAAGTTGTCCAGGCCTATGCTAGGCTCATCCCAATTCCCCTGGGCAGCCGAATCTAGCGGCCTCCAAAAGAAGGAGAATGTCACTCACTCCCAGCATACATACCCCCACTAGGATAGCTGGGCCCTCTGGACCCAGTTCATCAGGCCATTCTACAATGCCTAGCTCACTATTAGTCAGTCAAAAAGCCCTCTGGTGGCCTACAAAGGCATTTCTGTAACTTACTAGTGTGTTAGCTAACTCACTCTACCCAAGTTTTGGCCATAGTACAGATAAGACCTGCACTGGAGATGGGTGGGGGAGGCTCACTGGGCGACTCCTAAAGTAATGAAATCACAGGTCCAGTTGCTATCCCTTAAAAAGGACCTTTCTTTACAAAAATAATAAGTGGCTGATTCACAAGTCACCTCCAAATCTCACAACAGGTACACTCCCCTTTTACACCCTGCCGCCCTACCTGACCATCTTCTCGTCTCTTCATCCCCCTTTTTCATGACCTGCCCCGCTTTATTCTGTGGCTGCTTCCTGACCAAGTTTGCACTGGCTCCTGACCCAAATCTTTTTTCCCCTTTTCTCTGGGTCTGTCTCATGCAGCCCCCCTGGTCTTTCACCTTGGTGGGACACGACAGGGCTCATTTCCCCAAGCCCAGCCATTTTCTTTTGGAAGGAGCCTCTGGTCTGTGGTGATTCTGCTGTAGCCCCAAGACAATCTAGAGCCTGCCTAAAGAGCAAAGAGGGTGCTGGGGATCCCTGCTCCAGGCAGACCATGGGCGCCTTGCTCACATAGCATCCTCCTACTATGAGGTTCTAGAAAGTGGACTCAGGGATCCTAGCTTCAAATCCCCCAACTAGCTATGTGACTTTGGGTGAGTCACTTCATTTTCCAGCCTCAGTTTCCTCGTCTATAAAATAGACTAGATCCCTATGGACTACGATCATAGGTCCATTCACCAAGCTCGAGCTCAAGTCCTGACTCATTCAGAAGGCCCTCTCTGAGCACCCTAGCCCACAAACATCCCCTTCTTCCCTCAGCTCCTACAGGTCTATGCTCCTCATTTGGAAGTTAGTATATGCTGTTTTATATTGCTATTTAAATGTTCTCCATCCCCAACAAGCCTGTAAGCTCCCCGAGGACAAGATCCAGATCCGTTTCTTCTGTGTCTCCTCTCAAAGCTCAGGGTAAGGCCAGCTGAGCCCCAGGCTGGACATTCTGGCTTATTTGTTCACTCATTGATAAATCACCTACTGGATAGTTGGCTTCAGATCACGGAATACTGAAATAAACTGGGACACTGATTTTCAATTTATCCAATCATCCCATTGACTGGATTTTTCTGAAATATATTTCATAGAACTCTAGAATCTTATGGCTGAAAGAACCCTTAGAGACCATTTGATCCAACCTCCTTCTTTTATAGATGGAGAAACCGAGGTTAAAATAGCAGAAGTGACTTGTTCAAAGATGTATAATATTTTAAAATATACCCTGTATATTGAATAACATGCCAGGAGGTAAATATTGGTCGGGCAATTGGGGACCAGAGAATGGGGAGGGATACAAGGACTTACCCACTGGGAAAGAGAATTCCCTGGTAGGAGAAAGAGTCATATTCCAGCCCATAGTCACTCAAGCTGTATATAACACTTAAGCCATATTTTTGGACTCTGCCAAATCTTAAATAGGACACTCCCCCCCCCCATTTGTTTCAGTATTGGTACCACAAAGAAAGGAATTGGACCAACATACTCTTCAAAAGCTGCCAGGACAGGACTTCGCATCTGTGACCTCCTTTCGGACTTTGATGAATTTTCTGCAAGGTATGGGTGTGAACTTTGACCTTTTGCTTGCATCTAGGGGAGACAGCAAGTAGAGAATGGTGTTTGCCCCTAAGCATACCCCAAAGCCAGATGACAAGAGAAAGAATGGACACACTTAGAGCTAGCAGTTACCCTCCTCTGGTCAGCTCCTCTAAGAGCCAGGCTATGGGGAGTACATCTGGGTGCATCTGGAATTCTACCTGAGAAAAGACTGACTCGTCTGCTGTTTTACAGGTTCAAAAACCTGGCCTATCAGTACCAGTCAATGTTTCCTACTTTGGAAGTGGATACAGAAGGACAGCTGAAAAAACTCAAGGTACAGATGCTGTGCTTGGGCTATTCAAAGGTGACAACAAAGTGGGACACAGAATTCAGAGCTTGAAGAGACCTAATCCGGTGGTTCTTAGCCTGGGACCTGTGAACTTGTTTTTAAAATATTTTGATAACTGTATTTCAATATAATTAGTTTCCTTTTTAATCCTATATATTTTATTTTATTCATTTAAAATAGCCTTCTGAAAAAGGGTCCATGGGCTTCACCGGACTGCCAAAGGGGTCCATAACATATAAAAAGAAGTTAAGAACTCTTGATCTAGTCCAATCTCATCATTTTACAGGTATGGAAACTGAGGCCCATTAGGCAGATGTGACTTAACCAAAGCCACATACTAAGAAATGATGAGCTCAGCAATCTTATAAAAACATGAAAAGACTTGCACGAAATAATGAAGAGTCAAATGAGCAGAACCAGGAGAACACTGCATACAGTAACAGCAATATTGTTTTAAGAGTCAATAGGCTGGATTTAGCATCAAAAGACAGATCAAGATACTGACTCAATATTTCTTGTGTAATCTTAAATACTCTCTTACCCACTGGCCTCTATTTCCTGCTCTCTAAAAATAAGAGTTTTGAATTAGGTGGGCTCTCTAAGTCCCTTCCAGCTCTAAACACAAAATCCTAAGAAGGCAGAGAAGTAAACATGGTAACACATATGCCAATGGCTCCCTCCCAGTAAGGGCTAGAATCAGACTTTCTCTATGTTTCTACTGGAAGGCCACAGCTGGATTGTAGGGGTGGGCCTAGGGGGGGTATGGGAAAAACCTTTTCCTTTCAGCTGTCATGGTCTCCATTTCTACTGATGCCTACAGGTCTTTGCTGAAAGAATCAGACCCATGGTACGAGATGGCGTATATTTTATATATGAAGCTCTCCATGGGCCCCCAAAGAAGATTCTTGTGGAAGGTGCCAATGCAGCCCTCCTTGATATTGACTTTGGTAAGTTAAAAATCCAATGGAGCCAGCTCAGGCACAAAGTAATGGCTGGTATCTAGGGAGCAGTTAGTTACCTAAATGTCTGGCATGATTTAGAGAGTGCTAGGCTAAAGACAGGGATCAGTTTTGATAAACAGGGGGTGAGATCACTTTCAGGCATGAATAGATAGATGCTGATTTTACAAAGCCATGGACAGGTAGAATAAAATTAAACTTATTTCTTTGCTCTGCAGCTCAGAGGTGATGATGGGAGAGCCCTAGAGCTGAGTAATGCTCTATGAAGGTTTTCATGGGGGTGGAGGATCTCAGGGTAGAAGCAGCCAAGGGAAAACTGGAACATTCCTTAACCCCATAGGAACAGAATAAGAAGATGGGGCTGAATAATTCTTGGCTCTAATTTAGCACTTTTAACTCTAACCTGTCTAAATCACCTACCCCCCTCAAACATTACTGAGAATTCTCTAATGCACCAGTAGTTAAATATTGTGTGTTAATGCCTGGAATATCCTCCCTGATCCTTTTCTACATTTTACAGGCCACATCAAAATGCTATTTTCTCCACAAAACTTTCCTTGATTTCCCTGGTTATTTATAACCCCTCAGATCTCACACTGCTGTTCTGTAATTATCTAATACACTTTTAATATATTCCTATATATTGTATTTAACTCCAGTTGTCTTACTAAACTGTGTTGTTGTTCAGTCTTTCAGTTGTGTCTGACTCTTCATGACCAATGGACCATAACATGCCAGGCCCTTCTATCCTTCACTGTCTCCTGAAGTCTGTACAAGTTCATGTTTATTGCCTCCGTGAAACTATCTGTCCATCTCATCCTCTGCCATCCCCTTTTCCTTTTGCCTTTAATCTTTCCCCACATCAGGGTCTTTTCCAATGACTCCCATCTTCTCATTATGTGGCCAAAGTTTTTAAGCTTCAGCTTCAGGATTTGTCCTTCCAATGAATGGCCGGAACTAATTTCTTTAATATTGACTGATTGGATCGCCTGCTCTCCAAGGCACTCTCAAAAGTCTTCTCGAGCACCACAATGTGAAAGCGTTGATTCTGAGGTCCTCAGCTTTCCCTGTAATCCAGCCCTCACAATCATCCATTACTATTGGAAAAACCATAGCTTTGACCTTGTGGACCTTTACCAGCAAGGTGACATCTCTGTTTCTTAGTATGCCGTCCAGATGTGCCATAGCTTTCCTTCCAAGGAGCAAGCATCTTTTAATTTCATGAGGCAAATAGGGGGATGTCAAATGTCACTGGTTGAACTTTCTTGTCTCTTCCAGGCACTTACCCCTTTGTGACCTCGTCTAACTGCACCGTAGGGGGAGTGTGCACAGGGTTGGGGATCCCGCCACAGAATGTGGGAGACGTATTTGGTGTGGTTAAGGCCTATACCACCCGCGTGGGAATTGGTGCCTTTCCTACTGAACAAATCAATGTAAGTGTGCCATTTAAACCATCTAGCTTATCTTACTGAGGGTCTACTGACTACCGTGAGATCAAAATATTTGAAGCTGAATGGGAGGGACCTTAGAGATCATTTAGTTCTGCCATAGCTAGGCAGTGCAATGGATAGAGTGCCGGGCCTAACATCAGGAAAACCTTAATTCAAATCCAGCCTCAGACACATAGTAGCTGTGTGAACCTGAGTAAGTCGCTTAACCCTGTTTACCTCAGTTTCCTCATCTGTAAATAAGCTAGAGAAGGAAATGGCAAACCACTCCAGTATCATAGCCAAGAAAACCCCAAATGTGGACACGACTGAACAACAACGGTACTCCACAGATGAAGAAACTGAGGCCTAGAAAGGTTTCCTTTAATCAGACAAGTAGTGAGTCGTAAAGCCAGTACTGATTAGACATCGCTTCCTCTCAGGAGGTCTGCTTTCTCATCCATAAAGTAGAATATTGCCTCCCTCACAGGGCTGTTTTAAGGACCCAAGAGAAAAGGAGTATGAATGTACTTTGTAAAATGGAAGTCCTCTAGAAACAGGAGGGACTTATCAGGTTATCTGCATTACTGCTCTACAGAAGAAGTTTAAGACACAGTCCTAGCCCCCAAGGACCCCGAGGACTGACTTTCATGCCCCAAACAAGGTCAAAACCAGAAGAAAGTGAAACAGTATAAAGTGCCCAGGACTTAGAGTCAGGAGACGCAAGTCTACTTATCCGAGTAGTCCTAGGAAAGCCACGCTCAACCTCTCGAGATCTCCCTTTCTTCAATGGTAAAATGAGGGAGTCAGGCTACATGATCTCCAAGGTTCCTTCCAGGCCAAATGTTCTTTGATTCTAAAGCTCTGCGGCTGAACTGGGACAAAAACCAGAAACTCCTGCCTGTGCAGGGCGGACGTGTCTTTGACCGAGTTAAAGCTTTCAATAGCCGTGAGGTGGTGGACAGAACACAGAGCTTGGAGTCGGGACAGACCCGAGTTCGAACTGAGCCTTGAGCACTTGGTAGCTGTGTGACTCTGGGCACGTCGTGTAACCTGTTTGCTTTAGTTTCCTCATTTGTAAAATGGCAATAATAACAGCACCTACTTCTCAAGGTTGTTGTGAGTTCGAAATGAGATAATATCTGTAGAGTAATTAGCACAGTCTATGGCATATAATTTGTTATTGTTCAGTTGCATCTGATTCCTCATGACTCCATTTGGGGTTTTCTTGACCAAGATAGTAGAGCAGTTTGCCATTTCCTTCTCTAGCTCACTTTACAGATGAGGATACTGAGGCAAACAAGGTTAAGTGACTTGCTCAGGGTCCCACAGCTAGTATCTAAGACCGGATTTGAACTTGGGAAGAGGAGTCTTCCTGACTCTAGAACTGGCACTGTACCCGCTGCACCACCCAGCTGCCTTCTACCTGGTATAGGATATCGTATAAACATCAGTGAGGGAAACATTCTAATGCAGTGGAAGGGATCTGGGGTCTGCCACTCACCAGCTGTGCAAGACTTGTAGATGAGTCATTTCCTCTTAACTTCTGTTTCTTCCTCTATAAAATGAAGGTACTAACAGCTGTACCACCTGCTTCCCAGTGCAATGGTGAAGAAAACCATAAAGAGCCACAGAAACGTCAGCTATTGTTATTAAGATGGATTCCAGTTAAGAAGACCCTGTCAGACTCCTTGGGGTCTCTGACCGGTCTCACATCTGGGAGAGGGAAGAAGGGCAGCAACACCCCAGGTGTCTTACCCGGACAATCATAGGGGAGTCTAGGGGAAGATACATCATCCCTGACATCAGGGATATCATAGTTTTGAAACATACCCATAAATGTAAAAGAGTAAATAGTACAAGAAAGAGTATAATTATGGTGCTGTGGGAAAAACTCAGGCTTGGAAGGAAACCCCCCAGCTCTGCCATTTACTTGCTTTGTGAACTTGGTCCTGGCTCTTAGAATTATAGAATCTCACAGCTGGAAGGGACCCAACCCCTATCTCAGCAAGAATTCCTTCTATGACATCCCAGACAAGCGGCCCTCAGTTTCCACCAGAGAAGTTTCGGTGATGGTAAACTGAGCACCTCACAAGGCACTCATTCCGGTTCACTCGAACACCTCCAATTATTCAAAGTTTTTCTCTTCTCTCTACATGAAATAGACCTCTGTGTTCCAGATGTATATACTTCTGCCCTTTGGGGGCAAACAGAACAAATGAAATTCCTCCTCAGTGTATTTTTTTAAGATTGCTATCATGTTCTCCCTAAGTCTTTTCTTCTTTAAGCTAAATATACCCAGTTCCTGAAACTGATCTTAACCTGACATAGTATTGAGTGTGGCAGCTGCCCTCTGCATGGGCACTAGAGTAAATGACCTTGAAAATTCTTCTCAGCACTGGCATTCAAGAGTTCTGTGAATTAAGTGTCAAATCTAAGGGGCTCCCACTCTGAGCCTGGAAAATAAAGAGATAAAATTGGGTTGGAATAGCCAGGGAAGTCTTCATGGACAAAGTGAGAATTGAGCTGAGTCTCGAAGGATGAGTGTTTAGCTAGGCAGAGAGGAAAGAACAGAGGCACAAATCGGCATCATTAAATCTCCCTTCTCTTTGTGCAGGAAATTGGAGACCTGTTACAGAATCGAGGCCACGAGTGGGGAGTGACCACAGGCAGAAAGCGGCGCTGCGGCTGGTTAGACCTTATGATTCTGAGATACGCACACATGATCAATGGATTTACTGCGTAAGCAATCATTCCTCTGATGAGCATCTAGTCTTTGTTCATACTGTACTAGGCCACGCTGGGAAGAAGACTGAGGAAAAATAACCCTAGGCAGCCTCTGGGGAATTTCACAGTCTGAGGTTTAGGGAAGGAAGTCAGCCAGTGAGCATTCATTAAGCACCTACTACGTGCCAGGTACTCTGCTAAGTGCCAGGGATACCAAAAAAGGAGTTCACATTTTAATGGGAAAGGCAACATGCAAAAAAAATTGTAAATACAAGACATACACATATGTGTATGCACACATCACACATAGATATATGGATGTATGTCATGGATATACACACATCCATATAGATAGTGAAAATGGAAGGTACTCTCGGAGGAAAGACACTAGTAGCTGGGGGGACCAGGGAAGGCCTCTCTCAGAAGGCAGCATCACAGCTGAGCCTTAAAGGAAGACAGAGAAGCCAGGAGGGAGATTATTCCGGGTGTAGGGAACAGCCAGGGAAAAGGCTCAGTAAGGAGACACAGTGAACTGTGTAAGTGAGCCAGTATAGCTGGATTGCAGCGTATGGAGGCAATTCAAGTGTTAGAAGACAAGACGAAGCAGATTGTGAAGAGTTTTAAAGGACAAACGGGATTTTCCATTTGATCCTGGAGGTCACAGGCAACCAGGAGAAAAAAATTGGGGACAATAATAACACCTACCTCACTGGGTTGTTGTGAGGATCAAATGAGATACTTTGCAAATATTATATAACAGCAATTTTACAGATGAAGAAATTGAGGCAGATAGATGTTAAGTGACTTACCCAAAGTCACATAGCAAGGAAGTGTCTGAGGCTAGATTTGAACTCAGGTCTTCCTGACTCCAGGCCCAGTGCTGTAGCCACTGCACCTCCTAGCTCCGTAATTGAGAGTTCACTATTTTTGCAAAATTGAATAAACCTAAATTCCTTCCTTACTGATACGCTTTTGACTTCTTTGCTGTTTCATGGTTGTAAGTCTTGTTTGTTCATTATTTATATGGATGTGTGTATATCCAACATTTACTAAGCACTTAATATAGGCTATTTCCCCCTCCTTCTCTCGAAGGTAAATTACTTAAGAGTTGCTTTAAATTCAGAGCCTGAGTCATACACAAATTAGAACTAATACAAACTAATTCTTAGCCTAAGTCAAACATAATTAGAAAGAGTCATCCAAGGCCAAAAATTAAAAAATAACCATGTGACATATGACAAAGTCAGATGTAAGGGTTCTCTTTTTGAGATTATCCACTGTTGCATTTGTGTCTCAACTCACATCCATGGGAACAAATAAATGAGAGGTGATTACGACTTTTGGAAAATTAGGGGTGATTACTACCTTTGGGAAAATGGAATAATAATCATCCCATGTGTCTATTAACACGTTCAGGTTTACAAAGTACTTTTTTCACAATACGCCTGGGAGGTAGCTAGTTCGTGTCTCATTATAATTATTCACGTTTTAGAGGTGGTGAAATTGAGTCTCAGAGAAGAAAAGTTTGCATTTTAATGGGAAAGTCAACATGCAAAAAAATTGTAAATACAAGACATACACATATGGGTATGCACACATACATACATAGATATATAGATGTGTCATAGATGGATATTAACGCGTTCAGGTTTACAAAGTACTTTCCTCATAATACGCCTGGGAGGTAGCTAGTTCGTGTATTATTAACTTTTATTCACATTTTAGAGATGGTGAAACTATTATAATGTTCAACCATCTCCATCCAATAACACTCTCCAATCTATAGTGTTCTATAGAATCCTATTCATTCCTGAGAATAGGGCTGAGCAAAGAATGTTAATATTTTCAACACTAGCACAATATTCCCTTCTAGAAGGTTAAATGTTAATTATATCATATGTATGTATAATTTTGTTATCGAGATAAAACATTGATATTGTTATTATAATTATATTGTATATGAAAATCAATTTATTATATTGCCAGTATAACATCACATGTATGAAAAATACCTAAAGTGGAAGTTTTTAGCATCAAAATTTGCTTAATTTCCTACATTTTGCTCTATAATTTCTCTAAATCCTCTTTTTACCGAGAATATCCAAGTCCCCATTCTCCTGCATGAGCACATATAGATTTCAATCTCCCAATTTTCGATAGCCAATTGAGTTTGGAAAACAGTCTATAAATTTTACTGAGCATTGTTCTGTGTACAGCACAGTGCTAGGCACAATGGAGATGAGTGAAGAAGACACTGTTCCTGACCCACAGGTGGTGGTCAGAGCCCAGGTGGGAAAATAATATCTACACATGTAAAAAATTAAATTGGAAAACAAGACAACAGAAGAGGGGTCCTTTTCTAAGCCTTACTTTCCTAATCTGTAAAATGGTGATCCCTTAAAGACCTACTTTAGAGTTGTTGTCTTGTCAATTTTAAAGCATTATGTGAGCTGTTATAATTGTAATATTTGATAATATACCATTTTCTGAAATACTTTGGGGTTTTTTTCATTTAAAAGGCTTTTAAGTACATAAAAGTACAAACAAATCAGCCAGAAGCTTTACATTGAATGGTTATTAGTACCCAATACAGTGTTTGTATGATTCACAACTAGTTAATAAGTATCTGGGCCCTAAGTGACATGTCACACAGGCCCTTTTTGCTACTAATTTCAAAGTTACTAACTCCCAGGGGACATGCCACCTTAGCATCGTTTAGGGCAAAAGACCAAACCATTTTCCGTAGCCTCGGTTCTAGTGATGTCCTGCTAGGCCCAGAGGTGAGGGCAGAATTGAGGGTGTGTGAATGATATTAGGTGCTATGAATAAACTCCATCAATAATGCCATTTAGTCTTTTAATGCTTTGGTTTTGAATAGGCTGGCATTAACCAAACTGGATATCCTGGATGCCCTAGATGAGATTAAAGTTGGTGTTTCATACAAGCTGAATGGAAAAAGAATTCCGTACTTTCCAGGTAAGTTAGAGTACACCATGGTTGCCTTTCCAGTCAGCTCTCCTTCCTAAATGATGTGCACCCCCTTCCCTGCTGGCTCTGTCAGGATTAAACAGTTTGGGTCAGGCCTTCGTTAAAGGTTCTTTAGAGAGGCATCTTTTCCATTCCTTCAGTCTCTCTAAAATTTGACACAAGGATTTTGATTATTATAGTTTGATTATGAGCCACTGAGACACACCAGGGCAATGATACCCTGCCATGCAAAATACTAAATAGGACCATGGTGAGTTAGATCTGCCTACAGCCACAGTGCAGTCATTTAGGCAACAGAATATGGTAGAAAGTGAACTGGCCCAGGAATCAGGGGACCAGAGTTCAAAATCTCACTGTGCAATCTCCTCTCTGCGACCTCTTTTAGTCATTTCGCTTCCATGAGACTTGTTTTCTCCTCTGTAAATCATAGCATTTGCTCGCTAGGAAGATTAAATAACATGGTATATGTAAAACATTTGGTAAACCACCGAATCAGTTTGAGGAGGGACAGGGCCGAATTAGAGATCTCTGCAGAAGACATCCAGGACAAGGAAGGGACTACAGATCTTGCTATGGGAAGCTTAGTCAAAGGAACTGGGGCTCTTTAGCCTGGCAGAGAGAAGACTCAGGGTGGACAGGACTGCTATCTTGAGGATCTGAAAGGTTGTTATGGAGGAGAGATTAAACTTGTTTTGTTTGGCCCCAGAGGGCAGAGCTCGTAAGACATCTGCAGCAAGGCAGATGTGGGCTCAGTATACAGGAATGCACAGCAATTAAAGCTATCCAAAAGTGGAATGGATCGCTAGGGAGCTGGTGGATTCCAAGTCGCTAAAGTCTTCCAGGGAAAGCAAGACGACCGTTTGTCAGGGCTGTTGCCAAGGGGATTATTGTTCACGTAGGGACTGAAGTAGATCATCTTAGAGGTCTTGTCCAACTCTGAGATTCTGTGATTTTTTTTAACTGGACCTGCGATTGTACAGGAGGTCCATTTACCAATGCCTAGGACACCAATGCTGATATGTGTCAGAGAAAAGACTCGAACCCAGGTTTTCCTGACCCTGAAGACAACCTTCTACTCCATGCCGCTTCTTTCTGTGATTATTATCAGCTAAAAAGTGAACAATAGAAGAAGTCCAGGATTGAGTGGCAAGAGACCTAGGTTCTATTTCTAACTCTTTCTGCTTTCTAGTTGTGTAACATCGGACAATTCTGACCCTCAGAAACCTCTGAGGAAGGGGAAGAATAATACCTGCCTGCCTCCCTCCCTAGCTCATTCATCAGTCATTCATTAAACATTTGTTAAGCACCTGTTGAAACTGCAATGGGTATTGAAAGAAATATGCATGTGAATGCCCTTTGGAAAGTAAAGGACTGTTATAAATAATTTCATACAGTAAGGAGCTTTTCAGTGGATGATTTAAAATCTTTTGATTTTACCAAAATGGAAAGGTTCCATTACTTCTTTCTTTTAGGCACACAACTGTGCTTGGCTTAAAGACCAAGAAGCAGGATGGTACAGTGGAAGGCTCCCTGAACTGGGAGACAAGAGAGTCCCACTCTGCTCTGCCACCGACTTACTGCATGACCCGTGGACAAGTCATTTCCTGCCCCTGGGCCCTGTACCGTGAAGAGGTTGTCCTAGATGATCTCTAAAATCCCTCCTGGCTCTGACATCCTGCATCTAAATGTTATCATGATACTGCTTCCCCACTGCCCTATTTCTGCTTTGTCCTCTCTTACACACTACACCCTCTACCCGGCTTTCTTTGGCTAGCTGATCACCCTTTGCTGCCTTGCTCAGAGCACAGCGTTTAAAGAGAGAAAGACCTACACTGTCCCCTGCCCCTAACTCCACCTCCAGCCTCATCTGTGTTTCTTGTTTATCATCTGAGCCCACAGGCTCTGTGACCTGAGTTTCCTTGGGCTTTTGAGTGGATGGATGCTACCGGGGCCTCGTGGGAAACAGAAGCGTCAGCCTGGTTATTATCTTTAATCCCCATTGCCTCCTGGAGGAACAAGGAAGCAGTGAAAGGGGGTGACTAAAGATGACACCAGAATACATGAATACAGATCACATACTGGTCTATGACTTGGTAGATAAATCCTACAAAGGTGCCTAAGGCAATAGACATTGAGTGACCTGCCCAGAGTCACACAGCTATTATCAAAGCCTGCCTTCCTATGAACCCAGTGCCACACTGCTACACTGTATGAAAAATGATACCACAATAATATCTTACATTTCTAAAGCATCTTATGGTTTTCGCGAATACTTTCTTTATAACAGAGCTAGGTAACAGCAGGCCAGACAGCTATTACTATCCACATTTAACAAATAAATTGAGACCCAGAGAAGTCAGATGAATTGTTCATGGTCACACAGCTATTATTAAACAATAATTCACATTTACACAGCACTTAAAGATTTATAGAGTACTTCCCTCACGGCATTCCTGTAAGGCAGATAACACACATATCATTTGACAGATGAGGAAACTGAAGCCCAGACAGAGCCAGTGGGTTCTGAACACTGTGACTCCCTCCTCCATTCAGAGAGAAAACAAACAGGGCATGCTTGCAGCCAGGTAACCCTGGAACACAACACCCAAATAAAGGATCACATGATAAGTATAGTAGAGAAGTGATCCTAAAGGTTGGCTGAACATTGTTTCTCGGAATCTATCAGTACAGCCCTGGAGGTCTCCAGAAGGAGACAGGCCAAGGGGGAAGAAGATCAGAATTTACAGAGCCCAATCATCTTCCTTATTCATATACCTGGTCATCATCACAATAACAACTCGGCAGACACACCCATAGAGCTTTGTCTGTCTTTCTACTCAAAAACTGTCCATGGTTCTCTATTGCTCACTTTAAAGTTAAGGCTTGTTTGTGGGGCATTCAAGACCCTCCACAATCTGAAGCCAAGCTGACTTCCAGCCATATCTCCCATATTCTTCTGCACAGAGTTTATGTTCCAGCACTATTCGCTGACCCCCAAACATGATTTGTACATTACAGCAAGGTATCTTTAACCTGTCTTTACCTTTCACTATCATATTCCTGGCTGTCTTCTAAAGCATAGATCAAATGCTAAGTCCTCTTTGAAACCTTCTCTTCTTCCTTTTCCCCACAACCAGGTTTTTCTGAAATCACCACCCCCCTTGAAATCACACACACACACACACACACACATTTTTAGCCTGATACCATCACACCCAGTACTACTGTTCAGTATTATTAGACTGTTATTTCCTAACAATCTCCACAATTTGCTTAGCAATTCTCCAATTTGCCACCACAAAAAGAGATGCTAAAAGTATTTTTGTACATATATGTCCTTTCCTTTTTTCTTTAATGTCTTCAGGATACAGACCTAGTAGTGACACTACTAGAATATAAATAGGTTCTAAAGGGGGTTTGTGTTACCTTGTTACATAGCTATAAAAGGAGAGACTGAATAACCTTACTACGATAGGGACTCCTTCACTGGGTGGGAAGTTTGCCCTTTGATTCTGTGACTATACGATGCTATGAATCCATGTGTTTTCCCCTAGCTAATCAGGAAATACTTCAGAAGGTGGAAGTGGAGTATGAAACGATGCCTGGATGGAAGACAGATACAACGGGGGCCAGAAAATGGGAAGACCTCCCTCTCAAGGCCCAGAATTATATCCGGTTTGTGGAGAATCACATTGGCGTAGCAGGTGGGTTTCTGTTGGGTCATTTCAGTTGTTTCCAACTCTTTCTAACCCCATTTTGGGGTTTTCTTGACAAAGATACTAGAATGGTTTGCTGTTTCCTTCTCATTTTACAGATCAAGGAACTGAGGTAAACAGGGTCAAGTGACTTTCCCAAGGTCACACAGCCAGTGTCTAAGCCCAAATTTGAACTCATGAAGATGAGTCTTTCTGATTCTCCACAGTATCACTTGCCTGACTGGGACATACCCACCAGGTCTGTCCTGAACACTAGGCACGCTCAGATCTATACGAGTGCTGACCTATGTTGTGATTAGGAGGGGCTGGGATGATGGGACAATAATGGAATGTAAAAATCTGAAATGTAAACTTGATGGGGGTTTTGGGGGGAAAAAATAGAGAGTGGAAAAGAGCCCTAGTCTGGATATCAGCAGGCTTGGCGTCTACTCCTGTTTGTGCCACTTTCTGTGTGACCTTGAGCAAGTTGTTTTAACTTCTGAGTCTCATTTTCCTCATATAAAATGGAAAGATAGTCTACATCCAGAGAAAGAACTATAGAGTCTGAGTACAGATTGAGGCAAACTGTTCACTCTCCTTTTTTTTTCTTTCTTTTGTTTTTTGTTTTTGGCTTTGTTTCTTCTTTCTCATGATTCATTCCATTGGTCATAATTCTTCTTTACAACTTGACTATTGTGTAAATAAATTCAACGCAAAGTTATATGTAGAAGATATATCGGATTCCGTGACATCTTGGGGAGGGGGGGAGAGGGGGAAGAAAATCTGGAACTCAAAATCATACAGAATTGAGTGTTGTAAATTAAAAATAAAAAATCTTAATTAAAAAATGGAAAGATAAAATAAGAGGGATAATAATGTCTACACTGTCTACTTCACAGGCTTATTGTGAAGCTCAGGTGAGATCATGCTTGTGAAAGTATAAAACACTGAAAGACTACCATCATTAACCATTTGTTGTCCAGTCATTTCAGTCATATCCAACTCTTTGTGACCCCATTTGGGGTTTTCTTGGCAAAGACACTGGAATGGTTTGACATTTCCTTCTCCAACTCATTTTAGAGTTGAGGAAACTGAGGCAAACAGGGCTAAGTGACTAGCCCAGGATTACACAGCTAGTAAGTGTCTGAAGGTGGATTTGAACTCAGGTCCTCCTGACTCGGCCTAGCACTCTATCCATTGCACCACCTAGCCACATCATTAACCACAGTGGTATGTAAAAGGGAGCAATTAATTTCGACTTGAAAGGCAATAGTTAAAAAAAACAGTGATCTTGGAAGTAGAATGCCCAAATTTGAGCCCTGGCATCCACATTTAGTGTCTGTGTAACTAGATAAATTACTTCACTTCTGAGTCATCTCTCAGTTGCCCTATCTGTTAAAAGTCAATCAAACAAACATGTTGTGTCTACTATGAGGGAGGTTCTGTGCTAGGGTGGCTGGGGATCCTAAGACAAAATAGCCCTTATCTTTTAGGGGCTTCTATTTTGTCAGAGGGACACATGACAAGCAAACACAAAGTATAGACCAAATAATACAAAGCAATTTCAGGACAGGAAAAGTTTAACGACTGGGGGAGGGGGGAGAGAATCAGGAAGGTAAGACTTCATGGAAGAGGTGACCCCTGAACTGTCTTGAAGGAAGCTAGGGATTCTTGAGGCAGAGGGGAAGGGTCAGCTCATTCTACAGCCATGCAGAGTAGGGGATACAATGTCACGTACAAGAAACAGCAGGACAATCTGTCTAGGATGAGGACAGCATGAAGACGAGTAATGTAAATGAGCCAAGAAAAACCCTGGCTGATGATTTTGCATTTTATCCTGGCAGTAAGAGTGAGACACTGAAGGGTTTTGTAGTAAAAGGTTGACACGGTCAGATCGATGCTTTGGCAGCTGTGGGGAGTAGAGGCTGAAGGAAGACGAGACATGAGGCACGGAGGTCAATGAGAGGCTCTCACAGTTGTCTGGGCGAGAGATTATGCACCTCAGCTAACACAGAGGCTGTGTGAGTAGAAAAAAGGGAAAATGTCACGGACAGAGAACTGACAAGATTGGGAGGTCAGGAAGAGTCGTGCATTATCTACCTCCTCTGGTTGTTAGGAGGAAAACCCTTTGTAAAGTTCTAGAGAAGTTAGCATTATCATTATTAGCATTATCGTTACTTCTATTATTATTGTTATTATGATTTCAAATCCTGATTCTTTTTAATCTAAAACAACTTTTACAGCAGGGAAGAGGTTAGAAGGAGGGCTGATGACAATGTTCTGAATAGGCTAACTTCACTGTCCAGATTTATCAGGAAATAGCAAGTGAACGATACTGAACAATTGTGTTGGGCATGATGGCACTGGACCAAAGGTTAAGATAGGTCACAGTCAACGAGCACTGTTGGTTACCAATTACTTTCTTCACATCCCAATGAGGAAGGCAGGACAAGTATCATTGTTCCAATTTGCAGAAGAGGAAACAGGATAAGAGAGGGGAGGTAACTTGCCCAGGGTCATGAAGACAGTGAGTACCAGATCCAGGGCTCAGACCTGCATTGACCTGATAGTTCACAGCATCTCCACTGGAAAGGACCCTGGAAGCAAGGCGGAGCAATGGAAAGATGCTGAATGTGGAGTCAGGGGACTCCTTGTAGAGCCCTGAATCTACCTCTCCTCATTGTATCTGGTCTGTTCCTGGCTCCTGATGCAGATATTGATGCCAGCTGCTTCTCTACCAGGGGATGCTGTTGGGATGCCAATGGAAAATCTAAATCCTCTGACCAAGAATGAGGGAGTGCAGGAAGGAGGTTCAAGGTGAAGATTCTCTTCCTCCACCCTCCTCTGGTCTTCTTCCTCCTCTCACTCCACCCCTCCCCAACCCTAACAATTCTGTCTCAGGATTGTTTGACTATAGAGCCAAGACAGAGGAGCACAGGCAGCATCTCAGCTGAGCTCTTCCAATCTTCCCCTCCAAACAACTTAAAAATAACTCCTCAAATCAAATTCCAGAGTAGCAGAGGCAACAACAGGTCAAGGGGAGACATTTTTCCAGCCCAAGACAACTTAGGAGGTTGCCGTGGTCAGCCCAAAGTATCACACAGGCAGAGGCAATACCGCCACTGCAAAACCAGGTGCAGGCCTTAGAATTAAAGAAAGTGAAAAACAGCATGTTTCAGTCTATAGTTAAACAATATCAATTCTTTCTCTGAAGTCAGATAGTATGCTTCATTATTAGTCCTTTGGGATTTTCTTGGATCACTGTATTGCTGAGAATAACTTAAGTCATTCACTACCAATCACTATACAAAATTGCTGTTACTGTGTACAACATTCTCCTGGTTCTGCTGACTTCACTTTGTATCAGTTCTTATAAGTCTTCTCAGGTTTTTCTGAAATCATCCTGTTTGTCATTTCTTTAAGTATCTTATTTTCCCCAATTGCTGTAGTGTCACTACAACAGTGGCGGTGGCAGCAGCTTCAGGAGCTCTAGGCCCATAGATGATAAGGGGGTGGGACTACCTGTCAGAAAGATTACAGGGAATCCTTTGCTGGTAATGGGTACAGGACCCTGTTGCATTGCCCATATACGGTTCTAGGTTGCAGTTCCAGGGATAAGTGGAGTGCTAATGCTTTTGGCTGCAGGAGTGCAGGGGGCCTGGTCACAGTTTTGGAGCTAAGAGGAGCAGCAGTATTTGCAGCCACAGGGGAGCCAGGGAGGAGGGACCCTTCCTTGGTAAAGACCACAGCACAGGCCAGGAGAGCAATGACCACATTTTTCCTTGGATCATACAACCTTGGAAGCACTGAAAACTTACAGACCCCGCCCCCCCCAGAACTAGCTCTGGAAATAGCAGGACAAAAAACCTGAAGCTTGGGACGATGCTCCCTTTACCCCAGGAGCACAGCCCAACTTTAACATAAAGTTAAAAGTGAAGAAAGAGGCTGGAAAAATGAGCAAACAGAAACAACAAAAAGAATCTGACCATGAAAGGGAAGTTCAAAACGCAAACTGAGAAGACAAAGATGTTGAAACGGCTACAAGCAAAGCCTCAAAGAAAAATTTGAATTGGATACAAGCCCAATAAAAATTCCTGAAAGAACTCAAAAAGGATTTTAAAACTCGAATAGCAGTGGTAGAGGAAAAACTTGGAAAATAAATGAGAGTGATGCAAGAAATTAGGAAAAGAAAGTCAATAGCTTGGTAAAAAGAGGCACAAAAAATACTAAAGAAAATATCACCTTAAAAAACAAAGAGCTAAATGTAAAAGAGGCACAAAAATCTGCTGAAGAGAAAAGCTCCTTAAAAAGCACAATTGGCCAAATGGAAAAGGAGATACAAAAATTCACTGAAGAAAAGAACTCCTCGAAAGGTAGAACAAGAGGTGCAAAAGCTCACTGAGGACTGTTTGACTACAACAGGCTCCCTTCGCTTGCCCTTGGATCCACCTCTCTTTGGCACTGAACTAGCTCCTGGTTTGATACGACGCCTCCCACCGGCGTGACCAGGACCTCGGCAGTTAGAACAGGCTTCCTCTTGTTTGTCACTCCAGCCCGTCCAGTACCTTTAGAGGACTTTCCAAACTTATTCTAAAGTCTTCCATTGATCGACTGAGACAATGTTCTCACTTGGTTAAGGTATCAGGGGTTGGCATATTATAGCTCACTTTAAAGTGAGGTGAGTCACTGATTCATTGAATGTCCCTGTTCCCTTACCCAAACTTTAATGTGCTATATAAGGGTCAGCTATGCCCCAGGCTTGTCAGACTACCTTAAAGGGATCCAGTTAATTTGATAATCAACAAAAGGTAAAAAAAAAGTATAAAGCTAGCAGTGTCTTTTGGTGCCACAAACTTTTTCCACCAAGTGCCTCTTATTCTCCCTTTCAGACTCTTTTCCCCTACATTTTCTCCTCTTCAACCCCCATCTCTACCCCCTTGCCCTCCTTTTTTTTTGGAGGGGGGGAAGGCAGGGCAATTGGGGTTAAGTGACTTGCCCAAGGTCACACGGCTAGTGTGTCAAATGTCTGAGGCCAGATTTGAACTCAGGTCCTCCTAATTCCAGGGTCAGTGCTCTACTCACTGTGCCACCTACCTGCCCCCACCCCTTGCCCTTCTAATGCCTCAAGATCAGTTTGTCTGAGGAAAATATTTTATAAACTCATTCACCTGGAGAAGCTGAGGATCGAATATGTGATCCCTACAGGAATTATATTTTTTTAAGGAGTCTAGAGAGAATGATGTTTAACCCAAAGGAATAAAGGCATGATTGTGGGAAGAATTCCCAAGAAAGTCGTTCCCAGGGATCCATCTTCAGCTAAGTGCTATTCCAATGCTTTTATCAAAGATTTAAATGCAAGCATATTTAGCAGGTGTTACAGAGCTAAATGAAATAGCTAATTCATTGGGCAACAGAGTCAGGTTCCGAAATGATGTTGACCTGCTAGAACAAAGGGCAGGCTAGATCTATGCAATGGAACTTAATAGAGACCAACGTAAAGTCCTCAATCAAAAATCATACGTACGAATTCAGGATAGAGGAAATATATCTAAACAATTATTTACACAAAAAAAAAATTGTTCGTGGTTTAAAGGGTAAGAAGCAGCGTAGTAAGATGTAGAGATCCCTAAAGTAGGAACCAGGGGGTTACCTTCTAGTTCCCATTCTGCCATTAATTTAATGCATGACCTGTCTCTAGGCCTTCCTTTCCCTACTTGTAAAGTGAGAAGGTTGGTTTCAATGATCTCTAAGATCTCTTCTGGCTCTAACATCCTGAATCTAAATTTTATTTTCCTGACTAGATGCGCTGCCCAGACATCAGAGACTGGTGTCCACAATGCTACCTCTTCCTCAGTTCCCCTCACTGGTTCCCTCCTTCCTCACACACCCACCTTCTTCAGCTAGCTGACCACCCTTTGCGGCTGTCCTGAGAGCAAGCACTATTTATTTATTTTTAAAATATTTTATTTTTTCCCCAATTACATGTTAAAACAATTTTTAAACTTTTTTTTAAGTTTTGAGTTTCAAATTTTATCCTTCTCTCCCTCCCATCCTTAAAACAGTAAGCAATCAGATTTAGGTTATACATGTGCAATCACGTAAAATATTTCCATATTAGTCATTTTGTACAAGAAGGCTCAAATAAAAGAAAAAGAATTAAAGAAAGTGAAAAATACCATGTTTCAGTGTATAGTTAAACAATATCAGTTCTTTCTCTGGAGTCAGATCGTATGCTCCATTATTAGTCCTTTGGGATTTTCTTGGATCACTGTATTGCTGAGAATAACTTAAGTCATTCACTACCAATCACTATACAATATTGCTGTTACTGTGTACAACATTCTCCTGGTTCTGCTGACTTCACTTTGTATCAGTTCTTATAAGTCTTTTCAGGTTTTTCTGAAATCATCCTGTCGTTTCTTTTTTTTTAAGTATCTTATTTTCCCCAAATTGCACGTAAGAACAATTTTTAACATTTGTTTTTAAAATTTTGAGTTCCAAATTCTCTCCTTTCCTCCTTCCTTCCCCTCCCCCACTGAGAAGACACTGCATGTCATTTCTTACAGCACGGCAGTATTCCATCACAATTATATATCACAGCTTGTTCAGCCATTCCCCAATTGATGGGCATCCCTTCGACTTCCGGTTCTTAGCCACCACAAAAAGAGCTGCTATAAATATTTTGAGCAAGCACTATTTAAAGAGAAAAAACTCTGTCCTCATCCCTAAGTGTTTTGGATCTGGAGAAACGCTACAAATCAGGGCTTGATTTATTGTTTTGTTGATTGTTTAGACTTAAGAAAGTGATGGAGAAAATTCTAATAAGGTAGATTAAACTTAAAAGTGGGTTGTGCATACCTTTTTTCCCTGAGAGTTAGTTATTAAATATTCAGCAAACATACTGTCGGAACCTCTCACTTTTGCCTAGAAAACCTAGAAAGTATCATCTTTATTCAGAAGGCCTCCTTCCTTGTTTCATTATTCCTCCATGGGGCTGTGGGGGATTAATGATAACTAGGCTGAAACTCCCATTTCCCAGGAGGACCAGGCCGCACCCTTCCACTTAAAGGACCAAGGAAACTCGGGTTAAAAGAACCCCTGGTTTCAGAAATATGACACCTTGTGCCACAGCTATTTCTATTTGAACTGCACTGAAAATTGTAAGAATGAGATGAT
>CM053625.1:29560280-29575803 GCA_028646595.1 Phalanger gymnotis | reverse complement strand
ATAGTCATGCAATAATATATAGTATGAGTGGACAAGCAGCTATGTGGATGACTCAGGGGCTGGTACTGTGTTGTGAAAAAAAAATCTTCTAATTGTCTGTGGAGCTGGAACAGATGACTCAGGACTTACTGAACTGGAACTGGGGGCTTACAAAAGGGGTGCCTCTATTTTCCTTTGTGGTTGTGAAGAGGTAGAACTATTTGCAGCTGGTCCCAAAAGTCAAGTGGGGAAGGGCCAGTAGCTCTGTCTCCCACACGGCCTTGGAGACTGTGGGCACATGCCTGTCTCTATTTCTTTGTGTTTAGTCTTTTTTCTGATCCTGTGTGAATGAATATTCCAAGCTTGGAAGTATCTAGGAGACCTGATGGGTTTGGAATTTCTAAAAGTTCTATCAGAGTTCAATGGTGGTGGTAGCAGAAGCCATTAGAGTGATGGTGGTTAACATCAGTGGAGGCAGCCGGAGGCAGTTTCAGAGAAACCCAAGGATGGCCGTAGATTCAGGAGCCAACGGCTTGTCGTAGTAAAGTGATCACTATGGACTCTAGAAAGAAAGACACTGACCCTTGTTGCCTAGAAGAGACCCGACACCTAAGAAACTTCATGAAGACTCCACAAAATGAGAAAAGATTTCCAGGGCCCAGGAGAGTATTAGGAAGTACCCCTTTGGCAGATGTGTTTTCTATACATGTGCCTCACTACCACTGTTCTCTGTGCCCACTCTCCCACCCTCAACTCCACCCCCTGAACCACATTCACATACCATGGATATTGTGTGTATAGGTTGGAGAATACACATCAGGTTTGGAGGTGATAATTTTTGTAACTACTGTTCTTTTATTTCACCCTAGTAAAAGCTTTTCTAAAAATTACAGTGTCCAGAAGACTAATTGCTAGTGGAAAGCACACCAGTATTCAACCCAAACCCTCAAGGTTATCCCTAGTGCCCTGCCATTCTGGGGACCTGGCCCACAAGTGCCGCTGCAAGTAGGAGAATGACCCCAAAGAGGGTGCCACAACAGAATTAGCTATACTGGGTAGGTAGTGAGTTCTCTTTCACTAGAAAGCTTTGAGCAGAAGCAGGATAAACATTGTTTTTAGAACTTGTTACAATGAAGATTCCTATTCAAGTGCAAATTAGATTCAAAGCTGCTTCTGAGATTCCAACTCTGAGATTACAGGAGTCGATGATGATGACTTCATAGTGAAACTTGGAAGAGTATTGCAGAATCTTGTTTAAAGGCTTTGGGGTAGGTTTATTCCTGCAGTTCAGTTTAGGAAAGAAAGTCTGTTATGAGGCCTTAAGGTTCTGTATATTGGAGCTGTTGTTTGTCCTTTGTTTTCTAAGAGAACCAATGATATACCGGCTATATCTTGCACATTAATTGGATTTAATTTGAATTTTTATTTAGAGGGGGGAAGGCAGGGCAATTGGGGTTAAGTGACTTGCCCAAGGTCACACAGCTAGTGTGTCAAGTGTCTGAGGCCGAATTTGAACTCAGGTCCTCCTGACTCCAGGGCCAGTGCTCTACTCACTGTGCCACCTAGCTGCCCCATTAATTGGATTAGAGTTGTATGAAATCTTCAGACCCACTCTCTCTTCCACAGTCTTCAAACTCCAGTGGCAAGACAAAAGTCAAGATGACTGGCAGTAGCCTGGGACACAGTAGATGACGTTGGCATCTCCAGTGTCTGAACAAGCTTTAAGCGCTCCACAGTGCCTACTTCAACGGCCTTCATGGCAGTTGGAACAAATTATTCTCATTCACCTATTCCGCTGTGGAAAGTCTTCAAATGCTTGGGGAAGGCATCCCCCTAACTCACTGACAGGTTTGAGGCCTGTGGGTTACCCTCAACCTGGTTTAGCCCATCTGCCAATATGGTTTTACCTCGGTGTGGCCGATACACATGCTACAGCTTCTTGGAGCCACAAGGGAGAGCCGGGTGACAGGTGGACACCAAAGGTGGATGAACAGCCCTGAAAAGGGCTCGGCAAGCCCCCACACCAGAGGTGCTAGTTCCCCTGGTATACCCCATACACCCCTGTGTATTGGAGTAGGAAGTGAAAGAAGAGAGACTTTAAAAGTGAGCCCTCTAGAAGTGTTTATCTAGATGAGAGGGGCTGTGAAATCCCTCCAGGCAGAATGCAGCAGGTTTTGGATCAATTGGAACCCAATAAACCTTTACTCTTTTTGTAGGGGGGAGAGGTAGTGTTTTATTAATGCTTTCTTTTCTTCTTCCTTCCTTCCTTCCTTCCTTCCTTCCTTCCTTCCTTCCTTCCTTCCTTCCTTCCTTCCTTTCTTTCTTTCTTTCTTTCTTTCTTTCTTTCTTTCTTTCTTTCTTTCTTTCTTTCTTCATTCATTTATTTAAGATGGCCGAGACTTCTCAACAGAAGTACAATTAAACTCAATAAATTAACACAGGGTCCACATCTGGGAATGTATGGCTTATTCCACTCCTATAAGAGGCCTTACACTTAACTCTTCCTGTTTCTTTTGAAGGGTGTCACCAAGACATAAATAAGAATGGCCTAAAAATGAAATGTCCTGTGTACACAGTAACAGCAGTAGTCTGAGGTGATCAGCTGTGAATGACTTAGCTACTCTAGCAATACAATGATCCAAGACGACTCTGAAGGACTTAGGATCAAAAATGCTCTCCACCCTCAGAGAAAGAACTGATGGGGTCTGAATGCAGATTGAAGCAGACTTTTTAAACTTTCTTTATTTTTCCTGAGTTTTTTTGTCTATGTTTTCTTTAACAACATGACTATTATGGATATGTTTTGCTTGACTACTCATGTATAACCTATATCAAATTGCTTGCCTTCTCAATTGAGGGGGTGGGGAGGGAGGCAAGGAGAGAATTTGGAACTCAAAGTTTTAAAAACAAGTGTTAAAATTTGTTTTTACATGTACCTGGGGAAAAATAAAACGCTAAATTAATGCAAAAAAAAAGAATGGCCTAACATGGGCCAATACTCAGATAATGACAACTGTGCCCTGAGAGAGCCCTCCTGCTATGGGGCTTTTCTCTCTCTAACCCACCTGTGCCCTGTATACCTCCTCAGATCTGCCTAGAAGGACAAGGAGGCTTCAATTTCCTAGCAAGCCTGGCCTCTGGGGGCCTTGGATTTCCCCTCATTCCATTGGCCTGGATGCAAACAAATCCTTTCCCCCTTAGGTCAGTTGAGAAAATGACTATTCACTGGTTCTCAAAGTCAAAAGGGACCTCAGAGCCTATGACTGGCTGTCTCCATTCCTGAATGTTCTCCCTCCTCACCTCTATCTCTTAAGGGGGAATGGGGAAAGGAATAAGCATTTATTAAGTGGCTACTATGTGCCAGGCACTATGCGAAGCACTGTACAAATACTATCTAATTTGATCTTCATAACAACACTGAGAGGTAGCTGCTATTATTATCCTTATGTTACAGTGGAGTAAACCAAGGCAAACAGAGGTTAAGTGACTTGCCCAGGATCACACAGCCACTGAGGCCAGATTTGAACTCATCTTCCTGACTCCAGGCCCAGTATTCTGCCTGCTGTTCCACCTAGCTGCCAGAAGCCTTAATTTCCTTTGAAGCTCAGTTCAGTTGCCACCCTCTACATCAAAGCTTTCCTGTTCCCTCAGCAACTAGTGCCCTCCTTCAACCAATTACCTGCTATGTATTTTGTAGATCCTTATTTATGTACCCATTGCCTTCCCCAGTAGAATGCAGACTCTCTGGAGAACACATACTAATTCTGTTTTTGTCTTTGTGTCCCAAATGACTAGCATAGAATAGGCATGTAATTGACACCTGGTAATTAGCTGACTGATCTAATCTCGGGTCTTCAGCAGCTCTTTAGGTATTTTATACCACTCTCTATTCTGCAACAAGTGCTGGGCAAACAAAGGTTAAGTGACTTGCCCAGGGTCACACAGCTAGTAAGTATCTAAGGCCAGATTTGAACTCAGATTAAATGAGATAATTGTAAAGTGGTGCCTGGTGCATGGTGCCTGGCACATAATAGACATTTAATAAATGCTTGTTCCCTTCCCCTGCCTTCCTCCATTCTTGATCATTGTGGGTATTTCTTCTCTCAGCCTGATCATACTCCACTTATACTTTCTCATCCAATAGGATTCTTGCCCATGACCTTCCCTAAATCCTTCACGAGCATCTACCAAACAAAACTAGAGGCCTTCCTCCAGGCCTTCCACTGTGTTTTGTATATTAGGGCCACATCTTCTGCCCCTCATTCTCTCTACCTGACTGGTCTGCCTCCCATCATGCACAGCCTTGATGCCATAGTGACACCGCTTCTTTCATGCAAGTTGTTATGAGTAAAATGCTAAGCCCTACTTACACCCACCTGCCATGTTATCTTCCCATTGGCCTTGGGGTCACCAGGGACTTTGATTCTTCTGAGATTGTGGCATTCCATTCTTTTCAGGAAAATATTGATGATGGTAATGATGATAATGATGGTGATGATAGTGATGATGATGGTGATGATGATGGTGATGATGATGATGGTGGTGGTGGTGATGAAGATGGTGATGGTGATGGTGATGGTGATGATGACAGTGATGATGATGGTGGTGGTGGTGATGATGGTGATGATGATGATGGTGGTGGTGATGATGATGGTAATGATGATGATGAAGATGGTGATGGTGATGGTGGTGGTGATGATGATGGTGATGATGATGATGGTGGTGGTGATGATGGTGATGATGATGGTGATGGTGGTGATGATGGTGATGGTGGTGGTGGTGATGATGGTGATGATGATGATGGTGATGTTGGTAGCAACTGGTTTTAATACAATACTTTAATATTGCTCTAAAGCACTATAGAAATGAGAGTTATTATTGGACAGGTTACAACCTCTCTGAGCCTCAGTTTCCTCATTTAGAGAAGAGCAAATTAGACTAGAAGATCTCTAAATCAGGTTTCTTCCAGTTCTAGAGGCAGTCTGGAGTAGTAAATAGGTACTGGATTCGAGTCAGGAAAACCTGGGCTCCAGTCCCACCCCTGACACTTACTGGCTCTGTGACTATGGGCCATTATGGCATTTATACCTCACTACACTGTGAAGAAGGTGCAAAGCTGTGTTTTTGTGGCAGGGAGTAGTTTGGGATTGTTGAGAGTATTGTGAAATATCTCAAATGTAATCCAGCCCACCATCTTCCTCTTGTTCAATTTTGGGCCCAACTCACTGTCCATCTTCAGTGTCTGTCAAAGATATATGTACCAGGGGCAGGTAGGTGGAGCAATGAGTAGAGTACTGGGCCTGGAGTCAGGAAGACCTGAGTTCAAATCCAGCCTCAGACACTTGACACACTTACTAGCTGTGTGACTTTGGGCAAGTCACATAACTCCAATTGCCCTGCCTTCCCCGCTCCAAAAAAAAAAAACCCACAAAACTTCTCATCATTGAGTTTGTCAATGTGAAGTTCACCAAAGTTACTGTCATAGTCTAGGCAATATGCATTCTTCATCCACTTGATTTTTCCTGTATGGATTGTTAGGACAATTTCTTTTGGGAGTCTGGCACTCATTAAGGTGCCATGAAAAAATGCAAGCATTGTTATTCTCATCTTACAGAGGAGGAAATTGAAGTTGAGAGGGGAAATGATTTGTCCAGAGACACATATTTTTTTTTTAAATGTAAGTTAATTTGGGGCAGCTAGGTGGTGCAGTGAGTAGAGCACTGGCCCTGGAGTCAGGAGGACCTGAGTTCAAATCCAGCCTCAGACACTTGACGCATTGACTAGCTGTGTGACCTTGGGCAAGTCACTTAACCCCAATTGCCCTGCCCCAAAAAATAAGTTAATTTATTTATTTTTAGTTTTCAATATTCAATTCCATAAGTTTTAAATTTTCTCCCCTCCCTCCTCTCACCTTCCCCAAGATGGCCTGCAATCTGATATAGGATCTGCATATACCTACCTATTAAACACATTTTCACACAAGTCATATTGTATAGAGGAATTAGAATGAATGGGAGAAACCATGAGAAAGAAACAAAACAAAACAAAAGAAAAAAATAGTCTGCTTCGATCTGCACTCAGACTCTATATTTCTTTTTCTGGATGTGGATGACATTTTCAACCAAGAGTGTTTGGGAATTGTTTTAGGTTCTTGCATTGCTGAGAAGAGCCAAGTCTATCAAAGTCAGTCAGCGCACGATGTGGCTGTTACTGTGTACAGTGTTTTCCTGGTTCTGCTCACTTCACTCAGCATCAGTTCATGTAAGTCTTTCCAGGTTTTTCTGAAGTCTGCCTGCTCATCATTTCTTATGACTCAATAGTATTCCATTACATTCATATACCACAACTTGTTCAGCCATTCCTCAATTGATGGACATCCCCTCAATTTCCAGTTCTTTGCCATCACAAAGAGAGCTGCTATAAATATTTTTGTACGTGTGGGTCCTTTTCCCATTTTTATGATCTCTTTGGGATACAGCCCTAGAAGTGGTATTGCTGGGTCAAACAGTATGCACTTTGGGCATAGTTCCAAATTGCTTTCCAGAATGGTTGGGTCAGTTCACAAGTCTACCAATAATGAATTAGTGTTCCAATTTTCCCAAATCTGCAACATTTATCATTTTCCTGTTTTGTCATCTTAGCCAATCTGGTAAGTGTGATGTGGTCAGAGACACCTATTAAGTGTTAGAAAAAGGACTAAGATGATTGAATGAAGGAACTAGGAATGAAAGTTAGAGGTGGAGAAAAGAATATTTGGTTATCTTATGTATATAAAAGGCTATCATGAAGATGGATTAAGCTATTTTCACAGGATGATAAATCTAAGACTGAGGCCAGTTCATCCAACTTCCTCATTTTATAGATGAGAATACTTGGACCCATCAAGGTTAAGTGACTTGGCAAGGTCATGTAGTTAGCAAACATCTGAGGCTGTTCCAGTTGGATCCAGAGGGCAAAATGAGGAACAGAGGGATAATTTACCAGGGAGAAGATTTAGCTCAATGTAAGGAAAATCTCCACAAGAATGAGAGCCGCGGCAGGTGGTGTGCTCTTCATCATGGGATTCTCCAACCACCAGTCAGAAAGGCTTTAGAAGGAAGCCTTGCTCATTGACAGCCTCAGAGCCAGGGAGACCTGGGTTCGAATCCTGCCCTGATACTTCAGGCCATGTGGTCTTAAGCAAATCATTTAACTACTCTCTGAGCTTATAGATTAATAATACTAGCATTTGTAATATGGAAATAGGTTTTACACGACGTCCCATATGGAACTGATACATTGTTTGCTTTCTCAATGGGTGGGGGAAAAGTTTGATTGAGGGAGAGAATTTGGAACTCAAAATTTTTAGAATTGAATGTTAGAGTATTCGTTTTCATTAAAAAATTTTTAATTTAAAAACAATAGTATTAACATTTTATAGCACCTACTGTGTGCCAGGTACTATGCTAAGTACTTTACAAATGTTATCTCATCTGAACTTCACAACCCTAAGAGTTAGGTGCTATTATTACCCCCGTTCTACAATTGGGGCAAACAAAGGTCAAGTGACTTGCCCAGGGTCACATAGCTAGTAAGTGTTGGAGGCTAGATTTGAGCTCAGGTCTTCCTGACTCTAAGCCCAGCGCTCTACCCACTGAGCCACCTGGCTGCCTCCTAAATGACAAGAGTAGCTGGCTATGTACTTTAGTGGAAGGGCTTTCCTTGTCCGAATGTTACTAGCCTCCATCGCTAACCCTGCTGGGGTCCCTTCACAGAATCACAGAAGACCAGAGTTGGAGCGGCTGTCTGAAGGTCCTAGTCCAGTTTGCACCTCAACAAGAATGAGTTCTACAGCATCTTAGCCCAGTGGTCAGGTAGCCCAGTGCCAAAATCAAATAGAAAGAACCACTGCCACCTATTGACTTAGAAAGCTACATATTAACATTATCTATGTTCTATCGCATTTGTATTTGTTTTGTTAAATATTGCCCAATTACATTTTAATGTGTTTCAGCAGTGCTCCCAATGTTTGACATCTCCCCTCTAGCCCACTCTGAGAGTCCATGATTGTGAATGTTCCATAACCTTCCTTGTGCCATGGGACTCGTCGAGGGCAGCTCAAAACCTGGCCTGACATTACATTTAGACTTTGTTATTCCGGTCAGGGCTGCTTCTCTGCCCTCTACTCTAGTTTTGACACTGAAGTCAACCTCCCACATCCCAGCCTCTGGACCCTAAGTTTCTTTCTGCTCATGAATGGAGTCATGCGGTAGCCCAGCTGCTAGCCAGAACCTCCAGTTTGGCCTCAGGGAAGAGGACATGGAGTGCCTGGATAAGACACTGACCTAACAGGCCCCCTTCCCTAGACAGAGTGACCTTGTTCTGCCAGTTTGTGTTTGCGTTTGTGTTTCTTTAATGTTTCATTGATGTCTTTTAAAAATAAACACTGTCACTACCTGCTCATGCTCCCTGGTCACTCCTCCCACCCCTCTTAAATAGAGTCACAAAGAGACAGGCATGATGGAAATAACGGAATGATAACATACTCTTCAGTGCAGAGTGGATATTTGTCTAAATATCATCCCAAGCTCTGCTCCTTACTAGCTATGTCACCTTGCACAAGTCATCAACATCCCTGGGGGCTAGTTTCCCCATTTATAAAACGAGAGCATTGAATGAGGTGATCGTAAGATCCCTTTCAGCTCTGTTATGCTGTATTCTTGGATCTCAAGTACACTCATTTCTGATATCTTATTTTCTAAGATCCGTTTTTCCCTCCCAATTCAACCAGCCTTTATAAAATGCCTGCACTAGGCAAGGCAAATGAAATTATCTCTGCCCTCAAGAAGTTTATATTCTAGGAGCATGACATACGTGTGTGTGTGTGTGTGTGTGTGTGTGTGTGTGTGTGTGTATAACCTGCACACAAGTAAATAGAAAGTCAATACAAAGTGATTTCAAGAGGGAGAGAGCACTGAACCTTGGAAGGATCTGGAAAGGCCTTGTGGAGGAGGGAATATCTCAGTCTTACTTTGAAAGAAGCTAGAGATTCCAAACGGAAGTGAGGGGGGAGCAAAGGCCAAACATGCAGGGACCCTACCTACAAAGGCAGGAGATGCTATGTCTTGTATGAGCAACAGGGAGCAGGTCAGTTTTAAAGGTTTAGGGTTTTTTTAAATCATATTCATTGTATACGTTGCTTTCCTTGGTTCTGCTCTCTTTGCTCTCAATCAGTTTACACGTGTTCCTATTTTTCTCAGAATCCCTCATATTCTTCATTTCTTCTAGTGTAATCATCTTTCTTCACATTCAAATTTAATTTTTAAATGTCCTCTTTTATTATGAATCTGACAAACATCAACCAATACAAACATTTCAGTATACATAGAACAGAAGAAGAGGATCATGGAACTGTGAGCTTTCTTACAATTTGTTTTTTAAAAGCGTATTAAGTTTAACATGATAGCAGTAAAACTGTCCTGTGTTATCTCTCTCCTTCTGAACTCTCTTCCGCTTTGTTTGTGTTTTTTTTTAATGTTTCACTGATGCCCTTTGAAATAAACCACTATCACTGCCTCCCCATGCTCCCCGGTCACTCCTCCCACCCCTCTTAACTAGAAGCCCTCCCTTGTACTCAGACAGCACAATTTGTTTAGCCCTTCTCAATCAGTGGAAGTCCAATGTCTTTCCAATTCCAAAAGTACTTCTGTGAATATTTTGGCATACGTCACGTCTTTCTTCCCATCTTCGGCCTCCTTGACGTATATGCCTGGTAATGGGAATGCTAGATCAAAGAGTATGAACAATTTAGTAACTTTTAAAAAAATCTAGTTCCAGATTGTTTTGAAGAATGGCTGAACCCACTCTCAGCTGCACCAATAGTGCATCAGTGTGCCTGTCTTCCCACAGGAGGGCCAACATTGACTCAAAGGTCACAAAGTTGTTGTAAGGCTCCAATGAGATAACATATATACAGTGATTTGCAAGTCTTAAAGCAAAATATAAATGTTTATTGTTGTTCCTTTCAGCTGTAATATGCAAAATATTGTTATATTTGAGGAGTTTTATAAAGGTGTTGAGATTTGTGTCAGTAGAAAGAATTAACCGCGCTAATACATCACAGATCTTTTGAGGAATAACACAGTATAGTAGAAAGAAAGAGCAGTAGCTTTGGAGTCAGAAGAAATGGATTCAAGTCACAACTCTACCACTTAATTGATTGTGAGGCCTTGGGCGAGTCATTGCTTTTCTGAGGCTGTTTCCGCCTTTATAAAATGGAAATGATAGTCGAACTGCATACCTCACTGAGTTGCTTTGAGGATCAAATGAAATAATTATACATGTTAAGTATTTTATCAACCTTGAAGCACTATATAAATATTAGCTACTTTGGAATTATTAAGGTAAAGTAAGATGTACAGTCCTTTAGAATTTTTCCAAGTTTTTTTTTTAAATTCAGTCATAGAATCATAGATTTAGAGCCAGAAGGGATCTTAGAGGCCATCAAGTCCAACTCCTTCTTTTTTATGTTTGAGGAAACTGAGGCACAGAGAGGTTGAATGACTTGCCTACTGTCACACAGCTAATAAGTGTCAAAAACAAGATGTGAACCTGAGTCTTCCTGACCCTATATTGCACCCTTTCCTGTCTCTCAATTAATTGTTAGGGTAGAAAAGTTTGCTTCTCCCCATTCGATTTCTCTTTCTGAATGTCCAAGTGGGCAACACAAAGCCATTGGCACAGTATGTATTTAATCAATATAGGAACTAAATAGAACTGTGCGGCAGATAGGGTGAGGAGGGTCCAGAGCAGTGTGGTGAAATATCCACAAGGTGGCATCCTCTGGTAGTTTGCCCACAAGCTCTTAACTTGGAAATTGTTCCTCAAGTTTTGGGCATCAAAGAATGTCAGAACTGGAAGGGGACTCAGAGGGCATCTGGTCCAACCCATACCTGAAAAAAGAATGCCCTCTCCAACCTCGCCAACAAGCAGCCACCTGTCCCCTGCTCTATGGCTTTTCTGATGAGGTTTTATCTCCACTGGACCCTGAGCACAGCCTAGCTGGCCTTTGCATCATCTCTAATCAACTCATTAAGTCCCTGAGTATTTCAATACCAATATCTTGGTGCCAGTTTTTACTTTACAAAGAAGGGAAACTGAGGCACAAGGAAGTGAGAAGATTTGCTCAGAATTGGACAGAAAGCGTTAGAGTAAAGACTAAAAAGGTTCAAGGAGAGAAGGAACTAAGGGTGTTTAACCTGGAAGTCTCCACAATGGAATTCTTTCTCCTCAAGCCTCACCTCTCCACCCTTTTCCTCTTCCTCACCAGAGAACCCCAAATCCTTCTTTATTAGGAAGGCTGAGGTCTCCCCTCACCTCAAAAATCCACATTCGCATCCAGTCCCTACAGTCTCAGAGAAGCACTGTCATTGTCAAGATGAACCCTTCCACATGGATCCATCCTCTCCCCTGAATTTGACTCTCGGGTGTTCTATTTACTCTCTTCGGATTGGGAGAAGTCACTTCCAATCTCTGTTCCTCATCTATAGGATCAGAGAGCTGGCTCAATTGGCCCCTGAGGTTCCTTCCAGCTCCAAAGACAGCCATTCCCACTTTGAGACGACTACGCTACTTGTCAGGAAGTTTATGGTCCTTCCATTCATCACTCCTAGTTCTGTCCTCTCAGGCCAAAGAGAGCAAGCCTAATCCTTATGTGGTAGCCCTTCAGATATCAGAAGAGAACAACTGGGAGCCCTTTCTTCCCTGATCTGGATTAAACATCGCCAGTTCCATGTCGTGATCACACATCCTTAGTCACCTTCCTCCAGAGCCAAGGTTTACAGAACAAATTTTTTTATCAGGGGGATTTGTTCCACGAAGTTTGGGTTCAGTCAAAGGGCCGCACTTGAGGGCCTAGAAGGCCACGTGTGGCCTCGAGGCTGCAGGTTCCCCACTCCTGCTCCAGACACTCCTGCACGTCAAAGTGCCTCCTCCATCTAGGACCAGTAGACACAATATTTTAGGTGAGGTCTGACCTGGGTAGAGGACAATAGGATTCTCGCCTCCTTTAATCTGGACACCAATCTTATTTTTTAAGGCTACATCACACTCTTCCTCATATTAGGTCAGGCATTTTTCTGACGTATTTTCCAATTGAGTCTTCTCCCCTCCTACACTTCACTATCCTGGTTGCCCTCTGCAGGGTGCTCTGCAGCTTTTAAACATCATTTCTAAAATGGGGTGCCCAGAACTGAACTCAACAGACTAGATGTTGCGTTGTTGTTGTGTTTGTCCTTCGTCCTCAAAGAGAACCATGACAACAATGATGACATGACTTGCACTTGACTTTGATTTGAGCAAGGGAGAGCTGTACAAGGTCGCCAGCCTCACTTTCTCCTCCAGAGCCATCTGGGTCCAGTGGCCTGATATTCACCAGGACGACTGGAGATGGCCCAGGATATGCTAGATGTATTCTGCAAAAGGACCCCCCACCCAGCCTTGAAAGGGGTGTGGGTAAAAAAAATTAAAATAAAAATAAACGGGGGTATGGGGAACAGAAGCTAGGCTATCCTACCTGGGCCCTGAGCTGCACTTGGCAGTTCTTCAAAGAATCTCTAATGGACTCATTAAATCAATGAGGATCTCAGTGACTATGGTGTGATTCTCACTTTGGCATTTTCAACATCTGACTCTGTAGTTCATAGGTTCAAGCAATTCAGGAGAGCAGAACATCCCATTAGACACTTTTATGAGAGGAAGTGCTTCTCAGTTCAAAGGACGCCACATATCAGCTCTGATATTTATTTGGTATATGACCTTGAACACACACATCTAAGCCTGGGTTTCATTTGTGAAATGAGTACAGGCCATACAACTGATTATATGGCCTATTTCACAGGGCAGCTGGGAGTGGGAAAGGGAAGGGGATTTTGTAAGAGATGTGATTATAGTAATGAACCAAAAGCCCATCTCTGGATGGTCCTTTTCTTTGCCACCTCTTTAGGTATACTCTGAGTTGAAAGGGACCCAAAAAGACACCAGGTTCAAACAGCCTGAGAAGGCATCCTCTCTGCAATATCCCCAATTGATTAGCCAACTTCTGTTCAGATACCTCCCATGATAAGGCTCCCGCTACCCCCCAGAAGGCAGCCTATTCTTTTAAGACAGCCCTAACTGTCAGGAAGGGGCCACCTCCAGTTGTCTTGATCTATATCTGGCCATTAGACCCAGATGGCTCCGGAGGATAAAGTGAGGCTGGTGACTTTGCATGGCCCTGCCTCACTTAAATCCAATTCATTTGCATGTCATGGCATCACCTCCTTGATGTCGTGTTCTTGGAGAATGAAGGACAAGCAACAAGAAGAAATCATGAAGTTGTTGGGTTTTTTCCTTATTGAAATCTGCCTCTACACCTTTCCCCACTTTGCTCCTGGCAAAGGGGCCAAGGAAAAGGAAGACATTTCTGTGCATTCTCACTCTGCAAGGACCAGGTCTCCCTTCAAAGCCCATGGGGAAGGCTCATTGAACTAACAGTGGAAGCTGACAGCCAGGCCCAGGCGGTCAGCCACAGCCCTCCCGCTAGAAGCATCCCCTTGACAGGACCTCTGGGCCTAGTCCCAAACCTTTAATCAGGAACCTTGAGGTTTCTAATCCTAGGCCTTGCTTATTCTCTGTGATCTTTGGGAAGTGTTTTCTGGGACTACATCTAGTTTTGTCAAATGGAGAATGGGACTTCAAAGCCTCTCAGGTCCATTGCAATCCAGACCTTCTGTCTTCTAAGATTCCTTCCAACTCAGTCATGGTATTTGGGGATTCTGTCCAACTCTTCCATCAGATGGTTCTAACAGAAGTAACAGCAACTAGCTTTTGACGTGCTGTTTCCAAAGCATATAATTACACCCTATTCTCATCACTCAGATGGTTGGCTGGCTTCCTTTTGCCCGGGCCCTGGGCTTGTAGATATCACCCCCCCCCCGATGTTATTACCTTTCCCAGGCAACATGTGGAGCAACAGATGTGTTAGATATTTTTTTAAGACTCTGCTAGGCATTAGGTGCAAATATTGGTAATAACACCTCAGATTTCTCCAGCTTTTTTAGTTTATTTTCCTCACTACACTTCTGTGAGGTAGATGGTATATTTTAAGATCAAAATAACTTAGGATGCTGAGACCCAGAGAGCCCAGTGGCACAGTTGTAAACTTGTTGGGGCTAGGATTTGAATCCAAGTTTTCTCATTGCAAGCCCAGGACTCTGCACTTGCCCAGATTGCTTCTAAGAAAGGATGTAACTTGATCCAAAGTCAAATGGTAGGTCTCGTGTTCCAGGAACCAGGACATGGTGGTCAGAGGCCTGAGGGGAAGGGGAGGTGGGGATAAATGGGGCAATGCTTTGGGGAGGGAGTGGGGGGAAGCCTAATCATTCCCTTCCAGAATTTTCTGACTATTCTTTCCTCATCTCCTTCCTTTCATGGCTGATACCTTCCCCCTCTCCCCAGGTTTCATTGTGATACCTGGGTCAGATCAACCATCACTAAGCTCACAGAAAGAGTTCCCAAGCAAAAGCCTCACTCAAGCAGGTTTATCTCAGATTCCCATGGCAGCAATGAACCCCCACAGACCACTAAACTCTTTGGGGAAGGGCCCTGTCAAGCTAAAGGAATTCAGAGGAGCAGCTATGAACTGAAGCAGAATGAAGTAAACAGGACTAAGAAAACAGTGTACACTGGAGGTGTCAAACATACGGCTGGCAGGTGGCACGAGGCCCACAGCACTCAAGAGTGTGGCCTAGGGGGGGCGGAGCCAAGATGGCGGCTGGAAAGCAGGGACTGGCATGAGCTCCCCGCCAAGTCCCTCCAAAAACCTATAAAAAAAAATGGCTCTGAATCAATTCTAGAGCTGCAGGACACACAAAATAGCAGAGGGAAGTAGGGCTCTAGCCCAAGACAGCCTGGATGGTCTCTGGGTAAGGCCTATCCTGCACAGAGCTGGGAACAGAGCAGAGCGCAGCATGGGCGGCGCAGACCAGCCAGACCAGGAGCCAGGTGGAGCGTGCCCTAGCACCCTGAATCAGTGAGCTGTGGCAGTTACCAGACTTCTCAACCCAGAAACACCAAAGACAACAGAGAAGGCTAGTGGGAAAAGCTGCTGGGGACAGAGTTTAAAAAGGAGTTTGTGGTTCAGCCACTGCCCCAGGGGCAGTGGAGGTGAGGCAGCTACAGAACTACAGCTGCAGTTGCTTCTGGCCCCAGGCCCACCTGGTGGGAGGAATTAAGTGGCTGATCAGAGCAGGAGTGCAGAGCCTGCTGAAGATCTAAGTTCAGTCCAGGTTGGGGGTTCTTGGGAAAGGAGGAGTGCTGGTGTGGCAGAGCTGGCACATCACCCCAGGCTTGGAACATAGAACTCTTTAGTCTACAAGCAGTCATACCCTGCTGAAAAACTCAAGGGTCAAGTAAGTTGGCTGGGAACATGGCCAGGCAGCAAAAATGCACCCAGATTCAGTCTCAGACTCTGGAATCTTTCTCTGGTGACAAGGAAGACCAAAACATACAGCCAGAAGAAGTCAAC
>CM053625.1:29535357-29559780 GCA_028646595.1 Phalanger gymnotis | reverse complement strand
AAGGGAAGAGGGAAGAGAATTTGGAACTCAAAGTTTTAAAAACAGATGTTCGAAAACAAACAAGAAAATATTTTTGCATGCAACTAGAAAATAAGATACACAGGCAATGGAGCATAGAAATTTATCTTGCCCTACAAGAAAGGAGGGGAAAAGGTGATGGGAGGGGAGTGGGGTGATAGAAGGGAGGGCTGACTGGGGAACAGAACAACCAGAATATATGCCATCTTTGAGTGGGGGGGAGGGTAGAAATGAGGAGAAAAGTAATTCAAACTCTTGTGAAAATCAATGCTGAAAACTAAATATATTAAATAAAATTTTTAAAAAAAGTGTGGCCTAAACCAGATTAAATAGAGGTGCAATAAACTAGACAAAATATTACCTTTTAAAACTAAGTCACTACATGGCTACAGGGATCCATATGAATAGACTGTTGTTCAGTCATTTCCAGTCCTGTTCCACTCTTCATAACCTCATTTGGGGTTTTCTTGGCAAAGATATTGGAGTGATTTGCCATTTCCTTCTCCAGCTCTGGAAACTGAGGGAAACAGTTGCACCATATAGAGATCACAACACAACTCAACATTAAACACTTACCGTGTGCAGGAAACGTGGAAAAAGCTTAACCAAGAGGGAGTCCTCACCCTCACTGAGTTTACAGTTGAAGCATCATTGTACAGGGGTTAGTGCTGGAATTGGAACAGGAAGACCTGGCGTTCAAATCCTGCATATTGACACTGTGACTATAGGCAAGTCACAACCGCTCAGCCTCAACTTCTTTATAAAATGTAGGTAATAGTACAGCTGAGACCAGATTAGTGTGAATAAGGAATCCCCCAGGAGGGGCCACATAATTCTATTTCTACTGGGCTGGACCCAATCATCATAATTACATAATTACAACTTTGAATAATGAGAACCCACTACCTTTGGAGGATTCATTATTCATACCAAGTAGGCCTTTGCTGCGTCCACACGCCCACTGAGGGAATCTCCTCCACTTCTGGGGCAGTTTTTCCCTATTTAAAATGTAAGCTCATTTAGGGTGGGGCCTTACCTTTCTTTTGGCTTGCATTGGCATCTCTAGCATTTAAATACAGGGCCTGGTTCACAGTAGGTGCTTAATAAATGCTTGATGCTTGCCATAATAGTATCTTAGAGGTTTGTGAGGCTCAAATAATGTAAACCTTAAAGTAGTATATAAATGTGAACTATTAAAAGGATAAGACATAAAATTAATTAATACTATAGGTAAGTCATGGGAAATATAAATGCATTAAAGAATGTAAAAAAAAAAAGCAGGAATTAAGGAAGTGAGTCATTACAATTAAGAGGAATTCTGGACTAGACCTGTGATTTCATTCGGTAGGGAACATCCTATTGAGGATTCTACCAATGCAGACTGGCAATCTTCCCTGCAATCACTGAGAGGTTACCCAGGGTCACTCATCCTGGGTCATCTCCAGTCGTCCTGATGAATATCTGGTCACTGGAGCCAGGTGGCTCTGGAGGAGAAAGCGAGGCTGGTGACCTTGCACAGCCCTCCCTCCTTCAAATCGAAGTCAACTGCTGGTCATGTCATCATTTCCCTGATGTCATGGTCCTCTTTGAGAATGAAGGACAAGCACAACAACCAGGGTCACACACCCGAGTATATTAGAACTAGCACTTGAATCTGGGTCTTCTTGATTTTAAGGCCAGTACGGCCTCAGGAGGTGGTGGCAAATGCTTGATAAGCCCTTGCAGAACCTAGTAGCCCTTTGTTGTGATGGAAAGAGCCAGAGACTGGGAGTCAGAATCCCTGGCTCTGCTGCGCACCCATGAGGACCAAGCTTGCTGGACCTCACTTCCCCACCCCTAAAATGAAGCAATTAGACAAGGTGAACCTTAAGACCCTTTCCTGCTTGAAGTTGCCTCAACTCTTGCATTCGTTCTTCTCGAAGCCATGCAGGATGTGGCCTGCAAGTCGAACCACCTACCCACCTTGACCATCACCTCCCCTCACACCCAGATGAGGTTGGCTAAGAGCCTGAGCACAAAGGTCAGGGAAGCAGCAGTGCCTTCCAGCTCCCAGTCCTGCCTCTAGCCCTTTGCCAGCCCCGGGGTCCTGCCTCCAACCCAGTCTCTGTAGCCATCATCCGGGAAGCAATCTCAGAGATGCAGCCTGGCACTGCTTTGGCAGGTGCTCAGCATCTACCCGCAGCTGTCATAGCATTGAAAACCCCGAAAACCAGCCAAACAAAATCCAAGATCAGAGCTGAGCTTCTTGAGAGAAGGGACTCCCATCCCCAGTGCCTCACAGTTGTTTAGTGAATGCAGCTTCATTCATTCCTCCAAACATACCTCTATCCTCTCTCCTCAGCCCCTGCTGGCACCTGACACCTTCTCCTCCCACTTGATGCCCAGTTTTCAAAACAAGGGTCTAACTTGTAAAGCAATTTTTATTGAAGTATTCTGAGGGAAATTTTCCATATTATAATAGTAAAAATAGTAAAGTTGAACATTATAAAAAAATGCCATGGACAGAGGTGAGGGGTGGGGGCGGGGGCGCAAGGGGTGCCCTGCGGCCGAAGCGTCTCATGCCTGCAGCACGTTTCATTTCATGGGGTTGGACGGTCGGGGAGTGGTGCATAAGCAAACTAGAAAGAATATAGCCTACGACGGAAGAGGCCGGCACTCGCTGGAAACATAGCGAGGTGTTGTTTGTGGAAAGTTACTAAGGTGATGTGGACGATGAAATGTGAGGAAGGGGAGGGGTGTGTGTTGGGGGGGGTGGGGTAGAGTAGCTCCTGTCCACGATACAGTTAACAAGATACCGCCCTGCCTTGTACTTTGACATCATATTCCTTTGAATACAGAGGAAAAATTCTAATTCAAGTCCTTTTGTTACACATAGCCCAAGGAAAAAAAAAACTTCTCTGAGACCAAACACGGCCTGGGCACAATTATAGGAGGTTACAGGGGGCTGTTTCCTACATACTCGCATCCAGGAACTCACCAACTACCCTCTGAAGGTAGCTGAGGAATTAGGAGGGGGGAGCTCAGTGCCAATATTTCTTTCACTGGAGGAATTCTGGTTGGGTGTGCATGGCCCACAAGCGGCATGAGGCCTGATGGGGGAGGGGAGGAGGTTGGCGGGGAGTTGGCGCCAACAGTTATCTAGTCCATAGATGCTTCCCATGATGACTGGGGATTACTTCCTATGCAGAACCTCGATTAGCCCCGCCTGAACCATCCCGCTCGCCGTGCATCTGGAGTTGTGGCCGCGACACTGGGTCTGCTGAGCACCTCACTGAGGCCATTAGCTTGGCTCCTGTTGGGAGTCGGTCTCTCTGCATTGGTGGTGAAGATCCACCCCCATCCCCCCACCCCACCCCGAGCTCTCCTTGGCCCTTGAAGCCTGTTCCATCTTGTTGCTGAGGTTAATTATTGCACTAGCGACAAATGTCTTTACATCTTTCTAAATCCATCCACCTGGGTGTTCTGAGTGCCGAGGCAACGTGGAGGTGAAAAAAAAAAGGCTAGATGAAATAAATAAAAAGATGAGGGGGATTTTTCTGTTTCAAACTGGCTGATATGTTGGACGTCTTATTCCTAAAATGAACAATTTTTTTTACGTGTTCTTTCCGACCCTTAGGTCCTGGTGGCATGAAAATGACTTAGTATCATAATTGCTTCGGTTCCTCTCAAAAACATATCAGAGAATTTCTCTTTTTCTTTTTTTTTTAAATACAAATCAATGGTGAGACTTCCTAGAAATTAAGCTAAAGCGTTGTACAAAGCAACGTCGTTCATGAGTCAGGTACACAGGAAGTTCCCTAGTGTCTGTTGAAGCCCGAGTCCCCCAGATGCAGTCCGTCCCTCCGTGTGTTTGCTTCAGAATGGATGCCCTTGGGGGCATCTCACGCCGTCCCACTGGCAGAGTATGAAAACTGAGGAAAGTGGGGCCGTCTCTCATTATCCACACACTCCATGTTGTCATCTGGAAAGGAGAGAGGACAGTGGAATAAGATGCTGAGTCTGAAGAATATGGGCATGAGTCATGACAAGCAGGCCACCTGGAGGTCTGCCGCCCTCGCTCCCTTGTGCCTCCTTTTAAACGTTCTCCTGTTCTTCCCTGGTCTTACCTCCTCTCCTTGTCACCCCTCTGCACCCCCAACCTTGCTTTTATAGCCTGGTGGGCAGCTAGGTGATGAAGCAGACAGAGCACTGGGTCTGGGGTCAGGAAGACCTGAGTTCAAATCAGGTTGTAGACACTTACTGACTGGATGATCCTGTCATTTAACTCCTTCCTGACTCAGTTTCCTCAAATGTAAAATGGACAATAACAGCGTTGTAAGGATCAAATCGGGTATTAAAGAAGTTAGCCTAGTGCCTGGCCCGTGGTAACCCCTTAAGAAATGCTTTCCCCCTTCCTTCTCCCTCTACAATTTCTCTTTTCCCCTTTCTTTCAGGCCAAATATGACCCAGGCTGAAAAGTTAAATGTCACAGACTCCAGTCCACAGAGATATCCAAAGGGGCCCTCACCACAGGGTAGACACAGAACAAGTTTGACAAGGAACCACCAAACTAGTCTGAATTCTACCACCTTTCCTTGAATCCTGGCTAGGAGTGTGTCAGGGCTTTAGGTATAAAGGATCTGCTATTCCCCTAACCAAAGAAACTAACAAACAGGGAAACTGAGGATCACAGATTTAGACCTGGAAGCAAAAGGAGAAGCCACATAGGCCAAGCCTCCTGTTCTATAGAGGTTCACAGAACGGACTGCCCAAGGTCACATGAGTGGCTTTCAAAGCAGCAGAGCTACAATTCAACCCAGATCTCCAAATTTAGTAGTGAGAGGGTCAGCAAAGACCACAGCAGCAAGTCCTGCTTACCCCCCCCGCAGAGCCGGTGTCAGGGCCTCCCAAGTTGACCAGACGCAGAACACACGTGGCCTGTAGGGCTCTATGTCCACAAGCAGCAAGAGGAAAGCGTTGTCTGAACACACCCAGGGTGGTCGGAAAGCTCCTGCAGCCCAGACCCCCAAATGTACAAGATTCTCTCCCTTCATTTTACAGGTGAACTCACCCAACGAGTTCACAATGCAGCCAAGACTAGAAGCCAGTTGCTTTTGACTCCCAAGGCCAAGCTGCTTTCCCCTAGGAGTGCCTGGTCCTCTTCTCCCAGAGGACTGCCCAGCTGATTCTACATCGGTCTTCCAGGGCTCAGAGCATTAAACTAGTGGTGCTTCTCAGGGCACTGTGAGGAGGAACACGAATGGTCAGCTTCTGCTCGTGTCACTCCATAGTGACAGCTCTCAGGAGACCCACAGAAGGCAGAGTCTGGCCTAGCCCCTAGTCTCTTCCTTCTCAGCTCAGAGCCTCAATTCTCACTGGGCCCTGATACCATCTCCTGGAGATCCACATGCCTCCCTCTGTTGCCTCCTCCAAGTCTTAGCTGACCCTCCACATGGATTGATTTGCTTTCTATTCACATATACTTATATACTTCCTGTCAATTTCTTGGTAGGTTCATATGCAGATAGTGAATGCATTTTGCTGTTATAGACTTGCTCTTCTCAATGTAGTTAGAAATATACAAAAAATATAAGTGACTTTGTGGATTTTTAACATTCTTCCTACTATTTTAATGTATTAGCAAATTGTTTCATTTTTCTGTTTTTTCTTACATGCTTTTTTGATTATACTGAGGAAAGGTATTTTTATTTCTATGCTTTTTAGCTTCTTAAGATAAATCTATACTCTATATTGTCTAATACTTTTACTGTATTTACTATTTACAACTTTAATGTTTGATATCAATATGATTATAATATGTAGTATAATTAATTATGGCATTATTATATAAGATACTGATAATATAACACTTCTGGAAAAAACTGGAATGATTTGTGGGGCACTTGGGAGCCACAGAAGAACTTCCCTGGAAGTAGAAGGCCTCCCTCATGAAATTCTGCCTCCAAGACTAGCTATAACTGCACATTAGTTGAGGGATGTGCCTAATACTAGTGACAGTTAGGATGGGAGAAGGTGGAAAACCAGATAATCCACTTGTAAAAACACCCTTTACTACCACTGCTTTTTTATATTTAGAACTAAAAAAACATCTGAAGGCAATAAAACTTTGAAGTCTAAAGAATTCCCTGCTGAGCAGGGGAATTGAGCTCAATTTGTCTTAAAAGAACAACTGTCTGGGAACAAAAGAGTCCTGCTCCCAGAGGGAGGAGAGCTGGCATCTATCTATTCCTTCCTGGGTGCTGCCACAAATTCACTCTGTGACCTTCAACAAAAACGTGCCTCTCTCTCAAGCTCGGTTCTCCACCTGTAAAATGAAGGGAGAGAATCTTTACATTTAGGGTTCTGGGCTGCAGATGCTTTCTGACCACCCTGGGAGTCTTTAAGACAACTCTTCCCTCTTGCTGCTTCTGGACATAGAGCCCTCAAGGCCACAGGCGTTCTGTGTCTGGTCAACCGGGGAGGCCCTGACACCGGCTCTGCTGGGTGCAGGTGTGACTTGCTGGCATGGCAAATTCCCTCACTCCCTTCTCAGGGTGGCCCTGTAGCTTTGGGCTCCACTCTCCTCTAAGAACCAGGACAGCCAAAAGTCCTCCATTGGGGGACCCTCTGAGGACCAGGAGGTGTCCGCCTGCTGGCCCAGTCTTTGAGAGGCTGGCTGATTTGGCCGGCCCTGCCTGGTGGTCCCTGCACGAGGCTTTGCTGGGAGTGGCGACTGGAGGGAGGAAGATGAGAAGAAGCAAGAGAGGTCACAAATTCCACCGGGCTTGGATACGACTCCAAACCCCATTCTGAGCCTCTCCAAACTCCAGTCTGAGGATGTCTTTCTCGAGTTTGGGAAAACAACTCAGAGTGAATTGAAATTTATAAAACTTCTACTGTTCTCTCTTCTCCTTCTCCTCTCTGGACCTCAGTTTCCCTGTCTGTAAAATAAGGAGGCTGGGCTATGTGAATGCGAGTTATTAGAACCTAAGTCAAGAGCCGGAAGGGACCTCAGAGGCCATCTAGTCCCCAAAGTAATAAGAGCTCTTCAATAAGCATTCATTAAATTCAATAAACATTTGTGAAGTACCTGCTAATGTGCCAGGCACTGTGCTTTCCCCTCAAAAGCCCTGTGAGGTTGGCAGTGGGTATCTTTAATATCCCATTTTACAAATGAAGATGCTGAGATTCAGAGGTAGGATATGACCTGTCCAAGGTCACACAGCTAAACAGGGCTGGAGCCAAGCTACAAATTCAGGTCTCCTCACTCCCAAGCCCAGGTGCTCTTTAGTCTCCCATTCTGCCTCCAGTGTCACTGCAACGATAGAACCCTTTGCCTGCATCTAAAGCATGGCTCAGTGCAGTCTCCAGGCAGACCTCCCAGATTGACCAGCCTTCTCTTCTCTCTCCTCGCCCTCCATTAAATAGATGAGCAGGCCTGGTCATCATTAGTCACCGGAGAGCTGAGTGGGGGATAAATCTGGGGATCGATAGGATTTCCTCAGTTTGCCCTGCCACGGGGGAGGGTGGAGCAGTCAGGCAGGAACACGGGTGAATTTAAATCCTTTCTTTCTGTCCTGCTTGAGGTCAAAGACATAGAATTAGCTGTGGAATGAAGACCAGAACTTAAAGAGACCCCGGGCCCTTAAGCAAGGGGAAGGAACGCTCGCTTTGGAGCCACATACTGGCTGAGACCCTTCAAAACCTGAGTCCCTCCTACCTTTCCAGTCTTCTTTTTTGGGAGGCATTCAAGGTTAAGTGACTTGCCCAGGTTCACACAGCTAGTAAATGTCTGAGGTCACATTTGAACTCAGGTCCTCCTGCCTCCAAGGCCAGCCACTGCGCTACCTAGCTGCCTCTTTCCAGTCTTCTTACACGTTATTCCCTGCCTCCACAAATGCTACAATCCAGTGTCACTGGCCTCCTTGCTGTTCCTTGAACACACCATTTCCAGACTGCAGCTGTTTTCTCTGGCTGTGCTCCATGCCTGGAATGCCCTCCTTCCTCCTCTCTGCCTCTTGGCTTCCTTCCAAGCCCAAGCTAAAATCCCACCTTCTACAAGAAGACTTTCAGGATTCCCCCTTAATCCTAGCACCTTCCTTCTGTTGACTGCCCCCAACACATCCCGTCTAAATCTGGTTTGTACATAGCTGTTTGCATGTTGTCTCCCCCGTCAGACTGAGAGGTCCTTGAGAGCCCTTAATATCCCCAGTGCTTGGCACAGTGACTGGCATACAGCCGGTGCTTAATAAATGCTCGTCGTTGAGATTTTAGACAATTCACTCAACTTTTCTGAGCTTCGTTTTATCCATCTGTAAAGCAACAACTACTACCACCACTGCTGCCACTACTATCACAACTACCACAACCACCACCACTACTATAGACGGTAACATTGTACCACTCAATACACAAGGTTACTCTAAGAAAACCCCCTTTGTAAAGCTATAAGGACTATAGAAATGGAAGCTATTCTTATTCTTCTTAAACACAGAATGTTAGAGGTAAAAGGGACCTTCCAAATACCATCCGGTCAGAGCCCCTCAACCTACAGAACAGTTAAGTAAGGCCCAGAGACAGGAAGTGACTCCCTTAAGACCACACAGCAAGTCCATGTCAGAGCCAGACGCTGAAGCTAAGATCTCCCGCTTCCTCGTTACGGGCTGCTCATTGCTGCTGTCCTACGTTACTTACACACCAGCCTAGACACAGAGGAAGCCTCTAACAGATGAAGAAGTGACAGCTTCTTCAAACGGACTACATCCACAACAGGGTCACTATTCACTCCAGAGCATCCCTTTTTAGGGGCTAACAACTCTTGGGGAAGAGCCATCAAAGCCAGCTCTTGAACCACCTAACCCCACTCACCCCAATAACCCCCAGCTTTTGTCTCCAGGCCTGGCTTCCATCTTCCCAGTTCCAGTCTCTGTCCCTCTAGCCCAGGGCTTTATCCTTCTAGTTCAGATTTCTACTCTCTCCTGTCCTGCCCAACCTCTAGTCTCTGCCTCCATCTCCCCCTTTTTCTGCTGAGTCCCAGGCTTCGCCTCTCCTAGTCCAAGCCTCTACCTCCCCATTTATTTCTGGCCTCTGCCCTCCCTACAACCCCTTTCCTCTCTAGTCTAGGCCTCTCATATAATGCTCCTCTCCTCCCACCTCCAAAGGCCAAGCCTCCATCTTCCCCCACGATCCACCAAGTCCGGCCCCAGCAGCTGCCGCTCCAAGCCCTGGCACTCACCTTGGTCAGGAGGCGTGATCGTGATCATCTGGGCTGTAAACTCCTCATCAAAATACCTGGTGTCTGTCTCAGATGTGACCTGCGGCTTAAATGGAGGCACCAGCTACCGAGAGAGATGGGAAAAAAGAAATGTGTGTGAATCCTCAGTTCTTAAAGCCACCTCTAACATGCTGGTTCTCTATCTGCTCTGACATATCCCTGGTGTCGGCTGCTCACCCATGGAAAGGGGACCTGAGAGTTAATGGCCTGGATAGAGACTGACTCATGCTTTTACCCTGGTTGTGGCGGATTTCTCTGGACTTCCTCAAAGTTCACCCAGGCAACATGACTCCTCTCCATCCCCTAGCTGAGTGCCTCCAGCCTTAGGGGGCTGACCACCTTTCCTACCCTGTGGGCTAAAAAGCCCACTAAGAAAATCAAGGCACTGTCTTCAGAAGGCCCCTATAAGGAAAGCGGAAGTGTTATGCAGAAGAAAGATCTTCGATTTCAAGCTGGAAGGGCACTTAGAGATCATTTGGTTCAATGTTGTTGCAGGCAAACTGGTACTCAGAGAGCCTAGGCTCACGAAGCTAGTAAGTGGCCAACCCAGGATCCAAGGCCAGCTCGTCTAATCCAGATTTAGTACTCACTAACCTAGGAACACTTGTTGGTATCCAAGCACAGTGTCTCAGGAGGACAGAACATGAAACAGATTTTTAATAAGGAGGGTTTGAAAAGGAAAAATCTAGGCCTTAGGACTTCCCAGAAGCTGCAGGAGAGCCTGGGGTGCTTGATACATGGAGGATGACAGAGAGGCTAGGGTAGTGCCAAAGACCTACTTCATTGACTTTTCTGGACACTGTCCTTGCTTCCTTTGGCCCCTGCCTCCAAGTCCTTGGCTCTAATAGAAACTGGGCTTTTGTGCCACATCCCCCGTGCGTCCCCTGCTGACCTTTCCAGCTCCCCTTTGTGTGTCACCTTTATGTGGTATCTTTTCCCATTAGATAGGTCCTTGAGAGCAGAGGCTGTCAGGCTGCCTTGTTCTGTATCCTTAGTAGGCACACAGTAGGCACTTCATAACTGCTTGCTCACCTGTTTCGATCTATCAGTCATAGGTGGCCAACTACAGGTGCAGCTGGGCCCAGACACTCTGTTTTGCACTCTTTCTCTCTGACCAGAGGACAGCTCAGTCAGGTGGGTAAAGGGCAAAGAGAGGTAAATGGTACCAAAGCCACCTACATCCACTCATTTGAGTATTAACTGGACAAGGTATTCTGGGGAGGTGACCGGGGGAGGGAGGGCCAAAAGGCCAGGGTGTTAATCCCGGCTTTGCCAGAATTTGTTCCTGGGCCTTTGGTGAGCCACTTTCCTTTTCAGAGCCTCAGCTTCTTTACCTGTTGAAGGAAGAGGCCAAACTAGGTATTTGTTTTATGCATGGAGGAAACTTCGGAAATCATCCAATCACTGTAATTATCTGAATGACTGCACCTTGAAGCTTCACCCAAAATTAGTAATAGGAACCAAGGAGGGTGTCAGCTTTGAAGCAGGGAGGAACTGGGGCAAGGCAGAAGAGGTGGAGGTGGGGAGAGTCTTCTCCTGAAATGAAAGGCAAGGTCAGGCCCAAAGACTCACTAGATGGGAAGGAAGCTGCTTATAGAGGAGCTGTGCTGGCTTCCCCAGCCAGATGAAGGTCAGTTCCAAAAGTTCTTTCACTTCTCTAAGACTTGGTTTCATCATGTGCAAAATGGGGATAATCTGTGAATAACCCACCTTATAGGGATGTTGTAATCAGTGCGCTTCATAAGTCTTAATATCCTCCAGAAAAGGGAGCCCTCATAATCACCCCGTATCTTCTTTGTATATACCTATGTATGTTCCTGTCCGCCCCATAAGAGAATGGAAGTTCTTTGAAGAAAAGGATTGTTTCACTTCTACCTTGGTATCCCAAGCTCAGTGCCTGGTATACAGCAAGTGCTTAATAGAGAAAAGTCAGGGATAGGATTGAATGAATCCAGGTCTCAAAAGTCTAGCACTCATTACTATACTATATTATACTGTAATGTTATGACATTATATGATACATGTAACATGACATGATATGGTGTAATATAATGTGTGTAATGGTAAGTAATGTACATGATGTAATATATGACATAACAGAATATATAACAGAAGAGAACGTAATATATAACAAGACATGACATAATATGTCATATGTGATATAATGATACAATATATGGCATGACATAAGCATAATAAAATATGCACTAAATAAGACAGTATATGTACAGTGCTTTACATACTTTAAAGTGCTATATACATGTTAGCTATTAGGTATTATGGTTATATTATTATTATACAATGAGTTGCTCTTATCTCTTATGCTCTATCTTATTATCTTATGCTCTTGCTAGAAATCCAAAAGTGGATTCTAGAAGTGCTCCTCAATTTATTTTCTTTACTTTAGCCTCAGCAAACTATCGCCCAAGGGCTAAATTCAAACCAGTTGCCTACTATTATACAGAGACAAGATGGTTTTTATATTTTTCAAGAAAACTTTATTCAAAAATTTATTTATTTTTAAGAAAACTTCATTTAAAAATTTAAAAACCATTCTTAGCTTATGGGTCTCATAGTTTTCTGATCTCCTTCTCTAGTTGATAATAATAACTCTACATTCATTTTCCTGCCAAGATGGCCACCTAAGTGGGAATCAGACCACCCATCTCCCACCCTGGAGTTAGCACCAGATTAAAAAATATTCAAGAAAACACAATGAGAAACTACAGTAAGTGACATTTTCCGCTCTAGAACTGCACATACACGCACACGCACGCACGCGCACACACTCACGCGCGCATGCACACACACATACACACACACACACACACACACACATCAGCCAGTAGCCCATGGACAATAGGGCAGGGCCCATCCTCAACCTCTAGCAGAGTCAGTGTCAGGGTCTCCCAGCTTGACCAGACACAAAACATATGTAACCTATAGGTTCTATGTCCAGAGGCAGCAATTGCCTTAAAGTCAACCAGGATGGTTCAGAAATCTCCTGCTGCCCTCAGACTGGGCCAGCTCAGGGGCTCTGAGGACCCTAACCCTGCTCTGAAATGCTAGAGAGGACCTGAAGATCCGTTGTTCTGAACCTCAAAGATCCTGAGGGGGCTGAATCCGAGGAGGTAGAGGTCAGTGCAAGAACCAAGAGGCCCAAGAAACAGAGCAGATCATCTTATTCAAAGGAGTAACAGGGCCTTGTCCCTGGCACAAAGCCCTAATTCAGGAACTAAAGCTGAAGAGATGAGTAAGTCATGGAAAACACCAAATGGCATAAAAAAATCACTGCAAAAGAACCAGGAGATCATTGTACACATAATTAGCAATATTGGAATGATGACCAACTGTGACTCAGTCATTACTCCGATCTATTCAATGATTCAAAACAATTCCAAAGGACTCATGATAAAAAAAATGCTATTCATCTCCAGAGAGAGCTGTTGAGCTCTGAATGTAAACTGAAGTAGAATTTTCTCCCTTTCACCATTTTTCTTTCCTTTGTTTTTGTCACATGGATGATATAAAAATATATTTCGCATGATTTCACATGTATAATTGATATCATATTGCTTGCTTTTTCAGCGAGTAGAAGGGAGAGGGAAAGAATTTAGAACTCGAAATAAAAAAGGAATGTTAAAAAGAAATAATAAAAATTTTTTCAAACTTAAAAAGAAATGACTGCAAATCTAAGTCCAAGAACTGCAAGCAGAGACTCCAAGGAAAAAAAATGAGATTTTCCACGAGGAATACATGAATACCTAGAAGAAATGAAGTAAGACGTTAAAAAAGGAAATGAGCTCTTGAGGAAAGAATTGGAAAGAGACTAAATAGGTCAGAAGAGAAAATAGTCATCTTTACCCAGGAAATGAAATTTCTGAAAAGCAGAATAGACCAAAGATTTCATGAAACAGCAAAAAATATTAGAACAAAATAGAAGAAAATGTAAGATTGTCTGATATTCAAAACAACTAACCTGGAAAAGAATTCAAGGAAAAAGAATTTAAGACTCACCAGACTGCTCCAAAACTGTGATTAAAAATAAAAAAAAAAAGCCAGGGCAGCTAGGTGGTGCAGTGAGTAGAGCACTGACCCTGGAGTCAGGAGGACCTGAGTTCAAATCCAGCCCTTGACACTTGACACCCTTACTAGCTGTGTGACCGTGGCCAAGTCAATTAACCCCAATTGCCCTGCCTTTCCCCCTGCAAAAAAAAAAAAAAAGCCTAGACATTCTATTTCAAGAAATCATAAATAAAACTACCCAAATCTATCAGAGCCAGAGAGCAAAGGTAGAGAAAATTCATTGATCACTTCCTGAAAGGAACCCCAAAGGGTAAAGTCTCAGGAATATCGTTGCCAAAATCCAAAGCCCCTTCACCTAAGAAGACACACTGTGATAAGCATCCAGAAAGAAGCAGTTCATGTACCGAGGAATTATGCAATGAGGCTCACACATGACCTGGCAGCTTCTAATAAAAACCAGAGGAGATCTTGGCATACAGTATTCCAAAAGGTAAAGAAAGATACAGGCTTACAGCCAAGAACAACTTAACCTGCAAAGCTGAGGATAATCCTACAGGGGGAAAAGCAGATCTTCCATGGAATAGAAGATCTGCAAGCATGCCTAATGAAATGCCTGACTGGAGCTAAGCAGGAATTCCGAAAAACAAACCCAAGAGTGCGGAGAAACCTAGAGAGGCAAATTCAGCTGAAACAATGTAGGACAACGGGAGTGCTCACATTCTAATGAGGGGACTAGAGAGACAAGTGTTCCTTCAGAACCTCGTCTTCAAAAGGCAAAAAGGAAGTATCTAGATAAGAAAAACTGAGGTCCTAGGAGGAGGTGTGCAGGGAGTGGTGGTGCAGGGAGGGGAAGGTTGGTTCTGTTCTGTGGATTTAAAAGAGCGAAGGGAAGGGCGTGTAAAAGCAAAAACACACTAGCGGAAAAAAGCAGAAAGGGAGTGGAGCTTGGCAGTATTCCTAACCGAGGTGCCTAAGAATCTATAAACATGAAGAAAAAGATGGGGGGACTAGGCATCAGGCGAGCCCCCCTCTTATCTGAAACTGACAAAGGAAGGTAAGAAAATAACACGGAGCCATGCACAGAATCTGGTGCAGACGTTCTTCAGACTCAATAGGTGGGGGGATGAAGGAAGGGGGTATTAAGTGGGAGCAAAATAGTGGGGAGGATAAAGTCATAAGCTAAATGAACTTCCTGATCCTAAAGGCAGGGATTTGGGAGGAGGAAGAAGGTGGGGGAGAAAAGAACAAGAATCTAAGGGGACACCTTGGGCTGCCTCTTAATGCAACTGGCAAACGGTTAAACAAACGGTAAATGTACAGGGATGTGATGGGATATTACCAAGCTGTAAGAAATGAAGAGTCCAGTGACCCGTTGCGGAGGACTCAGTTCTTCTCAGCAATGCCATGATCCAAGACAATTCCAAAGGACCCGTGATAAAAATGCTATCCACCCCCAGAGAAAGAATTGGTGGAGTCTGAACGCACATCGAAGCAGACTGTTTGCCATTTTCTTTATTCTTTTTGTGGTGTTTCTTGTCTTTGGTCTGTGTTTTCTTTCACAACATGACTAATATGGAAATATGTTTTGCACGATTGCACACGGATATCAAATTGCTCACTGTCTCAAAGAAGGGGGAGGGAAGGGGAGGAGGAAGAGAATTTGGAACTCAAATTTTTAAAAGATGAATGTTAAAAAAATCGTTTTTACATATCATTGGGAAAAAATGATAAAATATTATTTATAAAAAGCCCAAAGAGATGATTTTAGAGAATCTTGAGTAGTAACTAACACAGAATGAAGTAAGCAGAACCAAAAAAGAACATCGTATCTGATACTGAGTGAGAGGAACAGAACCTGGAGAACATCATACACAGTTACAGCCACACTGTGCGATGACTGACTTTGACAGACTCGGATCTTCTCAGCAACACAAGGATCTGAGACAACTCCAAAAGCCTCAGGACGGAAAATGACATCCACATCTAGAGAAAGCACTCTGGAATCTGGATGCAGAGTGAAGCAGACTATTTGCTCTTTCTTGTTTTGTTTTTTTCTTTCTCGTGGCTCCTCTCATTTGTTCTAATTCTTCTCTACTACGTGACTAATGTGAAAATGTTTAACATGAATGATATGTAGAGCCTAGATCGGATTGCACACCGTCTTGGGGAGAGATGGAGGGGAGGGAGGTGGAGAAAATTTAAAACTTATAGAATTAAATACTGAAAACTATAAATTAATTCATATTAAAAAACATATCATAAAGAAAAACAATGGAGAGAATGAAGAACCCTGATCAAAGGCAGCTAGGTAGCACAGTGGTTAGAGCACTGGGCCTGAAGTCAGGAAAACCTGAGTTCCAAATCAGCCTGAGATGCTTATTAGCTGTGTGACCCTGGGTGAGTCACTTACCTTTTGTTTGCCTCACTCCTCCCAAAGTTGTGATGATCAAAAGATATAATAATTATAAAGCCCTTGGCACATTGTCCAGCATACATTAAGCACCATATGAATGTTAGCTGCTGTTAGTATCAAGGCAGTGACTAGCCATGTCTCCAAAGGATCCATGATGAAACAATGGATACAAGGTATAGAGGCATACGTCATTAGACATGGCCACTTTGTGGATTTGTTTTGCTTGGCTATGCTATTTTTTTTATTAGTCCCCGTCGTCGTCGTGTGTCTCCCCACTCCCCCACCCCCGGCTTCTTTTTCTTTCTTGAAGTTAACGGGGGAGGATATAGCAACAATAATGCAAAAAAAAAAAAAGAAAAAGAAAAAGAAGGGTATTGTAACATTTTTTAAAATGCACAAAAGAGAACAGAAGGAAACAGACAAAAACAGGAGAGCTCTGAAACAGTCACATATAAAATTAATTGTGTACTTTATTTTTAAAAAGCAAACTGCGAAATGGAGATTCGTGGTTTCAGATATACTCCTTTTTTCTGTTGAGCTGTGTGTTGTAAAATGCTCTTTTTTTGGTGTTTAAGTTCAGAATTTAAAAAAGAAAAAAAAAGGACATTTAAAGAAAAACTCCACTTTTGTTTCAAGTAGCTAGGGGAATGACTAGGTATCCACACTCAAGCTAGGAGAACCTAGGTGAATTAAAAAACTCCACTGGCTAGGCTGGGCTGGTACTGGTAGAAGGAGAGAGGGCTGCAAGGCCCCCCCTTGCCATCCCCAGGATCCCCACTCAGGGGTCAGTGAGGAAGCCAGGAGAAGCTAGGAAGAAGATGGAGGCTGATGAGTTGCCTTCCCTCTAGGATGCAGGTAGCCTCTGGGGACCACATGGGCTGGAGGGAAACAAAAGAAGGGCCTGAGCCAACTCTGGAGGAGGGAATGGCCAGTGTGTCTCCCTGCTAGGGCCTGGGGAACGGCAGTGGGGGAAGGTTGCGCCTCCTCAACAGAAGACACAGGAAACGAAACAAGCTTGTTACCAGGAATTGAGGACAGGTGAAGCATTTCTGAGTAAGGACCTTTGTCCCAGCAGAAGGGCAGCTGCTTGCCCAGGGTCCCACGGCAGTATGCATGACCCAGGAGCTGGTGCTCCAGAGCTGAAGAACAGATAAAGCCAAAGATACATGCCCCGTGCCAGGTGCCACAGTGATGTGTCAGCAAATTGAGCACCTAGCACCCACCGACCACCCACATGTGCCTAGCTGGGTCTTTGCCTTAGGGAGCTACAAGGGATGTACATGTCATTGTCTTGGGCAGGGAATGAATGACCACTTGCTGGCTATGTCATAGTGGGGGAGAGGGGTTTCCTTTATATACAGGTCATCCCTTGCAACCCACAAATTGTTTGATTCCTAAACGGGAAAGACAGGATCACTAAGAGACAGAACATGTCACCCACGCTGCCTGCCTTCTCAATGGGTGGGGGAGGGGTAAGAGGGAAGGAGAGAATTTGGAACTCCAAAAAGACAAACCCCCCCACAATAAATATGGGCCTAAAATTTTTAAATAAATGGGAAAAAACTGATAAATAAAATTTATTTTACATATATACATATACACATATATTTATTTGTTTGCTTATTTTATTCTCTGGGCCCAGAGAAGAGACAGCCTATTATGGAAATAAGAGCAGTAACCGGTCTCATGAGTGATGGTCAACATTTTGAACCCTTTACAATTTATAATGCACTTAAAATGCACGCTCTCATCTATTCACAGAAGCTCTGTAAAGGATATACTACAAATATTACTCTCATTTTGCAGAGGAAGAAACTGATGCTCGTGATAAAGTGTCAGGAGGCAGGATTTGAATCCAAGTCTCCCCTGATTCCAAGGCTAAGGATATCTGCACTTCAGATTTCTCAGTCATAAAACAAGAAGGTTTCCAGGGATGGCGAACCTGCAGGCACTGAGGCCCCACGTGGCCCTCTAGGTCCTCAAGTGCAGCCCTTGGACTGACTTAAAAATGGATTCAGTCCAAGGGCCACACTTGAGGACCTAGAGGGCCACATGTTCCCCACCCCGGGAACCAGATAACTTCTAAGGACCTCCTCTCTCCTCTACCTCTAAATCCAATGAGCCTATGAACTTTTGCTGATGACAGAGACAGAGACAGACAGAGGCAGAGAGAGAGGGGGGAAGGGGGCTTTTTTTTGTTGTTGTTGAATACAAGCAGGGTCTGATGCTCAGGAGGAAATGCCAGGATAAAATGCTTCCCTCGCCCCCGGCTTCCTACAACCTCCGGAGCCTCCTTGGTTTGTACGATGAAACAGAAGGAAAGGGGAAAGTATCAAGGGCCTCTTGGCCGAGCTGTTGGCAGGCACCCAAGCCAGGGCAGAGGCCAGGAACGGGTGCCTCAAGCCCTGCCAACAGCCCTGCCAAGCCTTGAAGCCCCTCATTCTGCTTTCCAATGGGGAAATAGGACGCTAAAGGCAGGCAGCTCCCACAGCCTAATCTCAATTTAGCAACAGTGGAGTCACAGACTGTGGCCACGGTAGAAAGAGTCTGCACTTGGAGCCAAGAAAGCCTTAGTTCAGATCTCTCTTCAGACACTGAGCAAGGCTTAACATGCATCTGCCTCAGTTTCCTCATATGTTAATAAAAGAGGGATAATAATAGCACCTACCCCTCAGGGCTATTGTGACGATAAGAGAACTCTGTAAAGCATCTTATAAATGGTAAAGCACTACGTAAATGGCAGTTCTTACTATTTAGTATCATTATTATTAGGGTCACCGAATCATACAACTTGAGAAGAGACCTCGGAGGCCTGCTCTTTCACCTTCCACATGAGCAGGAATCCCCACCATATCCACACCCACAACAACCCCCACAAGCGGTTATTCAGCCTCGACTTGAGTATTTCTAGGGATGGAAAACTCAGCACTTCCCTGAAGTCCCATTCTACGTTGAAATGGCTCCAATGCCTGCTGGGAATCCTCCGGGAAGAGAAGCCCAGAGTGACCCGGGCCTCACTTCACAGCCCCACCTTCCTTGCCTCCTGGGAACCCACCTTTTTTTCATAGACGTCTTGCCATACAATGCCAGCAAAAAATTTGTGCTGCATTATCTCTTTTGCATCGTCTGGTCCCCCACCTAACCTGCAGAAACAGAGAGAGAAAGGGGGGAGGGGGAGAAAAGAAAGGACAAAGTTACTTTCAAATCAACCACAATGATGAATCGATCCCCTGCAGGGTCTCTCATGAAGCATTCTGGAGGCAGAACCAAAAGCTGTTGCAGCTGGAAGGACCTTAGAGGCCACAGGTAAGTACTCTGGGGACCTCGGGGGAAAAGTGACCACCAAGATCACACAGGCAAAAAGCAGCAGAGCTAAGCCTGAAAGAAAGGCCTTATGACCTCTAAGTCTAGGGCTCCTTTTTTTTTTTTTTAATCACTTATTTTTATCGATAACTTTTGTTTTTATGTCAAACATATGTGTCTGAAAATCTCTATTTCCATACTGTTGTTAAGTTGTATCCTACTCTTGGTGACCCCATTTGGGGCTTTCTTGGCAAAGGTACTGGAGTGGTTTTGCCATTTCCTTCTCCAGCTCATTTTACAGATGAGGAAACTGAGGCCAACGGGATTAAGTGACTTGCCCCCCAGGGTCACACAACTAGTAAATATCTGAGGCCACATTTGAACTCAGGTCTTCCTGACTCCAGACTCTACACTGTGCCACCGAGCTGCCCCCCCAACTCGCACACATGCATGTGTGTACGTGTATATATGTGTGTGTATATATATATATGTACATACACATACATGTGTGTATGTATGTGCCTTCCCCCCCTCCTACCCAACTAACCATCCATGTAACAAAGTTTAGTTTTCAACATTCACTTCCATAAGTTTTAAATTTTCTCCCCCTCCCTCCCCAAGACGGCATGCAATCTGATATGGGCTCTACACATACATTCCTACTAAACACATTTTCACATTAGTCATGTTGCATAGAAGAAATACTCCAAAAGAAATTCCCCGAAAAGCAGGTCAACAAAACTAACACAGTAATTTAATCATTTTAATTTGTGAAATATATTTTTCATGTTGCAGTATAAGTGAAAGGACTCCAATACGGAATCACTTAGGCTAAGTGGTCCTGATGACCATCAATATATAAACAATAATAGAGAGCTTGTACTGCTCCACTGTCCTGACTCACTCTAACCTTACATCAAATATGGAAATGATCAGGGCTTCTAAGCTTCAGCAGACTGCCGTGATACCCATTTCTGGGGTGCCTGCTAACACGTTCAGACCCTCGCCCAATTTCTGGTCCAAATTAGGAAACTCCCCCAGCCAAGTCTGATATCAAAAAGCAACCCGGGTAATTTCCCAACCACATCAAGTCCCGATTAAGAATTCCCCATCCCCTACCTGGCATTCTTTGTTTTCAATCAAGCCTATTTTTAAGGTATAAAACTTTTCTGCTCAGACCACTCAATGAAGGTGTATTCTCAGTGAGATCTCGCCACAGTACACATCTCCCTCACATTGCCGGTAACCCTGGCCTTGCACAGCCGAGCCTCTGTCTGTCCATATTGCTATATTAGTATGTATGTGTGGTTTTATTTGTGTGGGCTTGCTGTGCTGCAGTCATAAATCTCACGCCTGCAAGTACCTGTTTTCTGTAAATCTTCCAACCTGGGGCTTTGCTCTAGCCAATAGAGCAATCAACCATACTACCATGCCGAAGTGGGAGTCACAGAAACTGAGTTTGAACCCTGGCTCTGCCACTTTGTACCTATGTGACTGTGGGCAAGTTACTTGACCTTATTTTCAACTTTCGCCTCAGTTTTCTCATTGATAAAATGAGAGGGTTGGACGGATGGTCTCTAAGGCCATCTTTCCTAGAGTTCAAGCTTACCTGATTCTATGAACTGTATAAGAGAACCACGAGTCATTTCCATATCCACAAACCCCCAGACAAGCGGTAAAGGAAAAGGATATATTTTTCCAACTTCTAGAGTCAAGCTTTGTGTTGTTTCCTTTTTTTTTCTTCTTTCCCTTTACACTGTTACAGTCATTGCATATTGTTTCTGTGCTACTTAATTTTGCATCAGTTCATAAAAATCTTCCTGTGCTTCTCTGCATTCTCCATTATGTTTGTTTTCCTTGAAGCTATTACATTGATGAATCACAATTCTCTGTCACAGTCAAGTTAAAGATTTCCACATTGGTCATGTCTAAAAATACATGTTTTATCCTGCATCTTGACTCTAACCTCTCTCAGCATGTTTTAACATTGGCCCTCTGGAATTGTGTTGGGTTCACTGCACTGAGCAGTTCTCAAGTCTTTCAAAGTTGTTGGTACTGACAATGCTGTTGCTTATCTCGTTTCATTTTACAGTATGATAAATTGTCCTCCTAGTTCTGTTCACTTTAGTCTGCATCAGATCACATAAATCTTCTCAGGTTTCTTTTTTCACCTGAAATCATTCTTTTTGTCCTTTTTTACAGTACAACAGTATTCCACTTTACTTATATAATATGTTCAGTCATTCCCCAACTAATGGGTACCTGCTTAGTTTTCAATTCTTTGCCACCAGAAAAAGAGCTGCTATTAATATTTTTGTACATGTTGATCCTCTCCTCCTTTCTTTTATCTCTTTGGAGCATAGGCCCTAGTACTGGTTAAAAGGGTCAAAGGGTATATACATTTTAGTGACTTTTGGAGCGTGGTTCCTAACTGCTTTTCAGAATAGCTGAACCAATTCACAGCTCCACCAATAATGCAGTAGGGATGTCTGTTTTCTCAAGGTCCCTCCAACATTTGTCATTTTTCTTTTTTTATTCATCAGCTTTGCCACTCTGATGGGTTGCTTTAATTTATGTTTCTTTAATTATTAGTGATTTGGAGAATTTTTTCACATGACTGTTAATAACTTCAATTTCTTCCTTTGAAAACTGCCTATGTGGGGCAGCTAAGTGGCATGTGAGTAAAGCACCAGCCTTGGAGTCAGGAGGACCTGTGCTCAAATCCAGCCTCAGCCACTTTACACATTTACTAGCTGTGTGACCTTGGGCAATTCACTTAACCCCAACTGCCTTGCCTTCCCCCCTCCAAAAAAACAAACAAACAAAAAAAGAAAACTGCCTGTGCATTACCTCAGACCACCTGTCAGTTGGTTAATGGTTCTTTTAGCTCCTTTCCTACCACAACCACAGAATGTTTGTGTGGACACCAACGGAGCATGCAGAATCACTAGAAGAATATCGATATTCATTTCTGATAGACAGGAGGCAATTTATTTTTCATACAGTTGGAAAATAATTACATGGGAGTACCAGATGTGACATTCAAATATGTAAGTAGGTTGACAAACTGGTAGAAGACAATGGCCTAACGAGACAATTTAATCCTCAAAGGAAACCCTTTGGACTCAGGTTTGGCATGACAAAGGTCAAATGTAAGTTTCTGACAGGTCAATTTTTCATTCTCTGGCTAAGTCTTCCCTTTTCACTATCCTACTGTCCCAGAGTCCTCAGGTAAAAAATCTTCCTTTGATCAATTCTGACCTAAGGGCTGGGAAGCTCAATAGTCAAGGAAATAAGTAGGACCTAGGCCAGGAGGGTGGGAGGTATCTGAGGAAGGCTCTCCATTTTTGTATCTCCGGCTTTAAACATGCTTGTGGGTTGTATATTTCTCTTTGTTTTATGGGATGTCCTAACAAAAATGATTTCTCTCCTAGTGGTCAGCCTGCTGGTGACGAGCCTCTCCCCAGTCCCTGACACTGATCCTCAGGAGGGCAGCCACGATCTCTTGCTACACATGCAGCCTTTCCAGCTTGTCAGAATGTGCTTGGCTGACAAGGCCTTCAAGAGCCCAGGGTCACTTCTGTGTCACGGTAAGGCCTAGAAGTAGGACTCGGTGGAGTTAACAAACGTAAAGTTAGGGCAGCTAGGTGGTACAGTGGACAGGGCGCCGGGCTTGGGGTCAGAGAGACCCGAGTTCAAATGAAGCCTCAGACACTATCTGTGTGATCCAGTGCAAAAACTCTGACTCAATTTCTTCATCTGTACAATGGAGACATAAAGAGCACCTTCCTCGAGGGATTGTTGGGCTGACCAAATGAGATAAGAAGTGTAAAGTGCTTGGCACACAGTAGGTGTTATGTAAATGTTGGGGGGGGGGGGAATGAGATAATAATTATCAAGCTTAGCGCATTATCTGGAATAAAGTAAGTTGGGGTAGATGGGTGGTGCAGTGGATAGAGCTCTGGGCCTGGAGTCAGGAAGACCTGAGTTGAAATCAGACACTCGTGTGACCCTGGAGAAGTCACTTAACCTCTATTTACTTCAGTTTCCTAATCTGTAAAAAATGGGGCTGATAATAAAAGCACCTACCTCACAGGAAAGTCGTGAGGCCCAAATGAGATAGTAATTATGAAGCACTAAGCACGATGCCTGGCACACAGGAAGCGCTATGTGAATGATAGCTATTATCATTAGAATTCCGCTGCTAGTGCTCAGATATTTGTAATAATTAACCCTTGTAAGGAACGCGAATTGCTCTACCTATGCCATCTCATTTGACAGGAAGACACGGAGATGAGTGGCACAGTTTTGGGTAGGGGTGGATGGATTCTGAGTTGTGTCAGTGGAATCAAGCATGTGCTAGAGGAGATGATGACTGTGTTGTGAAGGAAGAGCTGGGTCTCTTTCTTCCAGTTACATGGGGAGAGCCAGAAGGTTCATCGATTTAGAGCTAGAAGGTGCCTTTGAGGTCATCCAGTCCAACTTTTGAATTTTTCTAATGGAGAATGAATCGTGAGGACCAGAGTGTTAAAAATGACTTGCCCAGTCACCCAGGTTATAAGTAGCAGCCAGGATTTGAACTTGAAGTTTCAGATTCCAAATCCAGTGCTTTCCCCCTGTATCATATTTTTCTCTGTTTTTTTTTTTTAATTTATTGATGAGCAGGTGAACTTTAGAAAAATCTGGAAAGGGGGGGCAGAGCCAAGATGGCAGCTGGAGGGCAGGGACTGGCATGAGCTCCCCGCCAAGTCCCTCCAAAAACCTATAAAAAATGGCTCTGAACCAATTCTAGAGCTGCAGGACACACAAAATAGCAGAAGAAAGCAGGTCTCCAGCCCTGGACAGCCTGGATGGTCTCTGGGTGGGGTCTATCCCACACTGAGCTGGGAGCTGAGCAGAGCAGAGCAGAGCCCAGCATGGGCGGCGCAAACCAACCAGACCAGGAGCCGGGTGGAACATGCCCTAGCACCCTAAATCAGGGAGCTGTGATAGTTGCCAGACTTCTCAACCCACAAACACCAAAGACAACAGAGAAGGTTAGTGGAAAAAGATGCTGGGGACAGAGTGCAAAAAGGAGTTTGTGGTTCAGCCACTGCCCCAGGGGCAGTGGAGGTGGGCCAGCTACAGCTGCAGTTGCTTCTGGCCCCAGGCCCACCTGGTAGGAGGAATTAAGTGGCAGGATCAGAGCAGGAGTGCAGAGCCTGCTGAAGATCTAAGTCCAGTCCAGGTTGGGGGTTCTTTGGGGAAGGAGGAGTGCTGGTGTGGCAGAGCTGGAGCATCCCCTGAGGCTTGGAACATTGAACTCTTTAGTCTACAAGCAGTCATACCCCGCTGAAAAACTCAAGGGTCAAGTAAGTTGGCTGGGAACATGGCCAGGCAGCAAAAATGCACCCAGATTCAGTCTCAGACT
>CM053625.1:29510885-29534857 GCA_028646595.1 Phalanger gymnotis | reverse complement strand
GCAACTAGGAAATAAGATACACAGGCAATGGGGCATAGAAATTTATCTTGTCCTACAAGAAAGGAAGGGAAAAGGCAGATGGGAGGGGAGTGGGGTGATAGAAGGGAGGGCTGACTGGGGAACGGGGCAACTGGAATATATGCCATCTTGGAGTGGAGGGTAGAAATGGGGAGAAAAGTTGTAATTCAAACCCTTGTGAAAATCAATGCTGAAAACTAAATATATTAAACAAAAAAAAAAAAAAGAAAAGAAAAAAAACAGAAATAAAAAAAAATCTGGAAAGACTTGTATGAACAGATGCTGATTGAAGTGAGCAGAATCAGGAAAATACTGTACACGGTAACGGCCACATTGTGAAATGACTGACTTTGAGAGACTTGGCTCTTCTCAGCAACGCAAGGTTCTAAGACAACTCCAAAAGACTCATGATGGAAAAGGCTATCTACACCAGAGAAAGCACTTTGGAGTCTGAATGCAAATTGAAAAAAACTATTTGCTTTCTCTCTTTTTTTCCTTCTTTCTCGTGATTCATTCCATTGGTTCTAATTCCTCTTTACAACTTGACTATTATGAAAATATGTTTAATGTGAAGGTATCTGTAGAGCCTATATCGGATTACATGCTATCTTGGGGGAAGGGGGGAAAAGAGGGAGGGGAAGACAATTTAGAACTCAAAAACTTGTGGAACAAAGTGTTGTAAACTAAAATACAAATCAATTTAAACGGAGGCATACTATTTGCTCTCTCTTTTTGGTTGTTGTTTGTTTTTTCTTTCTTGTGGTTCCTCCCATTGGTCTTAATTCTTCTTTACAACATGACTAGTGTGAAAATGCCTAATATGAACGTATGTGCAGAGCCTACATCAGATTGCATGCCATCTTGGGGACAGGAGAGGGAAGGGAGGAGGAGAAAATTTAAAACTCAAAAGCTTATGGAAGTGAATGTTGAAGACTAAAAATTAATTAATAAAATTTTTTAAAAATTTCTTTCCTGATTTTTTTACAGATTCTCTCCTTCCTTCCCCATCTATTGAGGAGGCAAGAAATGTGATGCCCATTAGTGCATCATATACTGAAATCAAAGTTTTGAAGAGGTGGCCTTACATCTTAGACAGTTTTAGTCAAAGACTCACTTCGTCTCCCCTTTGGGCTTTGAGGTGCAGTGGGTCAGAGTAAGGGGACAGAAAAGAACCTGTGGGCAAGTAGGGAAAGGGGTCCCCAGCAGGACGGCAACTATCCCTTTGCAGAAAGGACAGAACCACGATGAACAAATGGACTCTCCCACCAAAGAAAATAATTTTATTCCTGATCATCAGGTTCTTAGGGCAGAGGCACAGACAACTCATTCCCCCACTCCCAGATCCCCCATGATATCCCCTCCATTCTGTTTAGAGACACAACATGGTACGGTATATACACTAAACGTGGAGCTGCAAACGCCTGGGTGTGTGGGCAGGTTCCAAAGCTCATCAGTAAGGAGGCCCTATAGGTAAAAAAACACTTTTGAGCTTCGAGCCTCACTTCCTCATCTGTAAACTGGGCAAATCTCCACCTTCCCTATTTCCCAAAGATAGTAAGGTATTTTCTGGGTATTAAGTTCTGTGCCACTGGGAAGAGTTATCACCATTTGGGATCTGCAGATGCTGGAAATTACCAGGAGAAGAGAATGAGCTAGAATATACTGCCTGCCCCCCACCCTGCCCCCTCACCAAAGCCAAGGCCAAAGGACCACAGAATCTCAGGGCTGAAAGGAAGCTCAGAGGCTGCCTGATCTAACACGTGCAAAAGGGATGCCCTCTCCACTGCCTCCATAAACAGTCACATCATCTGGAGAACTGTAAACTCTCTTCCACACAACAGCCTTTCAGTCACTTGAAGACAGAGATGACAAAGGTGAAACAATCTCTGCCCTCAAGGAATTTGTCTCTAGTTCTCTTTTTTTTTTTTTGGAGGGGGGAAGGCAAGGCAATTGGGGTTAAGTGACTTGCCCAAGATCGCACAGCTAGTAAATGTCAAGGGTCTGAGGCCACATTTGAACTCAGGTCCTCCTGACTCCAGGGAGGCTGTCCCTAGTCTTTCAACTGAGCTCCATTAAACACAGTTCTCAGGCTTCCAAATGGCTTAGTCACCTCTTTCTGGACATTCCAGCTTGTCAATGTGCCTCCTTCAATATGATGCCCAGGACCAGACACAGAGTTTTAGGTGGGTCTGGCCAGAGTAGGAAACAACGGGACTTTCACCTCACTCCATCTGGAAATGGCCTTAGTTTCTCTGGCTCCAAATTACACTGCTGGGGAGTCACAATGAACAAGATGTTTTCCTTCCACATATTTATTATTATTCAGCCATGTCCTTGCCCATCTTGTACCTAAATTAAGAAAATTAACTGTACTGAAGAATTTTATATTTATTCTTAAATTCAATTTTTCATATCACGTAGATCTGCTAATGGGTCAAACATGGACCAGCCCCATAGCAACTGAGAAAGCCAAGATAGGCTGTAATCTGGACCAGTGGGTGGAGCTCCCAGACCGCCGAGGTCACAGATCCCACATATCCCACTAGACTCAATCTTGTTTGCTTTGGTCCACTCTTCTAAAGGGGTCTTAATTCTTCCAGGAGTGCCAATGGAATTCTCTCACTCTCTTTTTCTAGGTGAAGAAACAACAAAGAAAAGACAGGTCCTCCTTCTAGGCGAGGGGTGGGGAACACGTGACTCTGATCAGGGGATGCTAAGGGCCATGAATCATATTAGAAGGGGGACTGTCACTCTGGATGCAAACTGTTCCCGTGGCTCTTCTCTGTGGCAACCCAGCAAAGCAGGCCAGGGGAGGCAGCTGGCTCATCTCCTCTGGAGGATGCTCCCCACAGCAGCTGCTAGGCCAGGAACTCCTACACCAGCAGAACATAGCCGCCACCTTGGGCCCCACACAGCAGTTTCCCAGCAAGCTCTCGGGACATAAGTGGTGGCGTGGGGAGGGGCAGTTCCGACCAAGGACACCAGACTCTGGACCAAGGAGAAGTTGGCCCAGAGGTCACTGGCACAGGCAGAGAGAAACTTCCATCTCAACTTCTATCTGGTTAACCAAGAGAAAGCAGAAACTACCCCAGGCTCCTGTCTTCTCACACAACGACCCTTGCTGTGTCTCAATCCCAAGGGCGGAAGTGGCTTAATTAGGCAAAACACCCAGGTGAATGTTAATTTCAGGGGGAAATGGTGGAGAGAACCCTGGGCTGAGACACAGGATTCCTAGGCTTTCATCTGAGCTTTGTTACTTTGTTACTCCTTTCTTATGTGAGCAGATAACTAGATGTTCAAGGGATGGCTACCTGCTAGCATTTGGATGGATAGAGCGCTGGACCAGGATTCAGGAAGATCTGAGTTCAAATCTGGCCTTATTTACTTATTGGCTGTGTGACCCTAAGCAAACCACTGAATCTCTATCTGCCTCAATTTCTTCATCTGGAAAAACAGGTGGCTAGGTAGCGCCATAGAGCACAGAGTGCTAGGCCTAGAGTCAGGAGACTCATCTTCCCGAGTTCAAATCTGACCCCAGACAACTACTAGCTGTGTGACCCTGGGAAAGTCACTTCACCCTGTTTGCCTCAGTTTCCTCATCTGTAAAATGAGCTGGAGAAGGAAATGGCAAACCAGTCCAGTGTCCTTGCCAAGAAAATCCCAAAAGGGGTCACGAAGAGTCAGATACGACGGAAATGACACAACAAACCAAGGCCCTCCAAAATTAAGTGATTAGCCCCAGGTCACACATGGGATTCAATCCCTGGGCACCTAACTTCAAATCCAATGCCCTTTTCACCACACTCAATGAGCTAGCAGCCCCAAGGGCTCTTTTCCAGCTCTGAGATTCTGGCCACAGGTTTAAAAAGTCCATGGTCAACCTCCAGGTTAGCCTCATCTAATAAACCAGCCGTGTCACCGAGGCAGTATATGTAAATTGGAATTCTGCAAACAAAACCAATACAAGGAAGATTCATAATCTAACATGGGAGCTTCGTGTTTTGGCCTGCCATAAATTCTTCCTGCAAGAAGACCTAAAGTCCCTGTCTGCTTAGCCTCTTCTCCCCAAATCCCCCAGGCTCTCTTCCTACCTACACCCAATTCATCCTTTATTACATTGTTTCTTCTATACTTCAAAGAGCCGATTACTTCGGGGTTGGCACCCTCTCCATCAACGGCTCACAAGCTCACTGTGTAAGGTTAGCAGGCTACCTTCTAGGGTGGCTGTGGCCAAAAACCCTCAGGACGCTGGGGTTAACCTGCTGATAATGAGCCTTCCCAACCTGGCTTATCTGGGTCCTTGGTCAAGAGACGAAAGGCCCATATTTAAAACCTTTCTAGCTTAGGTGATTTGACTTTCTACTCTCCTGGAACAACCTCTGAGAACCCAGTGGCTCCTTCCTCCATGCCTGAAGAATCAAAGCAGGATTTATTTTTATTACTAATTATAGATGCAATTATAGAGCAAGCGCTCCCCGAGGGTAGGGAGGACTACCAGCTGGGCCAGGGCCGTTTCTCAGGGCACCGGCTGGGTACCCTGTAGGGGCAGACCCAGCTTGGACAGTAGGAGAGGACTCCTTAGAAGACATGCTCAGAATGCTTCCGGGGTAAAAGGGAGATGCTTCCTCCCTCCCTTGAGATGGGGCCTTCCTGTGTGACCTTGGGCAATCCTAGAGACTCTGCCCTTCTAAAGTTCACAGAGGATTGATTTCTGGGAATGCAGGGGAGCTCAAAAACCACAGCGCCAAGTTTGATCTTGCCTTCCAGATCCTTAGAATATGGTCCAGGAGAGATCCTGACTTGGAATCAGGAGATAGGAGTTCAAATCCCAGCTCCAACACTCACTCATTGCAAGTATTGAAGACCTCAGCCAAGCTGTCATACTCATCTGGAGCAAACAGAATTATATTTCACTTCCTGCCCTCAAAGAGCCATCATGAGGAAAGCATCTTATAAACCAGAAAGTACTACAGAAATGCAAACGACTGCTATTATTACTGACCAGAGCTGCCGATAACGGAGAAAACGTGTCCAACAGAGAGAGACCAGGGCCCTGCACAAGAAGCCCCTGGGACAGAAGAACTTGCCGGGGTAGACTTCTGCCAATGGCTGCTAAGTATCCTGCAGTGTTTCCCACTGCAACGCCACCTGAGGCATCCCTCACTGGGTACATATCATAGAATCTCAGAATCTCAAGCTGAGCAAGGACTGCAGACTTCTCTGGTCCAGCTCCTTCAATGATCACCCTGAGAGGAAGCCATCTAATCTTGGCTTAGATGATGTGACCTTGTGTGAACAGGGAGCTCACTACTTACTGAGACAGTGCATCCTACTTCTGAACAGCTCCAATTTTTAGTAAGTTTTTCCTTTTGAGAGACAGCATGAAGTAATGCATAGAGAACTAGCCTCAAAGCCAAGGAACGCCCAGGTTCAAGTTTGATTAATATCATATTGGGGCAGCTATGTGGCATAGTGAGTAGAGCACCAGCCCTGGAGTCAGGAGGACCCGAGTTCAAATGTGACCTCAGACACTTATTAGCTGTGTGACCTTGGGCAAGTCACTTAACCCCGATTGCCCTGCCTTCCCCCCTCTAAAAAAGAAAACCACAAAACAGAGTGATTGCTGTGACCCCATGCCAGTCACTTCATTTCTCAGTGCTCTAGGCCACAGTTGTCAAACAGATTCTGGATCTGGTGGCACACTAAAATGCAATTAGGAAATATTTAACAAAATGAATAAAAATACAATAGAACATAGATAATGCTAATATGTAGTTTTCTAAGTCAAGATGAAGCCAGCAGGGAACCTTATATATGATTTAGTGACCCTTGTTTCTATCTGAGTTTGACGCCACTGCTCTAGGCAACTCTATGTGGCTATAAATCACCCCCTCTACCAATGGGGTGTCCCCTTCCTGGGAGTTTCCTGTACCAATAAAATCACAGGACCAGTTCCTATCTCTTTCCCTTACACTGAAATGAAACTACCTCCCTGTAACTTAAAGGATTTCAACCTAGAAGCAACAATTTGTTCGTTATTCAGTCATTTTTCAGTCATGTCCGACTCTTTGTGACCCCTTTTGGGGCTTTCTTGGAAAACACACTGGAGTGGTTGCCATTTCCTTCTCTAGCTCATTTTTACAGATGGAGAAACTGAGGCCAAAAGGGTTAAGTGACTTCCTCAGGGTCACACAGCTAGTAAGTGTCTGAGGTCACATTTGAACTCAGGAAGAAGAGTCTTCCAGACTTCAGGCCTGGCACTCTATTCACTGTGCCACTTAGCCACCCCTAGGCCAGACAGACTAGGTCTAATCCCTCCGACACACGACAATCAAGTCTCACCTGATTATTTCACTTCTGTCCATGCATTCCCAGCCCTTGGCACATAATGGCTGGCCTACATGAGACATTTAATAAAGGGGATGATTGATTCTCAGAAGCCAGGATTATCAACAAGGGTTCCCCTTCTTTATTCACCGATGTAGTCATCGGTGGAAGGACTGGAACTAACCCCCGTATACCCACTGCATACCCAGCCCTGCTGGGCCCCAGGGCCTTGCAGCCCCAGCTTACCTCTGCTTAGGGTCCTTCTTCAGCAACCCTGACAGAAGAGACTTGGCGTCTGGTGAGAGTGTTCGGGGAAATCGGATCTCCTCCATGAGGATGAGCTCAAACAGCTTCTCATGGTCCTGGTTGTAGAAGGGCAGCCGGCCACACATCATCTCGTACATCACCACTCCCAGGCCCCACCAGTCCACTGCCCGTCCATAGTCATTGTCCTCTAGCACCTGTGGGGCAGGAAGTCAACAGCGAGTGTTAGCTACAGAGAGATTCCAGAATTAGGACCTGAACCCCGACTTCTATACTCAGTCCAGGGGTCTTTCCCACCCCCGATCCTAGGCTAACCATCTTATCACAAAAATAAAGGAATGGAGGTGGAGAGGCTAGCCCAGGATCACACAACCTATGAGCAACAGAATAGACTCCTAGTCCAGTGGTCTTTCCACTACAATACCTTGCCAAGGAGCTCACCACCTTTCTTCATTAGCCCTTCCCGGGTTAACTCTCTGGGTTACAGGGAGTACAGAATGAAGCAGACCTAGATTGTGACAACTCTACACAGTCTCTTCCTGGGTGGGGTCTGAGTCTCCTTCTCTATATGCCCCGTCCTTCCAACATCAATCTACCAGAATGCATTCACTAGTTACCTACTCTGCCCAAAGCACTGTAGATAAGAAGGCCAAAATGAAAAACCAGTCCTTGCTCTCTAGGAGTTTACATTCTCCCAGGCAGTCCTTGAGGGTGATGGGCCAAGGTGGAGGGTGGACTGGACTGCCCTTGGGAAGCCTTGTACAGCCATTGTGAGGCTTAACAGTGATAACAGAGGGACAGTGTACAGAGTACCACGGAGTGGAAAGAATGCTAGGCTTGGCAATGTAGCGGTTCGAGTCCTAGCACTGACTTTTAGGAGCTGGGTGAGCCTGGACAATGGCTTAAGCATCACACTCGGTTTCCTCATCAATAAAGTGGTGAGATTAATGCTTTTACTGCTTACCTTGTAAGACTATAGTGAGTAAAGTGTTTGCTAAGCTAGGCCTCGCTACTACGACTGTTACTGAGAAACAGCTTTGGGAAGTACCATATGTATAAAGGCACTAGGTGGGCACAAGGCATAAGTGAGAATTCTTCAGTCATACCCTTTTAATATGAAGGGTAATATTTACACAGAAAAAATTAATCTCCAACGTTTTGGACTCAGAATCATTAGAAAGAAACCTCTGATCCAACCTCCCATTGAGTCAAGAATCCCTTCTACAACCTCTGACTGAGAGTCATTCAGCTTCTGCTTAAATACCTCTAGAAATGGGGAGCTCATCACCTTACAGAAGTCTCAGAAGGTTGGAGCCAAGTATCAGGTTACGGGTCCTTCTGCCTTTTCCCTCCCACCCCCTGCCTCAGGTCTATTTACAGCCTCTCTGGGTAATTCACCCTAACAGGACAGCTCAACCTCTCACATATAGGAATCCCTCATACAGTCTCCTGGCAGGGGGTTATCTAGCTTCTGTCTAAACAGTTTTAGTGACACAGAACAGAAAAGAGACTATCGGAGCTGGAAGAAAACCTACAATCTATCGTCTAGTCCAGGGGTGGGGAACCTGCGGCCTCGAGGCTACATGCGACCTGCTAGGTCCTCAGCAAAGGGCTGCACTCGAGGACCTAGCAGACCACATATGGCCACAGGTTCCCCACCCTTGATCCCAGTGTAACCCTCTTATCATAAAAATAAGGGAATGGAGGTAGAAAGGGTTTGGGGAAAGGCTAGCCCAGGATCACACAACCTATGAGCAACAGAACTTCTAGACTCTTAGTCCAGGGGACCTTCCCACTAAAGCACCTTGCCAAGGAGCTCACCACCTTTCTTCATTATCCCTTCCTGGGTTAACTCTGGCTTTAGAGGGTTGGAGTACACAATGAAACAGACCTGGAATCTAATCTCATTTTTGTCAAGCACTAATCATGTGACCTTGGACAAGTCTTTTTCCTTTTCTAGGTCTATTTTTCCAGTTATAAAAATGAAGGAGTTAGAATGATTAAAAAAAAAGGAAAGAATAAAAATAGAATCGATTATTATGTAATTGTAGTGACCAAGTTTGGCCTTGGAGAAGAGAAGCACTTCTTTTCCTTCTTTGCAGAGGTGGGGGATTAGGGGTGTGGAATACTGCATATACAATCAGACATGGCTAATGTGCTGCCTGATGTCACTCAGCTGCTTTCCATTCTTTTCTTTTATAGGGGTTGGAGAGAGAAGGATACATTCAATTCAGAAATGAAGGTGCCATGAAAAGAAAAGTGCGCTTCTACTGTTTCTTCCAGTTCTAAATCCTATAAGGGAGAGAGGATGGTGTGGCCCATGAGGCTCCTGGTATACCTCTCCCTAGCCTGTCACTGAGCACTTTGGGGACAGGACAGGAGCTGTGATGCTTCTCGGAAGGTTGGGGCTGGGGATCAGGTTACAGGCCCCTCTGCCTTTTCCCTCCCACTCCCTGCCTCAGGTCTATTTACAGACTCTCTGGGTAATTCACCCTAATAGGACAGCTGTCACTACAGCTGCCCAGAGAACAGAGCCCAACACAGCTGCCCAGCCTTTCCCCACTGGGATTCCTGGATTCCCAGAGCCTGAGTTGGCCTAACGGGAGGTCACAGCGGTGTCTCTAACTCTTTGAATCATAGCCTCTCCTGATCTGCCCCAGACCTTTAAAGTGACAAGGACAACCATGCTATCTCCCCAGGTGGACGCGATGCACTTGTTCACACTCACAGCCATATAATCACACGTGCAATTATATTCCATGGTCCTACCACCTATGGGGCACCTATGTTCTACCTTTACCCTACTCCCTTTCAAAGCAGGCACAACCACCCCTCCTCTTTCACACACACAATGACACATGCCTTGTATCCTGACACACCTACCTCCTCATGCCAACATATGACCAGCCATGTACTTACACAGTGACATACATCAACATTTTTGGACATGCGCGCATACAAACACACACACACACACACACACACACCCCTAGCCCACTGCCCCTATACCTTTTACTACAGGATTCTCCCAAGGAATTCCCTCTCTTCCCTTGGCTTTCACAACAATGCCCTTTTCCTGATTCTATATTTTTGCTCACACCATCGCCTATATTTCATCTGTCCCTCCCTCTCTCCTTCTACCTGCTGAGAGCCTTCTTTTAAGGCTTGTCTCAAGTGCCACAAACTCCACCAAACATTTTGGTTCCCCCAACTAGGGTTGATCTCCCCTTTTTCAAATTCCTCAAGTAACTTTGAACTTCAGGATTTATCACCTTCTAATTTACATATTTATTTCCAGGCTATAGAATACATGACTTGGTTGTACCACATTGCATAGAAAAAAGACAGAGAGAGGGAACATGATAGCTCTCTTCAAATATTTGAAGATTTGTCACAGAGAAAAAGGAGCAGAGTGGCTCTGCTTGGGCCCGGAGGGCAGAACGAGCAATAATCAAAGAAAGTCATAGAAAGGCAGATTTAGTCACCACATGAAGGAAAACCTTCCTAACCATCAGAGCCATCCCAAAGTGGGATGGCCTGCCCTGTCACTCAGTGGGAGGGCTCTGCTTCAGTGGAGGACCTCAAACAGAGACCAGAAGATGACTTCTGGGGGCTCTGGGAGAAGGGATTCTTGCTTGAGTAGGGGTTGGACTGGCTGACCTCTGAGAACCTTCTCATTCTACAATTCTATAGTTATTTAGGTCTTATCTCCCTAAGTAGATTGTAAACTCCATGAGGGCAAGGACTGTGTCTTTTATTTTTAATTTTCCTGCATATAGCATGTGCCTTAAAAATGTCTGTTGAATAGAAACTGAGAGAATCACAGAATTTGAAAGATGGAAGGCCACTTTTCACATAATTCAATCCATTTCTTCCCATGAAGAAGATTCACTTTGCAACATCTGGGGTAAAAGGAACCTCCCCCCCCACTTCAAAAATAGCCCTCCCAGAAAGATCAGTAAAGAGGATAGTCTTAGATCTGCCATGAAAAAGCAAAGGCAAGTCACTTTCCCTTCTCTGGGTCTCAGTTTCATCACTTATAAAATGGGGATAAATAGAATCTCGAAGCTAGAAAGAACCCCAGAAACCTCCAGCCCAACCTATAACCAAGCACACAAGTCTCTCCCTCTAGAATGTCCCTAACAAATGGCCACCCGACCTCTGTTTGAAGCCAGGTGGTGTGGTCTGCTTTCCAACGGTTCTAATTATAAGAATCTTTTTCTCTATATCCAGACAAAAGCTGCCTCCCTCTATCTTCCCACCATTGTTCCTTGTTCTGCCCACTACTGAATTCTAGTAACAACCCCTTTTCCTGGTGCCCTCAAAGACCCGTGGATACAATAACCAAGTATTCACCTTTCTATAGGGCTCCATAGAGATTAGGGAGCATGGGGACAGAGCGAAGGCCACAGAATCAGAGAATTCCAACCATATCCGAGCAAACATCCCTTTCTACAATACCCCTGACAAGTAGGCAGTCATCCTCCCTGTGTCTAAATACCTCCAGTAACAAGGAACTCACCACCTACTTAAGTAGCCCATCCCGCTTCTGGACAGCTCAAGTCTTCCTCACAACTAGAGCAGGCCAGAATGTGAATGACATTAGCTCGTAGTTCATTTCCAGACCAGAGGGTGATCAGGGGCGGTGAATAAGTGAAACAGCATGTGCCTTCTCCGACCCGATTTAAGCCAAGCCAGCAATCACAGAATGTAGAACCTCAGTGCTCAAAGGGCCAATGGTGTCATTTTACAAACGGGAAAATTCAATCCCAGGGAGGAAAAAGGCCTTTGGATACAATCTAATTCCACATCCTTCATTTCAAAGAAGGAAGAACTGAGACCCCAGAGACGGCAGCAAAGCCGCCTTACCATAAGTGGAAGTGGGGGAAGGGAAGTAAAGGTACCAGAGGGGAGATTCCTGGCCGCTGTGAGCCAACGATGACAAGGGTGAAGAAAGTGCTGGGACTGTGGTCTTGGGACACAGAAAACCAGACTGCCAGAGCTCATTCCCTAGTGGGCGCTGGAGTGATACAGGAGAAGCGACTGATCCAGTCGCCAAAAGAGATCAGCCCTTTGAGCTCGGTGACCTTGAGTAAGGGACAGTTTATCCGGGACAAGGTCAAAAATCAGATGCTGGTGAGGGACCACGGTACGTTATGTGACCTTCCCTTACTGAAGGAAGAAGGAAGGTAACGAGCATTTATTAAATGCCTACTACATACAGGTACTATAAGCACTTAACAAATATTTCATTTGATCCTCGCAACAATCCTGAGAAGTATGTGCTATTATTATCCCTGTTTTACAGAGGGAAACTGAGGCAAACAGAAGTTAAGTGATTTGCCTAAAGTCACACAGCTGATAAATGTCTGAGGTGAGATTTGAACTCAGGTCTTTAGGATCGCAGGCCCAGCGCTCTATCTACTACTGTATCGCCCAGCTATAATTGGTTATTGAGGGAAAGGAAGTAGATGTCACCTAATCTTTTCATAAACACCTCTAGGGATGGGGAGCTCACTACCTTCCCAGGTAGACACCCTGGCATTTGCGCCCTTCTCGCTCAATGAATTCTTAGTCTTTTAAAGTTTGAATCTAATGCCACGCTCTACAGGAAGGCTTCCCAGACCTCTTCTGTCATAATACCTGCTTCCCTCGGACTTCACACAGCATTTTTTTTAACAGCTCTTCAATGCACTAATCTTGTAATACTGCAAATTATCACGTTCTGTGTTTGCATCCTGTCCCCTTTCTGTGTTTTACCTAAATGATGTAGGCCTCCCAGTACCCAATATAGAGCTTATCTACCAAAAAAGAATGGGTAGATTAAAGAGGAAAAAACCACACACACACACACACACACACACACACACACACACACACACACCCCTACACCTCTCATGACTTGGAAAGAAAAGAGGCTAGTAAAAAAAAAAAGCTCTTAGCATCCAAAATTTCTAGGGGATTGATACTTATTTATATGACCATTCTTCAATATACAAGTGGTCAAAGGGTACAAACAATTAAAAAGAAAAGAAATACAAACTACCAATCATCCCTTGAAAAAAATGTTCAAAGTCACTAATAAACAGAAAAAAGTAAAATTAAAACAACCCTGAAGTATTGCCTCACATCTGTCAAGTTAACAAACACAGGAAAACATCATGGTACGGGGGCTAGAGGCAGGCATGCTAATTCCCTGCTGGTAGAGCTCTGAATTGGTTCAACCATTCTGGAAAACAATTTGGAGTTACACAAGAAAAGTTACTAAATTGTTCATACTCTTTGACCCACAGATTCCACTACTGGCCTGGATATCCTCCAGGAAAAAACCCAAATGTACAAAAATGGTCAGAGCGCCATTATTTGTAACAGTCATTCAATAGGCATCTATTATGCACCTACTGTGTGCCAAGCACTATGTTAAGTGCTGGGGATACAAAGAAAAGCAAAAGGCAGTCTCTCCTCCAAGAGAACATGAAAAAAGCTGGAAACATAATATGTAATCAATGATGGAACAATCGCTGAAACTTTAATATGGGATTGCCGAGGGATGACAAAAACAAATAAAACCTTGAAATGATACAGCGCGAAAGCAGCAGTTCTAACAATATAAGCAGTAACCACAACACTATACATGACGACCACAACGACGAAGGACAGCATAACTCTGATCAAATACAAAGTTAACATTAGTACCCCACCATCAAAATCAAGACACACCTTAGGTTGGAAGCTGGGGGATACTTTGGAAGGGGGTTTGCTGGGAAGCTCCGTCACATCAGAACAAAACGTGTCAAATCTTTTAAAAAGGGGAGGGTATTATTTAAGTGAGAGAGGAGAAAACTATGAGCAGGATTAGAGCAACCTTTTGGCCTCTGCATGGTATTTATACCCAGAGTGCTTAGCAAGTGTTTTCAGTTTCCTATAAAAGGAAATGGGTTATTTATAGCAGCTCTTTTAGTGGTGACAAAGAACTGGAAATTGAGGGGCTGTCCATCCACTGAGGAATGGCTGAACAAGTCGTGGTATGTGATTGTGATGGAATACTACTGTGCTAGAAGAAACGATGAGCAACATGTTCTCAGGAAAACCTAGAAAGACTCACGTGAACTGACGCAAAGCGAAATGAGCAGAACCAGACGCCTATTACACACAGCGACACAATCCTATATGATGATCTACTGGGAATGACTTAGCTATTCTCAGCAATATAATGATGTAAGACAGTTCTGAAAAGTGCTGTCCATCTCCAGAGAAATAATGGCCGGAGCCTGAAAGCAGATCAAAGATACTTTTTCCTTACTTTATTTTTCTTGGGGTTTTCTCGGGAGGGGAGGGGGTCTCTGTGCTTTTTTTCACAGCATGACTTACATGGAAATGTGTTTTGAATGACCACACATGTATAACCTATGTCAAACTGCTTGCCTTCTCAATGAGAGGGGGCGGGTAGAGAAGGAGAGAATGTGGAACTCAAAATCTGAAAAAAAAATGTTAAAATTGTTTTTACATATAACTGGGAAAAAATATTTTTTTTTAAAAGGAAATGGGTTTAGTTGATAGCATAAGTTCCTTTAGTGAGGCATTGAGAAGTAATCTCTAACCATCCAACACCATACTAGAGCGGGATCTTATTAACAGCAGGAATGTGTTTGAACTCATCTAAATCCTGAATCTCCTCCAACATGGCACAGGGTTCTACACACATCAGGCTCAATAAATATTTATCAAACATACAAATCTCCCAGTAAAGCTGAGTTAGAACAGAAAGCCACTAGCCTAGAGTCAGACAATAAGCATTTATATAAAGGATGGTAAAAGACAGTTTACCTCCCATGTGCGCACCATAGTGTATGGGAGCTCATCAACTGCAACCTCCTCACTTTGCAAGTAGGGAAACTGAGGCCCACACAAGAAGAGCGATTCATCCAGGGCAGGGAGCCAAAATAAACTCACCTCAGGGGCCAGATATTCTGGAGTCCCACAGAAGGTCTTCATCGTAGCACCATCCTTGATCCCCTCCTTGCACAGACCGAAGTCAGTGATTTTGATGTGACCATCTTTGTCCAGCATTAGGTTTTCCAACTGGGCAAGAGAAGTCCAAATTAAGAGCAAAGTTAGAATGACAGACTGGACTGAAGAGAACACAGAATGTCAGAGCTGGGACAGACCTCAGAACAGAGAATGCCAGAACTCACTGACTCTCACCCCACCCTGTTTTACTTAGGGAGCTGAAGCCTGGAAAGGGGCCTTACCCAAGGTCACCAGCCTAACTAGCTGGCAGAATTGTGGCTAGTACCCCAAACCTCCTGATTCCTAGACAAGGAACTCTTCCCACTGTACCCCAGCTACTCCCCCTTAGACAATGAAAAGAGTTTTTGCCAAGGGACAAAGATAGATGTGGAAACTAACATCTGGAAGAGTAAAAAACTACAGAGAAAAGTCTCCCCAGACTTCCAAAGCTGGTCCCTCTGTGAAGCCTTCCCGGCCCTACGCATCCCACCCAGGAGGGTCCTTCCTCTTGAACCCCCCCACAGCTGTAGGGAGATCCATTCTCCACAGCCCTAATTCCACCCAGCCTTGAGTTACTGTCTTATTTAGTTACTAAAATAGGTATTCCCTGAGCACAGGATCAGACCTTTTCCTTCTCTGACTCTCCAAAAGCAGTGAGCTCAAAGCCTTACCCATTGGTGCTCAGGAAATATATGCAAGAGTCACTGAATAACTTGCAAAAATGGACACAAAAGTGCCTTGGGTTATAGAAATCATGAGCTTATCCCTAGGCTAGGGATGGAATACATCTAATAAAGGCTGGTAAAAACATATGTGTGGAGTTTTACAAATATAATTAAAAGGGCTTCAAAAGGAAAAAAAAAGGAGGAAAGAAGAGGGAAAAAAAACAGTCTAAGAACATCTACAAGTTAGATATGAAAGAGAGCAGATACATATATAGGAAGAAGAGATGCCCAGAAACTAACAAGAGACAAAATCCCAGGAAGGAGATAGGCTTGACCTCAGATGCCTATATAGAAATGCCCAAAGATTGGGTAGCAAGCAAGCCGAAAGAGACACCCTAAAATAATGAGGCAGACAGGACCTGACAGGTATCACTGACAACTGGTGAGTAGAAGCCCACGAGTGAAATATGGTTCTAGAAGGCTGTCACGAGTGAAATATGGTTCTAGAAGGCTGTCCCTTATTTAAAAATTAAAGGACAGGTAAAAATGGGCAAGAAAGGGAGGTGGGAGCAGAGAAGAGGGCTCAAAATAACAGGTACACAATCAATATAAAATCCAGGAGACATGTGGGGCAGAAGAAGAGAAAGTTTGGAACTAAAAATTTTTAAAAATATTAAAATATCTTTATGTGTAATTGGGAAATATTCAACAAAATAATTTTTTTTCAAAAAGGAGAAATAGCAATATACAATTAAAAAAAATAAACTCATGTGAGGAGATCCAGGAACCAGATAACAGTAGGGAAACCTGGGGGCAAGCCTTTGGAGTAAGATCACTCACAGAGGAAGAAATGAATCAATATTGTCACTGGAGTATACTGGAGACCAAAAGCACAGCACCAAGGCATGCTATAGTGATGGCGGACTTCCATTAGCTGTAGATCTGTTACAGTTCTCCCCCTCAGTCTTCTCCAAGTAGGGTAGGTAATAAGTTCTTGGCTTGTCTCATTGTATCCTAAAGGTGGAAGAACTAATAAGAGGAACTTCTATTCTTGACCTTATTCTCACCAAGAAGGAGGAACTGATTGACATAAAAATGATGGGAACCTAGGGGGGAATTCCATCTTAGAATTTTGATAGAGAAAGAGAACAAAGAGTGACACACCAATCTGATCGCCAATCTAGATTTTAGGAAAGCAGATTTCAAAGGGTTCACAGAAAGGACAGGTAAGATCCAGTAGCCTGAGAATAATCCATAGGGCAAGTTGGTCTAAGTGGAACACGAAGGCAGCTAGATAAGAAGAAAACTGTGGAATGGGGGGAGTGGGGGACTGTTACACTGAATGTTTCTGGTAATCCGGAAATGTTTTGATTTCAAAATATAGAGGGGATTACCGCAAATTGCCCAACCATTAGATTTCATTTTGAAATTATGTACAAAATGTAAACCATCCTTACTCTGTGACTCAGCTATCCCACTTTTACTCCAAAGGAAGTAGACAAACAAAGGTCCAGTATATGCCCAAATGTTAATAGCAGCATTCTTTGTGGTAGCAAGGCACTGGAAATAGACCAAGTGCCCATTGACTGGGGAACAGTTTAAAAAAAAAAAAGTCTTGAATGAAATGGAATATTATTATATAGTAAGAAATGAGAAATAGAAGGAATTCATAGAGTCCAGGGAAGACTTGCACGAACCCATACAGAACAAAACAAGCAAATCTAAGAACACACTACATGCAGTGATTACAACAAGGTAAACAGAAAGACCACTAAAAAGAAGCTGAATTTGGAGTAATGGAAAAATTAACGAAAGCCCCAGAGGAAAAAATAATCAAATATACCTTTCCTCCCCATCATGTTAGAGAGGTAGGGAGCTAACAGAACAAGTTATTAGACATTGTCAGATAGTCTCTGTATCAGATGATTTGCTTAATTTTTTTCCTTGTCACAAAAGAGGCCTGGATCTAGAAAAAGGGTGGGAAGTGTTATGTAAAGAATAGAGACAGCCGGACAGAGGAGCCGGCAGAGTGTGGGACTTGGGAGTCAGGAAGATCTGGGTACGAATCCTATCTCAGACACTCAGCTGTATAACTCCTGGCAAGTTACTTAACCTCCGCTTCCCTCAGTTTCCTCCCCTGTCAAATGGAGAAAATATTAAAACCTGCCCCCCAGGGCTGTTGTAAGGATCAAATGAAATAACATGTAAAATGTCTGACAAATCTTAAAGCACTGAATAAATACTATAGTATTATTGTTACTGCCATATTATTATATTATATAAATATTATATAAATGCTATGTTATTATTAGGCATCAATTTTTTTTTTTAAGAATAGCTCATGCTAGACTAACCTCATTTCCTTTTATCTCATGATTAATATCCTGGCAGATAAGGGGAATGCTGCACGCTTTAACTTTGAGTTTGGCAAAGGATTTGACCAAGTCTCTCGGGTTATTCTTACCAACAAGAAGGAGAGATGTGAGACAGCTGACAGCACACTTAGATGCGTTACTAACTAACTGACTGAATGACCTAAGAGTAGTTATTAATGGCTCAATGTCAGCCTTGAGGGGGAGGGGGAAGGGAGTACCCCAGAGATCTACTCTTGCCCTCATGCTGTTTTATACCTTTATGAATAACTGGCATAAAGGCGTAGATGGCATAGCTATTAAATTGGAGGGAACACAAAGGTAGGAAGGATAACTAACCCATCAGATGTCAGGATTAAAAAAGATCACAGTTCTGTGGCTTTATGTAGTTCATCTATGTGGTGAAAGAATCGGAGGTCCAGAGAAAGTTATTTGCCCAAGGCCACATGGGTATTAAGTGGTAGATCAGTGATTTGAACTCAGGTTTTCGAAAACCATCGTGCCTTCCCCCTACACCATGCTGACAGGCAGGCTAGAACAGAGGGTTGGCCTAGAGGCCTAATTGGGCCTTCCCACTCTAAATCTATAACCCTATGAACATCGGGCTGACCCTAAGATGACAAAATTTACTAGGAATAAAGTCTTCTATTTGGCTTTAAAAAATAAGCGATGTGGGAAAATTGGAACATTAATGCATCGTTGGTGGAGTCGTGAACTGATTCAATCATTGTGGAGAGCAATTTGGAACTATGCCCAAAGGGCTATAAAAATGTGCCTACCTTTTGATCCAGCAACACCACTACTAGTTCTATATACCAAAGAGATTATAAAAAAGGGAAAAGGACCCACATGTACAGAAATATTTATAGGAGCTTTTTTTATGGTGGCCAAGAATTGGAAAATGAGGGGATGCCCATCTATTGGGGAATGGCTGAACAAGATGTGGTATATGAATGTAATGGAATACTACTGTGCTATAACAAATGAAGAGCAGGCCGACTTCGGAAAAACCTCGAAAGACTTATATGAACTGATGCTGAGTGAGGGGTGCAGAACCAGGAAATATCATACACCGTAAAAGCCACATTGTACAATGACTGACTTTGACAGACTTAGCTCTTCTCAGCAATACAAGGATCTAAGACAACTCCAAAAGGCTCATGATGGAAAATGCTATCCACATCCAGAGAAAGAAATATGGAGTCTGAATGCAGATCAAAGCATGCTATTTGCTCTCTCTCCTTTCTGTTTTGTTTCGTTTCTTCTTTCTCGTGATTCGTTCCATTGGTTATAATTTTTATATACAACATGACTAGTGTGATAATATGTTTAATATGAACGTATATGTAGAGCCCATATCAGATTGCAAGCCGTCTTGGGGAGGCGGAGAAAATTTAAAACTCAAAAGCTTGTGGAACTGAATGTTCTAAAATAAAAATAAGTTAAAATTGAAAAAAAAAATCAGTTTCACAAGGACAAGATGGGCCAGACAGCAGTTCATCTGAAAAAGACCGGTTGGTTTTACAAGCTCAGTCTGTTAGCAATGGTGGCCCCAGCGTGCCAGGAGCCAGAACAAGAGAAGTAACAGACAGTAAGACTCTGAGCTCTGCCATGGTCCAACCCAGCAGTGGGCCAGGCTCTGGATGCCCCATTTCAGGAAGGACATGGAGAAGCTGGAGAGCTGGCAGAGGACTAAAATGGTCAAAGGCCTTGAGACCACGCCAGGAGGTGAAGGGACTGGGGTTGTTAAACATGGAAAAAGAAAAACTAACTGGGGCCATGAGAGCTATTTTTCAGTGTGTGAAGGGGCATCATTCAAATGGGAGTAGGTTTGCTTGGCTTGGCCCCCAAAGGGTAGAATTAGGGAACGACAGGTAGAAACTGCAGACGTCGACGGATATTTGATGTAAGAAAAAACCTGCTAAAAAGGAGAGCTGTCCAAAAGTGGAAAAGGTTGTCCTGTGGGGTGGTGCGTCCCTCCTCATTAGAGCACTGCTTAGCAGACTGCTTGTGGGTATAAGGAGATTCCCTAGGTACGGGCTAGAATAGACGGCCTCTGAGATCCCTTCCAAAGGGTGCCTGGTGATGCGGTAGGGATAGAGCCAGGATGCCCAGCTTCAAATCTTGAGTCTAACACTTGAAACATCTGTGACCTTGGGAAAGTCACTGCCCTTCTACACCTCTTTCCTCACTGGTAAGATAGTAGCTAATACTTGTTGGGCTGTTTTTTCAGTCATGCCTGACCCTTCCTGACCCCATTTGGGGTTTCCTTGGCAGAGATACTGGAGTGCTTTGCCATTTCCTCCTCCAGCTCATTTTCCAGATGAAGAAACTGAGGCAAACAGGGTTAAGTGACTTGCTCAGAGTAAAGATGAGACTTTCTGACTCGAGGCCCAGTGCTCAATCCACTCCATGACCTAGCTGCCCCAATAGCTATTAAGAGCTAGCATTTTTATATCACTTTAAGATTTGCACACACTTTACAAATATTGTATCATTTTATCCTCACAACCACCTTAGGAAGTAAGGTGCTGTTATTATCCCTGTTTTACACATGAGGAAACTGAGGCACAGTGGTTACATGACTTGCCCAAGGTCACACAGCTAGTAAGTGTGTCAAGTGTCTGAGGCCAGATTTGAATTCAGGTCCCCCTGATTCCAGGGTAGGTGTTCTATTCACTGCGCCATCTAGCTGCCCTCTCCTTCCCTCTTCTAAGGAAGTTCTGAAATCACAGGATGTCGGCCATGGAAGGGATCTTTGGGACCATTAAATCAAACTCCTCCATTTCAGTAGGGGAAACTGAGGGCCAAGAAGAGTTGCTGATCTGGGATTAAAAATAAACAACTCACATTTCTGTAAGCGCTTTTAGTTTTTACAAAGTACTTCCCTCAAAATAGTTCCCTTGGGCAGGCAGTTGCAAGGATCACTCCTATTATACAGATAAAGAAACTGAGGTGCAGGGGTCAACTGATTTGCCCATGCTACCACAGCCAACAAGCAGCAGAGCAAAGACCCAAACCCTGTCTCCTAATGCCCTGAACTGGGTCTTTGCCACCGCATTACGTCCTCTTGTGAGGGACTTGGTGAAAATGGGTAGTTCAGCTCTGTTCAAGCGGCCCAACCCAACTGACTCCTCTGTTCCTCACCAATATGGGCATTATTAAGGGAATGGACAGAAGACACCGAGGGTTGGACATGATAAACACGGGAAGAGAAGCTGTCCCTCGTGTCCCAAAGGAGGAGTCTAATAATCAGTGTCATGGTGGTCTTGGGATGTAGGATAATATGCACCCCCAAAGAGAACTGGCATGGGGACTGGAACATTCTTTGGGGTTCCCTGATCATCGGGTTTTGATGGAGGCTAAAGGATCAGAGAGGGAGGCCTGAATGACCACTTTTGCCAGTGCTTTTACTATCCATAGCTTAGCCTCCCAGAGAAGAAGGGACACACTTCCAAATGCCTCTAAACACTCACAGTTCCTTCCCTTAATCATTTTCTCCATCAAACTTTTCCTCACCAAAACCGGACCTCAAATCCAGGGTTCTTTCTTCCTCCTGCCTGGCTCCTGCCAGCCCTCTAGGTCTCCCTGTACCAAGTAACTGGCTCTTTAGAACCAGAAGAACAAAATACAAGATGTCCACAAAAATGTAAATTATTGAAGTAGAAAGGCTTCAGACTTAGGAGATGCAGTGGCCAACCACGACTTCAGAAGGCCTTCTTTCTGCCTCTTGGCAGAGAGATGATGGACTGGAGGCACAGAACGAGACACATTTTCAAACCTACCAATGTGTTGAAATTTTGCTGGTATCTACTTATTTGCTACAAGGGAGGGTTTGTATGGGAAAATGGGGACGAGCTAATAGGATGTGACAGTAAAGACTAGAAAAGAGAAGCTCGTCAATAAAATATCTTTTAAAATACTGTAGAAAAACAAAAAGAATTTAGGAATGGGACATAATCAAACAGGGCGATTTTGTTTCTAGCTGGTTACATTTAATATAGAGAGATAAGGATAGAGGCTGGACCTCCCAGGTGAGGAAACTCTCTTTACTGATGAAGACTGGCACCTTCTCTACAACTTACAGCCTTAGAGAGCTACCCAGGGCACAAACAATCTGAGAGACTTGCCCCACTGTCACACAGTGGGGTGCACACACAGTATGTGTCAGAAGTTGGATCTGAATTAGGTCTTCCTGGCTTTTAGGCCATTTCTTAATCCACTACCCCGAACTGCCTAAGTTCACTACATAACTTTTTAAAGTCAAGAGACTGTCCCTAATAGTTGCTATGTGTTCCTTCTGCTATTTTCCCTACCTTGAGGTCTCTGTACACCACATTCTTCTCAGAATGCAAGTAGTCCAGCGCAGACACAATCTCTGCCCCATAGAATCTGGCTCGATCTTCGGAGAATACCCGCTCTCGGGAGAGATGGAAAAACAGCTGTGGAGACAAAGACACGTTATACCTCCTCAATGCCTTCTTTCCTGAACTTGGAGCAAAAAAAGCTGCCTTCTCTATTATCAGCACTGAGGCAACCATGAGGAATAAAATGATTACTGGCCCCACTGACCACCTTTTCCCATTTGTCGGGAATGTATAAAGAAATTCCTAAAACTTTCTAAAATTCCTAAAATTTCAATTCCAACCTTCCTGAGGGGCCTGCTGAAGAAAGGGCACTCTGTACATTCAAGTACTGTCCAAATGACCAACTAGGCTAGAAATGAGTCCTGGAAAAGGAAACTACTGTCAGCATTAAAACCCTTAGGACCAGAAACCTTTGGCACAGAATGCTGGGAAGAGGAGCCTGGTAGAACTTGGCCTCAGGAGGCTTAGGAAGGTAGTCCTCCTTCTTGCCTAGAGAGGTTCTGGGCAGCAAGCAACCAAACTCTGTCTCTAACTGACCACTTTCAAACAAAAGGAAGAAAGACTCCCATCTGTGTAGTATCTTAAGTCTTACTTTCTTTATAAGCTGTAACCCCTCCACGAAGCAGGCAGTTCAAACACCATCATCTTTATTTTATAGATTGAAAAAACAACAACAAAAAACCATAAGCTATAAGTGTCAGAGCAGAGATGTAAACTCAGGTTTCGTGGACTTTGTGCCCAACTCTCTTTCCACTGACACCACTAAATCTATTGATCTTGATAATGTGAAGTTCTTGGGTCAAACCCCAATACGGTCTGTTTTATTTTGAAATATACTGGATCCAAACCACTATTCCCCTCCACACACCCTCCAAGGGCCCTGGGGGAGGTCTTATTCCACCACAAAGCTTTACTTCTCCTTCTTCCCACAGGTTCTGCTCTAGGGGAGGGAAAGAAGGAAGAAAACAAACATTTATCAAGCGCCTACTATATGCCAGGCACTGTGCTGAGTGGTTTACAAATATTAGCTTATTTGATCCTCATAACAAGCCTGGGAGGTAGGTACTAGTATTATCTCCCTTTTACAGTTGGGAAACGGAGGCAGAAAGAGGTTCAGCGACTTGCCCAGGGTCACACAGCTAGATTGAGGCAAGATTTGAACTCAAGTCTTCCTGACTCCAGGCCCACTGCCCCATTCCCCGTACGACCTCGCTGCTTCAACCTATTTCTAAGCCTATTAGATGACTCAGTATGTTTAAGAGGGAAAAAGTTGACCAGTTGCCATTTTAATCCTCTCTAATGGGCTCTAGACCCCTGGGGGTTGGGGAGGGAAGGTAGTATCTCAAGTAAGACCATCCAAAAAAAAAAAAAAAGAAAGAAAGAAGAGGTCCCATGGTTAAGGGAGCTGACTGCAACCCAGTCACAGCCACTAAGTTTCTATTTTAGCACAGTAATCATCAGCATATTACTGCTTCCTGTAACCACACGGGCTAATCAGAATTGGAAAGTGAAGCATTTCTGAAGCCAAGGGTGCAGAGGGCATCCACCCTTCCCCCCTCCAATTTATCCTTCACATGCCGCCTAGTCTCCTCCTGCATAGATCCGGTCATATCACTGTGCTCTAAACATCTGAGGTCCTCTACCATCTGGAAGCATGCCAGCCACTCCCGCCTAAGAACTCCAATGATCCTCTCTCCACACAGTTAATAATAATCACAAATAATAAACATATAATAAAACTATGATAAAAGCTAACATTCCTACAGCATTTACCATGTGCCAGGCCCTATGCTAAGCACTTTACAATCATGTCATTTGAGCCTCACAATAACCCTGCCAGGTAGGTGCTATTATTATGCTCAGGTAAACAGGTGAAGGGACTTGCCCAGGGTCACAGAGCTAATGAGTATTTGTGCCTGGATCTGAATTCACGTCTTTCTTCCTGACTC
>CM053625.1:29488872-29510385 GCA_028646595.1 Phalanger gymnotis | reverse complement strand
AGCAAGGCATCTCTCTAAAACTTATCTAATTGGCAGAGAAGATACTAGGCCACATTTAGAGAGAATGTTCCTCCCGGGAAAGGGGAGGGGGGCCCTGTGGCTCCCTACACCAGTGAAGTCATTGGTCCAACAAGCCCTAGGCTTCTCACGTTTCTAGAACACTTTAAGGTTTATAAGATAATTTCCTCATAATAATCTTGCAAGGTAGACAGCACAGACATTATCATTCTCATTATCGATAACCTCCATTTTACTGATGAGGAAAGCGAGGCAACTGCTCCAGGTCTGCGTGACTACTAAGACTTGGACTTGAGATTCAAACCCATGCTTCCTGACTCTGGGTCTGGGGCTCTTTCCACCACACCAAGCTGGCTGCCTCTATCTTTCATACAAAAGTGAACTACTGTTCTACACAGACACACAGAACCTCAGCACTGGAAAGGAAGGACTCTGGAGTCTCTCCACCTTAACCTATAACCAAGAATCCCCTCTACAAACTCCTCCCCCCCAAAGTGCCCACCAGCCTTTAATGAAGACGTTTAGTGATGGTGTCCTCACCACAACTCCCACAACAACCAAGCTTCAGGACCGCCTGAATTAAAAAGACTTTCCTTCTGTGGGGCCCAAATCTGCCACTTTACCATTTCCAACAGCTTCGGTCTCACCCACTGAGGCCAAGCAAAACAAGTCTAATTCTTCTTCTGCCCAAGAGCCAATCACATACTTGAAGCAAGCTACGGTGTCACACTCACTTCTCGGGTCTTGGTCTTTCCAGGTTAAAAGTGAGGGGAGGATACAGAGGGCCAAGCATTTGTTAAGCCCCTACTCAGCTCAGGCCTTGATCAAAGCACTTTATCTCATTGGATCCTCACAACAACCCTAGGAAGAAGGTGCTATTAATGTCCTCATTTTACAGATCAGACAGAGGTTAAGTGGCTTGCCCAGGGTCGCACAGCTGTTAAATAACTTAGGTCACATTTGAACTCAGGTCTTCCTCAGGTCTTTCCTTCCTCAGGTAGGCTCAGCATTCTAGCCACTGTACCACCTCAAGGTTAAACAGGTAAACACCCTCCAAGTCCCTTCAGCTGCTCCTTTGCTCTTCATACCATCCTGGTCCCCTTCCTCCAAATACTTTTCCACATTCCCTATGACTTTCCTAAAACGGGACACCTAGAAATGAATGCAGAAGTCCACAAATTGTCTGACTAGAGTAGAGTTAGACAACTATTACCTCCCTGATCTTGGACAATTATAGCTCTGAATACAGCCTAAGACCGCATGGGTTTTTCTGGCTGCCATATTCTACTCCTGACCCATAAGAACTGGTGGTCCACTCAAACAGAAGATCTTTTTCAGATGAACTGCTATTTGGTCCCACTTCCCCTAGTTTGTAAAAGAATTTTACTTATACGGTTCTTAAACTCCATTTCTATTTATCCATACCATGTTCTTTATTCCTATTACGTTTACCTCTACATAAATTCATATTAAGTCTAATAAGAATTAAATTCTGAGTAGATCCGACTCATCTTTCTCACCTGTTGAGATCTTTTTGGATCATATTTCCTTTGTTCAACCTGTTAGCTATCTCTGCTAGCTTCCTACAGTGGTAAATTTGATAAATCTACAAGCTATGCCTTTACCCAAGTCACTGACACAAATTTTAAATAGCACAGGGCTGAACAGAAATCCTCAGTACACTCCATTAGAGACCTCTCTCCAAGCTATTTTCCTCAACAGTGTTAAAATACAGGTATATCTATATCTATACGTATCTATTATACATAAGTATAGATACATTAGATATACCTAAGCATAGGTATATGTAGCTAGAGATATAGCTATTATACGTATTTTATCTATATAGATATCTCTATCTAGCTATATAATGGCTACATCTAGATATAAAAGATATATCTAGATATACCTATGTATCTAGAGATATAAAAGATAAAGATATATAAAAGATATATCTAGATATATCTATGTATCTAGAGATATAAAAGATAGATAAAGATATATAAAAGATATATCTAGGCCCTGATTAGTTTAAATAACAAGTCGTGTGAAGTGGTCAATTTGGCTTCAAACTCACACTATGTGAAGTGATGATTATGTAAAACATGGTCACTGGTTCCAGTCCAGTGGAAATCTCCAGGGCAAACTGGAAATAAGGAGACCAATTTATGGATCCCATCAGGGGACCTAACTATAAATAAAATCTTTTACTATTCCCCGGCAGCCTCAGCTCATCAGAAGTTTCAGACTTCTGACACCTTTACGAGTCTCGTCCAAGTTTGTTAGGCTTTCCTTGCTTTTATCTTCAGCATACATCCACTAAAACCCTAAATTAGTTACCGAGCTTGCTGTGCATCCGCATCTGTCTTCTTAGGCAACAAATATACCTTTCTTCTCCTCCTCTCAATTATATGTTTATGTCTTCAGATTTTCATTCTTGAGGGCTTCTAACCTGACCAAGGCGGATATCCCTGTACAAAATTGTAGTCCATGGGATTCTACCCACCCTCCTCTGAACTCTGTGAAAGCCGCTCTCCCAAAATCTAGGACGCGTGTCAGATTACGCCTCTTTTCCTCTACCTCTCTACTGTAAATTCTAAGATGGAAGTGCGACTCCCTACCGAAATTTCCATTACTTATATTTCTATAATAAAGTTCACATAATCAATCCCAATCTCTCTCTCTCTCTCTCTCTCCCTCTCTCTCTCTCTCTCTCTCTCTCACACACACACACACACACACACACACACACACACACACACAGTCAGTTTGAACTCTGAACAAGAATCCTAGAATCTGAAGGTACTTTCAAGAATTTCTGTCACAACCCACACTTGAGCCAGAAGCCTCTCTACAAGCCATCAATATGAAGAAAGGAAAATGATTATCATTGAAAAGCAGCTTTGACTTTAGAATTCTGATCACCTGCTTCTCACCCCAAAGAAGGGGTTGCAAAACAAAACTCCCACACCTCTTGGAAGACGGGTGGTCATCTACAAGTTTGCAAAGAGTGGTCCTTGTCAGACATGGCCATATAAGGGTTTATTTTTCTTAATTATATGTCACTGTAAGGGTTTATTTTTCTTAATTATATATCTTTGCTATGGGGTGGGAGAGAAGGTAGAGACAGATTAGACAGCACGGGGGGGGGGGTCAAACTTCTTTTAAGAGCTTATAAAAATGAATGTTAAAAATTGTTTTTACATCTAACTGGGGAAAAAAATAAAATTCTATTTTTAAAAAAGTTTTTCCAAGTTTAAACAAAAACCTCCTAAATCAATAAAAGAAAGAGACAGCTTGGTCCATCACTGACTCTAGGTAAGGTGGTGGGGAGGGGCTATTCATAAGATGGCTTTATGACCCCCTAACTCATGATTAAGAAGCCCAACACTTACTGTCAGGAATGGGTGCCTTGAGTTCTGCAAGACTCGGTTCTCCGTAAGCGTATGCGCCACCTCATCCTGCAAGACAAGACCCAAACTTGTGTCTCCAAACCTCCCATGGGAACCCTTACTTCCTCCCCACCCCCAGCCACCAAGTGACTGAGGCCAATGGCCCTGGGACTTTCAAGCCCAGTCTGGGCTCACCTTGGCCACGATCACTTCCTTCTTGAGGATCTTCATGGCATAGTATCTCCCGGTCGCCTTCTCCTTCACTAGGATCACCTTCCCAAATGTGCCTTTGCCCAGCAGCTTCAGGTATTCAAATTCATTCATTGTCTGGAAAGGCATTTCAGACGGGCACAGAGTCAGCACTGGCTAAGCAGGAAGGCATGCACTCAGGGGGCTTCTGTTTTAAGATGTAACAGAGCCTCGCACCACAACTAAAAATATTTCTAGAGAGAAAGCCAGGTGGCAAAGCCACAGTTCCTCCCTTGGAAACTACTCCTGATGTATCAAGGACAAGATAAGGGCCCCTGCTATCCTTGACGTACCCTTCACTGCACCAGGCGGAACTCTCTCCAGAGACCAGAGCTGCTCTGGTAGCCCAGAAGTTTTTCCATGGGAGCCCAAGAGTGAGGGGAGCTTTCTTCACGTGCTTTAACCAAATATTAAATTCACTTAAAATTCAAAATTTAAAGCAAGAGGAGGGATGAAGACAGAGTCTTCAAAGTCTAAATGCGCTCACATCTGCCACCAAGAACATGACCCAATATTTGCATAGCGACTGCTGACTTTTCAAAATCAAAGTCATCTCTGCCTCAAGCCCCTTGGAGGCAACAAGAACACCGCAGAAAAGGGCAAGGCCCAGGGGGAAACAGAAGCTCACTCATCCCAGATGGCCCATCCTCACCACTTTGTGTTTGGGCTTTGTCGTAGACACCTCCATCTCCTCAGTCCCGGAGTTGTCACTGGGTGAGCCTGAGCGGAAGTCCATCATTTCTTCTTCTTGCTTTTTCAGGCTGTCAGCCACCATCTGTATGGCTTTGGTCCATTCTTCCCTGAAAGGGGTCATGTAGAAGGCAGGGGTCAGGCCAGGCCTTCCTCACCTGCTGCCCCCACAGGGCAATGCCTCTCCCAGCCCCAGGTACTGCCCAGGTAAGGAACGATTCAGCCATCTCTAATCACGTGTTCTCTCTGCTCGACCCCTCTGGATTTCGGCAATATTCGTTCATTTTATTCAATGACAACAAATCCTAGCTAACAGTTATGTAGTGCCTAAAAGTCCTCAAAACACTTTACCTAGATTAGATTAGTTCCCTTGATCTTCATAGCAAATATGGAATTCGTGCTCACTGAGGGCGCGGCTATTTGTTAGGTGCTGCGCCTGATAAAGAGGCCACTATCCCAGAATGACAGAATCTCAGAGCTACACCAGATCTTAAAGGCCAGCCCAATTGACACCTAAGCCAGATCTCCTTTAGAACATCTCTGGCCGAGAGCTTAATGACTTCCTGCAATGGGAAACTTTCTACCCTGAGACAGCTCACTGTACTTTCTAACAGTTCTAAATACTAGAGACTTTTATTTCTATTGACCTGAGGTAAAGAGGATATAGTCCCCGCTTCCGAAAAGTCTCAGTTTATCAGAGAAAGAAGAGACGTATATACAGATGAAATGTGACACAAATCAGAGAGTGGTTAAGTGAATAACGGAGATATAGAGTGTTCTGGAATCTAATTAGAGGGTGATTGCTCCCAGACTGGGATGAGGGGTAAACGTGATTAGCTCTGGGTCTCAAATTCTCCTCTAGATGGATTCGTTCTATTTGAGCTCTGGAAGGTAGGGCTAAGGTCAATGGCAGGGCAAGGAGAATGGGGAGTGAGCTCTCTGACACTGCAGGTATTTGATCAAAGCCTGGATGACCGCCTGCCAGGGATGGTGCAGAGGGGACTTCTGTGCTGGCTGAACAATGTCACTAGGCAGGAAGTGAGACTTAGGGTGCTTGGACTTTAGTCCCAATTCAACTACCACTCTGTTGTGTAATTTCAAGTGAAGTATCTTCTTTTCTCTGGGACTCAATTTCCTCATCTGGATATTGGAGCAGCCCTTTGGGGGCTTATGGTGAAAAGGCGAAGAATTATACCAGTGGACCCCGTAAGATAGACCAGTGCTAAGGAGCATCCACTTAATTAGGCAGGTCAGTCCCTGTAGAATCAGGGGTTCAAATTAGGATTAGAAATGGGAAGGCTCTTGTTAATGAGTTCAACTCTACTTTAAAAGAGAGAAAACTGAGCCCAGACATAACTTGCCCAAGGTGACACAGGTAATACCCTGGTATTAGAACCCAGGCACTTTGACTCAATATCTGGAACTTTTTATAATACACCTCCCTCCTTTCTTCCCCCTTCTCCCCTTTCCCATCTGTCTCTGGGAGGGGTTTCTCTATTAAACATGAATGAAACATACCGCTCCTCGGGGGTCTCCACGTGAAACGTTCTCTCAATTACCGTGGTCCACTGCAGGCAGCGGATGATGAATGTATTGGGTTTGGGTCGCTCTGTCTTCATCAGCTGGCATTCTACCACAGTCAAGGAAAAGAAGTCACGGTATGTAAGCAGGTTTAAATAATCATTTGTCTTTATTCCAATCCCTCGAGTGGCTTCGATTCATCAGCCAGGGAATGTTCCTTGTATGCTCCTCAGGGAGGCAAAGAAACCGTCTGCATGCAGCTCAGGGAAGGGAGGGGATGAGAAGTGAGGGGATCTAGGCAAACACTCCAGGTCTTTGGCCCCCTATGTGGCTAGGAAGAACCGGGGGCAGGGGGTGCGGTGGGCTTTTCAGGTCACACAGCAGTCAAAGAAAGGGACCCAAAAGGATCGAGGAGAAAACGCGGTAGATCTATCAGACCTTTAGTTTGAATTCCAGCTCTGCCCCCTAACTAGCTAGGTGATCTTGGGAAAGTCCTTCCCTTCTCTGAGACCCAGCTGCCTTCAGGATCAAATCAAAGGACCAGATTGGGTGACTTCTCAAGTTTCTTCCAACACTAAATCTTCTAGTAACAGGCACAACCCACACTGGGTCCTGAGAGCAGCACCATGTCTCAGTCAGAAATCATCTCCAAGTCTGGACAGGGAGGTTCACAGACAGGGTAAGCCACTTGGGAGATTCTACCCCAAGAGAATGTTGTAAAACCAGAAATGGAAGCACCTGTTGGCAAGGCAGAGTGGGGAAAACAATGGAATTTGGAATCAGGAGCCCTGGGTTCCAATACCCTGCTCCAATCTCTACAACCTTGTGACCCTGAGCTAGTCACTTAGCCTACGTGAGCCTGAGTGTCCGCATCTGTTGATGTGCCTCCTGCTACATTCCCATCTGTCATAAGGTCAGAGATATATCAGGTGGACACACTGGCCCTTCTGGGTGTGAATACCCGAATGCTGCCTCACCTTCCCCACCCAAGACACTTATACTTCCTAATAACCTGAAGGCATGTACAAGACATTTACAGCTAGAGACAAACAGGATAGTTGAGGGGCAGCAGGAAGAAAGCGTTGATAGAAGTAATGGATTTAAAGTCAGGAGGTCTGGGTCTGAATTCCAAATCTGCCTGTTATTAGCTAGGTGACTCTGGGTAAGTAATTCCACTCTCTCTTCTTCCCTAAATATACCCTGGTCTCCTCGCCTCAGTGCCTTTGCTCTTTCCTATGCCTCAAATGTCCCTTCTCCAGCTGCTAAATTCCTACCCATCTTTCACATGCCTCCCCTCTCCAGCAGGCCCTTGCCTGATCCTTGAATCCACAGCGATCTCCCTTGTCCCATCCCCTCACAATGCACTTTGTATGGAACTCTGTAAGGCACATGTCACCCTATTAAACTGTCAGCTCCATGAGGGGTAGGGCCCATATGTGACTGGAAATTCAGATGTTCTTTAGCTCTTGCCCCAGGCATCTGATGGATGACAGAAGCGTCATCTTGGAAGTGGTCTAGTCCGACCTGTACCTGAACAAGAATCCACGAGATGCTCACTGAACTGAATTAATCGGGGGCTCATCCATACTCATCTGAAAGGGCAGGTCTGCTTTTACTTTAATTCAATCCAAACCCTTATTACTGCATTCACCTACTGGATCTGGCATGCCACATGAGGAAAGAGCCTGGTAAATTCTAAAACACCCCAGAAATGTAAGCTGTGGCTGCTACTCTGAACATCTAGCCCCTCTAACCCCTGGATGGATCAAATGTTATGGAGGGAGGGGAGGCGGAGAAGGAAAGGGTCCCTCTGATAACCACACACAAAGGAGACTAGAAGGAATCTGAGAACCCAAGTGTTCCCCACCTGCCCTTAAGTCCTATAAGGATTCACCCCATCATGATGTCCAAGAAAGGGGGGGAGGGGAGGAAGAAGCTTTTTTAATAAATTAAAAATTCCAAGATTTTTAACACACTCTCCCCTCACAGGATCAGAACTGGAGAGGGAAACTCTTGAGAGCTCAGGACAGGGGCCCTGACTGGGGGAATCCAGGCTGTCTGCCGAGAATGTCTGGAATTCCACCTCAAGCACTAGCAACTAGGCAGGTTAGGGGCTGTTCAGGGCATGGGAACTGACCTTCCAGACTTGCCCCTGACCCTAGGGGCACACATCAGACACTGAACAATCTCAGCAATGAAATCTTCGCTCCCTGGTTGTCCTCCAGAGCCTGCCTGGCTCCCCAGCCCAACCAGCTGCCTTAGGGATCACAGATGAGCCAGTAAATGAACTGAGAACTCACTGCACAGAGTAGAACCAATCTGGGCAGCAGACAAGAGTCACAAGCTTGCTACAACACCCACCCCCACCCCCCAGCCCCTTAAGAGCAGAGAGGAGAGAGGTGGGGGATGGACTGAATGAGAGAAGGAACATCACAGGGGGTGACTCGATTTCTGCAGTTACCAAGCACACTCTTCAAAACCGTGCATTGTTAAAAATCTCTCTGGCTACCTGTCTAAAATTCAAGCAGGCTGTTCTTCTATCATCAAATCCTACCCATTGGTTCAGGCTGCACTCTGGTGGGCCCCTTCTCTAGGCCACCATCTTTAACCATGACATCAAACACCCGGCTTGGATTTCCTAAAAACCTTGATGTTCGTGACTTCCTCAAATCCCCTAGAGCAAAGTTGAACTCTCTAAGGGCAGGGGGCTTTGGTCTGTAACTTTTCTATATTACCTCCCTAACCCCAGCAGACTTGACAACTGGGCACCAGAGAAGAGGGGCTTAATGACTTGCCCAATTAAACATTTACTTTGTGCCTACTATGAGCTGGCACCTCAGCAGCTGAGACAAAAAAAAATGGCATGTAATTAAGCCAGCTCTTGGGAACTCACAATGTGGCTGGGGAAGTTATATTTGAGAAAAAAAAAAAGATAACATTATGGGGCAATCTGATTAGGTAGGAATGAGGACCAAAGTAAGAGCTGTAGGAGCTCCCAGGAAAGACAGGACCTTGTGCATTGCTAGGGTCAGAGGAGGCATGATTTAAACAGGGCCTTGGAAGAAGGGTAAGAGCCAAGCCAAGAGGAAAGATCCCCAAGGTGCTCCTGGGCATTTGCAAGCTCATTTCCCCTTGTACTCAGAATAGAAGTGGAGTGAGACCAGCCTTAGTGCCAGGAGTCTCCAGGTCATGCAGAGAAGACATTATGGAAGAAGGTTCTCAGCTCTGGATCCTGGGGCTCTGACCAGCATCAGCTCAGAGACAAATGAAAAGGGTTCATCTCCTGTCAGTCAAAGCAGGATTGTAGAAACAGAGCATTCAGAGGCAGAAGGGACCTTCAAAGCACCAAGTCTGAACCCCTCTTGCCTGAACTACCCTCAATGGCCTTCCAATCAGTTTCCTTGCCTCAAGCCTTTTCCCTCTTTTCTCTATCTATCCTCCGTACACCTGACAAACTAATATTCTTCAAACACGTATCGGCCGCATCACTCCCCTTCTCAGAAACCTTTCTATTGTCTTCTGGATAAAATCCATTTGCAGCTGGCATTTCAGAGCCCTCTACCACAGAATCTCCATCGACCTTTCCGGCCTTCCTTCCTATTACTCCCCTTCCCATATTTGACCTAACAGCTCCACTGGCTTGCTGGCAGTTTACTGTACAGGATACTCTGTCTCCTCTCTGTGCACAGATGATCCTTTAGGAGTTGGGGCTCATACTTGGGTCTTCTGAATGAGTCTCGTTGGTGCTCCCCATCTTCTGTGTCCGGGCTACCTCTAGCAAAGGCACTTGCCCACGTTCCCTGCATCCTTACAATATCCCTGAGAGGTGGGCAGCCTAAGTATTATTTATCCCCATTTCACAGGTAAGGAAGAGGAGGTGGAGAAAAGTGAACTGACTAGCCCAAGGTCACACAGCTAATTAGTAGCAGAGCTAAACCCTGACTCTTTTTTACATCATCATACCAATTAATTCTCATGCATCCACCAGGTTTGTAAAAATAGATGGGGGTGGGGGTGGAAATCTAATCACCCCTTTCCCCAAATCAGCATTTCCCACCAATATGTATCCAACTGCTAACCCTAACTACACGCACAGCAAGATGAATAGAGATTTATCATTTAATAACCACCAGCATTCAACCATGTCACAGGGAAGATTTTTGTTTGGTGAACAATATGCCCCCTAATTGCCCTGCTCAGTCATTAACCAACAACACTTCCAAGAGCAGAGCCTTCTCTCTGCCTTAGAACAAAACCTGTTCCAAGCTGGAAAGTACAAATGATACTCACTGGGCACGTGGGGTGGGAGAAGGGGGCAGATGCAGCCTCAGGCTGGGAGCCAGAAGACCTAGGCTGCAGTCTTGGTTCTGCCACCAAATCCCTTAGGTGACTTGGGGCACATTCCCTAACCTCTAAGAGTCCCAGTGACACCCATCTACAAAATGTGGACAAGAACATGTCACTGGCCAACAGAATGTCAGGTTTGGAAGGAGCCTTAGAAACCTTGTAGACCACGCGTGGCCTCGAGGCCCCAGGTTCCCCACCCCAACCCCTGGTCTCGACCAATCTCTACCTTACAAAGGAAGAAACTGAAGCCCAGAAAAGGAAGAGAAGGTACATGGACAGAAGGAAGAATGGTATACAGACAGTTTAATTCAAAGACACAGAAGATGTGGTTCTACTCACTAGCAGGCTGTGCGATCTTGAGCTAAGTCATTTTTTTTTATATCCATAAACATGAGAATCATTATAAACAACTACCTTACAGAGATTTCTGTCAGAATCTAATGAGAAGATAATATGAATCACATTCTAAATTTTAAAGACCAAAGTAAATATCTACCGTTAACATGATCATTATTATACAGAAACAAATTCACACAGATATAAGGGATAGCTTTAAAACCTGTTTCTGAAAAACTATTCACTCTAATGTACCCTATTAATTTCTCTGTCTCTGTCTCTATCTCTCTCTCTCCCCTCCCTCCCCTCCTCCCCCTACAAGAATACAAGTTCCTTGAGGCCAGGGACTGTTTTTGCCTTTATATCCTGGTCAAAGCCAACAAGGTGTCATAGTAGATAGAGCTGGGCCTGGAGACAGGAAGACCCATCTTCCTGGGTTCAAATTCAGCTTCAGACAGCTGTGTGATCCTGGGCAAGTCGCTTAACCCTGTTTCCCTCAGTTTCCTCAACTGTAAAATGAGCTGGAGAAGAAATGGCAAACCCCTCCAGTGTCTTTGCCAAGAAACCCCCAGGTGGGGTCACAAAGAGCTGGAGATGACTGAACCACAACAAATCTGTTGACTGACTGCCAAGCTAGAGGCAGCACATGCATCATTTACAGTAGCAATGTAAGCCCTGAGGAAGGCCTGTACTGTGTACTCAAGTTTTAAGAAAAAGAGGGAAGGGCTAAGCTAAAACTGCAGTATGAGAGAACCAGGACTGACTTTATGTTAGAGACTCCCAGAGTATCTTCTTAATAAGTGAGGCCGTGGAGTCTTTTTCCCTTCTCCAAACATTTCTAAGTAGACGGCTGTCATTGGGGAGGTGTGAGACAAAGCTAGGCAGACAGAATGATGTCTCACAAAGGCCTCCTTCTCCTTCTCTCTCCCTTCCTCATTCAGGTCGGAAGGTTTGTGACCCTGAGTCTTTAATTCTCCATCTTCCCCCTTCATGGCTCCCTCCCACTCTCTTCTGGCTCTCTTGCGTCTGATTCTTCTCCTGCCACCTCCTGATCTGTCATCTCTTACCTGGCAGAATCTCCCCTTCCCTTCTGAGGCTCAGCTCCAGTGTCCCCTCCTCCACAGCGTCTTCTCTGCACCTCTCCTCCCACGAGATCCCTCTTCCTTTCCCAATTCCTCCCCCACGGCCCCGGGCCTGGATCTCTGCCCCTGTCACCATACTTCTATTTCTCATCCTGTCTATTTCTGTACTTGCTTCATCCTCCTCATTTGACTTGCTTTTTGTCCTTGTACCCATGCCTGCTTCTAGTATGGAAGAAGCACCCAGCAAAGGCTTACTGAATTCAAAGACTGGTTTCTCCCACTTGGGCAAAGAGAGGATTTCGGTCACTCGCCAACAACTGAGAGGTTACCCTGAGTCTCAGTTTCGTCATTGGTTAAACAGTTATCAGTCTCATGATTGAAACTGTCACTTGGGCAAAAAGGCAGACTCACTTAGGGATGGGAAATCTGATATTCATGTCTTAGCTCGGACTGTAAGTACGACAAAGAAAATATGGCGAGCAGAGAGGAGAGAGGCGGCAGAACACAGAAAACAGAAACACAGTCAGTCCAAAATACCAACTTTGGGCTTCCAGCCCCTCTTGAGATCCGAATTAAAAAACCTATGTTCTCTTGATCTCTGGATACACCATGCTCTTTCTTACCTCCAAGTGTGTTCCTCTAGCCACACAACTCAATGCTTCCCTGTACAGTATTTTTTATCATTCACTGCTGTCCTAGGTGAGTGAGTCTCATCTGCCCAACCAGACTAGAAGCTCCCTGTGGGCAGGACCTGAGGCTCCTTTCCTCAGTTTCCTCCAGATGGTGAGATCTCCAAGAACAGGGGCTTGGGTCTGCTCCTCCAGTGCTTCTTCCCATATTTCACCTAGTTCAAATCCCCTATTATACAGGTGGAGAAACTGAGGCTTAAAGAGGAGAACTGATTTGCTTTTGGTCACGACAGAGCAAAGACTAAAAGTCCAGCTCTGCCAACTCCAAGTTTGGGACCCTTCTTACTACACTGACATATATTTGTATGCAGGTGAGGGCAGGAGTCCAGAGAAGGAAGGCGGTACCCAACCCAGCAAAGTGACAAGGTTTGTGAAATGGTTCTGGGCCTTCTCTTCCCTTCCCGCCCTGAGCCAGCTCAGCCAAGGTTGCTGCCAGGGCCTCTATCCAGGCCCTCCCCTCCCCCACACCATACATAAACTTCTGGCCAGCGCTGGTGCTGGGGGTGGTTGAGCTGGAGAATCTGCCAAACCACAGAATGCGCTAAGGAGGGCACTCTGAGTATTCCTTTTGCCTCTCCTAGCACAACCCTGGGGGGCAGAAGGAAGCCTGAAAAACCAGGTCAAATCAAAATCCTGCCAAATTCAGCTGGAAAGCCTAGCCTGCCAACAGAAACCTGTGGCAAGAACAGAGCGAACCTCCACCTTCCTAAAGGGCCCACGCCCCCACACACATGTACATGTACTTCTCAATGATGGGCACCCAAATTTCCCCAAGAACTCCACAGGCCACTTAACTATGTCAAGTCCTGACTAGCAGAAGGGAGAAAGGGGCACCCATAAAAATGCATAGGCAATTTTTAAAAAAATCTCTTAATAGAGCACCCACAGATTATCTAAAAATTGTTTACACAAGATTTGGAATATCATCTGGGAGAAATGCATGTCAATTCAGACAATCTAACCCCTCAGAGCCTTCCCACTAACCTGGCTTTGCTGGTAGCACCTATAAATGTGTCAAGGTGGTAGAGACGGAGGTGAAAAGGCTGCCCCCAAAGATAGGTAGGAAAAAACTAGAAAATATTTTAAGATAGTCAACAGAGTGACAATCCAGAATTAATATGTGCTTCCAGCGAAAGTAACCAAGCTGCCATGGGAAGACCATGGAAATGAGCTCTCTAAAGGTTACTCTAGGGGCACACTGGTGGCTATCTTTAAAGGACCCAAAGTACCCCAGAGTGCCATGGTCACTCCTAACTGATGCCCCACCTGCACTCTGCCTCCTCAAGACCACCATGTTTTCCCACTTATGCCTTGGTCCCACACTGCCAAGGGGTTAGGCTACATTGAGTCCGAAAGTCACAAATTTAGAGATGGAGGAAACCTCAGACCATCTAATCCAACTTCCTCATTTTGCAGAGGCTGAGAGACAAAATGATTCAGTGATTCACCTGAGGTCACGCAGGTCAGGAAGACCCCAGGGTAGAAAATGTACTCAAGAGAAACAGTGAGCACCCAAAGCTCAGTGTGTCAGAACGAAGAGAACTACTTACGTGCAACCGAGAAGTTGTTGAGGGGCGACTCCCGCTGCTCCACATCCTGCGGCCGCTCCTTGTAACCAATGAAGGTGCCGTCACTCTTTAGCAAGAAGTAGCGTGGCCGCCATGTTTTGATGTATTCTCCTAAAAGCACAGACAGAGACAGGAGGTGAAGACCTGGTGTCTTCAGCGTTGTTTTTTCTGCCTAGGTCTCAGATCCCAGGCTGCATTCTATCAGCAATTTAAAGTACTTAGTCCTGAAGACTCCAAATGGGAATAGGCCAATTGTACTCACTTTGGCTTTATGGCATATATTGTCACCTGTAGCTCTTCTGAACTGAACTCTTCTGAAGAAAGTGATTTTTGTTTTGTCTTTATTGTGTGCCTCACTGATCTAATCTCTTCAGATCCTATACTTGCATTTGGAGCGGGCATGTACCTGGCCTTTTAAGACACCCAGCATTTGGTGACGACCTCGGACCAAGCATCCCCCCATGGTGGGGCTAATGACCTCCAGGGTACTTCGGTGATAACATAGGCATATCTCATCTCGACATATGTAAAACTAGGATGTTAGGATTCGGTGGAGGATGTTAAAAACCATTTAGTCCACTAATTGCCTCATTTTAGAGTTGGGTAAGCTGAGGCCCAGAGGGCAAAAGGGACTCAACTCCATGGGATTCAAACTAAGCTCTCCCAATTACAAATCGATTTGCTCTTTCTATTATATCGCAATGAAAAGACACGTAGGATGATCCACTCTCTCTTTTTAAAAAAAATAAATTTATTGACATAATTTTTAAATAGTATTTTATTTTTTCCAATTGTATATAAAGATAATTTTTAAAATTCACTTTTATAATGACATTATTTATTTTTATATCATTTAGATTTCCCCCATATCTCTTCTCTTTCCCTCTCCCAGAGAGCCATCCCTTTATAGGCTTATAGAAAGAATGTTAAAAAGAAGAAAAAAAATTCAGCATAACCAATAAAAACATAGATTAAATATGATACCCTATGCAATGTTTCATACCCGTGGACCCCCAATGGAGGGGGACATATCTTCTCATTTTTCTTCAGAGACCAAATTGGTTCTTAATAATTTTACAACATTCCCTTCTGATGAGTAGACGGGATTGTCTTTTGCCTTTCTTTGCACACTCAGTAGTTAGCATGGTGCCTAGCACACTGTTGGCACTTAATTAATGCTTACTGACTGACTAGCTTGGAGTTATTATTCCTTCCATTTACACTGCTGTCACCATTATGTACGCTGCTTTCCTGGCTCCACTCCATTTTGGAACGGTTCACGTAAATCTCTCCATGATTCACTGCAATGATCGTTTTTGTCACTTCTTTATAGTACAGTAACATTCCATTATATTCATGTACCATGATTTGCTGAGCTATTCCACAGCTGATGGGCATCTGTTCTTGTTTCCAGGTGTCTAGTACCACAAAGTGTTGCTATGAACATTTTGGTGTATATGGATCCTTTTTGGGGAGGCGGGGTCAAAGACCTCACTAGGTTATAGTGGAATCTCTAGGTCAGAGGTATGGACATTTTAGTCTTATCGGCACAACTCCAAACTGAACAATTCACAGCTTCACTGACGATGCATGACTTTGCCTATTTTTCCACAACTCCTTACACACTGACAATTCCAGTCTTTTGTCATCTTGGGAATGAGGCAAAGCCTCAGGGTGGTTTAGGTTTGTGTTTCTCTTATTATTAGCCAGCTGGAGCATTCTTTCTTAGATCAACTCACTTCCTAGAAGTTTTCTTCATTTTGTTCAATTATTTCAGTCAGTGTCTGACTATTCATGACTCTATTTGGGCTTTTCTTGGTAAAGAAACTGAAGTGGTTTACCATTTCTTTCTCCTGCTCATTTTATAGCTGAAGAAACTGAGACAAAAGTGACTTGCCCAGGATCACACACCTAGTAAGGGTCTGAGGCTGGATTTGAACCCCTAAACATGAGTTCTCCTAATCCCAAGCCCGGCACTCTATCCACTGGGCCACCTGGCATTTTACTCAGTTACGATAGGGTTCACTTGGTACACTGAAGTGTTTGTAAAGAGGCTTTAAGCCAACTTAACTTCTCTAAGACATACTGAAAAAGACAACTCATTTCCAACATGACGATGAAAGCCGATGGGAATTGAGATTATGTTTATAAAAATGGGATTAACACATAATACATAAAGCAGTCACACCTGTTGGTTTTGTTTCTTCAAAAGGTTCTATCCTTTAAGGAATGTATACAGCCACAACAGATACCTTATTATCTCTAGGATCAAACAGAAAGCCCTTGTACAACCTGTCTTCTGCCTTTTCTCCAGTTATTTCAATTGTCTGACTCTTCGGGGCCCCTTTCTTTGGGGGTTTTCTTGGCAAATATACTAGAGTGGTTTATCATTTCCATTTCCAGTTCATTTTCCAGATGAGGAAACTGAGGCAAACAGGGTTAAGAGACTTGGCCAGGGTCATGAGGCTAATAAGTGTCTGAGGTCAAATCCGAACTCAGGTCTTCCTGACTCCAGACTTGGTGCCCTATACACTACACCAGATCTCCTTGTACATTGCTCCCTTCCATACACTCTATGGTCCCATTTTACTGGTCAATTTACTCTTTCTCGCACATGACCTTCCATATTTCACCTCTGTTCTTCCATGTTGCTTGTCTCCCATGCCTAAGAACCCTCTCCCTAGAAGCCTTGTCTTCTTCTAATGCTGACCTCAAAAGCCACTTTCTGTAGGAGCCTTATCCTCCCAATTTCCCCTCTACATTCAACCTTCCTTCTAGTTCATATGGATCTTGTATATACCTACTTATGTAGAACGGCAGATAGAGAGCCCGGTCCTGGAGTCAGGAAAACCTGCATTCAAATCCCACCTCAAACACGTCCTTAGCTATGTGACCCTGGGCAAGTCACGTAACCTCTGTCTTAGTTTCCTCATTTTCTCAAATGTGAAATGGGGATCATAATAGCACTTGCCCCCCCCCATCTCTGCCTGGGGTTGTTATGAGGATCAAATAAGGCAAAAGGCTTAATTATTAATGTTAATTAAATACTAATGCTAGCAATGATGATGCTTTCTCCCTTATTAGAATTTAACCTCCTTGAGGGTAGGAAATGGTTTCATCTTCTCTGCCGCCCCAGAGTTCAGCATAGTGCCTGGCACGTAAGTACTTAACTTAGACTGACCAAGGAAGTATGAGATATTCAGTGGACTCATAGGATCAGAGATCTCCTAGTCCTTATTTGGAAGACTTGGAAGCAGACGCAGGGAGGGGAAGGATGGGACTTGTTCATGGTGACAAAGAAAGATCACAATGGCACATTCAGGGCCAGATCCCAGCTCCTCTGACTCCCAGCCAAGGGCTCTTTCCATCCCACCCCCTCCATTACATAGAGCTAGAGGGGGAGGGGGAGTGGTTTGGGAAGAGGACAAACAAGTGAAGGAGAACCCAAGAGACTGGGGGAGAGTTGCTGAGAAGCTTCCAGAGCACTTTGCAGTAAAGCCAGTTGGTCCAAAACTGAGGCCTGGCAGCAATAGAGTCAGGAATCAAACCCAGGTGTCTCTCTCCAAATCCATTTCCCTTTCCAAAAAACATCATGGTCCATTCAATTCAACAATTATTTATTTAAACATCTACTATGTCCAGGAATGACGCTAGGAGCTAGGAATCCAATCTCTGCCCTCAAGGAGTTTACAATCAACGGGGTAGACATGTACACAAGAAAGTAAATACAGAATAATGCAAACTTATACAAAGGCATTTTGAGAAGAAGAGACCACTAATAACTTAAAGGATGGGGGTAAGACAGTATAGTCCGGAAAGGCCTCCTGTAGGAGGTGGTCCCCAAACTGTGCTTTGAAAGAAGTCAGAGACTGTCCTGGAGAAGGCAAGGTGGAAGAATATTCCCTTCTCACTCCTCCCCCTCCACCAAAAAGAAAAAATCACCAGCTTCCTGCTTTGCACATAACAGGGACTTAATAAATGGTCGTGGAACACAAACATGCGACTAAAAGATTACCATTGTGTGGAATTTGGGGGAAGGGTGAGGCGTAAAAATGTATAGGCAAGTAGGTCAGGGATAGGATGGGTTAATTACAGAAAGCTTCCCAGTGGAAGCAGCCTTGCCAAAGGATGTAAGTGAGTCAGTATATAGAACAGGATGTGGGGGGAGACCAAAAGGGCTGGAAGTACTACCAATATCTTGATAGGCTCTGATGTTTTTTGTTGTTGTGGAAGTTGTTTTCAGCCATATCTGAATCTTCATGACCCTATCTGGGGTTTTCTTGGCAAAGACTCTGTCGTGGTTTGCCATTTCCTTCTCCGGCTCATTTTACAGATAAGGAAATCGAGGCAAACAGGGTTCAGTGACTTGCCCAGGGTCACACAGCTACTAAGTATCTGAGGCAGGATTTGAACTCAGGTCTTCTTGATTCCAAGCCTAGTACTCGGTCCACTGTGCCAGGTCTAGTGTTTTAGCCCTTGGCATCTTTTTCTTCAACTGAGTACTTACTAATGTCCTATTATGTGACAGAAGAGAAAAAACAACTAGTCTGATGGAAACCCTAGGCGGCAGGAAAAAAGATTTCAAAGGGTTAAAGAAAGGATAGGCAGGAGCCTATGGAATAAAACTCTGCAGGGGAAGCCCAATATGGAAGGGACTGTGGCTGGACTTGGAGTCAAAGGCCTAAATGCCACTTGCGTGACTTTGGGCAAATTAAAAAGTCTCTGTGTCTCAGTTTCTGCATCTATAAAATGGAGGGGGAGGGGGAGAGAAAGACTGGACTGGATGACCTCTGAAGAACCTTCCACTTCCAAGTCTATGGTCCTATGACCTCAAGAATGGAATCCTGAGGAAGAAAAGGTGATCTAGCTAGAGATATTCATGGAAATAACAAAAAGGAGGAAATCCTCAAATAACTCAGAATTGAAAAGCGATGGACAGACAGGGGAAGCAAGAGGAAGCAATGAAATCTGAATATAAAGAAAGTGCTAGAGGATAACGATGGAGAACCAAAAGGGCTTAAATCTATGTTGAGGTAGAAGAGAATGCCTTTGGATTGTCCAGAGGTCAAGGTGGATGGGACAGTGATAATGCGCCAATGGGGAAAAGACAAACTTTTATTTTGCTTCTGTTTTCTCTTTCAAAAAGAACAATCTTAGGGGCAGCTAGGTGGCGCAGTGAGTAGAGCACTGGCCCTGAAGTCAGGAGGACCTGAGTTCAAAATCCAGCCTCAGACACTTGACACATGTACTAGCTGTGTGACCTTGGGCAAATCACTTAACCCCAATTGCCCTACCAAAAAAACAAACAATCTTTGGACTGGAAACGACACAGGACAAAAGTCATGTACAGGAGCTGAAACCCAAGATAAGTGAGGTGATAGTAAGTCATCAGACAGCTGCTCTCTCTGGATGACTCAGACATACTCAAGTACCATAAGAACTACTGAATGTGATCTGTTCTGTTGGAGAATGAGAGAGTGAGCAAGATGCCCCAGGAGTAGAAACGGGCAAATGTTCTGATTTCCAAAAGAGGGAAAAGGTTCCAAAATGGCTGTTATTTTTAAAGGGGGGGGGGGGAGCACCAATACAACTTTTCTTTTAAAATAGGGGAGAGGGCAGAATATTGGAGCATCAAGATAGCAAGTTTGACTTCAATCATCAGCAAAATTCTAGAACCTATTATTAAAAGAGCTGATTTGTGAGCATTTAGAAAAGGAAGTGGTGATCCCTAAGAGCCAGAATGACTTCATTAAGAATAGGTCATTCCAGGCTAACCTCATTTCCTTTTCTGGCAGGATTACTAGACCAACAGACCAGGGGAACCGTACAGACACAGTCTACTTAAATTTACCAGAGCGTTTGAAAAAGCCTCTCGAGAGTTTCATCTCACGCCCATCAAATTGGTAAAATGGAAAAAACCAAAAATAGTCAATGTTGGAGATGTCACATGCACACTAATGCCCTGCTAGTGGAGTGGCATCCTGAAAAATACTGTGACCCAGTAACACCATTATTAGTCATAAACTCAAAAAGCAATCAAAGAAACAAGAAACTCCTATGTATGCAAACATACGTATAGCAGCACATTCTATAATAGCAAAGAATTATAAGGAAAGCAGGTACCTTCTTTCATTGGCCAATGGCTAAACCAACAGTTAACATATGAATGTAACAGGATATTATCGTCCCATAAGAAAAGACAAAAGAAGCATGGCATTAGTGGGTAGAACACCTGGAAGAAGGTATGTAAATGTTTCTAACAGATGTTTCATTTTCCTTCCTTAATGGAGGTGAGTGTAGGGAGTAGATGGGAGGAAGAGAAAGAAGGTCAATTTTCACTGGTGGAAAAAAAAAATTTAATTTCTAAAAGAGAAGAATATGTATAAAAAGAAGGAAAGAAAACTCATTTGAACCAAGACATCTGATGGCAGACAGAGACCTGGGAACCTGAAGTCAGAAGTGGGAAGAGGAAAGGAACCGTGCATTTATTATGCACCTACCAGGTACTTAATACTACTACTTAGCACAGGCACTGTGTTAAGCACTTTACAAATACTGTCTCATTTGATTCTGTCAGTGACCCTGGGAGGTAAGTCCTATTGTGACCCACATTTTACAGTTCAGGAAACTGAGGCAGTAAAAGGTTGTCCTGGCTGTCCCCCACCTACTATATCCCATCTTTGGGAATCTCGTTTCCTTCAAAGACCACGTTCTACCCGAAGTCTTTCTTTCCCAATATCTATTGCCAACTGCATGTCAGCTGAGTCCTTTAAGACCAGGGTTCCAATTCTAGCTCTATCCTTACTACTTTTGTGACTTTGAGTACGGGTTTTTCTGGACTGCATTTATCTGTAAAATGGAAGGATTGATGAGAGAGGGGAAATGACAGACGAATGACCTCTAAGTTCCCTCCACTGGCAGCTAGATGGTACAGTGGATAGAGCGAAGACTCGTCTTCCTGAGTTCAAATCTGGACTCATTCTGAATAACCAGGAAACCCTGGGAAGTCACTTAACTCTGTTTGCCTCCGTTTCTTCACCTGTAAAATGAGCTGGAGAAGGAAGAGGCAAACCACTCCAGTATCTTTGACAAGAAAACCCCAAAAGCACTCATGAAGAGTTGCGCACAACTCAAAACAACTGAAAAGCAAAAAGTTCCCTCTGGCTCTAAACCTCTGATCCTCGCCTCCTAATTGGTCACCCCACTTCTGCCCTCCCTACTCCCTAATCCATTCTCCACATAGATGCCAAAATAATTTTCCTCTACTTACTCACCACCCACTCAATTCTTTAATCCTTGGCACAATCTGATTTCCAACTTTCAACTGTCTTAATGCTTCCCAGTGGTCTCAATGGCTAAACCCAATTGCCTTTTCTTCAGTAAGTATCCTCCTTGACCTCTCTACAGCTTGCAACACTGGTGACCCTCCTCTGACAGCTACCTGCTGTTCTCTTCCTCTACTTGAATGTTCTCTGTTGGTTTGATCCATAGTCTTCACACGTTTATCATTCACATCATCCCCTTAAGCCTGGGAGTCTCTGTCTCTCTCTCCCCAAATTTTCCTCTCTCTCTCTCTCTCTCTCTCTCTCTCTCTCTCTCTCTCTCTCTCTCTCTCTCTCTC
>CM053625.1:29389376-29488372 GCA_028646595.1 Phalanger gymnotis | reverse complement strand
CTGGGGGGAGGGGACAGGAGTGGTGGGCAGTATCATAAATTTAAGTTATAGACCATTCATTCAGATCAGCAGCACCTGGAGAATGGCAAAGTCTGCCTCTAAAGAAGAATGGCGGGGAAAACTTTATCCGCATTTCTATAGATACCTAAACCTGAGCAAACCTCTGGGTCTGTTTCCCCCATATGGACAATGAAGGGAGTGAACCCAATGGTCACTAATGCCTCTTTTTAAGCTAGATTACTGCAACAATCTAATAGGTCTTCCTACTCCAATCCTCCCCTTCTCAGGCCCCACGTCTATCCATCCTCCACACACTTCCAGAACGATCTCTTTTAGCCATAGATCTGATTGTGGCACCATTGTGCTCAAAACCCTTCAGTGACAGCCCCGCACCCTCTAGTATCTGCAGAGTCAAGTGCAAACCTTTTTGTCCGCACTCATCACTCAGCGATCTGGTACCAAGACAGCCTTCTCACACTACTCCCCTCTGTTCTCGACACTCTGGTCACACTGAACCACTTTCTAGCCTCCCAATGAGATTTTCTGCCCTCTTCCCTATACCCATAATACCCTCCCCCTCCCCACCCCAACTTTTCCATCGCTCTTCACTTATTATTCTGTATTAAAGAAACCTAGTACTTAAGTCTTGTACCCAAACTAGACTATAAACTCCATTAGGGCAAAGACAGCGTATCTCTGCTACATTCTATCTTCCAACCTTCCATGGGAAGGGGAAGGGTGGGGAATAAGCATTTATTAAGCACCTACTACATACTAAGCACTGCGTTAAGTGCTTTACAAAAATATCTCATTTGATTTTCACAATAACAACAAACTGAACATGGGTTAAGTGACTTACCCAGGGTCACATAGCTAGCAAGTAACTGAATTCAGGTCCATTAGATGGTGCTGTGGATAGAGTCAGGAAGATTTGGCTTCCTGGGTTCAAATCTGGCCTCAGACACTTACTAGCTATGTGACCCTGGGCAAATCACTTAACCCTGCTTGCCTCAGTTTCCTCATCTGTAAAATGAACTGGAGAACGAAATGGCAAACCAATCCAGTATCTTTGCCAAGAAAACCCCAAACAGAGTCACTAAGGGCTAGACACAACTCAACAAGTTCTGATTCCAAGCCCAGTGCTCTCTATCCGCTGGGCCGCCATCTGCCACGGCTGTTCTCCCAGACCTAGAAGATCTAAGGGAACAGCTCAGGAAAGCAGCTAGCACACCCAGAAACGGCCTTACCTTCACACCTCCCAGAGTCCTCTTACAAATGAAGTACATATTACTTTATCTAAAAAACCCCACAAAATAAAGCTAAGGTACTAGAAAATATAAACCCAATTAATAATCGATGAGACCAGGAAAAACACCTCAGAGGCAAATGCCATTTACATCCTGAATTCCAAGAAAGGTCTCTGCCCTCCTTCTTCCCAGCCCTCACCTCTTTCCTTACCCTCACTCTTATCTACACACCACTCCCAACAGGCCTCCCCAGATGCACAGAGAAACACAAGGGAAGAGCTACCACTGTCTTATGAAGCACCATGTGCTGCCCTTCACGGTGAGGCACATCCCTGCTGTATACAGCCCCAGAAATCTCTGGGGCAGTTCCACTGTTGGGCAACAGCAGTCTTTGGAAAATTCCTTCTTGTGCTGAGTCAAAATATGTTTCCCTATAGCAAACTATGGGCTCCTCATTAGAGGGACAGTGGAAAAACAGGTACACATGACTGAAATGACTGAACAAAAAAATGCATTATTGGTGAAGTTGTGATCTGGTCCAGCCATTCTAGAAAGTAACTTGGCATCATGCAAAAAATGTGACCAAAAACGTCCATATCCTTTGACCAAGACATTCCAAAACTAGGCACATACCCCAAGGACGGCAATGACAAAAAAGAAAGGTCCCAAAGGCACCATAATATTTAAGGCAGCATGTTTTTGTGTCAGCAAAGAAGTGGAAACAAAGTAGCTGCCTACCCCCTGGGGAATGGCTAAACAAATTGTGATACACCGATGTAATGAAATATTAACTGTGCATAAGAAAGAATATGATGAATACAGAGAAGCACAGTAAGGCCTGTATGAACTGATGTAAAGTGAAATAAACAGAGGCAGGAAAAAAATAGACACTGTGACTACAACAACGTAAACGAAAAGGATAATACCAAGCAAACGAAACTAAATGCTATAACATTATGACCAAGCTTGACCCCAAAGAAGAAAACAGAAAACACTTTCCCTCTCCCCAACTTCTTTCCATACAGAGGTGGGGGCCGTGGGTGTGGCATGCTGCACAGATCATGTTTTCCACTGATGGTTAGTTTTGCTCAATTTTTTTCTTCCTCTTTCTTCCCTTACTAGAAGCACCAGCACAGTAGATAGGGCACAAGGTAATTGCTTAATAAATACTGGTTGACTTGACTTACAAAGGATGGTCCTCTGTGAGTCGAGAAGGGATACAATGGGAAACATGGGTGATATTAAAATTATTTTTTAATGCGTCTCCCTGTAACTTCCCACCATTGCTTCTGCTTCTAGGCCCAATCTAATTCCTCTCCCATTAGGCTTAATTGGATATTGACTTCAATGGGGGAACACCTTAGGGTCTCGGAGGCGAACTATGGCTGGGCGGGGGGTGGGGGGTGGGGGGCGGGGACGGACACACGGGACAGATGTGGCTCACTCAGGAATTCCCTGATCCAAACAATTAACTCAACTATCTCCCACACTTCCAGGGGAACATAGAGAGGTCTGGCGAACAGAGGGAAAAGGGAGATGGGAGGCTTAACTAGAGAAGATTGGCCTCCCAATTTCACCATCAGGTCTCTTCCCAACAAGGGGACAGACAGAGCAAGAGGAGAGCATAAGGAAGAAGCGTTCAAACAACAGATCTTCAAATAGGCAGGGGAGGGGGTATGTCTTGAGAGATCCCTTAATTTCCCCTTCGATGTCCACAATTGGTTAAAACAGAGAAGGTAGTCATGATAAAGAAAACCCCAAACAGGGTCACAAAAAGTTGGACATAAGCGAAAAATGAATGATGAACAAACACTGTCGTTCTTCTTCGTGACCCCGTTTGGGGGTTTCTTGGCAAAGATACTGTAGAGGTTTGCCATTTCCTTCTCCAGCTCATTTTCCAGATGAGGAAACTGAGGCAAACTAAGTTAAATGACTCGCCCAGGGTCACGCGGCTAGTGTCTGAGGCCAGATTTGAACTTACGTCTTCTTGATTCCAGGCCTATCAAGATCATAGAATCACAGATTTGGAGCCAGAAGGGACATCAGAGGACACTGAGTCCAATCTCTTATTTTATAGGCGAGGAAATGGAAGCCTAAAATCTCCTTCCCATCCAGATTCTCTCCATTCAAATGGGGTCACCATTTCACATCTTTCTGGATACTGGAATTACAGTTCAACACGCTCTCTATGCCCCACGCCAAACCACCCTCGGATTTGTGTCATCAATGAAGTTAATAACTGGGCCATCCATCTATCCCTTTATCCCAGTCACTGATGAAACTACTGAATGGCATAGGGCAAATGACAGATCCCAGAGGGACTCCCTGGAGAGCGCAGTCTAAGATGGCATTGCCCTATTGGTTGTTAATGATTAACATTCCATCCTAAAGTTCCAAGATTACTTTTTATGTAATAACAAACTGTCCTCATCTTCTCGGGGAGAGGAGAGACCCTAAACCACAGGTCATACCATAGATCATACGCTCTCTCATCCAATGAGGATTCAAAGCAAGAAGGGAGATTGAGGAGGAGGCAGATTTTGGCCAAAGGACTTCCTGTGTCTCACCCAATTCTGTTGTTTGGTCTCCTTTGGACTAGAAAGCCCTAGAAAGGGGAGCAGGCATCTTCGTATCATACATTCCTCAAGCATGAACAGAAACAATCTTCGTTATTTTCGACAAGTCCTTTCTGGGCCCTGCTTGGTTCTACTTTGGGGAAAACAGGACGAAGAAGAGGAGAAATGGGCCTTATCCTTTAGAGCTGTTTCCCCTCACAGAGGGACTCCCTAAGGGCAGAGTCACATTTCCCCCTCAAGCTGGGGGTTCCCAGAAGGAAGAGGATGTATCTCTGCTTTTTATAAATTTCCAGAAAGCACAGGAGTTTTGGTGGAGGTTGGGTAATCAAATATTCGATTCTTTCCTTTTTTGAAAAAGCCCCGTCCACAACATGAACCTCTGTCAGACTGAAATCTCCTTCCCACCCAGGGTTCTTCCTACAGCAGTGTGGAAAACACACTGGATTGAGAGAAGCAGGAGACCTGGCTTGACACCAACTCCAGAATCAAATAAACTCCCCTGTTTGGCATTTAGAACCCCAATCTACCTTTCCGGTCCTCTTCTACATTGCTTCCCTTCACATACACAGTGGTCATGGTCTGGCCAAAGTGGTTCTATACTGTTCCTCACACATGACATGCCATCTCCTCCCTCTCTGCCTTTGCATAGCCTGTACCCTGTGCCTGAAATGGTCTCTCTCTCACTTCTGCCTCCTGGAATCTCCAGGTTTCTTCGAGATTCATAATTGAAGCATCTGTTATCACCTCTCCACGCCCTCATTAACCTGTATGCATTTAACTTTATAGAAACTTGAGTCCTTTCAGGGCAATCTTTATCTTTGTATCTTTAGTGCCTTAACAAAGTGTCTGGCACATAGTAGGACTTAATAAATACTTTGCTGACAATACAGTGATCTAAGACAATTCTAAAGAACACATCATTAAAAATGCTATCTACCTCCAGAGAAAGAACTGATGGAGTCTGAATGCAGATCAAAACATTTTTTAAACTTTATTTTCCTTCTTAGTGTTTTTGGGGGTATGTGTTTTCTTTCACAAAAATGGCCAATATGGAAATATGTCTTGCATGACTGCACACATATATTGCTTGCCTTCTCAAGGACGGGGGAGGTGAGGAGCGGAGCATGAGAATTAGGAACTTAAAACCAAAAAAAAAAAACCCCAAATGTTAAAAATTGTTACAACACGTAATTAGAAAAAAATAAAACATAAAAACATTCACTTGAAAAAAGAAAATAATAAAATAAATGCTTTGCTGGGCAACTGACTGAAATCCCAGTTCTCCTGCTTGCTAGCTATGGGAATGCTACTTAACTGATTACTTCCCTATATCTCACAAAGTTGTGTGAAAAACCTTATGCAGACCCTAAATCACTGCTGAAATGAGAGCTAGTATTATCATCATCCTTGCCGTGTGAACAAGGGTTCCAGCTCTCATTCAAGGAATTCAAGGAAAAACTGGTAAGGCACAAGTTTGGAGGAGGAGAAAAGACTACTCAGGACTAGAATTGATGGCTTGTTTCCATTGAGGAAAACTACACTGGCTTTTCACTCCGGAACTCTGCCGAGGAGCTGGTCACTCTCCCATCTTGCACAGAACCTCTAAGGCCCCTGAGCTCTGGTGTGAAAGCTACTGGGCTCCCCAGGATGGCTTCTATGAAATGAAGTATTTGTGGTTTTCTTTAAAAAACAATCAAACAACCCATTCAAACAACATTTATTAAGACTCTTTATCACTCTGTATCACTTGTATCACTTTATACAATTACCACTTACTAAGTAATTTTCCCTAAAATACATCGTTTTACTGTAACCTCCCCTCCCCCTGCCCCACATCAAAACTCCAATGGCTCCTATCACCTCCAGAATCAAATACAAAATGCTTTATTTGGCATTCAAAGCCCATGGAGTCCTCTCCTACCTTTCTAATCTTCTTACCCCTCATTCCCCGCCACATACTCCTTAATCCAGGGACACCGGCCTCCTGGCTGGTCTGACAAATAAGACCCCAAGCCAGAGAAGTGAGGAATTCATTAGCACCATGTCTTGTAGTATCTTTCCATTACAAGTTTTGTTAATGCCCTCTAAAATATTAATCATTTGCAGATACTCCCCAAGGCAGCTAGGTGGCTCAATGGACAGAATGTTCCTGGAGTCAGGAAGACCTAAGTTCAAATCCAACCTGAGACATTTACTAGCTGTGTAAGCCTGGGTAAGTCACTTAACCTCTGTTCACCTTAATCCGAGAAAAAAAATGGCAAACCACTCCAAAATCTTTGCCAAGAAAGGCCCATGGAAAGTATGGTCCACGGGGTCAGGAAGAGTCAGACACAACTGAACAACAAAAAATCCACCAAAAAATCCGCATTAAACACTCCTAGAAAACTACTGCTTTGTAGCCAAACAAGACTCGAAGAATGAACTGACTCGCTTGGTCACGCCCTTTCTCTGTCTGTCCCCATGCCTGGAATGCTGTCCCTCTTCATCTCGTCTACTGACTTGCTGGTTTCCTTTCCGTCCCAACTGAAATCCCAGCATCTACAGGAACCCTTCCTCAAGCCCTGATAATTCCAGTGCTTTCTCTCTATTCAGTATTCCTCTATATAGCTTGCTTGTACATATCTGTGGGCTTGTCTCCCACACTGGACTCTGAGTCCTTAAGGCCAGGATTGTCTTTGCCTCTTTATGTCTCCTCACTGCTTACTCAGCATAGTGCCTGGCACACAGCAGGAGCTTAATAAATGTTTGACTGAGTACAGAGTGTAGCGCTCCACAGTTAGGGGAGACCCAAAGTTTAGATAAGACAGGTCCCTTCCTTAAGGAGCTCACAGTCTAGTAAAATTCAAGGGAAAACGAATATTTGTGCTGGGTCTGAGACTTAAAATCATTCTCTTGGAATTAAATAAGAGGGAAAGGTTCAACATACCCCCTGACGGGCCAACTTTGCGCTGATAGCCCGGCCTTCATCTCTGGGATGACTCTGTTGCCTCAGGCTAATCTGACCCCACAACCCCTTTCAGATCTATATTTAAATGAGCTGCTAGGAAGGAAGGAAGGAGCGCTTATTAAGGGCTTGCTATGCCAACCACTGTGCTAAGCAGTGGGAACAGAATCCGAAAAAGCAAGACAACACCTCTCCAGGAGCTCACACTTAACGGAGGAAGACAACACCCAGGAGAATTAAGGTACACAACAGATGGAAGTGCCTCGGAGTCCCACGGCTGCAGCAGTGCTGGGGATGGTAAGGGCCTGAGGTACTTGGCGTGCACTAAGAGATCAGAGGGCAGTGCCCAAGGGTCTGGAGGGTGCAACAGCAGGGCGTGGCAAGGCCCCGAGGTCCTCAGGGTGAAATAGCAGAAAAGACTGGTAAGTCCTGGTGGAACTCCATCTCAGAATTATAGTTGGTTACTCCCAACTCACCCAAACACGGCAGGCACTCAAATTGCTCTTAGAGGTATGGGCAGTCTAGGTCATGGGAAAGGCAATGGGAAGGGTGTGATAAGGGCTAAAGAAGAAACTAAGCATCTAATTAAAAAAAAAAACACCTACGATTCAAGGTTTAACTCAACTTAAAACAAAATCAGAGAAAGAGAAAAGAATCTTAAAAATCTATCGGGAAACAGAGACCCAAAGAGGGATTAAGTCCTGCTTCATTCAATGACTACTATTACTACCACCACCACTATCTCCCTCCATCCTATGTCACCCTGGGGACAGGTACCCAAATGCCAAAGAAGAAGGCCCAATAGGCCTAGCAGTCCTGCCAGGCATGGCCCATCCAACCCAGTCGGCATTTGTTAAGTGCCCAACATGTGCAAAAACATCCCAGCTACAGCCCCGACTTCTCCCTCACTTCAGAGAGGAACGCTGGGAAACCCGCCTTCAAGAGGAAAAGTTAACTCTCCAGGGGGTGTACAATAACAGTCCCCCCCCCCGCAACTCCCAACACTCTCCCCCCTTTCCACCCCAGCGTCTGAGCAAATCTGGAGCTGTCGGCCCCTGATGGAGTGTCTCACATCAGAACCAGCTGCCACTCCCCAGGAAGCTCACAGCGTAAGGAGAGAGTGATGAGCAGCCCGCACCAGCAGAACAAAGGAAAATCCATCTTTATTTACCAACTGCTGCAAGCTTACTGCTGTATCAGACTCTGCCCCAGCCCACAGACACCCTCCTCTCCCACATCCTCGGCTAGCACATGTGATCCATATCCCATCAAGCCCTTTCCATGCGTTACGGAGTATGCTGTAAAACGAGGAGCACAGGGAGCTCGACATGCTTAATAAATGTTTGTTGGACTGAACTGGAGGAAGCCAGGCCCAAAGAAGGAAGAATGGTGACTTGAGAAAGGACGCGTGTCAAGCTGACAGCAGACCTGGGCCTAGAGCCACTCTGCTCTCAAAGGATCGGCTCTTAGAAGGAGCTCAACCACTTCATCTTACAGATCAGAAAACTGAGGCAAACAGGGTTAAGTGACTAGGAAGCTGAATTTGAATCTGTATCTGAAGCCAGCGTTGAACTCAGGAAGATGAGTTTTCCTCACTGCAGGTCTGGCAATCTATCTACCAAGCCACACAGCTGCTCTCTATGTGGCCTATATTGAGGCAACAAATTCCTCCATCTGGGTCATTTAAGGCGATCCTCAATATTGGTGGCAAAGTGTATTGACTACTGGGCCTGGAGTCAGGAAAACTCATCTTCCTGAGCTCAAATCTGACCTCAGACACTTCCTACCTGTGTGATCCTGGGCAAGCCACTTAGCCCTGTTTCCTCATCTGTAAAGTGAGGTAGAAAAGGAAATGGCAAACCACTCCAGAATCTTTGTCAAGAAAAGCCCAAATGGGGTCACAATGAGTCAGACACGGCAGAAAAACAACTGAAGACCAACAATTACCTGGCATCACCACAGTTTTCCAGATTTACCTCTCATTATTCCCCTCCATGAATTCTACACTACAACCAACAATTGTCCTCTGGGCGCTCCTTCCAGCACTTCTGCGTATTTGCTCATGCTGTCCCTTCTGATTAGGATGCCTTCCCCCATCCCTTCTTTGCCTCTTCCATTAATCCACTGAAGCCCAACTCTAAGACCACCTCTTCCATGAAGACTTCTCTGATCTCCTCTTTTGAAAATACTCTTCCTTCTCAGACCTCATTTCATTTTGCAATTGCTTAATGCACCTATCATGTAATATCATGCATTTTATGCATTTGGAAACTGGCAAACTACAAACTGGGACTTGGTTTACTATGTTGATGACTGTCTAGACTTAAGAAAGTGATGGACCAATGTTAATGATGCAGAGTTAACTTAAAAGTGTGCCATATGTACTTTTTTTTTTTTCCTGGAGAGACTGTTATTAAATATTTACCAGTAGAGCTCTACTCCAGACTATGAGCTATGGGAAGACAGGAACTGTGTCAGTGAAACCCTCTGGATCTCCCACAATGCCCATTACACAGACAGTGTGGTGTCACAGCTAGATAGCTGGACTTGTAGTCAGGAATATCTGAGTTCAAATCTCACCTCAGATGCACACTTATTACAGCAGTATAATCCTGGAAAAGTAACTTTCCCTTTCTGGACTATAGTTTCTTCATCTGTAAAATGAAAAAGTTCAATTTAATAACTCTAAGGTCCCTTCCAGCATAAATCTACAATCCTATAGTCCTATGACCTATGATCCTAGATTAAATTTGTTATAGAAGCTAACACAGAAAATGTTATATTTGTTCTCAGTATATACACATGGTAAACACCTATTACAATGTCAGACAAAATATGGATGAGGATCAATGGTACAAGAAGCAAACGTGACAACATGATAGAAGTATAGTACAGACCATCTGGACAGAAGGAGGAAATGGATGATGAGTTACTGATGCAAATAACAAAGCCTGCAAAGAGGCAGGTAATTGTATGAATGAAAGATGTCAACCATCTAGACATCTGCTGGAGTGTTCTCTGTTAAAACAGCTGAGAAATTTTTGGAACTGTCTAGCTATTAATTTCATCCTTCAGAAGGTGGAGGAAGCCAAAAGGGGAACTGCTATTCTGGACCTGAGTCTAACCAATAAAGGGGAACTGGGGGCCAAAATAGAACTGGGAGGAACCTTGAGAGGAAGTGACCATGACAACCCAGAATTTGTGATAGAGAAGGGGGGGAAATCCAGGGATGGTGTGGCATGCCACCTAGGCTGGGACAGAGGCAGATTTTTTTTTAAAGTTCAGAGAAAAACAGGTAGGATCTCACCACCTAATATCCTACAGAGAATTCAACCCAGGAGGGATGAGAAACTCTCAAAAATGAAACTGATGACACAAAAGCGTATTCCTTCAATGAGAAATAAAAAGGGAGAGCCACTGGATGAAACTGATAGGGGCAGCACAAGGAAGACAAAACAGGGATGGGACAAGGAAGCAAAAGCAGATAAGCAAAGATGAATTCAAAAGGATAGGACAACCCTGGAAAATCAGGATCCCAAGCACTAAAGCTCAAAATTAACTGGTGATGAACATTAAAAAAAAATGGGGAGTGGGGAGAGGAGGTACACTTTTAAGCTGTATTAGGAGCAAAGGGAGATCAAAGAAAGGAGAGAACTAGGACTCTGGGAAATTAAGAACAATCAGGAGTGTGCTGATAAATGTTTAACAACCAGCTTTTGGGGTGAAGTGGGATGTACCTAACACACTTTTAAATTTAATCTGCTATTAACATTTCCTCCTTCACTTTCATACATCTAGACAATTGTAGCATTTGCTCATTTCCAAGATTTGTCCACTTCAAAGGTGAAAATATTGCACTAAAAATTTAACAATGGGTTCTACCTGGCATGAACTGGCTCTAGGACACCTGTGGAATGGTAATGGATAATAGAGTAAAAGTATGTCTAGACTCTTAATCTTGCTCCTACTGTGTTTATTCTAGCCAAGACCTGAAACTCGAGTGAGGAGATAGTAAAAATAGCTCTCACCAAGTGGATTACCACGAGGTCCAAATCAACTAAATCTCGGAGTATTCTAAGAATTTCTGGAAAAAACAAATCTACAGTTGGTGACCTCTGAAAAACTGACAAAGAGGAGAGGCTCTGAAAGACTGAGAAATATCGCCCCCATCCCCCCCACCTTTGTTTAAGGAAGGAAACAGTGGGAAGGACAGTCTTCCAACAAGATTACTGAGCTTCAAAATTCCCAGTAAACTTCCTAGAACATTTGAGAAGGGGATTGTCTATGAATATTTTAAAAATGGAATCACAAAAAGAAAGCATGGGTTCATCAAGAATAGGTCATACCCAATTAACCTGACAGAGCTATATGCTAGGAACTGGATCAGGAGAGTGTTAAAGACAGAGAAGGACCTGGACTTAAGCCGTGTATGTGATAGTCTTTGGGCCTACTTTTGATGATGACGATGACGATGGGAAATGTGGACCACAGGATTTAGAGAGGTGAAAGGAATTAGGGACCGCTTAACCCATTTAGAAGTTCTCAAGCTTTTTTTTACTCTCAGGATCCCTTCACAGTCTTATGAAAATTACTGAGGACCCTCTCTCCAAAAAGCTTTGTTTGTATGGAGAGACAGAGAGAGAGGGAAGAGGGGGGGCAACAAAAGGGGGGCAGAGAGGGAAGAGGTGGAGAGAGAGAAAGAAAGAGAGAGAAAGAGAAAAAGAGAGAGAGAGAGAGCGCGCACTTACAAAGATATAGATATATATTAGAAATTAAGATTGACAAATTTTTCAAATATTTATTCCTTTAAAAATGACATTAGTAACTCCATTACATGCTTAAAACCAATAACATATTTTAATGAAAAATAACTTTTCCAAAACAAATTTAATGAGAAAAGTGGCAGTGCTTTATATATTTTTTTACAAATCTCTTTAATGTTTGGCTTAATAGAAGACAGCTGGATTCTCATATTTGTTTCTGCATTTAATTTGTTGCGACAAGTTGTTTTGGTTGAAGTACAGGAAGAATATTCTACCTCACACAAATACATAGCTGGGAAAAGGAGGAGTATTTTAATAGGCAAATAACATCTTAGTAGTATTGTTATCAAAATAGTTTTGACCTCGAAGACCCTCTGAAAAGGTCCTGGGAACCGTCAGGGTCCTCAGACCACACCTTAAGAACTGCTGATCTAGTCCAACTACCACTTTACTTTGTAAATTAGGAAATTAAGTCCAGAGGTTACATGACCTGACCAAGATAACACAGTAAGTAGCAGACATAAGGTTTGGTCTTCTTACCCCAAATTAGGTGTTCTTTCCCCCTATAGCATACTGTTTCTCTGGTAGCTCAGCTGTTCTTTCTAGCTACAGTCCTCAGGCTTAGCTTGACTCACCCAAATACCCATTTCACATGGGAGTTCCCACTCCTAGTATGAGGTCCTAAGGTAAGAAAGGTATCTTTTGCCCAAGTATGGCCTCAAACTGAATTAAGCCTTTTTGTTTTATCTGCCCATGGTAAGCAGAAATCCCAGCCAATCTGCTTTCTTGTTTTTTAAATAAATTCTTACTGATATTTTTTGTTTTGACATCACTTCCATTTCCCATTTCCCACTCTCTTCTGTCTCTGAGAACTATCCTATATAATAGAGAATATTTTTAAGTAAAAAAGAAAAGGAGGAAAGAGAGAAAAAACAATCAGCCAAAATAATCAATAAATTTTTTAAAAATCTGACAATATAAACAATGTTCTATACAACCTGTGGCCTTCCCACCTCTGCAAAGGATTGGGGGAAGGAAGAGTGTTCTCAGATCTCTTCTTTGGGGCTGCGTTGTTCTTTGTAATTTTGTAACATTTACTCTCCATTGTTTTGGGTTCTTTCCATCTACACTGTTGCAGCCACTACTCCTGTTGTTTCTTTTTTTGGTCCTGCTTATTTCATTCTGTATCACTTTATGTAAATTTTCCCATGCTTCTCTGTATTCATCCTATTTGGAACACTTTTAAGCTGTGAGCAAAGGGAGATCAAAGAAAGGAGAGAACTAGGACTCTGGGAAATTAAGAATAATCAGGGGTGTGCTGATAAATGTTTAACAACCAGCTTTTGGGGTGAAGTGGGATGTACCTACAGCACAGTAATATTCTATTACATTCGTGTACCACAATTTGTTTAGCTCTTTTCTAATCACATTTTTTGTCATCTTTGCCAATGTTTCAAGACTTTAATAGGATCCCAGCATCTAGAACTGGAGAGGAACTCAGAGATTACATAACCCAACTGTCTCATTTCTACAGATGAAAAACTTGGGGCCGTGGAGAAGTAAAATGACTTGCAAAAGGTCACACGGCTGGTAAATTTCAAGAGGCCAAACTCTAGCATTTTGACTCCAATCCAATACTCCTTTTGCTAAGCCATGCTGTTAGGTATATTCAAAACTGAATGAAGAGCACAGATCAGTGTCAAATTAGAGGGAGATCTCTAGTGGAGTGCTCTGGGGACTCACCCTAGGCCTTGTTTAATTAGAAACTTCTATCAATTATTTTCATTAAAGCACAGGGGTTCTGCTTATTAAATCTGTAGATTACACAAAACTGGAAGGGACCAAAAAGATAACCGGCAGGGGGGAAACAAAATATCAGAATCTAAGAAGATGGAATTTAATAGGGAACAAAGTAAAGTCCTACATTTTGACTCAAAAAAACAGTCTCACAATTACAAGACAGAAGTGAGGCCAGACAACACACGGGAAGAAAATATGAAGTTTTAGTTTCCTGTATGCTCAAGATGAGTCAGCAATGAAACATGGCAGCCAAAAGAACTAATGTAATCTAGAAGGTGGGCAGCTAGATGGCATAGTAGATAGAGCACCGGGCTTGGAATCAGGAAGACTCATCCTCATGAGTTCAAATCTGGCCTCAGACACACTAGCTGTGTGACCTTGGGCAAGTCGCTTAAACCCCAGTTCCCTCATCTATAAAAATGAAGTAGATGAAGAAATGGCAAACCACTCCGGTATCTTTGCCAAAAAAATCCCAGAAAACCCCAAATGGAGTCACAAAGAGTCAGACACGACTCAGAAACAACTGAAGAACAATAAACCGTAATCTTGAGGGGCTTAAGTCAAAGGCAAGTGTCTATACTATGAGGGCTAAGTCTCATTCTCTTAAAATGGACATCCTCCCAAACACGGATAATGATAAGCCCTTGAGATCATGCCACATGAGGACCAGCTGAAGGAATTAGGTTAGGATGCTCCATTTGATGAAGGATTCAATGTAATACACTGCTGCTTTGATTGACATCTCATAGGTCATATCTGAAAATTTTACTCTATTACCAACTGATAGAGCTAGCCTACATAGCAAGTATCAGTCCTATCCCACAAATTAACTGTTATTAAAGGCTTTGTGTATATATGTATGAATAAACAAACACACACACACTCTACTGTGATTTTGCCACTCCCAGGCTCAAAACACTTCCACAGCTTCTCATGACCTAATGGAAAAAAAAAAATCAAAACTCTCCAGCCTAGTATTCAAGGCCCCATTAAACTGTTCTGGCATAGCAAAGTAAAAAGAACTACTTATAAAGATTGTGGGCTCCCTTCACCTCTTTTTGTATCCCTAGAACTTAGCACAGTGCCTGACACATAGCAGGCACTTGGTAAATGTTTAATGATTGATTGATTAATAAAACCAAACCAAACCACTGCAATTCCAAGACTACAAGCTTCCTGAATATAGATCTAGGCCTCATCTTTCCACTCTCTTCTTCTATAATGTAATACACCACGGCGAGCTCTTGGAGGCTATGGATTGGGTCTCTCAAGAGCACCCAGAGAGGGCTTGATCATTAGATCTTAGATTTAGAGCTGAAGTGGGTGGGGGGAGCCTCCGAAGTCATCATGGCCAGGCTTCTCATTCTACAGACGAGGAAACTGAGGACCAGAGAGATTAAGTGACTTGTTTATCTAAGTCCAGCAGCTGGCTCTGTCCATTATACCCTGAATGCTTCTCCAGTAAGACTTAGAAAAGCCCATAGACATGGGTTGATTGGGACTGCTCTAACCTCTTATCCACCCTCACTCCCCCAATGAAGGAAACCATGTCCATTCTATAAATTCTTACACAGGAACTGGACTTTGGGGAGTCAGGAGCCCAGGGCTCAAGTGTTGGTTGACATTGCTGATTTACTGAGTGTGACCTTGGGCCAATCACTTCTCTCTGGGCTTCAATTTCCTTTTCTACAAAACTGAAGTGCCAATCTTTCTCCTGCCCAGCCTCCTTCCCCAGGCTAGTGTGAGGACCAAATCCTAAAACCGGAGAAGGTGCTTGGCGAGCTGGCAAGCCTTTGACACAAAGACTCCGAGGAGGTTAGAGCTGGAAATGAATCTGCTGCCCACCAGTCCACTGCCCTCATTTCACAAGGAACAAGCAGATTCTGGCAAGTCATCGTCGTTGTCCTTCTTCTTCTTCTTCTCTTCTTCTTCTTCTTTTTTGGAGGAAGGAAAAGCAATTGGGGTTAAGTGATTTGCCCAAGGTCACACAGCTAGTAAGTGTGTCAAGTGTCTGAGTTCACATTTGAACTTGGTCCTCCTGACTCCAGGGCCAGTGCCCTACTCACTGCGCCACCTAGCTGCCCCTGCCAGCAGGCCTTCTTGCGTGAGGTCCAGTGGCCATTACTGCAGTGACAGAAATGTCTAGCTAGAAGCTAGTCCATCTAACCCAGCCCCTTCATTTTACAGATAAGGAAACTGAGGTTCAGAGAGAACGTGACTTGCCCATCATCTCACAGGGAGTAAATTGCAGAACAAGGACTCATGTCCAAAGCTAGCCTCCTTGCAACTGGACGACGTGGTTCCTTGAGAGGCAGATCGACAACCATCTAGTCCTAAATTCCTCTCACTATCTCACATGTGGAAGGATTTTGATTTTCTTTTCTTCTGTCTCAAATGAGAGAATTTCTGTAAAGCATCTAGGTAGTACGTGGCACATAGTAGGTACTTAAATGCTTGTTCCCCCTCACTCAAGTCTCATGCACCTAAACACAAGGCTAGAGATATAAGGAAGCTCAGGAAAGCCTAGATGAAGGCTTTTTGCTCCCTTAGGACCTCCAGATACTATCATGGAGAACCAATTGAGTTAGAAAGAAGAGGGGGAAAGAGGATCACTGGATTTAGAGTGGGAAGAGACCTCTGAATGGTGTCCAGTCCACTCCCTCTCCCATTTTAAAGATGAAGAAATTAAGGGCTAGAGAGAGGACCACAAAGAGAGTTAAGTAGCAGAGTGAGGATTTGAACCCAGGTCCTCTCAATTCCAAATGCAGGGCTCTTTCCAGTCAGTCAGTAAACATTTATTAAGCACCGACTATGTGCTCAGCACTGTGCTGAGTGCTGGGAATTCAAAGAGACAATATCATGTACAAACAAGCTTTCTACAGAAGAAAAAATAAAAATCTGGAGCCAATCAACGGAGGGAAGACCTAGAACCAAGGGGCGCGGGAGAAGGCTTCCCACATAAGGTGCGATTTTAGTTCAGACTCGAAGGAAACCAGGAGAGCCACAGGCTCTAGTGACTCAGAGCGCTTCGTTGTCGCTGCCAAAGACAGACAAGTACAGAAAGGACCACATGCTTTGGCATACCGAATAATTCAAAAGCATCAACCACAAGCCAACAGGGAAAGAGGCATTTTGCAAACCATTCCTTTGAGAGAGAACGGGTCTACAATCACGGGACCTGAGAGGACAACACTCTCACTTTACAGGAGGAAATTGAAGCCAAGACTGGTTAAGTGACTTGCCCAGGGCCACAATGGGGAGCCTCCGAGCTGAGATTTGAACTCAGATTCTGTGATTCCAAGTTCAGCCCTCTCCCCATTGCACTGCAATGTATAGGTGGGGCTAACGAGGTTTCTGGGAGAAACTGCTTGCCCATCTGGGTCAGCATCCTGGTTTGGGACCCCCGTGCAGTTAAGAGGAGTTCTAGGAAATATCTACCAGGGGCTCTTCCAAAGCCATTTAGAATCATATGACATCTGAGCCAAAAAAGACCTCGAAGACCATCTAATGCAATATTCTCCTTTTTCCTTGCCCCAGAGCACACACTCCTAAGTGCATCTCAAGCCCACTAGACACCCTTCACTGTAAGCAAGGCCCAGGACAGGAGGGAGAGTCCTACCCAGCTACAAGTGTAACAAAGAAGTAGGCTGAGTATTTGCCTAAAAATATAATAACTGAGTATAACACAACTCCCATGTCTGTTGCACTTTAAGGTTTAAAAAGTACCTTCCTAATAACAATTCTATGAGGCAAGTATGGTTATCTTCCCTCTGCAGAGAGAGAAATTGAGGCTCAGAGAAGGGGACTATTTGCCCTCATTCCCATAGTTAATAAGTTTTGGAGCCAGGGCCTCCCAATCAACACACAAAGACAAAGATGGCTCCCTCTCCAACTCTCAACCCTCTACATCCAATGCCCCCCAAAGCTGGCAGTAGGACTTACAAGGGGGACGGGGTGAAAATGCTGGCAGCTGACATCCCACCCTGCCCAGCTGGTTTCCTCAGCTTGCTCTCTTTTCCCAGGAGGACAGCTCCGATCCCCCTCCTTTATCTGGGTCACTCGGTAGCTATTCCCAGGCCTCAAAGCTCCCAGCCACAGACCCTCCCTCTGGCCGTGCCCTGCATCTCAATGAGAGAGGCCCAGACAGCCTGGCCAGCCTGCCAGGGTGCCTGCTGGGGGAGGGAGGGGGGAGACCAGGCTGGCCCAGCTGTCTGCTCTGCTCACCCCATGCACGTAACAGGCCCTGGCTGGGAGGGTCTTCCCACAACCACATAAGGCCAGCTCCTCTGTCCCCAACAAGTCCCCAAGGGACAACAGGCACAGGAGATGAGAAGGGAGCCCCAAGCAGCTGGAAGGGTTGGGCAGACCATGGGAGGCCTCCTAGCCACCCCCCTTTCCTGGCCCAGTCAATAATGATGAGCTGGGACTGCTACCATCCGGTCAAGAAGAAATAGCCCTGTCTCCAGCGAGGCCCGACGGCGCCTAGCCCGGCCCCAGTTCTCACGCTCACACAAAGCGAACATATCTGGCACCTGCTTAATTATCATATCTGCGGGGAATCTGGGGGCAGGGGGAGCTGGAGGTGGGGCAGGAGGAGTGAATTAAATGGGACTCCTATTCAGCAAAGCCCAGCAGAGAGTTTAAAAGTGTATGTGCTGGGGGAGGGGCCCCGGGGAAAGGAGGAGTTGGGCTGAGGTTCATGTAATGCCATGAGACCAAAGCAAAGAATTCTAAAGACAAAACAGATCCCACTATGCTTGGGCCAGTCCATTCATTCACTCACTCATTCCTTCATTCATTCATCAAATGCTTTCTGAATGCCTACTGTGTGCTGGGTCCGGCCTGTGCTGAGTGCTAATGAATATGCCTGGGAGCTCACAGCTGAGCTGGGTGTATAATATAGTGAGAACCAGAGCATAAGACAAGAGAGGCTCAGGGCTCCACAGACACAGGGGCTGTGGGGGCTCAGAACTGAAAGAGATTCCTTCTGGCTAGGGGCAATCGGGGGAGGCTTCCTGGAGGCAGGCACCGAGCTGGGCCTGGGTAAATGGAAAACAGGTAAGAATTACAGTAGAAATGAGCAAATGGAGAGAGGAGGGCCCAAGAAAACATTTTCTGGTGGGGAAACATGTCTCGTTGGTCCCTCTGCCTCAAATCTCTCCATTCTAGCCTCCACTCAGCTGCCAAAGTGATCTTCCTAAAGGCAGTGACGGTCGATGAATATTTATTAAGTGCCTACTGTGTTCTTTTCCCCATTGCACTGTGATGTATGTGTGAGGCTAAAGAGGATCACAGGGGAAAACTGTTTGTCCAGGTGGGTGCGCATGCTGGTGTGGGCGCAGCCAGAGTGCTGGGCCTGGAGTCAGGAAGACTTATCTTCCAGAATTCAAATCCAGCCTCAAATACTTCCTAGCTGGCTGACCTTGGGCTAGTCATTTAAATTTGTCTGCCTCAGTTTGCTCATCTGTAAAGTGAGCTACAGAAGAAAACGGCAAACCTCTCCAGCATCTTTACCAAGAAAACCCCAAATGGGGTCGCAAAGAGTCGGCTCCCCATTACCTTCCACATCACTCATAAAATCCTTAGTTTGGCTTTCATAGACCTCCATAACCTGAAAGTTATTTATGAAAAGACCTTGAAAGGACTGAAGAACAACCAAGGAGGCGTTAGGGCAACATACCTCTAAGATCTAAGATTCATTCCAGATCTAAATCCCATGAAACCAGTTAAGAGCCTGACCTGGGTCTGAGTAAAACAGTGTCTCACAAAATACCAAAGACTACGCAAACTTTGAAGTTTGTATTCTTAAGATGAACTGAATCACTCATTAGCCACCAAACAACATGGAAAAAAAAAAAACCCTGAGATGCAGCCCAGTGTGGCAAAAAAAACAGGTTCTGACTCACTTCTAATCCAGCTCAACTACTGACTCACTGGTAGCCTTGGACAAGTCCCTTCTCGGCCTGGGTGTTCCTTCTTCTGTAAAATGAGAGGTCTGGATTTGATACCCTAAAAATGTAGATGGCACACTGGAGAGTAATGGACGGATCTGCACTTGAATCCCTGCCTTTGCTGGTTACAAACTTTGACCTTGGACAAGCATTTTAATTTCTCTGCGTCAGTTTCCCCATTTGTTCAAAAAGTGGGGGGGGTGGGAAGGGGTGTAGTATACAAAAAGCACTTTGCAAACTTTCAAATTCAATATAAATATCAACTGCTACTATTACTGAAGAGACAGTCCATGATGGTGGATACAGAGATGGCTGGCCTCACAACGAGGAACACCACGGTTCAAGTCTTGCCATGAACATGTCCATGATGGTGGATACAGAGATGGCTGGCCTCACAACGAGGAACACCACGGTTCAAGTCTTGCCATGAACATGTGCTGGGGCTAGGTGACCCCGGGCAGTCACTCGACATCTCAGCGCCCCAAGCAACCCTACTCATTGTGGATTAACTTCCCAGGGGAGAAGAACCCTATGAACTGATTCAGAGTGAAGTGAGCAAAATCGAGAGATCACTGTATACAATTACAGCAACGTTGCCATGACAATCAACTGTGAAAGACTTAGCTACTTTGATCAATAAGATGATAGGAGACAATTCTGAAGGACTCATGATGAAAAAATGCTATCTGTCTCCAGGAAAGGAACTGATAAACTGAGTGGAAACTGAAGGATAATTTTTTAACTTTATTTTTCAAAAGTTTATTTTATTTTCAGTTCACGAAACAAAACAAGCATTTCCATAACAGTACAATAAAAAAGATGAGGGGCAGCTAGGTGGCACAGCGAGTAGAGCACCGGCTCTGGAGTCAGGAGAACCTGAGTTCAGATTTGGTCTCAGATACTTGACACACTTACTAGTTGTGTGACCTTGGGCAAGTCACTTAACCCTAATTGCCCTGCCTTCCCCTCTCAAAAAAAAAAAAATGAAATCACAAATCTACCATGTATGACTTGCTATTCCTTCTAAATATACAACAAAGTTAGAATGTAAATTTCTTTTTTTTCTTCCCTACCTCCCCCATTAGACACAAAGATACATATATAAAATTATTCTACACATAGTTCCATTTATCAGTTCTTTCTCTGGATGCAGACAGCATCTTTCTTCATATGTCCTTTATTTTTAATTTGTATATTTATAACAGTGAAAATAACTCAGCTGCTCAAAGTCATTCTTAAAACAACAGTCCTGTTACTGTACACGGTGTTCTCCTGGGTTCTGCTTGCTTGGCTCTTCATCATTTCATGCAAATCTTTCCATGTTTTTCTAAGATCACTGAGCTCATCATTCCTTACAGCACAGTAGTATTCCATCACAACCATGCACCCCAAGTGATGGGGATCCATCATGGCTAATGTGAAAATGTTCTGCATGATTTCACATGCATACTTGATATCATATTGCTTGTCGTCTCGGTGGGTAGGGGAAGAGGTATGTTTTTTTTAAAATTAATGTTAAACTTTTTTTTAAATTTAAAAATAAAATAACTATGCCAGCACAGCTTCACCTCTTCAAAGAAATCACATATCCATTCAAAGAAAACAGGATATTAAATTATCCTGTATTATTGAGTTATATTTTAAATGTTATTAATAGATAATGATAGTTATAAGCCTGACCGTCAAGTTTCATTTTTTCTTTGGAAAGCATTTCTGCCCTTTAAATGTACTTCTTTTCCCACTCCCAATAATGTTTCGTTGCTGTAGTGCAGTTGTTTTCAGTTGTGTCCAATTCTTTGTGACTTTGGGGTTTTCTCGGCAAAGAACCTGCAATGGTTTGCTATCTCCTTCTGCAGCTCATTTTACAGATATGAAACCTGAGGAAAACAGGGTCAAGTGACTTACCAAGGGTCACACAGCTAGTAAATGCCTAAGGCTGGATTTGAACTCAGGAAGATGAGTCTTCTTGACTCTAGGTCCAGGACTCTATCCACTGTACCACCTAGCTGCCCCCAATAATATTTTAGCCACTATCGATGAATTAACAAGCCTATGTTAAAACTATTATTAATTTTAATATGGGCTCAATAATTGTGTATCACAAACATTATAGAGGACACAGAAGTGAGGCAGTCTCTGCCTTCAAGGGGCTTTTACATTCCAAAATGAATTCACCAGAATCCAATCAGTTCAAATTCAATGAACATCGACAGGAAGGGCTTCTGAGTGATTCAAAGATGAAACAAGACAGTCCCTGACATCAACAAGTTTACAGCTGGTTAGGATGATATGACACACGCACAAATAAATGTAACTCCAGGGAGACTGAGGTAAAGTCAAAGGAAAAGCAGTCAGACTGATCTCAGAAAACTTGAGGTAGGAGGGAAATGGCTTCAATGGAATTCTCCAAGTTTTTTTTTTTCCCTGAGCTCTCAAGCTAGCCAAGTCCAAATCAATCACCAATTTAAATTAATTTAATTTAAACAATTTAATTAATTTAAGTTAATCAACACCAATTTCAATTAAGCATCTACTCCACACTAGGATTAAGTGGATTAAGCACTAAAGAAAAAGGCTGTTTGGGTTTGTCTATCTCTCTTCTCTCCTTCCCTCTCAATCTTCCTTGGCTGCCTCCACTATGCATCTTTCCACTTTGGAAGGTCAACCATGTTGGTTTTAGCAGTCCCAGAGACTCTTCCAGACATGGAGGAGAACTCCTACCTTGGTTTGCCTTAATTTATCAGGTTCCCCCTCACCCACAGCTGTTCTCTGATTTGGGGTGAGCTAGGAAAGCAGGAGAGAAAGTTCACACAAATGAAGTCATCCTTATAATGACAAGAATCTCCAAACTATCCCAGTGCCAGGAAAGGAGGGGCCCACCCATCACCAAAGATGTTAAGTGCTCATCCCACATGAGAACCAACTGGGTCCTTGAAGTCCTTATGTAAAGGAAACAGCACACCCACATTCCCCCCAATTGTGTGAGGGTGAAAAATGAGCCTCTTACAATCTGTTCCCCTGCGATGTATCATCGCAAACTGTGAGCCCCAACTGCTTACATGGGTTCTCTGGAACCCAGCTAAATGATAAGTGGGCAATTTCTCCCAATAGCAGTTACTTGTCGAAAGGCTTTTATGTAAACTTGGAAACTGGAAAGAGTATTTGGGTCAATCCATACTTTTCCATTTTTCCCTTCAAGTTCAACTTGGGAATGGATGAACACCTAGAAAGTCTATCTCTCAGCTTCGGAAGCCTCCCATCAATAAACATTAAGAGCCTACTTTGTGCCAGGCACTGTGCTAAATGCTAGGGATACAAAAAGAGGCCAAAGGCAACCCCTACCCTCAAGAAACTTATAATCCAATGAGGGAGAGAACATAAAAACAAATAGATATAAAGTAAGCTACATACAGGAATTAAAAAATCTATTTGGGGGGCAGCTAGGTGGTATAGAGGATAAAGCGGGGCCCTGGAGTCAGGAGGACCTGAGTTGAAATTTGACCTCAGACATTTATTACCTGTGTGACCCTGGGCAAATCATTTAACCCTGATTGCCTCCCCCCAAAAAAACTGTAACAGGAACTAATGGAGAGAAAGAACTGGAATTAAGAAGGGCCACCTAATCCTTCTTCTCAAAAGTGGTCTCCCCTATTTAGAATTTGTTCTCTCCTCAGTATTGCCTAATACAATTTCTGGCTTCCTTCGAAAAAACATAGCTCAGTTGAGATCTCCTGGAAGAGATGTCTTTTACGATCTCTCAGGAATTAGAACACTGCCATCTTGAAATTACCTTTTTTACTTACTTATGTATATGTTATGTGTAAGCACCTTGTAGGCAGGGATTAGGCTCTCTCTCTCTCTTCAGTTTGTTTTTTAAATTTGTTTTTACAAGCTTTTATTATCTCTCCCTCCCACTGTTGTCTCTGCCCTCTCCAACTTCGACAAATTTTTTTTTTAACCAGCAAACACCCAAAATCCAGCAAAGCAAATGCCCACATTGGCTGTACATAAATATGCATTTCCCATGCATTTTAAGTCTATCATCTCTCTAACAGGAGGTGGGTGTCCTGATTCATTGGTCCTCCGGACCCAGGGCTCCCTGCTGCCTTTATCGGGAGCTCTAAAATGTTTCAAAGCTCTTTTTCTCTATAATGTCATTGTGTGGAAGATTCTAATTCTGCTCACTTCACCCTGTATCAGTTCACTGAGCTCTTCCCAGCTTCCTCTGAATAACTATCCTATGTGTGCCATTAACGTACGGTAATATTCCATTATGTTCATATACCACAATTTGTTCAGCCATGGCCCAATAAATGGCCATCTCCTTAGTTTCCAATTTTTGACTAACACAAAAAGAACTGCTATCAATATTTTTGTATAGGTCTCTTTTCCTTTTTATTTGATCTTTTTGGAGCACAGGCTTAGTACTGATATAATTGGGTCAAAGGGTACACACGGTTTATACTCAACGTTTAGTAACTTATTAAGCATAGTTCTAAATTGCTTTCCAGAATGGCTGGACCAATTTACAGCATCACCAACAAAGCATTAATGCGCTTATTGCCACCCCAATTCCTCCAATATGTCATTTCTCTTTTTTGTCATCTTTACTAACCTGATCGGTGTGAGGTCGAACCTTCGAGTTGTTTTAAGTGGCATTCCTCTAAATGACCGCATTTTGAAATATTTTTATATGGTTAATTGATAATTTGGCCTTCTTCTGAAAACTGTCTATTCAAAAACTTTGATTGAGGAATGGATCTTAAGTCTTAAAAATCTGAATAAATTCCTTACATATCTTGAACATGAGACCTTTATCAGAGAGAACCTTGCTACGCAGATATTTTCTCAGTTACTTGTTAGGGGATATTATTCAATCTGTCTTTATTTCTCTGGCACCTAGCAGTGTCTCTTACACATAGAAAGCACTAACAATGGTTGGTTGAAATGAACTGAATTAAAAGTCCCATTTCTACAGTGCTTGGCAGTTAGCAAAAGCAATTCCCCATAAAAGCTCTGGGCTGTGAACAGGTAATTATTTACTCCCATTTGACAGATAGGAAACTTGAGGTTTAGGGAGGGTAAGGGACTCAGAGATAGACAGACAGATAGTATATATAGATACAGAGAGGTACCTGGCAATTGTCTATTGCAACCAGCATCCCACAATCCATAGGCTTAGGGGTCATCGCTAAGCCGGTCCTAGAAGGGAATCCTGACAGCTAGGGCCCCCACCCTCAGGAGCCTTCGATCTGACAGAGAGACATAGCCTTGTGTCTTGTCTAAACGTCAGATAGACATAGATATATAACAAAAACAAGCCACAGACAAAGTAACCTGTCAATATCTCCAAATCAATCCAGTGGCAACGAGACACAGGATATGGGGGATGAGGTGTCAGACTGTTGAGAACAGCAAAGAACCAGATGCTATGTCTCCCCTGAAGGACCGGAGGACCAAGTTCTCCACCTCTCAGTTTGAATGGAGTGGTAGGGGCCAGGCCAGGCCCAGGCATTCACAGCAGAACCAGGGCTCTCCCAAGGACTCTGCCCCACTCTCCACCCCAACCACAGTTCCTGGCCCCATAGAATATCCCCAACAAGATCCAAACTGACTCATCCAGCTTAGTACAAAGTCCTTGTTAGCCATGGTCTTGCCAGGACCCTCTTTTCCCATCCTCTCCTCTTCTGCTACAGCAACCCTGTATCTCCCTCTAGCTGGACAATATCCTTGTCACATACTCCCCTCCCCAAAAACCCCCAACATGCTCATTTCTACCTTCATTTTCATTAACTGTTTCCTCCCTCCCACTCTACCTCATTTCCCTACAAGGCCTAGCTTGGGGGCCATTCAGTCTCAGGGGACAGTGGATTGAGTACTGGGTTTGGAGCCAGGAAGATCTGAGTTCAAATTCTACCTCAGGCACTCAGTCAGTAGCTGTGTGACCCTGGGCAAGTCACTTAACCTCTGCTAGCTTCAGTTTCCTCAACAGGGACAATAACACTGGCACCTGCCTCTCAGGGTTGTTACAAGGACCAAATGAGACAATAATTGTAGATTATTCAGTACAGCGTCTGGCATGGAGTAAGTACCTATAGATGTTAGCTAGTATTATTATTAATCGGCAGAGATGTAGTACAGGGTATTCCAGGAGCGAGGATCACAATAACAGCACCTACCTTCCAGAGATACTGTGAGACTCAAATGAGATGGCACTTTTAAGTTGTTTAGCACAGTGACTGGCCTGTAACAGGTGCCTGATTAATCTCCCCCTGCCCCGCTTCCTTCTTCTTCCTGGCTGCGTCAGTATGCCTTCCTCACCATGCAGATCACGCTGGGCCACTGCTGCATCTGTCCTGGCCCCCTGCAGGACTGAGGTCCCACAAAGCAGCACCCGTGCTGTCTCCCCTTAGTGCCTAGACGAGAGCCTCAGTCACCACTCTTAATAGAATAGACTGGATCTCTCTGGAACTTAAGATCAAGTTGGGGGCAGCGAGATGGTGCAGTGAGTAGAGCACCGGCCCTGGAGTCGGGAGGACCTGAGTTCAAATCTGACCTCAGACACTTGTCACACTTACTTGTGTGACCTTGGGCAAGTCACTTAACCCCAATTGCCCCGCCCCCCCAATTAAAAAAAAAACAATAAATGCTTTTAAAAAATATCAACTTAGTCCCTTAATCTTTCTAAGGTCTAAGTCCTTTGTAACACATAGAGCCAGAGGGGACCTCGGAGGTGATCTGGACAAATCCTTCTCACTTTAGAAATGAGGTAACTGAGGACCCCAAAGACTGACCTGCCCAAAGTCACCCGGATAGGGATTTTGACCCAAGATTTGGTCCCCAGGGCACCTAATTCCCATTTTAGTGTTGTTTGGGAATCTAGCATCAGTGAAGCAACAAACACGCGTCACGCATCGTGCTGAGCGCTGAGAAAGGCAAAGAAAGGTAACGGTCCCTCCCTTCTAGGAGCTCACATTCCAACGGCGGAAACAACATGCAAATAACTATGTACATAAAAGATATACGCAGCATCACATTCTAAGGGGGCAAATAACTATGTACATAAAAGATATACACAGCGTCACATTCTAAGGGGGTGGGGGTGCAGAGAGAGGTGGAAAGATGTCCTACAGAAGGTGGGATTGGAGCTGAGTTCTGAAGGGCGCCAGGAGGCAGGGTCAAGGAGGGAGAGCATTTCAGGCATGGGGACGGTCAGTACAACGGTTGTTCAGGGTCAGCCAGCTTGGGCAGGAACTGCTTAGTCCCAGTGGCCATTACAAAAAGCATATGAAAAGACCCCCCCCCCGACACACACACACACACACACACACACACACACACACACACACACACACACACACAGAGCACCACAGTCAGATCCCTGTACTTTTCCACACAAGACAGGCTGGGCTGACCCTAAAGTGGTGGAAGAATTCAAGTTGGCACATGTACATATTCAAGCACGCCCAGAGCATGCATACAAAGCCACCAGATATCGGAGGCACAAATGCACATAGATACAAATGTATGGAACAAGTACATCTATGCATCATACACAGGCACACACAGAGACATTTCCATAGTACACAGTGTGTGCATGCAGGTATATGTGCACAGGGCAAACAAAAAGATACAAGTAGCTCACAAGTGGTACATGCAGAATCAGTCAATAAGCATTTATAAGCGCCTACTGTGTGCCAAGCATGATGCTAAGCACTGGGGACAAAAAGAAAGGGAAAAGACAGTCCTTGCTCTGCTCTGCAGCTAGATGGTTCAGTGGATACACTGCTGGGCCTGGAGTCGGGAAGACATGACTTTAAATCCCACCTCAGACACTTACTAGCTGTGTGACTGTGGGCAAGTCACTTAACCTTTGCTTGCTTTGAAGGCAGCTAAGGGTGCTAGGCCTGGACTCAAGAACGGCTGAGTTCCAATTCTGCATCAGACACTCGCTAGCTGTGTGATCCCCTGGGCAAGTCACTTAACTCTGGCTGCCTTAATCCGCTACAGAAGAAAATACCAAACTACTCCAGTATCTTGGCCATAAAGAGGGAGACCCAACTGAATGACTGAACAATAACGGTGGAAAGCATACTCAATTTGAAGATGGAGGAGTAGAGGATAATAGATTCATAACCAAAAGGTCTGCTGCTTCCTGCTTCTGTTCTGATCCTCAGCTTCCCGGTCCATAAAATAAGGAGACTGGAGTAGCTATGGTCCATTTCTTAGAAACCTATTCTAAAGCTTGGAACAGATTGGCAAAAGTAGCTCCCACGAGGACGCACAGACTTGTAAAGAACAGAGGTAGGAACATCCACAAGCATGCAGAAGATATGAATACGTATTCACAGAGGCACAGACACGCAAGCCCCACAAAGCAAGGCCCACACTGGCACAGCGAGCTCATGTCATATGTACCTGGTGTACAATGTACGCGCAGAGAGAGACCTGAAGACTTGTGCAGAGCATGTACGCTGGTTCACGTGAAGGGCACAGCATGGATGCGTACATTCAAAGAAAGGTATGGAGAACATATCAGTAAGCACACGCACAAGACATGTCAGTGAAGGACCCGCAAGCATAGCATGTACGTACACACACACACACACACACACACACACACACACACACACACACCTGTGCAAAGACCCAGGGCAGCCACCTTGAATGGTCCTCAGCTACATCACTCCGCCCATCCTTGCCTGAAGTTTAAAAAACACTTTCTCCAAGTTACCAATTTTCAAGAAAATTGCTGGATAAACACTTGTGCACAGGCAGACAGCAGGCTGGCACGAGGCCAGGCAGGCACCGACCATGCCCGCTGCCGCATGGGCTGCTTCTCCACGGTGCCGTGAGCCCCAGCAGGCCTGCCGAGCGGCGAGACAGCTGACAGAGGTGAGTGAGCCGTCCCCCCGCCACACACACAGCCAGTCAAATACCAACAGCTGCTGGGTCCCCATTAACTTTCTACACAACATTGAGCAAACAGCGCCGCTGACGGCAGCCCCATTAAGGCCCTAGCAGCCGATAAATCGCACCGACCTGCCAGCCAGCAGGGGCCACTCATAGGCACTTTGTCTCCCTGGCGTGAGGGTTGGCTCACATCTATTAGTTTCCAAGAAGCCTGGGTCCCTCTGGTGCCCAGCTCACAGCCTGGATGGGCACTACTATAAAGTTTGGGGAAAGGGCGATGAGAGAGGCAGCACATTGAGCCAGAACAGTTCCATACCTTAAAAAAGGTGAATACCCAAGCCCTCCACTTGGTAACCCAATGCTAGAGCCAAGAACTCAGCCAGAGAGTCAAGAGAGTTAAACCCTAAAACTGGATAAAAGTCTGTGCCTGGGCCTTGGTGCTGTTTTCTCATTTTACCCTGCTAAAAGCCTGAAAGGGAGACAGAGGCGGGGAAAGGGGCTTTCTCTCAGGCTGGAAGCAAGCCCACTATCAGGCATATACTCCAAGGAGGTCAAAGACAGAAAGGTCCCCTACATATACTAAAATGCTCATAGCAATACATGCTAAAGAATGGCTCAACAAACTTTCATACATGACTCTAACAGAACATTTACCCCACTGTAAGAAATGACTAGTCTGTAGAATTCAAAGAAACATGGCAAGGCTCAGAGGATCACTACTGATCCAGAGAGGAGAGGGACTTCAAAGGCCACAGGATTCAACCCCCTCATTTAACAGATGAGTAACTAAGGTCTGGGGAGGCAGTGACCTGTCCTTAGCCATAGGTAGTGTCAGAAATGACATTTGAACCCAGGTTCTGAGACTCCAAAGCCCATGAATGCTCCTTCTACTGAACCATACTGTTTTTCTCCGACGAACGGCTGCAGAATGAAGAAGAATCGGGAGCCAATCTACGCACCCATCACAAAAATGTAAATGAGGCTGGAGAAGCCAAGGCGGGTCCATCCATTGAGACTGAGAGTTTGGAGCTTCAGTCTGGCCACAAGCCAATCTAGTGTCCACTAATTAGCACTGGGGTGGAGCTTACAAGGACCTATGGAGCCTACAGCATGGGGAAGACAGGGGGACCCAATCTCAAAAATAAATAAATGAGCACATACATACACTTAGATGTAAACATACACACGAGGACCAAAAGGCAGCCAAATTCAGATTCACTACAGCGACCACTTTTGGTCTCAGCTGGATGACAGTCGAGCACGCCAATAATGGAAAGGGAAACCCAAGGCTGGGGCCAAGTTGGAGGAGTTAGAAAGAGAAGGATTCCGAGGAACTTCCATGGCTCCCTATTAACCACCAATAAAGTTCTGACACCTGATGGCATTTAAGGCCATCTACAGGGTGTTCCTGATGTCTGGACACATAGGCAAAAATGCATATTTTCAAGAAATGAAATGCATGAAATTTTGAACAACGTTTTATTTAATTGGAATATTAACAAATAACGCCTTCAATATGATTTCCATCATTTGTGATGCAAAGGTTGATGCACTTTCACATGAACTTGATGCAATAACTCCACATTGCCGTCAATAGTCCCATGTGTCCAGACTTTAGGGATGCCCTGTATCATTTACTGCCACCAGAGTTTTCCAGGGTTATCTCGTACTACTGCCTCCCATACACTTTATACCAAAGCAAACAGGGTGTGTGGATGTTCAGGGAGGACTAGCACTTCAGGCATGAAGGCTTGCCAAGCTCTCTTCAAGCCCCCTCATCCACCTCTGGTGTCTACCTTGCACTCAATTCTCACCTGTGGCTCCAAGAAGCTGTGGCATGTGTAGCAGTCATACCCCAGGAAAACCTTGGCAGATGGGCTAAACCAGGTTGAGAGGGGGTTGAGTTACAAGGAAGATCTACCATAAACATACAAAGACCTTCCCCAGCAGAATGGGTGGAGGAGAACAATTTGTTCCAGTGGCCACGAAGGCAGCTGGAGCAGGTGCTGTGGAGCACTTAGACGGTCAGATGCCAAAGACACCAAGTGCATCCCGGGCCATCACTGGTCATCTTGACTTTGTCCTGCCACTGGACTTCTATGAATCAGAGAGACTGAGACTGACAATTTTGTGCAACTCTGCTCACTTAAATCCCATTCATGAACAAGTCAAGACTGTGTTCCTCCTTGAAGACAACGACCACAGCAAAACAGGAGGGCTCTGTCTCCAAACATGCCCATGCTTTCCTGCCTCTCTGTACTTTTCTTTGCTCGAACTCATCCCTGTACCCAGGACTCAGTGCTTCCCAGAGTCCTTTCCCATCTCTCTTGTCATTTCATCCTCCTAAAAGCCCTGGGAGGGAGGCAGAGGAGGGAATCTTCTAGGTCTAGAATCCACTTGGTGCATTCTGAATTTCTAACCAGCCATTAAAGCCCAATTCAAAAGCTAAATACTCCAAGAAGGCACCCCCTGAATTCTCATCAATAAAGACCCTCGACTCATTTCAGCATGCACTTATGGGCCTACTACGTGAGAGGTATCAAGAAGCAGGGGAGAGAGCGCCAATCTTTAAGTCAGGAACACCTGGGCTGAAGTACCACATCAGACACATACCAGCGAGTCAACCCTAGGAGAAGCTGCGGAGCCTCAGGGCCCTATAGGCAGTATGATGATAAGCCGGGGAACAGCTGCTGATCTCAACAGGAAGAGACTTTCTTCCCCCAGGAACTGCCAACTCCAATAAAATCACAGGTCCTGATCAAAAATACGCAGAGCATTGTGCCAGACGCTGGGGGTACCAAAAGTCATTGACCTTAAGACATTCTACTGGGTAATTTAATACAAATACAGATGAGTAAATGCAAATAATTTCAGGAGGAAAGGTGCACCAATCAGAGGAGTTAGGGAAAGCCTCATGTAGGAAGTGTGGGCCTTGAAAAGACGCCAAAGGTTCTAAGAAATCGAGATGAGAAGGGAGCAAATAGGGGAGCAAATGTCCAGGCATGAAGAGACCATCCGCACGCCTCCCATGGTTCTTTGTATTTAGTTCATCCTCCTAATAGACTGTGAGTCACATGAGGGCAAAAACTAAGACTTATCTAACCTCCGGACCTCCCAAGTGCCGATCACAGTTCTCCAGACACAATTAGGCACTAAATTTGTACCGAATGTCATGAGGTTGTTGTTGAAATCCAACTCATCATCCAAGGCCACAGGTGGGGAACCTGGGGCCTCAAGGCCACATTCTAGGTCCTCAAGTACCACCCTTCAACTGAGTCTGTTTGGTTTCCTACCTCTGGGGCCAAGACTAAGCTCAATGTTGCCTCTTCTAGAAACCATTTCCTCATCCCTCTATTAGGAAAAACTCTCCCCTCCAGTTCTCATATAGAACAAAGACAACAGGCCTCTATGATATTGCATTATCGTAGGTATCAACGTTTCTGTCGTATACCTCAAAGGCCTGTGGGCCTGACGGGGGCGGAGGCCATTCTAAGTCTTATCTAGACTATTTCTCTTCTCCAGTGCCAAGCACGTAGTAGGAGCTTAACAAATATTTATGGAATTTCCCAGCCAGCTGACCAAAATGTTGAGAGGTCCCCAGAGAGGCAGTGTGAGCCCCAAGTCACAGTCCCATCTCCCTAGCATGACGTACAGAGCCCACAGAAACAAAATCAGAAAACTGAAGGCTTTGGAAGTCAGTTCTCTTTCCTCTTATTATCTCAATCTGTAAAACAACATTTCTAGGAAATACCACAGCAAGCATAGCATGATTCAAACCACTGTGACTAGCTAGCCCTTTTCTAGGAGCTGTGGGGGATGGGAAAGGGGGAGGGAGGGTGATTTCCCCATCGCCTCCCTCCCTTTCACCCCTGCTCAGTCTTTCTCTACCCCTTCATAACAGCAGCCAAGAAGGAAGCTCTAGACAACCATCCAGAGGGGCCTGGAGGAGGGAGATCACACCAAAGCGCTCCTTTCCTCAGCCCCCTCCTCAGAAAAACTAAAGTTCACCAATTAAAACTCATTTGCGACTTCAGGAGCTGGGTTCAAGTGTGGTTTCTGCCACTGATTCTTTATGAAATCTTGGGAAAGTCCCCTCCCCCATCCAGGTTTTGGTTTACTCATCTGTGAGATGAGTAGGTTGCATAAAGTCATAAAAAAAAATCAGATAAAATATCATTTAAAAACAACTTTGCAGGGGGAGAGACAAGAGGAGAAAGGAATAAGCATTTATATAGTTCCTATTACATGCCAGACACTGTAATAGAGATTATATTTATATGCTGTCTCATTTGGTCCTTACAACAACCCAGGGAGGCATTGTTGTTCAATTTTTTTTCAGTTGTGTCTGACTTTTGGTGACCCCATTTGGGGTTTTCTTGGCAAAGATACTGGAGTGGTTTGCCATTTCCTTCTCCAGCTCATTTTGTGGATGAGAAAACTGAGGTAAACCAGGTTAAGTGACCTGCCCAGGGTCACACAGCTAGGAAGTGTCCGAAGCAAGATTTGAACTCAGAAAGAGGAGTTTTTCTGACTCCCAGCCTGGCACTTTCTCAACTGCACCAACGAGCTGCCCCATATCCAGGAAGGCAAGAGCTCTTATAATCTTCCTTTTACAGAAGAGGGAACTGAGACAGACAAAGGTAAAGTGACTTATCCAGGGTCTCACAGCTACTACATATCTGAAGTGGCATGTGAATTCAGACCTTCCTGACGCCAGGACCTGTATTCTACTCACCTGGCTCCTTCATCTAGCTTTCCTCATTTGCAGAAGACAAAACCCAGAGATGGGCAAGAGTAGGGTCAAACGGGCAGTCACCCAAAAGATGTTTTGTGAGCGTCGGCTCTTACATACTCGTGCCATGAGAGATAAAGCATCTGTCTTCTAATGAGCTGACCTTTCCAAGGCACCAAACTCCCAGGCTCCCTTCATACAGGGCCAGGGTACACTGATCATGTGACCCTGGCCAAGTTCCTTAACCTCTGTTTGCCTTAATACACTGAAGAAGGAAATAGCAAAGCAGTCCAGAATCTTTGCCGAGAAAACCTCACAGATGTAAGGTACCGGTGTGCTGCGGTCCACAGGGTCACAAAGAGTTGGACACAACAATGCAGTATAAACGGCGTTTCTATAGGCTGGAAGGTTTGAGAAGCATTTTATAAACATTATTTCAGTTTTTTATCCTCACAAAATCTCTGGGAGCTGGGTGATATTATCGCCTCCACTTTGCAGATGAGGAACTGAGGCAAACAGAGGTTCAGTGTCATGTGCAGGATCACACAGCTAGTGTCTGAGGACGCATTCGAACTCTGGTCTTCCTGACTCCAAGCCCGGCGCGCTACCCACCATACCACCCAGCTACATCTGGCAACCGAACAGTCGCCTAACCTCTATGTAACTGTGCTAATCTCTAACCACCAGCTCTTCCTCTTGCCCATAAGGGTGGCAAATCCTTTCTTTTTTTAAAGTCTGGATGAACCACACTGCCAACATTCCTAATAACAGTTTTGCAATTCAGCCAAAAATCAGATTGATTTAGAGCAGCAAAGGACATTAGAGGTTTCCAGTATGACCCCTTTAATTTTTAACTGAAGATGACGGAGTGACTTGGTCAAGGCCAGGCGACAGCCGTGTGATAAGAGAGTTGGGGTTTGAGGCCAGGACCTCCGATTCCAAACCCAGGACTTTTCCTACTATGCTGTGTCTACTGAGGAAACTGGGCCTCAACAGGGGAAGTGCCTTTCCCAAAGCCACAGGGAATAAAACCAGCAAATCCAAGAGTCAAACCCAAACCCGACTGGGATGGTAAGTACATCTTCTCAATTCAAAATCAACTCTGACGACAAAACGCTGTTTCTCAAGTCAGCTTAATTTGCCCCACAGGGTGAAACAAGGACTCTGTGAATTGTACAGCACTGTGTGAACGTGAGTGGTTATTCCTCCACCGATGTCTTCCTCCAATGACCGACTGTGGTAGGAAAAAGCGAAGCCAGAACTTGGTTATCTGTTAGGACCCACCCAAGTTGTAAAGTTTCAAGGAACATAAAAAATTCAGAGAAACTTGGGAAGACTTACACAGATGAAAGCAAAAGAACTGTAACAAATTTACACAATGACACAAAGGAAAAGAATATTAAAAGACTGAATTCTAATCACACCAGCAAGCAGTGGATACTTCAGAGAACTGACAATAAAGCATGCTTCCTGTCTCTCTGCAGAGAGGCGATGGACTATAGGTACAGAAGGAGGCATACGCTGTCAGATGCGGCCAGGAGTTGATTGATTTGTTTTGACAGATTACCTGTATTCTTGGTCACAAGGGTTCTTATTGGGGGGGTGGGGGAGGGATGGATGGGAATGGGGATGTAGGGAGTCAATCGGTTAGTCTACAAGCACTTATTATGTGTCAGGCACAGATACAAAGAAAGAGCTCAAAGCCTAATGGGGAAAACAACAGGTAAACGACTACATACAAACAAGATGGTTTGTGGTTGTTCAGTGGTTTCAGTTGTGTCCAACTCTTCCTGATCCCATTTGGGGTCTTCTTGGCAAAGACACTGGAATGATTTGTCATTTTTCTCCAGCTCATTTTCCAGATGAAACTGAGGAAACTGAGCCAAACAGGGTTAAGTGACTTGCCCAGGGTCACACAGCTAGTTATTGTCTGATGCCGTATTTGAACTTCCTGACTGTAGATCTGATGCTCTATAAACAAGATATATACAGGATAAATTGGGGTGGTTTAAGAGGAAAGACACTAAGATTAAGAAGGACCAAGAGTTTTCTTGCAGAAGATGGGACTTTAGCCAAGACTTGAAGAAAGCCAATGAAGGTGGGAGACAGAGATGAGGAGAGAGGGAGTTCCAGGCACGAGGGACAGCCAGAGAAAATGCCTGGAGTTTTAAGAAGGAATATCTTATTGGAGGAACAGCAAGGTGGCCAGTGTCGCTGGATCGAAGAGAATGAGACAGAGGTAAGGTATAGGAAGGCTGGAAAGGTAAAAAGGGAACTGACTATGAAGCGTTTTAAAAAACGAATACGGTATTTTATATTTGATCTCGGAGCTGCTGGAATTTATTGGAGAGGGGCTTGATACGGTCAGATTTGTGTTTTGGGAAGAGTACTTCCGATGGCTGAGTGAAGGATGGATTGGAGTGGGGAGAGCTATGTGGTAGGAAGACACCCCCAAACCCAGCAAGTTATGGCATAGTTCAGCCATGAAATCCTTGCACCGGGATGGCTGCAGTGTCAAAAAAGACATAACACAGATACGAAAAAGGATAGGCATGAGTGTGTAGGTGTGTGTCTGTGTGCCTGTGGTCTGAAGACCTGCCTAGCTTAAGAGCGTCGTGAGAGGACTAGCTACTACAGAATGCATTTTTTACAGAAATTCACCAAGAATTATCTACTAAAGGAATGGAGAGGTCAGGTTTTGGGTCAGCAAAGAGAAATCCATATCAAGGAAATCACAGCTCCACTGAAGTATCCTCATTATCACTGTTATCATCCACACTATATGTTTGCTTAGCAACCACCTTTAACTGAAGCAGGGTAACAGTGAAAAAACAACAAAACAAAACACTAGCCTAAGAATCAGGAGTCGACCCTTGTCCCACTAGCCCCAGCCGTGCCAATGAATTACTGTACAACAGCAGGCAAATCCCTGAACCTTCTTCAGTTTCCTGCCCTGCAAAACAGGGAAAATCATCCCTACCTGGCCTGCTTCTTCCAGGACTACTGTGAGGATCCAAGGACTAAAAACCAATGCGTAAATTAAAACTCTGAGGTCTTGCCTCACACCACTCAAACTGGAAAAGATGATTTATTTAAATGTAAATAGTCAATGTTGGAGGGGCCGTTGGTAGAGCTATGGATGGGTTCAAGCATTCTGGAAAACAACTGGAATTAAACAGGTCACTAAATGGCTCCTTTTGGGGCGGGGGGGTGGCCACAGATCTCACTATATGGAATACACCCCAAGAAAGTTGATTTCATATTCACAGCAGCAGCACCCTTTGTGACAGCAAAAATCACCAGCCCAGGCTGGGGGCAGGGGTGTCCTTTTATTTCAGAATGATGAACAAACACGAATGGAATGCAATACTATGCCACAAGAAGCAGTGCATACGAGAGATTTAGAGAAACACAGGGAAATCTGCATGAAAAGATGGAGAATGAAGAAAACACAGCCAAAAGACCAATATCCACAACCAGGACAGTGAAGTAAAAGACAATGACATTATTAGACAAGACATTACAAGGATGAATTTGTAATGAACAAACTTGATCCTAAAACACACCACTCTTCTTTCAGTGAGGGGCAGTGGTGGGTTGGGGCGAGGGAAGATCTTTTTCTTTGTTACAAGGAAGAGTTCAATGGAGAAAGTGGGTACTTTCATTGAAAATGGCTGTATTGTAAAAAAAAAAAAAAACAAAAACAAATAAGACCTTTAAATGACTGAATAAAATAATATTTCTTAAAAGAGCAAATGGGAAAGGGATTACAATTATCAACGGCTATAGAGAGGTAAGGGAGAACTTTTCCAGGGATTATAATAACGGCAAGCATAAAAGGCTTCAGCCCTGACTCTGTCCCAAGACTCACAAACGCAGACTGAGCGGCATGTAAAGTGACGAGGTTTAACTCTGCACAAACGATAAAGGTCCAGGTGGGATGATCTGTCTGACCACAAATGGTCACTCAGCCCGAGCAAAGAAAATCATGGAATCTCAAGGCAGCAAGGGACTTGGGAGGCCAGCCAGTGCAACCTACAATGGTCATCTAATCTCTACCTGAAGACCAGTAACAAAACTCATTATCTACCTAAGCAGCCCACTCTACTTTTCAGACAGCAAAATAGCCATGTAATACTGTCTTTTTTTTTTTTTAATCTCAGAGAGGAAGATTGCGGGAGCTACCATGGACCTCACAACTTTAAGTCCCTAATGAAGTCACATGCTAGCAGTGGCATGTGGACCGGTCCACTCCTCCCACACAGACCATAAAATATCAGAACACAAAAGGGCCTTAGAGACAATCCAGTCCAAAGCCTTCATTTTACACACAGGGAAACTAAGGCCCAGAGTGGGCAAATGACTCGCCTATGGTCAAATAACAAATCAGTGGGAAAACCAGGACTAGAACCCAAGGGATACTCTTTACTAGCAAGAAGTGTCTCGTTAGTGAGGGGTCCATACCAGAAATGACCATACGGTTGAAACAAGCAGTAACCCTAGCAAAATAGCAAGACATAAAATAAACTCACATAAATCCTCAGCATTTTTATATATCACCAACAAAATCCTACAAGAAGAGATAGAAAGAGATATTCCATTTGAAATAACATAGACAGCATAAAATACCTGGGAGTATACCTGCCAAGACAAACCCAGGAACTACATGAACATAATTATAAACACAAATACAAATAAGGTCAGATTTAAATAATCAGAGAAATATTAATTGTTCATGGGTGGACAGAGCCAATACAATAAAAATGACAATTCTACCTAAACTAATCTACTTATTCAAGGCTATCCCAATTAAATTACAAAAAAATTATTTTACCAAGCTAGAAAAAAATGATAAAATTCATTTGTTAGAACAAAAGGTCAAGAATATCAAGGGAATTAATGAAAAAAATATTAAAGAAGGAGGTTTAGCGTATCAGATCTTAAACTGTATTATGAGGTAGTAATAATCAAAACTATCTCGGTACTGGCTGAGAAATAGAAAGGTGGATCAGCAGAATAGAGCAGATATAATTAATACACAGTAGTAAATAATTATAGCAACTTTGTGCTTGACAACTGTAAAGATTTAAGCTTTGGGGATAAGAATTCATTATCTGGCAGAAACTGTTGGGAAAACTTAAAAGCAGTCTGGCAGAAACTGGCTATAGACCAATCTTACACTATTTATCAAGTTAAGGTCAAAATGCATACATAGCCTAGATACAAAGGGAGATATCACAAGTAACACAGAATATATTACCGATCAGACTTATGTACAGAAAATTTATGAAAAAACAAGAGGTAGAGAGAACTGTGAGATATAAAATGAATAATTGTGATTAAATTAAATTTAAAAGGTTTTATACAAATAAAACCAAAGTAGCTAAGACTAGAAGGGAAGCAGAAATGGGGGGAAAATTTTTATAGACAGTTTCTTGGATAAAGGTCTCACATCTCCAATATATAGTGAACTTTATCAGACTTATAAGAATGAGTCATTCCCCAACTGACAAAATGTCCAAAGGATATGAACAGGCAGTTTTTTGAAGAAATCAAAACTATGTATAGTGATATTAAAAAATGCTCTAAATCATTATTGATTAGAAAAATGCAAATTAAAACAACTTTAAGATGTCATCTCACACCTATCAGATTGGCTAAAATAATAGAAGGGGAAAATGACAAATGTTGGAGGGGATGCAAAAAAAACTAGGACAACTGATCACTGTTTGTGGAATTGTGTGAACTGATCAATCATTTTGGACAGCAATGTGGAATTATGCCCAAAGAATTATAAAATTGTGTATATCCTTTGACTCAGAGATACCATTAGTATGTGAGTTTCCCAAGGTGAACCAGGAAAAAGGAAAAGAAGCTATACGTTTTCAAATGTTTATAGCAGCTCTCTTCATGGTGGCAAAGAATTGGAAATTGAGGGGATGCCCATCAGTTGAGGAATGGCTGAACAATTTGTGTTATATGATTGTAATGGAATACTATTGTGCTATAAGAAATGATGAGCAGGTAGTTTTCAGAAAAACCTGGAAAGACTTATATGAACTGATGCTGAGTGAAGTGAGCAGAAGCAGAACATCATACACAGTAACAGCCACAGAGTGCAAAGACTGATTTTGATAGACTTAGCCCTTCTCAGCAATACAAAGATCTAAAACTTTTCCAAAGGACTCATGATGGAAAATGCCGCCCACATCCAGAGAAAGAACTACGGGGTTGGAGTGCAGAGTGAAGCAAACAATTTTCTCTTTTGTTTTATTTTCTTTCTCATGTTTTCTCCCATTCGTTATAATTCTTCTACGTAAAATGACTAAGGTAAAAATGTGTTTAACAGGAATGTAGGCATAGAGCCCACATCAGATTGCATGCTGTCTTGGGGAGGAAAGGGGGTGGGAGTGGGAGAAAAATTTAAAACTTATGGAAGTGAATGTTGAAAACTGAAACAAATAAATTAAGAAATTGGAGGGGGAGGCGGAAAGGAATGATAAGCAGGCTGATTTTAGAAAAACACAGAGAGACTCCCATGAAATGAGCAGAATCAAGAGAACATACTATATAGTAACAAAATATTCTTCAAATAATAGCTGTGAACAAGTATTATAAATACTCAAACCAACTACAAAGGACCTAGGAAGGAAGCTGCGAGGCATCTAATAACGGTTTTACATATATACTTATCTGTGTCAAATGGTGGCCTTCTCTAGTGCAGGGTGAGGAAAGAGGGAGACAGTTCAGAACTTAAAATATAACAAAAAAAATTAATTTAATTCAATTTAAAAAAAAAGAAAAGAAATGGCCATATCTAGCTATCGCTCAGATTTCCAGGGGTCAAATTCAAACAAAGCCAAAGCCCTCTCTTTTTCTGTACCCAAGGTTGTAGCAATCAGAGCAAGCCACTGGCCTGCCCCCAAGGGCCAGGACCATCATTTCCCAAGAACAAGAGGATAAACAGATTGCCTATAACTTCATCTTCCCAATTTCTAGCATGTGCTCCTCTACTCTGGCTAATCTGGACTTCTCTACTGATCCTCTTGCCCCCGAGTGTTCTCAGCCTTTGCCCCCACCGCTCTACCTACCCTCTTCCTCCTTCCCTTCAACTGCCCCAAACTTCTCTTGACCTTTTGAGACAGTTGAAAGAATGCTCAATCCGTAGTCCGAGGCCTGGGTTGGAATCTCAGCCCTGTCATTGACTATACCGTGGCAAGATGTGCCCTAGGCAATAACCTGACTTCTCTAGATCTCACTTTCCTTATCTGTAAATAGAGAAGCTTAGGCCAGATGACCTCTAAAAGTTCGTTCCAGTTCTAGGTCTCTGAGGATGATGGTCTAGCTCAGACCCCACCTCCTCCAGGAAGCCTTCCTTCATCACTTAGCCCACCCTCTTCTCTCTGCTCCCCAGGCATCATTAATTCAACAAGGACTGCACTCCAAATGTTTGCAGTACCCAAGAGTCTAAGCCCCACAGTCTAGCCCATGAGTACATCCATAGTCCTGAACCACACTTTAAAGTTAGCATTCTCGTGAGGTCAGGAGAGTTCTGGGTTGGACCAGGTAGGCCAGAATGGTGGGCACATGCTGGGAAGTGGAGAGAAAAGATCACAGATCCTGTGTCTGATTCTGTTCTTCTCGGGAAATGAGGGTCTGGTCCTACAACCACCTACGGGAGAGGCCAGGGGCTTGTTCTCCCACTTTAGGCACAGGGGAGAACAGAGTTTGAGGCTTTGAGTTTAATCAAACAGGTAGCCATGTATGAGTCTTGTTTCTCCTCTACTGCCCCAGACTGTGAGCTCCCTGAGATCAGGGCTCCAGTCTGCTCCTCCCGCTGTCTCTCTTTGGGGCCCAGCCGAGCACCAGACACCTGGCACAGACTAATTAAATTGTAAACTGACAGGCTGGCAGAACCTTCTCAAATGATGATAAATTCGCCCACACGGCATACGCTAGGAAACCCAAGCTCAGGAGGGACTAGAGCTCCCAGTGTCACTAGTTCAGAATAACAAGGCAGCCTGTCTGACACTGAGAGAGGGCCAATCACAGGCAGCCTGAAAGGAAACATCATTTAACCCTTTACAGCGGGGGGAAGCACTGGTTTGAGAGTCTGAGGACCTGGGCTGACATTCCAGCTCTGTTTGCTATCTTCTATGTGGCTAGGAGGTGGGACTGGACCAGGTGGCTTCTGAGGTCTCCTCTAGTTCTAAACCTACAATCCTATAATTATAGGAAAACGAATGACTGGACCCAGAGCCTGGATATCGTGAATCCTCCATTCGACTCAGCTTTGGAGAGAAGTCCCTCCCTGCAGAGTAACACCTAGCTAGATCTCTAGGGAAGGAACTGTGGCTCTTCTGTGTGACACATATATGCGGCAGATGGGAAGATTCACTCCCTCGCTCATGGGTCATGCTTCGTGACTGGCAAAAGACATTCACGCAAGTTATCTCATTTGAGCCTCAAAGCAGCACACCTGTGGGTCAGGGATTATGCTCCTCATTTAACAAATGAGGCACTTGGGCCCAGGGGCCTGAGGTCAACAGAGCAAAGCAGCGGCCAAGCCTGGACTAGAAGCCAGGTCTCCGGGCTCCCCAACCCAGGCCCTCTTCTACCACAATCCACCCCAAGCAGATGGGGTCTGCATGCAAATATTGTCTATGAAGAAGAAAATGCTGGAATGGAGGATCAGAAAACCTGAACTCAAATCACTCTGACACTAACTAGCTGTGGGACCCTTAATAAATCACCGTCCCTCTCTGCATCTTGGTCTCCTCATCTGCAAAAGGAGTTGGATTAGATGTCCAAGTTTCCCTCAATAATAAAAGCGATGGCACCAACAACCACAGCAATAATAATAGCTAGCGTTTGACATAGCACTTTAAGGTTTACAAGGTGCTTCTCCACATGACAGGACAGCTATGTGGCTCAGTGGATAGAGCTCATAGCTATCTGGGCTTGGAGACAGGAAGACCTGAATTTAAATCTGGCCTCAGACACTTATTAGCTGTGTGACCCTAGGCAAGTCACTTAACCTCCATTTGCCTTAATCTAATGGGGGAAATGGCAAACTACTTCAGTATCTTGAGGGCAGAAAGGTGGTGCAGTGGATAAAGCACTGGGCCTGGAGTCAGGAAGGTCCAAGTTCAAATCCAGCCTCAGCCACTTACTAGCTGTGTGACCCTGGGCAAGTCACTCAACCTCCATTTGCCTTAATCCACTCAAACCACTCCAGTATCTTTGACCCATGCAGAGTTGGACATGACTGAACAACAACAAATTGCCCCCGTTTGAGCCTCACGACAATACTAGGAGGTAGATATGATGAGGAAACTGAGGCACAAAAGTGAAGTGACTTACCCAACTTCACTTAGCTAGGTACTGTCTGAAGCAGGATTTAAACTCGGGTCTTCCGACTCCAGATCCTCTGGGCACTATGCCACCTAGCTGCCTCACCTAGTTCTGAAATGCTTTGATTGGAGGAATCTGAAGTCACAGAATATCAGAACTTCAGCATTCACCCCAGACTAACCTTCTCCCCTAGAGCTGTAATCGTCTTTCTAAATAGCACTGACACCCAATGACACCTTCCTGAGGCTGCCCAGTCAGTCCGCTGTATGACAGCTGTAACCGTTAGAAAGGGCTTCCTCGAATCCAGCTCTCAAGATGTGCTGACTAGCCCCCTACCAAAAGACAGGGTGACTCCTCAAACCTCCCGGAAACATTCGCCCAAAGCACCCCTCCTGGCCCCAACAAGCTCCTCCAGTCAGACCTACCCAGCCAGGAGAGATTTCCTCTTCCCTCCAGCTCAGCTCATTCTCACATATGTTAGTGATCTCATCCCATTCTAGAGGCTGCAGGATCCCCTCCCCTGAGCAGGGCAGACAGAAGGCTGCTCAGTCATTTCCTCCCCCCACCCCCAGGGATTGTAGTTTGCTTTCTTTTATTTTTGGGGTGGGGGAGGGAGAAGCCTAGCAATCTGGTGGGATACATGAAAAGCTTGAGTTCTGGAGTAAAATCACCTCGGGACCTGGGGCTACAGAGTCGATCATTCCTTCCAACAGTAAAGATTTCTCGAGTTCCAAGATGCAGTAGGAAGTGTTTTGGCCGGAGACTTGGGATGATTTGGTTGGAGTCGGGACTCTGCCCGGATGACTCATTCTGTAACCTTGAGTGACTTCCTTCCTGTCTCTGGGCCTCAGTTTCCTCTCCTGTACAATGAGGGCATTGGAAGCGAGCAGAACCAAAACAATGTATATACAATAACAACCTTGTGAAGAAAAAACTCCAAAGAGATTCAGGAGCTCTGAGCTTGGAGCGGCACGGTGACCAACTGCGATTCCAAAGGAATGAGGATGAAGTGTGATACCCACTTCCTGACAGATCAGTGACGGTACGTTATGAGACATACATTTTCAGACAGTACCAGTGTGAGAATTGGTTCTGCCTGACTTATTTGTTACAGAAGTTTTCCCACCCCCACCCTCAATGAAGAGGTGAGAAGGAGGAAGAGAGAGAGGAGCTAGCAATAAAGTTGACAAAGAAAAAGAGTGGTCACAAGCATTTTTTAAATGCACAGAGAGAATAGAAGGAAATTCAGAAGAAAACACAAGCAAGGATAGCTTTGAAAGTTACATGTTTAATTATTTATTATACACCTGAAAGGAAAAGCCAGCTGAAGGTAACAGAGATGGGCCGTTTCGTGTACAATTCTCATTTTCTGTTCTACTTCATTTATGGATGTGCCCATTTTATTTGGTGTTTGTCAAGTTCAAAAATTTTTTAACATTAAAAATGAATACTACGCTATACTAACTCTAGGGTCTCTTCTAGCTCTTGTCATTCCATTTTCTAACAGACCTTGGCCAAGTTCCTTCCCCTCTCTGGGAATCAGTCTTCTCATCTGTAAAATGAGGGGACTGGGCTATTGTTGAGTTGTGTCTGACTCTTCATGACCCTATAGACCATACTGTCCATGGGATATTCTTGGCAAAGATACTGGAATGGTTTGCCCTTTCCTTCTGCAGTGGATAAAGACAAAGAGAGGTTAAGTGACTTGCCCAGGGTCACATAGCTAATTAGTGTCTGAAGCCAAATTTGAACTCAGGTCTTCCAGATTCCAGGCCCAGCACTTCATCTACTGTGCTACCTTGCTGCCTCCTAGGCAAACAGTGGTTAAGTGACTCTCCCAGGGTCACACAGCTAGTAAAGTGTCTGTGGTCAAATATGAACTCAGATTCAAACTTTAGAATTTTGACTCCAGGCACAGAGCTCTATTAATTGTGCTACCTAGCTGCAATGGTCTCTGAAGTCCATTCCTGCTCTGACATCTTCTAGTCTAACATTCCAGGCTGCAAGTCCTTTCATCAGGCCTCAGACTCCTCATCTATTAGATGACTACTGAATTCTATTCTATCCCCAACCTGAGTATCCCAACAGCAGTTCAACTTTAATCTGCCCCAAACAGGGCTCATTAGCTTTCACCCCCAAACCCATCCTTCTCCAAAATTTCCTATTTCTGTTAAAGGGAATAACATCCTTCTACTCCCCCAGGTTCACCAGCTCAGAAAGGAGTGGCTTCTCTTTCTTCCCTTCTCCCACAATATCCAACAGCTGCCAAATGGTATTTATGCCTTGTCTACTCTATCTCTTATCTGTCTCCTTTTTTCCCACTCATTCGATCATCATCCTAGGTCTGTCCTTCATCATCCCTTATCTGGACAAGTCCAACAGCCCTCCTAAATGGTCTCCTGGCTTCCCTCTCCCCTCTCTAATCTATTCTTCTCATAGCTACGAAATTAATTAACATCCTTGAAACACAGAATTGGCAGTCTGGCTGTCACTCTCCTTCTCAAACAGTTTCTGTGAATCCCTACTGCTTCTAGGATGAAACACCAATTCTCAACTGTAGCATTTAAAAGCCTCCATAATCTAGCTCCCAACTACCCTTCCGGATTTATTTCTTTTGACTTTCCACTATACCTTCTGGCTTGACATACCATCTCCAGCCACGTTTCTCACTTTTGCCTCTCAGAGTTCCAATCTCTAGCTTCTATCAAGGCTTTCCTTTTGTGCTCCCTCCAAACAGATGCCTTTCCTGAAGCCACTAATTGTTATCCAACGTTCTCTGCTCCAATCATATTGGATTTACTCCTATCTGTATACATTGGTTCCATCCCTACTGAATGTAAGTTCCTTGAGGGTAGGAATTATTTTTGTCCTTAGGTCCCCAGCAGCAAGCATTTCACATGGCAGGTGTTTAAAAGTGTTTACTGTTCTTGAAGAAACCAAAATCACTTTCAGCCTGGAAAATCCAGAGGCCTGAGAGGGCTTCCTGAAGAAGCTGGAATTGCAACTGGACCTTGAAGCATGAAAATGATTTCAATAAGGGGAAGGCATTCCAGCCAGTGGAGCTCCATGAGCAAAGAATCCAGAAATCAGAAAAAGAAGTCTGGGAACAGAATATGGAGGGTCTTGAATACCCAAGGTGCCAATGCAGAATTTCCCAATATTATTGAGATCCTGTGCTTGTAGCACCTTGGGAACCATCTATACTAAGGGGATTTGTTTGGATTCACACAAAAGGCTGCTCTTGAGGGCCTAGATGGCTACATGTGACCTCGAAGCCACAGTTTCCCCACTCTTGATCTAGTCCAACCCCCCCTCATTTTACAGACAAAGAAACTGAGGCACAGAGAGGCCCAGGGTCACACAGGTACTAAGTGGCCAGGCTAGCACTGAACCCCAAGCTGTCCAACTCCAAACCCAGAACTCTCTCACTATATCCCACTACCTTCTACCCAGTCTAACAAGGCCTCCACTCTCTCTTCCTCAAAACAGCCTTTGAAAACACCACCTATCTCCCAATTAATCAACTCCCTTTAGTTTCACTCAGCCTAAAACAGGAAATCCCCCTTCTGCCCTACTGCCATCTCTTACAGATACCTGTCACTCTTTCCTACCTGCGAGATGCCACTAAAACAGTTCCCTTCTCACTCAAGGTCAGACAGCATTCATTTCTTGGATAGGACTCCACTGGAGGTAAAAAAAAAAAAAAAGCCCCCATAATTCCCACTTCTAGAGCATTTTAACGCTTTCGATGGGCTTTCTGTACCACTGCCCTAGGAGTTATGGAGTACCAGTGTTATCAGCCACATTTTAGATAAGGAGCCCACGTTTACAAAATGAGTGGGGGCAGGATCATAATTTGAACCTTCAGGACAAAAATAATACAAATTCCAAGTCCAAAGTGCTTCCTCGTGCCATGCTGCCCTCTCTCAAACCTCAAATCTAGAAGGGTCACAGTAAGCTCTTTCTACATGTTTGTTAAATTGAACTGAATTAAGTTGCCCCAATAACCACGCGGAGGAGACAGGATAACTAAGAACCAACAGTGTCCTCAACGCTCAATTTAACTGGCTTCAAAGGATTATAGATCTGGGGTAGGAGGAAGGGAGAGATGGGGAGAAAATCTGGAACTCAAAAACTTGTGGAAATGAATTTTGAAAGCTAAAAATAAATTAATTAGTTAAAAAAAAGAGTAAGACATTGCCCAGGTTAAAAGTCCTCAGTTAAAATACAAATAGGATCATACATTTAGAGCTAGCAAGAACTTCAGAGGTTATCCTGACCCACCCTTTCATAAAAAATAAAGTGTTATGAATCTGCCATTGGAAGACACCTCAGAAGCTATCTAGTCCAACCCCCTCATTTTACAGTTAAGGCCAAGTCATATGTCCAAGGTCAGACAAATAGCATAGGAGATTTGAATTTGCACCCTCTGATGCCAAAGCCAAGGCTCTTCCCATGGTGGTATAATTCTTCCCTCCTAGAAGGGCCTTCTTCCAGTATTGAAAGAAATTGGACTTTCTGCTTGGCCCCAAGAACTAAACTAGGCAAAGTGGGAAGAAGTGAAAAAGGAATAATAAATCTATGCTCGATGTAAGGTCATCAGAACTTCTTGTCAGGCACAATATGGTGAGAGGAATCCTGCCCACATATGAGTCCAGGGAAGCAAACTCAGAGGTGGCTCCAACTCAGATCATGTGATAATGACTGCCATCTCTGACTAGCCCCCCTCAGAAGCTCCCCTTCCTGACAGATAATGGAGAGGGGCAGGGACCTCAACTCACAATTGCTTCTATGGGTTCTTACTACCTGATTAAGAAGCCTGTCTCAGAGACCCAACCTCCAGCTTGGCGCTCTGCCCACATCACTAGAGGGAAGAAGTCTCCTAACCGCGGGAGACCAAAAAGACTCAGAGCACAGAAAAGGATTAAGATAGGCTAACACAGGTAGCCCCTAAGAACCTTAAACACTTCTACTCCAAAGCCCTAATTTTACAGACAGGAAAACTACAGTAGAGAGGAGAGAGAACTATCCAACATCACACAGAGAGTTTGAAATATAATAACCCCCATGAGTTATTTAGGTTTTTCAAGTAAAGGTCTAAGATTACAAGGTATTATCCTCTCAACCACCCTACATGAGGCAGGCATTTTATCCCCATTTTACAGAGCCAATTCAAGAAGGTAAAGTCCCTGAGCCACCCAGCTGGGAAATACTGAAGCCAGGATGTTAAGTCAGGATCCCTGTCTCCAGAGCAATACTCTCTCTACTATACAAAGGTGCCACTCTGAAAACTTCAATCTAAGGGGCATTTATTTAAACACCTATTATGTGCCGGGAGCAGAGGAAGATGGAAAATGAAAATATGGCCTGATCCCTTCCCCCACAGAAGTAACAATGAAAGACAGGATGGAGTCCTGGGCTCAGGGCCAGAGGACCTGGGTTCTGGTCTCTGCTCTTTCTATGTACTCGCTATGTGACCTTGGCTAAGTTCCTTCCCCTCCCCAGGGTTTGGTTTCTACCTCCACAAAATAGGAGGCTTTGGAAAAGATGGTCTCTAAGGGACCCTCTTCCAGGTCTAACCTTCTGTGTGACATGATCCCAAGGCTCCTTCTGACTGTTAAGTTATAGAAATCTGTGGAAGACCTCTGTCCAATTACTTTGGAGAAAGTGGAAAGCACCTAATGTTTTCCTTTCCCTTCCAGGAAAGCCAAAGACAGCCCCCGAAGCCAGGTGAGGTCACTGATAAAACAGCCTGAGGGCCCATGGCTTTGGAAAACCCACAGATCTCCTAGACCCGCCCTGCTCAAAGCAACAGAACTAGCTCCCAGAGAGGCTGGACTAAGGAAGAAAGTGGCCAAGCCACATGGCTCCCGTTCACAAGCATCTCCTCCACTCATTCTAGACTCACACATAAAGCCACAACAAGCCCAAGAGAAAAAAGAGCCCAGACTACAGCTCCCACTTTACTAACTGCCTATGAGGCACGTGATACTAGATGGCCCAGACACACCTCTGACCCAGCATGTCCAAAACAGAATTCCTTATCTTTTCTCCCAAACCCTCCTCGCTTTTGAACTTCCCTGTTACTGTACAAGATATCACCATTGTTCTAGTCACCCAGGTATAGAACCCCCACATCCCTAAAATACATTTCCTCCTCTCCACTCACACAATTAACTCCCTAGCTCTGTCTTTCATCATCTCCCTCCTGGACAACTGCAACAGCCTCCTAACTGTTCACCTGTGTTCCAATCCATTCTCCACATAGCTGCTGAAAGGTCAAACCATTCACCTCCCTTAATAATGCTAATAAAAATAGCAGCTAATATTTACAAAGCATTTACTACATGTATGAGGCACTATGCAAAGTGCTTTGACAATCAGTATCTTAAAATCCAGTGGCTGCGTCTTAGCTCCAAGAACAAATAAAACTCTGTCCTTTAAAGGCCTTCATGACCCGGCCCCTTTCTCTTCTTCCAGCTTTCTTACACTTCAGTCCCCTCCTGTACTCTACTGAATAGCTATGCTGGGCCATGTGCTATTCCTCATATCATACTGCTTGATCAATCTCCTGCCTCCAGGCCTTTGTGTTTGCTGTACCCCATGCCTAGAATGCTTTTCTCCCCTCACCTCTGCCTCTGAGAATCCCTGCTTCCTTCAAGGCTCTGCTTGCACAGGAGGCCTTTTTCCTGGTCCCTCCAGCTGCTAGTACCTTCCCCAAGGAGGGATAACTCTGTATCCTGAATGTGCCTATTTATTTTTATACATATATGTGTACACACATATATGTGTGTGTATTTATGTATGTATACATGTGCATATTTACATACACATGTGTGTATATGTGTGTGTGTATGTGTGTGTGTTGATTCCCCACTAGAATATAACCTCCCTGAGGGTAGGGGCTGTTTGCTTTTCTTTTTTTGTATCCCCTATTTTCTTTGTATCCTAAGAGCTTAACATGGTACCTGGCACATAAAAAAGTGTTTAGTAAAGGCTTACTGACTCACTAATTGATAGAGCTAAACAATTTTTTTTAATTGATACAGTTGTGGCCAAGTCCAACTGAGAGAAAATCCTTTCTTCTCCTGGCTTTTCCTGGCTGACCCCATTAATTACCTGCTGCGCACACAGCCTGGCATTCAGGAAGCTACAACTTAGGCTAAGACCAACTACCTACTGCACCCCCCTCACCCAGCCCCCAGCCTCCAAAGCTCTTACAAGTTCCAATAGCCCTTAGTCTGAGCTACACAGTTAACCCTGTTACATCATCCTGTCTCGTGGACAGACAGCATGGCCTAGGCAGACCCATCACTAGACTTGCATTCAAGACCTGGGTGGACTCACATCTATCAGACTGGCTACTATGACAAAAAAGGAAAATTACAAATGTTGGAGAAGATGCGGAAAAACTGGAACACTAATACATTGCTGGTAGAGTTGTGAATTGATCTAACCACTCTGGAGAGCAATTTGGAACTATGCCCAAAGGGCTATAAAACTGTGCATATCTTTCGATCCAGCAATACCACTACTTAGGTCTATATCCCAAAGAGATTATAAAAAAGGGGAAAGGACCCACATGTACAGAAATATTTACAGCAGCTCTTTGTATGGTGGCAAAGAACTAGAAATTGAGGGGATGCCCATCAATTGGGAAATGGCTGAACGAGTTGTAGGATATGAATGTAATGGGATACTATTGCACTATAAGAAATGATGAGCAGGTCGATTTCAGAAAAACCTGACTTACATGAACTGATGCTGAGTGAAGGGAGCAGAACCAACAGAACACTGTACACAATAACAGCAACACTGTACAATGATTAACTTTGATAGACTTAGCTCTTCTCAGCAATACAATGAGCCAAGACAATTCCAAAAGACTCATGATGGAAAATGCAGTCCACATCCAAAGAACTATGGAGTCTGAATGCAGATCTAAGTAGACTATTTTCTCTTTTTTTGTTTTTTTCTTTCTCGTCCCTTTTGTTCTGATTCTTCTTTCACAACATGACTAATATGGAAATGTGTTAAAAAAAAAAAAAGACCTGAGTAGAACCCCACCACAGTCACTTACTGGTTATGTGACCCCAGGAAAGACTCCCAGCCTGTGGTTCCTCATCTGTGATATGGGGATCGCCAAGCTTGAAGCATTTCTCTCATAAGGTTGTTGTGGGATTCAAATGAGATAATGTCTGTGAGGCCTCCCTGGGAAAGCTTAGGCTCTGTACACATGTCGGCAAAGGTGGTTGTGGTGATCTATTCCCTGAGTCCTGTCTCCCTTTCAGACCAGGCCTCCAGACATGGCTTCCTTCCTCACTCAGCCCCAAGTATCCTGAATCCCCTGAATCTTCTATAACCTCTCCCCAAGTCCAGCACCAGACCAGTTCTAAGACCTAATAAAAAAAAAAAAACTACGCTCAAAAAAGCTTCTCTCAGAAGCAGGGAAAAGACTTACATGAACTGATGCAGAGTGAAGTAATCAGAGCCAAGAAAACAGGATACAGAGTAACTACGACAATGTCAACAGAAGAGACAACAGCAACAAAACAAACAATCAAAAATGAATGTTGCAAAATTACAAAGAAGCCTGGCCCCAAAGAGATATGAGAAGACTCCTCCCCCAAAGCCTTTGCTGAGAAGAAGGGGCCCTCTTATTCCTCTTTTTTTTTCTTTTAAGAAAATTATCAAAAGGGATGGCTCTCTTGAGAAGGGACAAAGAAAGAGATACACACACACACACACACACACACACACACGGAGAAAGAAGAAATCTGGCAAAGTAAAAATTTTAAATAGTAATAATTTTTTTTAAAAGACAAACAGGACATCCCAGGGGCGTCAGGGGAGGGTTCTCTAATTTACTATCAGTACTTTGGGATCTCTACTCTCTTGCCTAAACATATCTAAGAACTCACTCACCCCCACCAGTGCTTCTGGATCGTTCTTCAAACCCCCAGAACACCCTACCAGGATCTTAAGGCCACAGATACAGAAATGGAAATTTCTAGGTATAGAAATAATCCTTGGGGATGATCCAGTTCAATTACTTCATTTTACATATGAAAAAACCAAGCCCTGGGGTAGATTAAGCAGTTTGCCCAAAGTCAGACAGGTAAGCAAGCAGCAAAGCCAGGGTTTGAACCCACGTATTTAGAATTTATTCAGAATTTAAATCGCCGTATCACAACGCTGACATATGGAGCAAGCAGACCAATCACCCCAAACGGCAGAGTGCCCAGGACCCCTTGGGCTGGGGAACCCAAGTGACACTGACCTCGCTTATGCAGCCAGCCCTCTTTAACAATCACGACGTCGTTCATGGCCGCCAGCAGGTGAGGAGAGGCTGGGTGGGCCCTGAGTGGTCACCTTGATCCTCCTGGAAGGACTCCCAAGCCTGGGCACCGGTCCCAGCAATTCTGGAAAAAGTCAAGAAAGAAAGAGTAAGTTGGGATGTTTCTAGGCCAGAGCCACTCTTTCCCATGCGAACATTCAGGAACAGACTCAGGGATGAGGGTATCTGAGACTGTTTGTCACATAAGGTACCACACGTATCTGACTTATACTTCAGGATCACAAAGAATACCCCCTACAAAAAATCCTTCCAGACTCGTTGGCCAAAAATTAATAATCCGCAATGCATTTATTCAACATATATTTGCAAACATACTATGTGCAAGGCACAGGCACAATCTAGAGGTTGCTAGGTGGTGAAGTACATAGAGCCCTGGGCCTGGAGTCAAAAAGACTTGAGTTCTAATCCAGCCTCAGCCCCTTTTTATCTGGGTGACCCTGAACAAGTCGTTTTACCGTTTGCATGAGTTTCCTCATCTGAAAAATGAAAATAATACTAACACCTACTTCCCACCGTTCTTGTGAGGATACGATGACATCATATTTGTAAAGCACTTCACACAATCCCTAGCACACAGTAGGTACTTAATAGATGCTTGTTTAAAAATAAAATCTGGTCTCAACGTGATCTGTAAACATTGTATGAGCAGAGTCCTTGTCCTATCTAGATTTTGGATATGTTCTATTCTACCATATAGCACAGGGCTGGGTACATAGTAGGTATTTTAAAAGTGCCTGTTGATGAGCAATATGGAAATATGTTTCGCAAAATTCCATATGTATAACCTATATCAAACTGGTTACTGTCTCAGGGGTAGGGGAGAGAAGGAGGGAATTTGGAACTCAAAATTTTAAAAAACAAATGTTAAAAATTATTTTTACATGTAACTGGGGGGCAAATAAAATATTATTCATAGAAAAAATGTTTGTTGAATGTTCCCTCCCCGTCGTCATCCATACTAGGCAGGCCAATCTCGGCATCACATCTCCTCTTCATATACCTTTCCTCAGACTCTTGCCCAGCCCAGGAAAGCCTTTCCTTCTTCTTTTCTGCTTGCTGAAATCCTAGGAGTTGGATTTATGCTAAGGAAGTGATTAAAATATCCTTTGACCCAGAGATCTTACTGCTAGGTGTATACTCCAAGAAGGTCAAACGTAGAAAGGTTCTATTTACACCAAAATATTTATAGCAGCACTCACATAGTAGGAAAGAACTGAAAACTAAGTAGATGCCCTTTAATTAGGGGACAGCTAAACAAACAGTGATTCATAAACGTAATGAAATGGTACAGCAAGAGCCATAAGAGAGACTACGGAGCAATCAGAGAAAGACTTGGATGAACTGTTGCAATGATATAAGGCAGAACCAGGAAAACAATATATACAATGACAAAAATATAAAGGAAAAGAACAAAAAAACTCAATGCTGCACAAAGATAATGACCAACCTTGGTCCCAAACGGAAAAAAATACATTACAGAGGTGGGGGACTATGGGTGCAGAATATCGCCTATACTATACTGTTATATTAGATAATGGGTTCGTTTTACTAAAAAGTTTTTTTTTCTTCCTTTTTATCTTCTCTGTTACAGGGTATGGATCTTTTGGTAGAGAAGGGGATGGTAGATTTGGAAATGAAAGTGATACAAAAAAATTACAATAAACATTAAAAAAAAAGATAAATCCTATGGCTCGTTCAAGATCGCTCAAATACAGGAAAGCTTCCAGCCCAAGGTAGCACAATAGACCCTAGAGTCAGAGGACCTGGGTTCAAATCTAGTTGTGTTCAAACATTTAGGTTCAAACATACACTACCTATTAAGTAATATTACAAGAAGTCGCTTCAACTGCCCTGGCCACAGCTTCCTCGTCTATAAAAGTAGGGAGTGGCGCTAGATGGCCTCTGAGGTTCTTTCCAGACCTAAATTTATTATCTTTCCAATAACACTCATGACCAGCATCATACAGTGTCCCAAAAGTCTTAGGACAGCTTTAAAGTGGGATTTTTAAAGCTGAAACTGCCCTAAGACTTTTGGAACATGCTATATAAGCTGGTGCTTGCCCTTTTTTGCTTTCCTCTATGAGTCTTGGGTGAGAGGGAGGGAAGGAAGGAGGGAGGGAAAGAAGGATGGAAAAGAGGAAGGAAGGAAGGAAGAAAAGGAAGGAGGGAGAAAAAGGAGGGAGGGAGGGAGAGAAAGAAGAAGGGAGGAAGGAAAGATTCACTAAGTGCTTTTTACGTGACAAGAGAATGTGTTAAATGATTTACAAGTAGATTGTCATTTGATCCTCACAACAGCTCTGGGAAATAGATGCTATTATTATAGCCATTTTACAGGTGAGGAAACTGAGGCAAAGAGAGGTTAAGTGATTTGTCCAGGGTCACACAATTATTACATGTCTGAGGCCAAATTTGAACTCAGGTCTTCCTGGCTCCAGGTCCAGAACTCTGTGCAGTCACCAGTTGCCTCTGTGTTCTGTACAGGACAAAGATAACTTATTAATCAAGATCCCTACACTCAGAGCACTGCTTGTCTACAAAGGAGGGAGGTTAGACTATACGCAATACGCTACATTGGAAACAGCACTAAGCTTTAGAATTAGAAGATCTTAAGTTTGAATCCTGACTCTATCTCCCGTTACCTGAGTGACTTTGGGTAAGCCATATCTTTGAGCTTTAATTTTGTCCCCTACAAAATGAAGGTTTTGGACTAGATGTCTCTAAAGTCCCTTAGAGGAGGCAGCCAGGTAGGTAAAACAGTAGAAAGAGCCCTGGGCCTGGAGTCAGGAAGACCTGAGTTCTAATCCAGTCTCAAACACTTACCAGCAGGGTGGCCCTGGGCAAATCACTTAACCTCTGTCAGACTCAGTTTCCCCATTAGTAAAATGAGGATAATAAGCTATTATAGACCTGTCTCCTAGGGTTGTTGTAAAGCACTTAGCCACAACAACAGGCACATCTTAGGTGCTTAGTAAATGTTCATTCTCTTCCCCTTACACCCTCTCAGGATCAAATTGGAAAAGTTTTAAGCGTATCCTGGTAGAAGACTGAGCCTGCTATTCATTACCCACGAACTAAGTAAAGAAAGGCTCTTCTCCGAGAAAGGCTGGCTGGTAGGGGATGGATTTTTCAACCATGGCAACCCCGAACCCTGTTTGGGCTCCCTTCTACTTCTGCAGTGACAGTCACAAAACAGGGGGAAAGGGGACAAAAAGATATTAAGACTCAAACACTTTTTAGACCAACATTAACTGTGAGATCCTGTTGTCTCATGACCAACACTCTGACACGCCAGTAGAGGAAGTGAATCATATCAATATTGACATTCTCACCAATGAAATGGAGACAAGAGGAAGTTTCAATTAAATGGAAGGATGGTTCATAGGTTATTATTGGGGAAGCAAGTAACAGTGTTGACAGGAGCTGGTTTCAATCTTTCACCCAAAAAGCAATGAGAAATATTTTACATTTAAGTTCGTGTTTTTTTCTTTATTTATTATATATTTAAGTTTTAGTATTTGTCTAAAATAAAAAAGATTAAAAAAAGAAAAAAGCAATAAGAAGCATCATTTTGTGGGATGTACAATTATCTCGTCTTGGTAAAAAAAATAAGCAAAAAAGACCACCCTGAAGAAAATAATTTTGGTTTCCATGCCAACTTCTGTTGTGGGAGATTTGTATAGAGAAATACTACAAAAAAAAAAAAACCCACGACAACCTAAAATGTGACAAGATCCTTGGAACCAAATCAACATATACATAGATGCTTGGTATCTTTAGTGTGAAGGTGGTTTGGGGGGGAAGGGATTAGAATGGGGGAAAAGACCTATTCAAAAAGCCTTGCAACTGATAATTTCGAAGGACTCATAAAGAAATATGTTATCCACCTCCACAGAGAGAACGGATGAACTCTGAATGTAGATTGAAGCATACTTTTTTTTTTACTTTATTTTTCTGATTTGTATGTGTGACTTTTGCAACATGGCTAATATGGAAATATGTTTTGCATGACTTCACAGGTATAATGGATATCAAATGGTTTGCCTTCTCAAGGGGTGGGGGAGGGGCAGGAGGGAAGAAATCTTGGAACTCAAAATTTTAAAAAATGAATGCTAAAATATTTTACATTTAATGAGAAATATTAATAAAATAATATATATATATAGCATACATATATATGCTTTGCAACTATGTATCTTGAGCACTTTCTTTAAAGCCAAGAGTTGGAATGCAATGGCCACTGCAGACAGCAATCATCACATAGGCAGGAAAAATTAAATTGATTAGAACTTAACAGCAGGATATAAATGGTTACCAAAGTAGGAGGCCTTTCTGAATCACCCTGGGCAATCTGATTAGCGGCTGGCTATAGGAAAGGTCAAAGGTCACGATCAAGTTGAAAGAAAGGTTCTAGATATGAAATGAAACCGGGGGAAGTTACAATAGCCTCAATCTGACCTATTCAAAAAAGCTACTTACACAGAAAAATTGGAAATGGATAAAGGAAAAGCTGTACAGTGGTTATCTCAACTTCCCACACTAGTTTAATCAATGTAAGCAATCACCCAGATAAGAAGGCCAAAAGACTGGCAAAACTGCCTCAGCAAAAAAACACTGTATCTCCTTAAGCAAAGCGACACTGAGGCAATCAACTTATTTACAACACAAATTTATTTGTAAAATGTCACAAAAGAGGACAATGGAACAATACAAGGAGTATCACCTCAAACAGCAAAGGGCAATTTGTCAAAGGATTTGCATGAGACCTGACTATGTCAGATCATCTCAAGAGCACTTTACAGAGGAAACCTGAAAGAGGACAACAAATGGATGTAAAATGGAACAGATTCACCAGAGTCTCTGATGGCAATCTAGTTTCATTATCCTTGGCGATGAAATCACCAGACTTAGTGTCTCCAGTGTGGTTGGACCACAACAAATTCATAGAAGAAATTTGTGCTTATAAGCAACACAAGCCTGAAAAACATTAAAGGATGTATTTTTAAGAAATCTGAAAGAGGGGCAGCTAGGTGTGACATTGAATAGAGTACCAGCCCTGCAGTCAGGAGGACCTGGGTTCAAATCTAACCTCAGACACTTGACACTAGCTCTGTGACCTTGGGCAAGTCACTCAACCCTGACTGCCTCGCCTCCCTCTTCCAAAAAAAAAAAAGAAAAGAAAAGAAAAAGAAAGAAAAGAAATCTGAAAAAGAACAAGAAAACAAATAACTGAGGAAAAAATATCACAAGACTTTTGGGTCCAGATCTTTGATATCAAGATTCAAGGGGACCCACAGGACAGGAAACATCCTCTATGAATACAAATCTACAGTTGTTCAACAAACAACTGGAAAAAAAAAAACACCAAACTTCCTTTGATCAAGATGTGTGATTTCTTGATGGGGGGGGGGGCCTCCAAGGGTAAGGAAATTTCTTGTACCAAAGCAGACCTACAGATGTTCAGAAACTTTCAGGATTAGAGTAGTGGGGGCACTCAGAGGTTAAGTGACTTGCCCTGGGTCAGTCAGTATACCACTTTTGACAAACCCTTTCAGCATGACCCCAGGAAAGTCATTTAAATTCTCCTTGCCTTCCCCCAGGAAACTCTCTAGTACCATAAACACTGTGGTATTAGGTCATTCTGACTCTTAGGCCAGGTTCTCTACCCATTTAAACCAAGCCGCTGGGCCTTTTTATTACTACTTAAAAAAAAAAAAACCAACAACAATGAGGAAACACCACTGCCTAATCCATATGAAGACCCTCATCTCAATAAAATCTTTACAAGAATGAGCTATATTCATAGAGGGGAAACAATGAAAACATGAGAATGCAACAGACAAGCTAATGCAAAGTTTTCTACAGCAAATAACCATATATAGATGTTTACTCACAAGACTAGTTTGGAGATATTAGATCCCAATGTTTTAGATTATTTCTTTAAATAAAACCACATTTGACTCAGTACAGAAAACTCAGTATCTTCCAGGTGTACTGAGATGATACAAAGTTCCACAATAGTGGATACCCCAATAGGGGGCTCAGAGATTCTCTGACTGAAAATATCAAGCTCAGCACCAAAGGGACCTGGGTGGTCAAAAGGGCTCACTACAGTCACAAGGTATGCCTATAAAAAGTCCAAATGGAAGAGGTGAGGTTCTCCAGAAGAACCAGGCAGATACCTTTGAGGACTAGAGGCAAGGAGCTCAGAGTATCTGAATTCAAATCCAGCTTTCCCCAATTTACTACTTGTGTGACAAGGGGCAAGTCACTTTTACCTCTGGGCGGCTCAGTTTCTTCACCTGTAAAAATACTCAAGAGTTGGGTTTATAGATAATATTGTGCAGACTGCATAAAAAGCTTGGCTACTAATCGGGCCTACTCAAACAAGATTCAAGACTGCTCAAAAGAGAGAGACTTAACAATCCATCCAGAAAAAAACAAATGGGGGAAGAACGTCTATTTTTGCAACTCGATTAGCAGCCCACTGAGTCAGTTAAACAGAATACCGACCTTGGGCAGATACAGAAGGTGGAGAGACCACAAACACAAAATCAAACAGGCAGATGACAGAAGGCTGGACTAGATCTGAGAAATGACATGGTACTTTTAATAATTCCAAGCTGCTCCCTGTCAAAAAAAAAAAAGCCCATCTTTAACACTAATATTCTTTTGCTGATTGTATTACATGGAGGTGAATCATGGAACACCATAATTTCAAAGGCTCAAAATTACTGATGACCCTAAGTAAAGGCCATGGAAGAGATATATGAGTAGGGCATGAGTGGGCTGCCACTTATTATCAACAATGACTCGGACTGAAATCAGCAATATAAAATACATCATCCAGGAAATGTTTAGTCCAAAAAGGCCTGGTCTGCCTACTGAGCAGCAGGTTCTGTAAAAGGCTAGCCTATAGGCTGCACCAATACTTACCAAAAGTTAAAATACCTAGAGCAGGGGGTCCATGAACCTGTGGGGTTTTTTCAGTATTCCAACAACTATATTTCAATACAGTTGGTTTCTCTTACAATACTATATATTTTGTTTTATGCATTTAAAAACATTATTCTGAGGAGTCCATAAAACTAGGCTTCCCCAGTGGGCCAAAGGGGTCCGTGACATAAAAATGATGAAGAAATTTTGACCCAGAGGGAGGCCTGCAACACATTAGATAGACAGATGGGGGACTGATGGGAAGAAATGGACAAGAATCACATGAAAGAAGAAGATACATCATAGATGTGTTGTTACCTGCAACTTGGAGGGAATTCCATACCAGTGAGAACATGGATCGCTGAAGTATTTATAGGTACATGTTGAAAAGCAGCAAAGACCCCCAAAGTCACCAAACTGTCTATGCTTTTTGACCCAGAGATACTACCGTGAGGCTTCTAACCACAAAAGATCAAAGAAATGAGGAACAGAATTCATGTACAGAAATATTTATAGCAGCTCTTTTCATAGGAGCCAAAAATGGGAAACTAAGGGGAAGACACTTATTTGGGGAATGGTCAAATAAATTATGGTACGTAAATACAGTAGAATATTATGTCACCATTAAAAATGACAAAATGGACAATTTTCAAAAATACAAAGACTTCTATCAACTCATTTGGAATGAACTGAGCAGAAACAGAACTATGGATACAATAACAATAGTATAAAGGAAAACAACTTAGAAAGACCTTAGACCTCTGATCAGTGCATTGACCAATCACAGTTCCAGAGGCTCCATGACGAAGCATGCTACCCACCCACCTCCTGAAAAGTGAGATGATGGACTCAATATGAAGAATTGGATAGACAGACAGACAGACAGACAGATAGATGGACAGACAGACAGATAGATGGGTGGATAGAGAGACAGATGGATGAATAGATAAAGATGGAGAGATATTTTGGACAAGGCCAATTAAGGAACTTGTTTCACTTGACTCTACATGTTTGTAACAGTGATTTTGCTTTTCTTGCTTTCTCACAATTGAGGAATATGGGGAAGGGGAGGTGGGAGACAGAGAAGGCAGACTTTCATCTAAATTTTTAGACATGGTCAATGAGGGGAATTTGCTTTGTTCGACTATGCATATTTTATTTTGGTACAATGCAGGTTGGAGGAGTGGGAAAGAGAGAAAATAAATGTTTGTCAATTTAAAAAATAGTAATAAATGATAGCACAGGCCAAAGAAAGGAAGCCTGAACTGAGGGTCAGGAAACTTGATGTCGTTTTCTGTCTTGCTCTCTGACTTTGGTCAAGTCTCTTCTCCATGTGGGGTTTGGAATAGAAGGTCCTTTCCATCTCTAAGGTTTTGAAATTATATTACAAAGATAACAACATAAAATACTCGATTGCTCTAAAATACTCTAAAACTTTAGATCTACTTTAGATCATAAGTTCCGGATAATGGAAAAAATTCCCCTAGACTAGAAATCAAGGAAAATTAAAAGAAATAGCACCCGAGTTAGATTTTGAAAGACAGATAGGACTTATCTTGTACTAAGATATTCTATTTAATAAATAGAGCCAAGACACAGAGACCAGGGTTGTATGTGACATGTTAAGGGAGACCAGCTCAAGAGCCAAGGGCCCTAACTGCCAAACAGAGGACATGGCAATTTTCTCCTACCGACAATAGGAAGCCACTGAATGACTGGTCAGTTATACTTTAGGAAGATATCTTGTGCAAAATGGTTTGGACAAGGGATAGACAAGGCAAGGAAAACCAGTGAGGAAACTATTATAGTAAGTCCAGGAGAGAGATGATGAGAGACTGGACTTGCGGTAATTCGAGAGAAGGGAATGAATGAGAGACTGGAAGTGGCTAAGGGCTTGGTGAGTAACTGGATATGGAGGTGATGTAGATGGGAAGATTCATAGGATGATGGAGGTTTCAAGTCTCAGTGATTGAGAGGATGGTAGTATCTGTCACCCAAGAATAAGGAAATTGGGAGGAGAGACAGATAAGGGAGGGAGGATGAGTTCATCTGGGGACCTGTTGAGTTTGAAGTGCCAGTGGGGTGTCCAAGGTGAAGATGCCCTTTAGGAGATGTGGCATACAGGATGATAGGTGACTTTTTACATCCTGGACTTCAAATGCCAGGAAAATTCATCTTCATCTTTCATCTCTCTTACATATTACCATGTATATAATGACCTCCATTTGTGTCTTATCACCCTAAGATTGTCACTTCCATAAGGATAAAGGTTGTCTTTTCCAAATCTTGTATCTCCCTTAGTGCTCTGCACGGGTCTTTGCACTGAGTAGGCATTTTAATAAGCATTTATTGATCTTTGCAGTGGTGGCAGACTATGGGGGTGGTAAATTTCATGTAACTATCAGACTCAGTTGGTAAAATGGTTAGTATTGTTACAAAGGGCTGGCTCCCAAAGGATAGGACAGAGGGATATATTTGGTAATGAAGGTGATAAAAAAATAAATAAAATAAAAACTCTGAATATTGGAAAAAAAAAGATGGGTGATTCAACAAGCAATTACTAAGTCCTCTCTATATGGCAGGACCTATGCTAAGCACTGTAGATACAAAGAGTGGTAAAAATAGTCCCTGCCCCCAAAGGAACTCACATTCTAATAAAGAGGCAACTTGTCAATAAATAGGTACCTACAAGATGCATAATTTTAGTGGGAAGGGTCTAGCAACTGGAGGGGGACTGAGAAAGGCCTCTTGCAAGTAATGTTTGAGCTGAGTCTTGAAGGAAGCCAGGGGAATTCTATGTGGCAGAAATGAGGAGGGAGAGCATTCCGGGCATGGGGGGGAGGGGGAGTGAACAGTGGGTTGTTTATTGAACCAAATTAGAGGAGCCTGCCAAGGAAGACTAGGGAGAAGAAAAGAGCTTATGGACAGCACCTTAGGAGATGCCCACGTTAATGGAGCAGAAAGATGAGGAAAAAACTAAGACTGAATCCAGAAAGAGAGGGTGATCAGCATTCAAAAGCTGCAGGGGAGATCAGGGCGGGGAGGACTGAGAAAAAACCGTATAAAAGGCCTGTCATTTTATTTGCTTCCCTCATTGGCCCCCTGAGGAAAAAGGAGAGGAGAAAAAGAGAGACTCCCAGAGACACTCAAGTTCCACCCAATGATGATAATTCCATGGGTGTCAGAGGTGGGGAGTGAGACACAAAAGCCAAACACACCAAAAAGTTGTTATCTTAAAGTCAGCCTACACCTTGGGCCACCCTAGAATCAAGGGACATTCTCTCCAAACAGCTAAAGCGCTCTATCGGTGAGAATCTAGCTCACCATGTGACCTTGGGCAAGTCACAAGCACTCTGGACTTGTTTCTTCACTGTAAAAAGGAGGTGGTAATAAAGCCTGCCCCAAACTTCTATCTTTATGGTAAAGATCGAATGAAGTAATGGGTAGGAAAGCACTTGGGAAACCCTAAGGGACTAGAAACAAACACTGTCCCACTCACTGGCTGAACTCTCCAGAGGCCCAGCATCTATATAACATATTTGTAAGGCACCTTGAAAACTTTAAGGCCCTATATACAAGTGCTAGCAATTATTGTTATTAAGTCCTGCCTTCTCCAGGAAGCCCTTCTAGACTACTACAACTTATGTTGACCTCTCCCTTCCTGACCAAAAGCACTAGCTGTTCCAAAGCCTCATTTTACATACAATCTTGCATCATATATTGTTTACAATGGCAGTCTCCAGACAGAATGCCCAGAGGCACAGATCACATCTCTTCCTCCCATCTCTCCCCTGGTCAGAGCTGAGCACAGGACCAGACCCACAGACTCAACGTGGAGTGAGGCACCAAGCACACTTACTGAGTGTGTGGTCATGGACAAGCCATTTCTCTCTAGGCCTCAGTTTTCTTATCTGTAAAATTAGGTGATTTGCTTATAGCACTGATGTGAAGAAGGTGCTTCCTGACCCTTAACACATTAAAGACTACCCGAAGGGTGAGGGGGTGAAATTTCCCAGGTTTCAAGGGCAAGCTTGAAGGGATCTAGAAACCAGCAGAATCTAAGAATCCCCAAACTCTTCCCTGGGGCTGTGAAGACCCCAAAGTTCCCCTCAAAAGACTAGAGGCTTTATAAAACTCAAAATCAAACAACAAGCATTAAAAACCTGCTATGTGGAGAGAACCCTATGGTCTGTGCTGAGATAAGAACTTAAATGAATCCCTCATGTAGCTTACAGTCTGAGAACAGCTGGTATGGCAAAACAAAGAGTTCAGAAAGGATAGGTGCCTTAAGAACCACCAAGTTATTCATGTCTTTCCCAAATACACACACCCACACACAACCAACCCTCTCATCAGTGTGCAACCTGGCAACTTATAGTTTAACTTATAGTTGCCTGAGGCAGTGAGAAGTTAAGCTTGGCGAACACACAATAAGCATGTGTCAAGAGGCAGCATTTGAACCCAGGTCTTGTCAGTCCTTCATCCAAAACACTTCAACCAATGGCTCTCACAACCTAAAGGATGATCCTCCTTTTAAGAGCTAGTGAAAATGGCACAGAGGAATGTGACCTGCACAAGGCACCAGCTGGGCTGAAAACAAGTTTCTTAATTCCTCGACGAGGACTCTTTCCAGCCTATACCCCCACCCCAAATAATAATAATAATAATAATAATAATAATGGATTCCATTTATCCCCAGCTGATAGATGAGGAAACTGAGATTGAGAAAGGTAGTTACTCAGCCAAGGTCATATTGGGACTGAATACATTAACAACAAAAATAATCATTACAGCTTCCAAAGCACTTTCCCTTCCATTCTCTCACTAAATCCTCACCACAGGAGGCAAGGCAGTGAATCCTCATCTCCCCACAGCTTAGTAAATAAAGATCCGGCCAGTCAAGGGCCTCCGGCAGTCCAGCCCTAATCTACCCACCCCAGGGCAGATTCTCACCTCTGCAGTTAACAATTCCAGCTGTTTACTGTCCCCTCCAAGAAGCTGTTCTTCACCCCTCAGCTCTAAGTCATCTCTCCCTCTTCCCATTTCTGCCGTTAGACTGAAAAGTCCTATCACAGCCTATCCCTCTGCTAGACTGTAAGCTTCCCGAGAGAAGGGCATGCCAGGCTTCTATCTTTGTATTCAGAGTGCCAACCTCAGGGTCTTGCCCACAACAGGCACTTAACATTTGCAGAATTGAATTTTACAGACTTAGACAAGTGAATCGATTTGCCCAAGGTCACACAGAAGAGACACCGGAGATGGGACCAGCACCCACCCAGGGCTGTCCAGCAAAATCTGATGCCTGGAATCATTCGGCACAGAAACAAGAGCCACCGACCGGCCGGGCCTGGGGATTTCGTGGAGCAAATCTCCCCAAAGTCCAGGCAGAGGCTACCCCGGGGGTCCTTCCTAATCCAGGCTGGCCCGGGTCCCCGGGAACCCCACGCCTCTCCAGGTGGGCGTCTCAACGGGGGTGCGCCCGGGGCCCTTCCTCCTGCGGCTGGCACGCCGGCCAGCCCCCGGCCCCGGCGCGCCCCGCCACGCCCCCCGCCAGCCGGGCCGAGGGCGACTGGAGCCTTGCGCTCGCAGGTCCGGGCTCCGGGGCCCGGCTGGCTCGGGGCGGCCAACAGCTTCCTGTTCGCTAATCGCAGGATACCGCGGCGGCGGCGGGGAGAGGAGAGAAGGTCGGGGAAGAGAGGCGGGCAGAGGCGGGAGGGCAGCCAGCCCGGCCCCGCTTCCTTTTTTTTTTTTTTGCACAAAAGGAAACACAAAAAGCCACGTCCCGGGGCGCAACCCCGTGGAACAAAGCGCCCGCGCCCTCGCCGCGCGGTGCCGCAGGTCCTGCGCCCGGGCGCACCAGGCCGGCCCCCCGCCCCCGCGCCGTGCGCCCCCCCCCCGCCCCGCCTCGCCCGGCCCCGGGGCGCGGGTGGAAAGGCTTCCAGGCCCCGGAGGCCGCCGGCTTACCTGCGGAGAGCCGGGCCTGGCCAGGCCCCGGGTGGAGGGGGGGGGTCTCTGCCGCTTGTGGGGCGCGGGCCTAGCCGGGCCGGGGCCGCCTCCCGCTCTGCATGCCAGTCCGCTCCGGGGCGGGGGGGGGCTGGGGGCGGGGGGCGCGGTGCCTCCCCTCCCTCCTCCCTCCCTCCCGGGCCCCGGACGCCGCCGCCGCCGCCGCCGCAGCTGGGATTGGCCGGGCCGGGGATCCAGCTGTGGCGGCCGCTGTTACAGCTGCGGAGTCCGGCTAGCCTGCCCTCCTCCCTCCTCCTCCTCCTCCTCCTCCTCCCGCCGGATCCGGGGCCGGGCGGGGGCTGGGCCGCGCTGGGGGCGCAGGGTCCGGCCGGGGAGGGCAGGAGGGAGGGGCGGCCCGGAGAGCCACCCCCCCGGCCGCCTGCAGCGCTCTGGGCTGGGGCTACCGCGGCCCCGGCGGGCGAGGGGGGGGCGCGACTCCGGGCGCGGGGCCTCCGGATCGCTCCAGCGCGTCCGGCTCCTCCTCCTCCCGGCGACCCGGACCCACACTGCCCCACACACGCGCGCACACACACAAACACTTACACACACACACTCTCACACACACTCACAAACACACAGACACACCGCCCCGGCTAGTTCGCCCGCCCTCCCATTTCCCCGCCCTCCCCCAACTATGCAGCCTACATCCGCCCGGCTCCTCCCCGCCTCCTTCTTCCTCTTTTCCCTCCTCCCCCTTTCCTTTCTCCTCCTCCTTCTCGTCTCCCTTCTCTTTCTCATCCTCTTCTTTCTTCCTCTTCCCTCTCTTCTTCTCCCTTCCTCTTCTCTCTTCTCTTCTCCTTACTCTTCCTCCACCTCTTATGGGGTCTTAGGAACGTAGACTGTGACCTTGGCCATTATCCAGCCCAACCCCCTCATTTTACAAATAAGGAAACTGAGTCTAAAGATTACATTGGGAGTAAAGCCCAGTCCTTCCTCCTCTTGCCTACTCTACTACCTTCTACCCTGCTTTTCCATCTTCAACTTCTAGCTCCAAATTTATTTTAGATTTGGATTTAGAACTGAAAAGGAACTTACTAGTCCTCTAGCGTAGCCCCCTCTTAATAATAAAATAGCTGATGCTTATATAGCACTTTCTACGGGCCAGGCACAGGCCAAAAGCTTTTGATCCTCACAACAGCCGCAGAAGATATCGCTATTATTAGCCCCATTTTACAGATGGAGAAACTGAGGCCCAGTGGTTAAGTGACCTGCCCAGGGCCAAGTAATAAGTTACAAAGCTGGAATTTGAAAACCATTTCTCCCCAAGGGAGGGAGAATAATTTTGCAGTTCACCCACCCATACCAAGACAGGAATGTTTTGGCAAAAATCTGGGAAAAGCCAAATTCCCTGTTTCTGATTCATGGCACTTCCAGATAGATGAGAGTGAAGATAAAAGTGACATACAGGTCTCAATAAACCGTTCTAAGAAAGTCCCTGTACGACTTTGGTTGCCTGTCTCTGCCAAATAGGGAGGATGGCCCAGTCTAGCCAGAGTAAGAACCTCCATTATAAGCAAGACCCTCCAGAAAAAGAGACTGGGAGGGAACTTATCTGGCTGCCTAATAGAGTCAAGACCATTCATTGTCTGGGCTTCTGAAGCTGGTGATCCCATGAGCCATTAGACTAAGTTGAAGCCTGTGACTGAATCTAAGGTTTAGGCAAGGGGAAAGAAGGGAGACAACTCAAGAGCAAGGCAGTGGGCCCTGGACCAATCCTTTCTGTCTTCTGCCCTTTCACCTTAGATAAGAGGATTGGAGAATGTGACCTAAGCCCCTGGATGCTGGTACTATGTTCAATTCAGATATATGGGGGAGACAAAAAAGGAGTGATGCCAGGCAGACCCTCCTTTCAAGAGAACTCACAGTCTAAGAGTGGAGAAGAGGCTCATCCATGAAACACAAATAAAACAATTCATGATAATTTCCAACTGAGTGCTACTAACCAGAAGCTATGAAAAATCTGACAAGGACCAGGCAGGTGGGAGGAGGACCAGGAAAGAGCCTTGTCATGAAAACCTAGAGAGAGGAGAATATCTAGAAGAGGGTGAAAGAATGTCATAAGGCATCAGGGAAGTCATGAAGGATGAAGATTGTTGCATTTGTCAATTAAGAGAGCATTGGTAACTTTGGAGAAAAGCGTTTTGGTTGAATGATGAGATTAGAAGCCAGACTGCAGAGAGTGAAGATGAGTGAGACATGTATAATTGATACCACATTTCTTGCCTTCTTAATGGGTGGGGGGAGAGAATTGGGAACTCAGTTTTTAAAAAAATAATTCTAATAAATAATTTTTAAGGAAATAAATATTGAGGATTGCACAAGAAATGGGAGAAGAAACAGAAAGGTCAGATGATACATGGCTCCTGTCTCCTCTCTAGGAGAGGCATGTGAAGAAAATAAAATGCTTCTCAAGCAGCGTTTCTTAACCTGAGGTTCATAAACTTGTTTGATTTTGTTTTCCAGGGGGTTGTTTTGGCAAAGAGAGAGGAAAGGAAGTGGAGCCATCAATTGTAGAGAACCTTCTCAAGGAGGTTAGCCAGGGAAAGGGAAGAGAGAATGATTACTAATGGGGAAGGATGGATGAAATGAGACACTTTTGAGGATAGGAGAGAGATAGGTGTGTTTGTAGGCTTTAAGAAAGCTGTCAGTAGACAGAAAGATTAGAGATTAGATAAAGAAGAGTGGATGATAGAGGGGTAAATCTGCTGGAGAAAAAAGAAGGGGCTGGAAAGGGAGAAGGGGCCACCTCTTCATGTGTGACAGAGGTGAAGGAAGAGACAGTGGGTGAAAATGTCTGGAGAAATAGCTCTTGAGGAGTGGCAAAAGCCAGGTTCTTAACAGAGAGAGTGCATACACAGAAGACTGAAACAGCCAGACAGGCTTACTTACTATCCTGGGTGCACAACATTGTATTTCCCATCTCCTTTGACCAAATTATAGCATTGCAGTGGATAGAGTGCCAGGCCTGAAGTCAGGAGGACTTGAATTTGAATCAGACACCTACTAACTGTGTGACCCTGGGTAAGTCACTTTACTTCTATTTGCCTCAGTTCCTTCATCCACAAAATGGACATAATAATAGCATCTACCTCCCAGGGTTGTTTTGAGGATCGAATGAGATGATAAATGTAAATCACTTTACCACAGTGCCTGGCATATAGTAAGCACTATATAGGGTTCAGTAATTTTACTCAAGTCCAACTCTTCGTGACCTCATTTGGGGTTTTCTTGACAAAGACACTAAAATGGTTTACTATTTCTTTCTCCAGCTTATTTTACCGATGAGGAAACTGAGGCAAACAGGGTGAAGTGACTTGCCTCAGGGTTGGTCACACAGCTAGTAAATGTCTAAAGCCAGATTTCACCTCAGGAAGAGGAGTCTTCCTGACTTCAGACCCAGCATTCTATCTACTGGGCCACCTAGCTGCCCAAGCACTATATAAATATTAGTTTTTTATTATTATTTTTAGTATTCCATCCTTAGAATGCAGCCCCACCTTACTTCTTACAATCCTCAGCTTCTTTTGAAGTTCAGGTCATGTGGCACCTCCTACAAGACTTTTCCTATATCCCCAGCTACTATTTTGTATTTTCTCGAATGGGCACATGTTGTTTTCCCAATAGAATGGAAATTCCTTTAGAGTAAAGACTGTTGCTTTTTCTCCTTTATGTCTCTGGCACATAGCACAGCACTTGATACACAGCAGGTCCTTAATAGATGCCTTGTTTATTGTACACAATAGGCACAAAATACATGCTTGTTGAATCTGTACATTCTTGAAAGGTGGAGTATGAACTGAATTGTTTTAAATGGAGACCTAGCTACCCACTGATTTACAGGATCCTCCCAATAAACAATGGTTCCTTAGTTTTAGAGTTTTCTACCTATCTTCCACCCCTACCTCAAATGACACCTCCTCCAGGAAGTTTTTCCTGATGCTTCCAACCAGAAGTAGTGTCACCCTCCTCTAAAGCCTTAGAGTTTAATGATTGTAGCATTCTTATAAGAAAGAAAGCACCACTTACAGCTTTGGGGGAAACCCCTTCACCTCTGGATGTCAGTGTCCTTATCTATAAAATCTCACAATGAAGGTCAAACAACAATAAAATGGGCGTGACAATACTGGCACAACCAATTTCACAAGTATGTGGTGAGGAAATGCTTTGTAAACTCTAAAACACTATAAAAACATAAGTTATCTTTTTATTATGGCCTTACTCACATTCAGCCTTGGTTTGAAGTTATCATGTACAGGTCCTATCCTTCCTTCTAAATTGTACGTTGCCTGAGGGCACCTCTTATCCTTCTCTGCTTCCTGCACCCACTGTGCGCTCCCCAAGAATAGAGCCAGGTTCTGCCCTTCTTCCTAATCCCCAGTAAGTAGAATACAGGCATGGGCACACAAGGGGTGGTGGGAGAGAGACTAAAAGCCTCAGTTAATGTTTGCTGAATGAATGAAAGAAAGAAGCAAGCCTTAATCGTACAGTTTCAGGCACTATGGCAAGCAGATGGGTGAAATTCTTTCAAACAGGTAGTAAGGATAGGGATAGGGGTCAGGTGCCCGTCAAAATACCGTAATAGACCAGAATCCTCCATAGACTCATAGATGATCAGACATGGACCTTACACCATAGACTCTTAGAGCTGGAAGGGCCCTTAGACTAAAAAATCACAGAACTGAGTAGGTCATTATAATATAAAATATTGGAATTGAAAAAGACTCTTAATTCAAACCCATTATTTTGCAAATGGGGAAACTCAGAGGGGGCAGTGAGTGACTTGTCCAAGGCCACATAGTGATTCAGTGACAAAGTCAGGACTAAAACCCTAGTTTCCTGGTCAATATTTCCACTTCACTGCTAGGATTGACAAGCTCCCTTTGCTTGGACTGAATATGCTAAACACAGCAGTGGGGTGGGATTTGGGGTGAATGGCAGGGAATATGAATTCCTATTTGATAAGAACTACTGGGAAAACTCGAAAGTAGTTTTGGCAAGAATTACACTTATACTGGTATCTTACACCATATACCCATTCTAAGCCCAAAGTGGTCTTCAGGGATTAGCATGCATCTTTTGGAATAAAATTGGCAACTTTACCCATTCCCTTCTTATTTCTCTCACTCTGACTTGAGTTGTCTAGAATCAGACCTTACAACATCTGGCCACCCCTCCCAGCTGGACCCTGATATTTGAGGCCCAAACCTGATTTACACTTTGCTCTGGATCTGTGACTATCAGCCTTCCTGAGTAAACAATCAGGCAACAGCTCCCCACAGCCCCACAACAAGGGCAGGGCAGAGTCAAGACCTTGACCATGGGGAGGTGGGGCAGAGCTTGGGAAAACTCTGTCTCTGGGATCCAGAAGGGAATTTGTGAACATCTTGAATTCTGACAACTTTTTAAATTACCTCAAACCCCCATAAAAACAAATAAAATAAAATGTGTTTGTAATTCAATAGCTGTACTTGGGTGAAGTCCCTCAATCAAACACCAGAAATCAGTCACAGTCATAGGATTCAGAGAAGGTCATGGACCTACTGAAAGTCACACTAGTTGCAAATCTAGCACTTTCCACAACTTATTTTTATATATTATCTTCTCTTTTAAGCCTATCAATGACCCAGTAAGGTAGAGCAGATTACAATCCCTGTTTTATGGAGGAAGAAACTGAGACCCAGAGAGACCTATTCAAGCTCACAAAGACCAGAACTGGTGTTGGAACCCAGTCCCTCTGACTCCAAATCCAATGGTATTTCCACAATCTCTGTGGCCTTCTTTCCTGGAAACAGAAGCTAGGAATGGACTTTGGGCATATTGAGCCACCTGTCTGGAGTGGGCAAGGGGAAGGATGCCTGAAGGAGCTGCCTCTCTTGGCCATACCTCTCTGTTATCTCCCTCCTGAAATCCCATGGCCCACCTGCTGCCTCTATCCGCTGGACAGTGCCTAATCCCCTCACTTTGTCTGACTGGTCAGATCTGAGAGTGGGCTCCCTCCCAGAGGGGTAAAGGCAGAAGAAGGAGAGGGCAATGCTAAATATACCACCTCCTCCTTTTTGTTATTTGTTGTTTAACTCTTCATGACCCATTTGGAGTTTTCTTGGCAAAGATACTAGAGTGGTTTGCCATTTCCTCCTCCAGCTGATTTGACAGGTGAGGAAACCGAGGCAAACAGGGTTAAGTGACTTGCCCAAGGTCACATGGCTAGTTAGAGTCTGAGGCCTCTTCCCGACCTCTTCCTACTGGAAGCCTTTTTGGATCTCCCTAGGTGTTAATGTCCTCTCCCTCTTCGCACTCTTTTGTATTTGCTTACCCATTTACAGGTTGTAGCTTCGAGTAGAATGTAAGCTCCTTCAGGTCAAGCACTGTTATTCACTATTTTTTTGTTCTGTGCATCCCCAGCAACTAGCAGAGGACCTTTCACATTGTAGGGCTTAGTAAGTATTTATTAATTGTATTAATAGCGGTAGAATGTTATCTACTTAAGGGCAGGGATTGTTGTTGTTGTTGTTGTTCTGGGTATCTGTATCCCCAGCAGGATTATGGGAGAGCAGGGCCTTTCCCATAGTGGAGCTTAGTGAGCGCTTGCTGCATTGAGTTAATGGTGGTGAATTTCAGGTGCATTGACAGTCATCGCAGAAGTTTTCCAATGATGAGGCCTTCCCCACCCCTCCTCACATCCTTTCCCTTAGGCACTGTTATACTAACAGTAAGGCCAACCCCATAAAGAGATAAGTGAGATCCAACTACTTCATCCCCTTCCAGGGGAAGTTCTTGAATAAATTCATCAGTCCTTCATCTATAGCAGGACTTAAAAATTCCACACCAGAGACCCTTAGAATTCAATCCAGCAATACCACTACTTGGTCTATTTCTAAAGATGATTAGAGAAAAAGGAAAAGAACTAGAATGTTCTAGAATGTTTACAGCAGCTCTCTTTGTGGTGGCAAAGAACTAGAAATTGTAGGGATGCCCATCAGTTGGGGAATGGCTGAACAAATTGCAGTATACGTTCATGATGGAATATTGTTCTGCTATGAGAAATGATGAGGTCAGTGATTTTAGAAAAATATGGAAAGACTTCCACAAAGTAATGATGAGCTAAATGAGCCAAACCAAGAGAACGCTCTATACAGTAATGGCAATATTGCTTTAAGAATGACTTTGAGTGCATAAATTATTTTGATTATTATAAATACCCAAAGGACATATGGAGAAAGAAGCTATCTTCATCTAGAGAAAGAACCAGTACATAGGACTGTGTGTAGAATAATTTTACATATATAGACCTATTTGTGTCTAATGGTGGTCATCACTAGGGCAAAGGCGAGAGGAAAGGAAAAAATGTACATGACAATTTTGTTGTGTATTTGAAAGGAATAGCAAGTTTTATATAATAGCTTTACTGTTTCATATGCAATCACCTTTTTTATTGTACTATGTTATGGAAATGCTTGTTTTATTTCATAAATTTAAAATAAGATTTAAAAAGAATTCAATCCAGTAAAACATTTATTAAGTATCTCCTGTGTGTGTGGCTCTGAAGAATCATGGAATCTTGGGACTTAGATTTCATCCATGCTGCCATCCCCGGGGGGAGATCATCCCCCTTAGTTCATTGAGTGAAACAATGCTCAGTTGCTCAACATAGCTCAGTTCAATTTCTTTTGGCTCAAGTCAGCAAGCATTTATTAAGCACCTCCTATATGCCAAAAACTATGTTAGGCATTAGGATTATAAAACAAAGAAACAAAAACCTCCCTGGGAATAGTCCCTGCTCTCAAGGAGTTTACATTTTTCTGAGCAGAGGAAACAATATGTACACAGATAAGTAATACAAACCATATACAGAGTAAATGCAAAGTAATTTCTAAGAATTGGAAACACAATTACAGGATCAGTCCCATGTAGGAGGTGGCACTTGAGCTGAGCCTTGGACATGAGGAGGGAGGACATTCCACAAAAATACCATAGCCTGTGCAAACAGAGCCTAGAAAAAAAATGTCCCGTACAGGGAATAGGGAGTAGGCCCAGGTTGGCAAGAAAGTAGAATGTGGAGGGAGCTAATAGGAAATTCTGGAAAGTTAATTTAGAGTTGGATTACGAAGGGCATTAAATGCAAACAGGACATAGTTTACGGCGCCATGATAGCTTAGAACTGCACTAAGACTTTTGGGACACCCTCTATTTTTGTCCCAGAGGCAATAGGGAGCCCCTGAATCTTCTTGAGCAGTGAGTTACAAGGTCAAAACAGCATCGTCATTTTTTACTGTACTTGCAGATGTAATGGCGAGCAAAATGGGATTTTTTGCTGTTTTTCTGTGTGTGTTATTCAGTTTCACAGCCTTAGTCTTACATGCCTCTTCGCTGAGCCAATCGAACATGTGCAAATGGGCTCTAACCAATCAGATATGAACATGTGGACTCTAGCCAATCAGATGCTGAGTAGAACTGTATATAAAGAGAACCCCTATTGAGAAAGCAGAGAGGCAGCAATGAAGGAGTGAGTCAGTGAGCCAGTGTTGAGAAGAAGAGAATGTGGAGAGAAGACCTCTGATGTCAGACACTTGCTGAAGGAGCCTCTGAACTTTGAAAGCCAATAGAGCTGTAGGGCAGAAACCTGCCCATGGGAAAAAGGCTTAGCTGAAGTCCCTTTTAAGAGCTGTTAAAGTGAACTGAGCTGTTATCACAGAGCCTCTGGACTTTGGAGGTGAATTGAGATGATGGTGCTAGTGGTGTGTGTCAGTATTGTTGTTGCCTTGTTAAGCTTTGTTTTCCCACAGACAGAAGCTATGGGGAGGAGCCCTTGGAGCCTGCTGTCAGGCAGGAGCAGGGAGAGCTTGGAGTGGAGCAGTTCCCGTGAGCTGAGACATAGAGCAGGAGCGGAGAGCTGCATCGTGTGAGTCCAGGTGAGAGCCAGGAGTGGTCAGCCCACAGCGTAAGAGCCATAGGACTTGGAAGTCAACCTCGAGTTAAGATGAAAGAGGACTTTACTTGGACACTTGGTATTGATTAAGGAGATTGTTCTTGCTGTGACCTAGGGGTGGATGGTGTGGTATTTTCTGCTCCCCCCTAAGGATGTGTTGTGCTAAGGAAGACCCTGGCCTGGGACCCCCTGATTTTGGAGATGCAATGATATATGCTGCATAATGTGTTGTGTTAGGGAAGATCCTAGCCTGGGACCCTGTGATTGTGTAAACAAGTATTTTGGGCAATGCTACTGAATGCAATGATATATGCTATGTGCCATATGACATATTGAGTGTTATGAGGTTTTATATATATATATATTATATATAATTTTTATATATAAAATTTTTTATTTATAAATATATTAAAATTTTTATATAAAATTGATTAAACAATGTTTAGTTCTGAATAGAGAGTTCATTATACTATGCGATTAGACCCTTAAGATTATTCGCAGCAGCTGTCCTCAGGTATGCTGCTGTGACTGACATTACAACAAAGCACTATATCTGTGGCCCATCCTCCCCTTCATCCCTCAAACCCTAACCCTCTCTTGTAAGAGAAGAAATAAGTTTACAAACATATACAAAATGATGATACAAAAAGCGGTTTTCAAATATAAGACAATTCTAGAATTCAGGGAGCCTTGGTCAGCTCCCTAACTTAACTCATTAGTTGTCACTAGCTATTACCAGTTGTGTGACCCTGAACAGGTTGTTTGCTCCTTCCATACCTCAATATTCTCATCTTCAAAATGGGGCTAATAATACTTGCCATCCCTCCCTTACCAGGCCATTGTGAGGATCAAATAAGATACTATACATAAAGCCTTTTGTAAATCTTATTATATATGCCAAATAAATGTGAGCTATTTGGATGCTGAGTCCCCATCTTACAAAAGAGGAAACCAATTTAGTCTTTTTTTTTCAATCTGGGTTAAATGACTTGCCCAGGGTCACACAGGTCCTCCTGACTCCAAGGCCAGTATTCTATCCACCGCGCCACCTACTTGCTCCAAAATAATTTAGACTTAGAAGACTTAAGATAGTTTCAGTTTGAACTCTGTATAGAATTCAGGTCTGGTGTCCATAAAGCCAGGATGTCATCTCTAAAGGGAAGAGATATCCCAAAGATTTCTTTCTTTCTGGAGTTTATGCTCACCTCTTCCCTCCTGGCTTCTGCCCCGCTTCAGGTTTGTCTAACCTAGCTCAGTGTTAGATCTCAGTCATGTCAGAAAAAGCCCTTGCCCATCTGAACTTCCGTTCAGTAGAAGCAATTGGATCAGGGAGTCCCCTGAACAATTTTAGGAGTTCCCTCAATCCACCTGATGAGATTGCAAGGGTATGGGCTTTCTTTGGATGCATTCAAGGGGACCTTCCCCATGAAATGAGGACATACCCGATGGCACCTATTCCAAAAATACAAGGAACTACTGATGATGGGATGATTGGAATTCAGAGGGACAGATTCTTATCAGAGGTCTCATTGTCCCCCTCCATGGTAAGAACAGCTCAAAATTTTTCTCTCCCTGTTGGACTTGTTTTCTCCTTCCAAGAACAGATTGGAGTACACATTTGGCTGTGGAAGAGAGCTACGGAACTGTGCCCATGCACAATTTCCTCTCCTCAGGAAAAGTCAATGGTAGCTTGCAGTGGTAGAAATGGCCATGAACTTGCATGTGGTCTGAGAAGATAATTCATGAACATCATGAACATTCATCCTCCAACAAGCCAACAAATTGATTTTCTTAAAGCACAGGTCCAACCATGTCATCCCCCCTTCCCTACTCAATAACTCTCGAGTCTCCCTATTGCCTTCACGATCAAATACAAAATCCTCCTTTTGATATTCAAAACCCTTTATAACCTAGCCCCCTCCTATCTTTCTAGTCTTACACTTTAGTCTGCAGTCTAATGACTCTGGCCTCCTGGCTGTTCCACAGTGCTCCAGAAGACTAACCTCCTGTGTAGAGAGCGGGGAATTTTGAATTCTGGGGCAACATGTTTCTAGAATCTAGCCTTCTAACCAGAAAAAGGAGATTTCCTGGAGAGTGCCAGCTTTAGGGGTTGCCTCATGCATTATTCAAAATTGGAAAGTTTCCAAGTTTGAGAGTTCAGCAAATGGATCTTATAGAGAAAAAAGGGGAATTTCCTGGTGGAGCTTGCTCCTTGTAGATAGAATAGGATGGTCCACACAATTCCTACTGAGCCTCTGTTAAGCAAAGCTATTGAGTTACTTGTATAGTATACATCCAGTGGGAAAGAGATTCCTTGTTTAGAAACCCCCAAAGTATGCTTACCTTCCAGGGGGAGTTAAATGACAAGGTGGTAATAGTTTTCAGAGGAACTGTGAGAGAAGACCCACTATAATGTCAAAGGCTTACCCTTATATTATACTACCCCCAGGTTCAATTCCCTTTAGAAGGAGCTGATGGGCCTTATGTGTTTTGTTTCTCACATGAGTCTTGTGAAAGCCTGCTGGTGGGTCTGGTCTGGCTGCTACAAATCTCTCCCCACTCCAGTCCATCCTCCAACAAGCCAACAAATTGATTTTCTTAAAGCACAGGTCCAACCATGTCATCCCCCTTTCCCTACTCAATAACTCTCGAGTCTCCCTATTGCCTTCACAATCAAATACAAAATCCTCCTTTTGATATTCAAAACCCTTTATAACCTAGCCCCCTCCTATCTTTCTAGTCTTACACTTTAGTCAGCAGTCTAATGACTCTGGCCTCCTGGCTGTTCCACAGACAATATAATCTATCTCTTAGCTCCAAGCTTTTTTTCTGGTTGTTCTCCCATGCCTGGAATGCTCTCTCTCCTCATCTGCACCTACAGGTTTCCCTGGCTTACTCTAAGTCCCAACTAACATCCTATCCTCTATAAGAAGCCTTTCCCAACCCCTCTTAATCCTAGCACCTTCCTTCTCTTTTCCTATTTACAAATTTCCTATTTATTCTGTATTTAGTTGTATATATTTATTTTTTGTTATCTCTCCCATTAGATTTTTAAGCTCCTTGATGTCAAGGACTGTTTTTTGCCTCTTTTTGAATCCTCACAAAGTACAGTGACTGTCACATAGTAGGTGACTAATAAATGTTTATTGATTGATTTTGAATTTTCTGCATTTTCTGTTGGGTGAAATAAAGGCCATCCCATATCCAATTGCCTTGTACAGTCCTGTGTGTTTCTGCTGGAGCCTGGGACCTTTATTATTCACATTGGGAAAAAGTTAAATCCTGAATATATTTGGAGGGTTTCTGAGCCATAGAGACCCTCAGGATTCAACTGTATCTGTGAGAGCCAAGTTTGGGCCCTGGGCTGTGGGTGACCTCACACATTCAGGGAGATACAAAGACAAAACAGGCCCTCTCCTAGAGGAGTTTACATCCTACTGAAGTGGCAGAATATATACATAAATAAGTAAATACAAAGTCATTTCAAAAAGGAATAAATGCTTAAAAATGAGGGGGGAGGGGCAGATAGAAAAAGCCTCATGGCAGCTGGTGGTGCAGTGCCTAAAGCACTGGGCCTGGCATCTGGAAGGTCTGAATTCAAATGAGACTCAGACACTTAACTAGCTTTGTCATCCTGGGCAAGTCACTTTAATCTCTGTCTACCTCAGTTTTATCATCTGGAAAACAAGAATAAAGATAGCACCTACCTCCCACGGGTGTTATGAGGATCAAATAAGATTATATTTTTAAAAGAAAAATAAAAGGCCTCATGTAGGAGGGGTGCACTTGAACCTTGCTTTAAGGAAGTTAAAGGTTCTATCAGGTGGAAATGAGGAAGGAATGCATTCCAGAACTGGGCTACCACCTGTGCAAAGGCATAGACTCTGAGATGAGAAGTTGGTAAGAGACATAACATAACATCTTCCCCCTCCAGGAACACCAGCATAGAGCTTGGCTTGCTCCTCTCTAATGCTGTTCTCTTTTTTTCTTTTGGAAGGGAGAAGGCAGGGCAATTGGGGTTAAGTGACTTGCCCAAGGTCACACAGCTAGTAAGTGTGTCAAGTGTTGAGGTCGGATTTGAACTCAGGTCCTCCTGACTTCAGGGCTGGTGATCTACTCACTACTCTTCTCTTGTAATTTTGGTGTATGGGGTGTTCGGGGAGGCCTAGCACCTCTGATGCAAAGGCTTGCTGAGCCTTTTTCAATGCCATTCATCCACCTTTGGTATCCACCTGTCACCTAATTCTCGCCTGTGGCTCCGAGAAACTGTAGGATGTGCAGCGGTCACACCCCAGTAAAACCTTCTCAGTAGACAGCTAAATCAGGTTGAGAGTAACCCAATGGGTCTCAGACCTATCAGTGAGTTAGGGAGATGTCTACCCCAAGCATTCGAAGACGTCCCCCTATGGAATGGGCAGATGAGAACAGTTTGTTCCAATGGCCAAGAAGGCGACCGAAGTGAAGGCCCGGTGGAGTACTTAGAGTTTGGTCAGACGTTGAAAACACCAAGGTCATCCACGGCATCCTGGGCCATCTCCAGTCATTTTAACTTTTGTCCTGCCACTGGACTTCAGTAACTGGAAGAGAGAGTGAGGCTAATAAATTTATGCAATTTTGTCTCGCTTAAGTCCAATTCAAGTCAAGACATCAACTCATAATGTCATCGGTCCTCTTCAAAAATAGAGGACAAAGTACAACCTTATGATCACTATTATTATTTTTGTTTTGAAGGTATCTCTGTTTGTGCAGTGACCTATTGTTATCTCAATTTTGCACCACCTCCAGGGCCAAGCATAGTGCTTTGAATATAGCAGGCACTTGATAAATACTTATTGAATAAATGAATGAAAGAATGAGTAAATTAATGAAAAAATGGCTGCTCCTCCCCATGCAATCACTTCAACCATAATTCCATCATTGCGACCCCCAACCAGGAAGATGTCACAAAGGCATACTTATCCCGTGTCTCCCTATCCCAAGTCTCTCCTTATCCCAAGTCTCCCTAAAGTATGCAAAAGAGACCCACTTTCTTTATGCACCTTTTAGGGTATGCCAGGATCCTGCCCTGAGATTCAAGTTTAACCCACTCAGTCATCTTCCAGAACACCTGTCAGATTAATTCTAGGGCCTTCGCCTTCAGGTTCCAGACCTTCCACCTTTCATTTCTTGGTAAACTTGCCTGATCCCTAAAGCTTAGTTCAAAATTCCAAGCCTTCTGACCCCGAACTTACTTGGCACCCAGGGTTCAGGGAGAGGCTGCATATTACAGTGGAAAGATAGCTAGGTTTGAAATGTGAAGCTCTAGGTTAAAGTTCCGGTTCTGACACTGTTTCTCTAACCTTAAGCATGCCCCTTCCCCTCTCTGGGCCTCAGTTTATTTCTTTGAAAAGGTGAGTATTGAAGTAGGTAGACATTTAGGTCCCTCCCAACTTTGACATGCTAGGATGTTGTGATCTTCTATACCAGATTCTCAATTATCAATGCCTAGCACAGTGCCTGGCACATAGGAGGTGCTTAATAAATGTTTATTGACTTGACCGAGCCTTCTGCTATTGCCATCACATTTTCTAGTTACCTTTCCCAACATCTGCTTCCTTTTCCTTTCACCCTAATGTATTCACAGACCCTAGGTCACATTAGTACAGTTTCTAGGGTTTATTCACTAGAGCAATCATCACATCCAGTTTCAGAATATATCAGAGGAAGGTCCCGGATGACTAGATGGTTTTAAACTTTCCAAGGTCTCCTGAGCTAAATCCATATTTTCCCACCTCTATCCTACAATACTTAGCTCCTGGTCAATCTGATTCTCTATTTGCTACAAGGAACTCCATTGCCTCCATGCTTCTCAAAACAACAGTCAAATCCAATTTGAGATGAGAATTCCTGAGCTCTCTGGCCTTTATTCATTGCTTTACAGTTATCCCTTCCACATCCCAAGTGATTAGGGGTATAGCATCTCCTCAATCTGAAAAGTCCACATAAAATTTTTTGGTTCTCCCTTCAAACCAGAGAAGAAGTTTGATTTTTTCTTTTTCTTTTATGGGGTTACCATATTGTAAAATTTGGGTTAAGTTATAGACTTAGGGTAACCACATCTCTCCTGTCAGATTGGCCAACATGACAAACCAGGAAAATCATAAATGCCGGAGAGGATGTGGGAAAATTGGAGCACTGTTACATTGTTAGTGGAGTTGTGAACTGATCCAGCTATTCTGGAGAGCAATTTGAAACTATGCCCAAAGGGCTGTAAAAATGTGCATACCCTTTGACCCAGCAATATCACTTTTAGGGCTGTATCCTAAAGAGATCATAGAAGTGGGAAAGAGACCTGTATGTACAAAAATATTTATAGCAGCTCTTTTTGTGGTGGCAGAGAAGTGGAGATCAAGGGGATGCCCATCAATTGGGGAATGGCTAAACAAGCTGTGGTATAAGAATGGAATGGAATACTATTGTGCTATAAGAAGTGGGGAACCGATGGACTTCATGATAACCTGGAAAGACTTACGTGATCTGATACTTAGTGAGGGGAGCAGAACCAGGAGAACATTATACGTGATTACAGACACATTGTATCTTTGATGCCTAACTTTGTATCTGTGATAGACTTGGCTCTTCTCAGCAATACAAGGTTCAAAGACAGTTCCAAAAGACTCATGATGGAAAAAGCTATCTACATCCAGAGAAAGAATTATGGAGTCTGAATGCAGATTGAGGCAAATTGTTTGCTCTCTTTTTTTCTTCTTCTTTTTTGGTTTTGTTTCTTCTTTCTCTTAATTCATTCCATTGGTTATAATTCATCTTTACAACTTGACTATTGTGTAAATAAGTTTAATGTATCAGATTACATGCTGTCTTGGGGGGAAGGCAAAAAGTTATAGGCTTATTTGGTCCTAGGCTCTGTGTCCTCTGCTGGCCTTTGCCTGTTGTCTGCGGCTTCTGCAAAACTCCAAAAAAAATTCCCGTTTACTTTCTTATGCCAATCTGTGATATATTGAAACTGAGATGGGGAAAGTTGCAATGTGGAAAGGATAATTGTATTCTTCCGATCCTAGGTTCACTATTGACCAGTTAAATAGTGAAAAGAACATTGGATTTGGTACCAGAAGGTCTAGGCTGGAATCTTGGCTCTCCTTTTTACTCCATATATATGTAAACTTGGGCAAATCAATGTATTACCAATGTCCTTATGCATATCTCCACATGGATGCTCTATAGGCTTCTCAACTTCAATGTGGCCACAACAGAATTAATTATATTGTCCCCCAAATCTATGCTTCCCCAAACTCCCTCTTTCTATTGAGGATACTACCCTCCTTCCAGTGGTCCATATTTGCAATCTTGAAACCAACCTTAGCTCTTCCTTCTCCCTTTATCCTGTTGCAACTCCATATCCAATCAGTTGCCAAATCTTGCCAATTTTAGTCTCATAAAATTCCATTCTCTCCACTAACCCAGTCACCACTCTGAGGCCTTCATCGCCTCTCATCTGTAATACTACAACAGTCAAATTTGTCTCTCTACTTCCAGTTTCTCCCTTCTTCATTTCATTTTCCATGAAAAGGAACAAGAGCCCTGGTAATGGCAGTATCACCACCAGACTGCCAGGCCTGCTTCTAGCCTCATGGCCATCATCTAGAGAAGGGCCCTTGGAAAGAAACATGAATAGCAGCATATACCAGGCAAGTGAAACCATCACCTACTACCTTGAACACGATCTTCCTCCAGATCTTGATGGGAACATCCCGAGATCATGAACCCAAGAACCTTTGGAATGTAAAGGCTTCCAGCCCAGAACCCTCAGACATCATCCTAGGAAGCAAGCCCTGCGGAGATGCAGCCTGGCTACTATTCCTGCAGGTGCTACAGCCACAGATACCAAAGACCCAGAAAAGAAAGTTCTTATCACCAAAGTTCTTGGCACTGTCAAATGGTTCAACATCAGAAACTGATATGATTTTATTAGTGAAAATGCCATGAAAGAAGAAGCATTAACATCTGTTCTGCCACTGCACCCTGAGGGCAATGAAACTTTTCTGTACAGCTGAAACCTGCCACATATGTTGTCTTCCCCACTAGAATGTGTGCTCCTTGAGAGCAGGGATTGTTTTGTTTCTCCATTTGTTTATCCATCACTTAACACAATACTTTGTACATGGCAAGCATTTTATTCATTCATACATTCACTCACAGAGATCCTCAAATGGAGTTGTGATCTCATCAGTAACAAACACTTGGTTCAGAAAAGCAGCAAAAACAAAGCAAATTATTATTTTTTTGGACATGGCCAAAGCAGGCTTGTTTTACTTGCCTATTACTCATGTTTGTAACAGGGGTTTTGTTTTTCTTTTTTTTTCTCAATGGAGGCAACAGGGGTAAGGAAAGGTAGGAGAGGAGAGAAGGTAGATTTCACTGATTGAAAAAAAATAATAAAAAAATTTAAAAACCCAAAGTTCTCTAGGAATAGTCAGTGCTGTAGATGCCATATTTCATTGCATAATCATTGCAGATTTCATGCCAATGTTTTTTGCAAAAAAGTGGGGTGCAACCATGTGAAGCTTTTTTAAAAAATTGAGCTGGTATTACTTAAAAATCATTTATTACTTACTAAGCTGTATGGCTGGCAGATGAATTGTATAGTTTAGGTAGCTCAGGAAGATGCAAATCTTACCATGACACATGACTTACTCATGGCAGCTTTGCCTGCCCACCCACTCCCCTTGCACCTATAGCTCTTCATTGGGTTGAGGGACAATACCGTCAGCTGCAGTGCTCTAAACAAACCACACAAGGTGGCTTTCAGAAATCTACTGACAATGCACATGCCCTGAGAATTCTAGGTTCGAGGTTTGCACAAGAGATGTAAATGTGTATCCACATGCCACAGGTGAACACATTGCTGCTCTGTTTACCTTTTAAGCGGCATGATGAACAGAATTATAACATTGACAATTTCGCAATGAAAGGTTATAAACCAATTTTGGACTGAAAACAAAACCAGCGTGCAACAGTTATGTGATGGTGATGATTATGCAGTGAAATATGGTAGTTCCCTACAAGGTGCAGATCACAACTCATGAACTCCTGCCGATCCTATGTGGATCTTATCCAGATCTCCTTATCCGATTGGCATTAAGGGTACACCCAATATCCTGGGGACTTCCTTACTTTGTCTTGACATCTAGAGTACAATCTATGAGGGAGCGCAGTGTCCATCAGTCAGTCCTTACTAAATGCAGATACTGCTTCTCTCTTCTCATGCTTTCTTTGTATCGAAGTCAGCTCTTGTTCACCATGCACCCTTCCAATGCCCTTTGGGTTAATGGAAGCTTCAGTCCCTTCCAGACTGTAATGTTTCATGATTCACAGTTAGGCAACATTAATTCAACTTGATCTCTTCTGTAGTATTTTAATAACAATCTGTAGCTATACTGTTTTCTTCTCTTAAGAACACATAATGATCTCTCTTATTTTTTCATTATAAGGGATGGCAGCCTGATAGAAGATAAGGAAGGAATATATTTGGAGAAGAAAATGATATAAAAATTGTTAATATCAATAATAATTTAAAATATAAAAAGACGGGCGTTTTTTTCAGGGGACCATTATGGTGATTACAAAAACTACAATTTCCCAAAGTTAACCCAACCCATGTTCCTACTCCCATCTAATTCTAGGTCTACTTTATTGCCTCTTCCTAAGTGTGTGCCCCTGCAAATACATATATGTACACACACACACACATACACACACGTATATATCAGCATATATACAGTACACATGTATTTATGCTGTATGTATATACATATACACATACAGGTTACTTAACTCTATACACGTATATGAATGCATACGGATATACATATACAAGATGTATGTATATACACACACAAACACAAATGGATAAGCAATGGTGAGTTGACTATTCAGCTTCATGGGGTCCAGATAACAAGCATTTCTCCATACTGCTACCAAATTGATATTATTAAAACAAAGATCTGGCCATGTCATACCCCTATTCAAAAATCTTCAATGGATCCCCATTGTCTCTAGGATAAAATACAAAATTCTTAGCTGGCATTTAAAGTCCTCTACAAACATTGCATAAACTATGAGAGTCAGGTGACGGGTTGGTTAGTGTAGTGGGAGTCCGGTCCATAATCGCTAATTCTCCAAGTGGAGGATACTAGGGAGTTGCTTCTGGGAGAGCAGTGATGACACGTAAGGGAAGTGCCTTGGAGAGACTGGAAGATACATGATTTTTTGGTAACTGATTCTTACCACCTAACCATATGGGGATGCTCTTTGCTTCCTTTACTTCTGGGGGATCTTGATGATCCTTTGACTCATGGCATTTAGTAAAGGGAGGAGAGCCTTCAATTTTGGAAGTTTCAAAAGGTCTTGAGAGCAAGCCAAGGGAATCTGGGAGTCAGACACCTGGCTGAGTTTTTTTAGTCAGATCAGCACCACTGTCCCAGGAAGCCAGGAGTGATGGTGAAAATGAAGGTGAAACACACACCTCTTGATAGAGAGGTAATGAAACACAGAGAGATACATTTTCAGACGTGACTAATGTGGGAATTTGTTTTGTCAGACTAGGTAAAAAGGTATTGAAGGATTTGTTTCTTGTCTTTTTTTTAATTTTCTGACTGCGAGTCGAGGGAAACTAAGAAGGATAGATTAATAAAAATGCTAGTTACTTGAAAAAAATGAAAACAAAGAGAAGAAAAGGAAACAAAGATGATATAAAATCAAAAAATGCCAACATGAATGGGGGTGGGGGGTGGGAAGAGATATCCACAATATGACTACCACTTACCTTTCCAATTTGTTTATATTACTCCCTGTCATTTGCTCTCTAGTCAAACTAGTCCGGTAGCTCTTCCCAGGATGCAACCTTCCACCACCTCATCTCCTGCATGCACCTTTGCAGAGGCTTTTTGGCCTATGCCAAGAATACCCTTCCTCCTCACTTCCAGCTCTTAGAATCCTTAACTTGCTTTAAGGCACAACTCAGATACTATCTCCAATACAAGACCTCTCCAGATCCCTCCAGCTATTAGTATTTACTCCCTCCCTCTCTCTCCCACTCTCCCCTTTCTATTTCCTCCTTCTCCTTCTCTCTTTCTCCCTGTCTCTGTCTCTCTCAGCCTCTCTCTTTCTTGGTCTTTCTCTTTGTCTCTCTCAATCTCTCTTTTTCTCTCTCTGTCTCTTTCTCTTTCTTTATGTCTCCATTTCTCTCTGTGTGTGTATGTCTTTCTCTTTGTCTCTCTCTTTCTCTCTCTATCACCTTTTTGTCTCTGTCTTTATGTCTCTCTTCCTCTTTGTTTCTCTCTCTCTCTTGGTCTTTCTCTTTGTCTCTCTGGATCTCTCTTTTTCTCTCTCTGTCTCTTTCTCTCTCTTTATGTCTCCCTTTCTCTCTGTGTCTTGCTCTTTGTGTCTCTCTTTTTCTCTCTCTATCACTTTTTTGTCTTTGTCTCTTTCTCTATCTTCATGTCTCTCTCTTTCTCTGTTTCTGTCTCTCTCTATATATACCTAGCATTGGCATATTTGAATATATTTTGTGTTCTCCCTACCTACCCCCACCATGTAAGTTCCATGAGGGCAGGGGCTATTTTTTCTTTCTTTATGGGGCACAAGTTCAGGGCTACATTTGAAAGCCCAGGGCCTAGCACAGGTGCTTAATAAATGTTTCTTGCACTCTTCTGAGTCTTAGTTTTCTTGTCTGCAGAATGAGGACTTCAGAGCAGATGATCTCCAAGGCTCCTTCCAGATCTAAATCCTAGGATTTGCATTTGTGTTTACATAGGATTTAGGGACAGATAGAAAGGACTTCCTTGCAATAAACCTGGGAGATAGGAGGAAACTGAGGCTTCAGAAGCTTACATGGCTTTCCCCAAAGTCACATGGCTACTAAGAGTTCCAGAGCCAGCATGATGTAATGAACAGAGCAGAGGACTTGGAATTAGGAGGACCTGGGTTTGAATCCCACCTCAGACACTTACTAGTTGTGTAAGCCTAGTCAAGTCCCTTGACTTCTCAGGACTCTGTTACTTCATCTTTAAAATGAAGGGGGTGGACTCCATGACCTCTATAATCTGTTCCAGCTCTAAGCCTATGATCCTTTAATCCTGTGTCTAAATCCAGAGTTCTTTCTACTATGCTAATTTGTCTCCCCAAGATGACTGGACCTCCTCCTTGCAGTAGAATTCTCTTCTCAGCAATTCCCTGGTCACATAGCATGTAAGTGGAAGGCAGGTCCTCTGACTCCAAATCCAAAATTTTTCTCCCGACTAACCTACGTTATCTATTGGGGTAGCTAGCTGTCTAAGTGGATAGAGTGCTGGGCTCAGAGTCAGAAAGCTTCATCTTTCTGAGTTCAAATCTGGCCCCAGACACTTACTAGCTGCGTGACCCTGGGCAAGTCACTTTACCCTGTTTGTCTCAGTTTCCTCATCTGTAAAATGAGCTGCAGAAAGAAATGGAAAACTACTCCAGTATCTTTGCCAAGAAAACATCCAAATGGAGTCATGAAGAATCAGATAAAACTGAAAAATGACTAAACAACAAAAATGTTGTCTATTATTTCTACCTCCTTATCTTTGATCACACTGCTTCCCCTTCCTAGCATGCCTCCCTTCTCTCCCCACTCTTTTCTGCCTGTCTCAATTCCTGCTTCTAGATGCTGCTCAACCCTTATCATGGTAGAGAAGAATCAGGAATATTTGGATTCAAATTCCATCTCAGACTCTTATTAGCTGTATGCCCCAATGTAAGTCCCTCAGCATCTCTAGGCTTCAGCTTCATCATCTGTAAGATGAGGGAGTTGGATTCCACGATCCCCAAGGCCCTTCCAAGCTCTAAATCTATGGGCTGAGTCCTCCCAGAAGCCTTCCCTGACTGCCGAGTGTCCCTTGATTGGGTGGTTATTGGAAGAATTTCATCTCCGGATCAACCACCGCTGTTTCTGCCTTATGTTCTGCCCAACCCTTAGTGGGCACTTAATAAATCCTTGTTGATCCATACACTCTTGGTTCCTCTTCACCAAACTATGATCTCTCAGTGGTCAGGTCCTGAATCTGCACCTCCTTTCCCTTGTTCTTCAGTCCAGTCGCGTCTGACTCTGTCGGAAGACGCCATTGGGGGTTTTCTTGGCAAAATTAAAAAAAAAAGAAAGGTGCTGGAATAATTTGCTATTTCCTTCTCTAGCTCATTTTCCAAATGAAGAAAACTGAGGCAAACAGGGTAAAGTGACTTGCCCAGGATCATACAACTAGTAAGTATCTGAGGCCAGATTTGAACTCAGGAAGATGAGTCTCCCTGATTCCAGCCCGGAGGAACATGCCATCCACCGCACCACGGGGCTGCCCTCCTTCCCTAGCCGAGCTCAAAAACGAGACTGAGCCCAAGAGAGAGGGAGGCACTGTGGAAAGGCATTGAATTGAATGGAATCAGGGCATCTCATTTAAGTTTCTTTTTTCACTTTCCCGGATTGCCCTCGGGGGGGAGAGGAAACAAGGCAACCTTGGCCTTGACTTGGAGAGGTAGAGAGGGGGAGGGGAGAATAACAGACACGGAGGGATCATCAGTCCCAGAGTAAATTACTGACTCTGTAGGATCACAGGAAATACAGCAGAGCTAAAAGTAAACATAGAGATCGTCTTGCACAAATGACTTGCCCAAGGTGACCTAGGCAGTGAAAAGTAGAGGAAGGATTCCTTGTGAAACAGTGGAAGGAGCACTGGGTCTAGAGTCAGAGAACCTGGGCTCCTGTCCTACGTGAGATGCATACTGCCTGTGGGACCTTAGACAAATCTTTTCACTTCCCTGAACCTCAGTTTCTTTTTTATTTTTTTTTGGGGGGGGCAATCAGGGTTAAGTGACTTGCCCAGGGTCACACAGCTAGTAAGTGTCTGAGATCACGTTTGAACTCGGGTAGGTCCTCCTGACTCCTGGACTGGTGTTCTACTCACTGCACTACCTAGCTGCTCCTCTCATTTTCCTTTTTTGTAAAATGAGAGGGTTGAACTGGGTGTTCTTCGAGGTCCCTTCCTGCTCTAAATCTATGATCTCTCTGTTCCAGACCAAGTGCTCTTTCTATTCTAAATAAGATGTGAGAACCAAGAATCATGCCTTTCCCACCCCCATCCTACTCTCAGTCTCTTGGCCCCTGCTGCCTCCTGAAATGCCAGCTATCTAAGAGCCCACTAAAACGCTGCCCAGATTTTGCTGGGATTCTGTTTCTCCTCTGGCTGCTACTGAATCTGACTGCCTCCTCTCCCTCTCCTCCTCCTCTTGACAAATATTCGAAACAGAAACTGAGGGGCAACCTAAATGGGGCAGTGGGAATGGCACCCAATTTCTCCTTCTTCTATCCTTGCCCTTGAGTCCCATGTAGGTCTGCAGCTGTTGGCCATCATTGTCCTGGCTAGGAGGTCCTGGGACCTGGCAGCCCTAAGGGGCTGCAGTGAATTCTCTGCAGCATCTGTGGGATGGGCATGGGCTCATCTGGAGCAGCAGTCCCTAGTCACATTGCTATTCCAAATGTGGGCCACAGACAGGTGGGAGAGGAGGGGAGAACAGATAAAGGGGATGCTCTGGACAGGCAGCAGGGGTGGGGGGAGGACAAACACAGGAGATGCTCTAGCAGGTCAAAGGTGAGAGAGAGCTAGGGAAGTTAAGGGAAATTCTGAGCAGGCAGGCAGGCAGAAGGGCAGAGGTAGGGATGTGACAGATATAGTAGGGTACAGTGAAAAGATGAGCCGGCTGTGATCCCTGAAAAAAAAAAAGGCACTATTGCCCTCTGGCAACTCACGGTGAAGAGATTGGAAAAAAAAAACCCAAAAACTTGCTTCAGATAATCCACAAAATAGAAAATGGAGAAAGGTCAACCTCATTAAACTTGGCAACATTGCAGGATGGGCATCTCTCGTTTCTATAGTGTTTTAAATAGACAAATCATTTTTCTTTGGGAGGTAGGAAATATAACTTATTTTTTTGTTTTTCTTCTTTTTTGGCTTGTTTCTTTTTCCTCGTGGTTCATTCCATTGGATAGAATTCTTCTTTACAACTTGACTGTTGTGTAAGTTTAACGTGAATGTACATATGTAGAACCTATATTGGATTACATGCCATCTTGGCGGGGGGAGGGGGAGGAGAGAAAGGGGGAGAAAATTTGGAACTCAAAAACTTGTGGAACTAAGTGTTATAAACTAAAAATAAAAAAATAAATTAAAAGCACAACTATTAGTAACCCCATTTTACAGATGAGGAAAGTAAGGAAAAGAGAAGTTATGTGATTTGCCAACCATCACCCAACCAAGTGGTCAAGACAGGACCAAAAGCTGGCTACTTCAACCCCTAAGTCCAGGACTCTTTCTACTAATTCCTTTCCTTTGTCTTTCTTCACACCATAATTCAGAATTAAAGACTGGTCTAGTGCCTCCTGAAAGCACTCTTCAATCATAGACGGCAGAATAGTTTAGGGTAAGAGGGCCAAATGTTGGGTAAGATAGGAAGAACTATGGGATAAGATGGGAGCCAGAACTCCTGAGTTTGAGTCCTGGCTCTGACACTGTGTGTGACCTTGAGCAAGTTTCTGTCTGTCTTCTAGAGTTTCTCCTTCTGTAAAATGAGGTTGAACTAGTGGTTCTCTCCCAGCACTGCTACCTTATGGGATGGCTTTTGTCCATCTCTGAAGTGGTGCATATATAAATGGAGGGGGCTCCAATAATAATTGCTGGCATTTATATAGCACAAGTACTTTTACAAATAGCTCATTTTATGCTCACGATCATTCTGTGAAGTAGGGGCTATTATTATCCTCATTTTACTGATAAGAACGCTGAGGCAGATGGCAGTTAAGTGACTAGTCCAGGGTCACACAGTTAAATGTCTAAGGCTGGATTTGAACTCAGCTTGTTGCATGGGATTCGAGTTGGAAGTGTCAAGTACATCACTATTGGTTAGGTATTTTAGGGAATATGTTTCCAGGAGGGGTGTAAATGAGTATGAATTACTGGGAGTTTTTGAGTTTTTGAGATGAGTGCTTCTGTGGATGGTGCCTGGTAAGTAAATACGTGTCCAGGAGGTAGGTCTTTGTATGGGAGAGAAGATCTGTGAGTCTGAGTGTGTCTGGGGAAAGTGTAAGTGTGAATCTGTAAATGTGAAGAGAGAGAACCAGGAACAAGATTTCATGAACATGCCTGGGAGAGCTGTGTCTGAAGGAGTGTGAGTGCCTATTCTTATATATCTTTCCATACAATCTTATATCTGTGGCTATTCCTGTGTGAATCAATGGTTAAGTTTTTCCCATGGGCGGAATTACAGCTAATTAAAATGTTAAACTCAATCTTTGCGGTTGGCACACAGTAGGGGCTTAGTAAACGTTTCTTTATTCACAGGAGGGAAAAGAATTGGGCCCCAGGGAAGTATCTCCAGCTTGGAGGATTTAGGAACAGGGAAAGTAAACTAGACTCTCAAATTACTTTGGGTTAAATTCGACATTTATTAAAGATCTGCTTACTATGTGCGAGGAAGACACATACGAGACTCTGAGGGGGTGGGGGTGGGTACAGGGACTTATTAAATGCCTACTAAGTGCCAGACACGGTGCTAAGCGCTTCAATGAGCTTCCATTTTTGCAAGGTTCCAATACGTACGGGGTGTAAATACAAAGCGATTTGAGGGGGTTAGAGAACATCGGAGTGGTGGGAGAAGGGAAGGTTGTACAAGAGGAGGTGGCACCAGTTCTGCTTCTTCGTCAAATGATCACAGATGTAGAACTGGAAAGGACCTCAGAGACCACCTAAACGCCCTCATTTTACAGATGGGGAAACTGAGGGCCAGGAAGGTTTAAGTGACCTGCCCAAATTTATGTAGGTAGTGAGAGCCAGGGGCAACATTTGAACCCAGGTCCTCGGACTTCAAAGCCCGGCGGGCTGTCCAATTCCGGTAACAGCTAGCAGCACATCCTCCTACGTCTCGTTCTAAAGTTCCTCGCTTCGTAAGGCTGTTATAGTTGGAAGGGACATTAGAGGTCATGTAGTCCAACCCGTTTTACGGTTGGAGAAACTAAGGCTCGAAGAGCAGAAAGAACTTGCCCGAAGTCAAAAAGACAGCGTCAGAACTAGCTGGAGATCGCAGGCGTCCGGACCCCCAAGCCCCAGGCGCCCCCTGTCTGCCCCGCCCTGGGGTCCAGGTCTGGAGAGCCCCGAATCAGACTGCGGTATTTCCTTGCCCAGACTCGGGAGCACAGGGTTTCTCCCTCCTCCCCGAACCTTGCGCCCCAATCCGGGGCTGGAGAGGAGCGCGCGAGCCTGAGCCGAGAAGCGGGCGCGCGGTCCGGGCTCGGCCTGGTGCTATACAACCTCGGCGAGTTGGGGGAGGGGGCGCCCGGGTCTGCCGGACAGTCGGCCCTCAGGGGCCGGGTGTGGGGGGGGTGGGTAGTTGGCCAGAGAGAGAAGTATCGCGAGAGCGGTCGGCTACCAACCTGCTCAGCGCGCGCACATATTCCTATTAAAGCTCACTCCCGGGCGGGGGCCGAGTCCTGCAGGGCGGGGGAAGCCGGGCGCCGCAGCTGGCGGGGCGCGGGAGGGGGCGCGCACCGCTGGAGCCGCCGCTGCCTCCCACTCGTCCGGCCCATCCCTCCTCCCTCCTTCTCCCCCCACACCCCGCCCTCCAGGGGCCGCCCGGGGCCGGGACCAGCCCGCCCCAGGCGGAGGTGGGGAAGGGGGTGTGTGGGGTGACCTCATTCCTGCCCCGCTCCTGGAAGTCCCCGGCATCCCCGCCCCCTCCGCGCGTCCGTCCCGCCCTCCCTCCCGGCTCCGAAGTTTGGCTCCCAGCTGCGTTGCGTGCGGCCGGCCCCGCTCGCGGTTTGCTCCCTTCCCGGGGCAGCTCCCGGATCGCTCCCCCGCAGCCTCTGCCCGGCCCCCGCAGTCCCAACCCGGTTCCCGCAGCCCCCGCCGGGCCGCGGCAGCTTCGACGCGCACTTCCTGAAACTTTTTTTTTTTTTGCTTCGGAGCTCGGGACTGGCGCGGGGGAGGAAAGGGGGACGAAAGAGCCAGAAACTTGAGGGCAGCGGCGAGGGTCAGCCGGGCTGGGCCCCGGGGCCCCGCGGCTCGGGGAGAGCAACGGAGTGCCGGGGCTGCCGTCGCGCAGCTCCCAACGGGGCTGGAGAAACTTTAAAAGGCGGCCCCGCTGTGGTTGGCTGGTAGCGAGATTCCGAGCAACATATGGCATTAAAAGGAGCGCAGCTGGAGGTAACATTTCCATCGCTGGGAAGTCGGAGCAGCTGACTCTCCAGCTTGCCTTGTAATTAGCAAACCGAGCACTCCTCTCCCCCGCCCCCTCCTTCTCTCCCTCTCCCCCTCGCAGCAGCCTCCCTCCTTCTCTCCCTCCCTCTCTCCTTCTTGCACACTCTCACACACACTCACTCTCCTTCTCCCCCTTGGCCCGGCAGCGGTGGCTGCTCCCGGCCCCAGGTGCTGGCGCCCGCCCAGGCGGAGGGAGGGAAGGAGGCGGGGGGGGGGGGTGTCCATGCTCGGCTTGTCGCCCGGGGGGCACCCGGGGAAGGTAAGGGGGCTTCGGGCTTTGGGGAACTTGGAGTTGAAAAGACCTCCCTCCTCCCCTTTTCCTCGCTCTCCTCCCCACTCCAGCCCAGGATCTAGTTCTGGCCCAGGTTCTGGATCTGGTTCTGGCTTGGACTCGCGCTCGGGCTGGGGCTCTGAGATCTGGCTCTGGCCGGGTCAGGGACTCCTGGGCTTCGCTGTAGCACAGAAAAGTGAAGTTCATTCTCGGGGCGGGGGAAGTTTGGCTCCCATGGAGCTGGAGGAGGAGAGGAGGGAGGGAATGGGGGGGGGGAACTGGGGGGCTCTGCAAGGGCCTGGGAAGGGGTGGGGGAGGAGGAGGAGGGCAGCTTCTGTGACCACAGTAACTTGTACTTGTGGGTTTTATCTCTTCTGAGTGAGACAGACAAAGGTTAGACTGCTTCTCCCCCTCTCTGCCCATTTTTGTGTCTCTTTCCTTCTCTTTCCCCCCTCGGGATTTCTGCGTCTCTCATCTTCTCATCTCCGACTCTCCCTCACTCGGTGTCTCTTTTTTTCCCCCTGTCTCCTTCTCCCTCCTCACCCTCCCCGCCGCCTCCCCTTCTCGATCAAGCCGTGGATCATTCTCCTGTGTCTCACCCTTTCTTATCCGCACCCCTCTCCTCTTTCTCTTTCTCCTTCTCCCTCTATCCTAGGTCTCTTTTCTCGCTAGTCTCTTGCCCATTCTCTATCTTTTCTCCCCTTCTGCTTCTGAAGCCCTTGTTTACTTATGATCAAGTTTTTCCTGCTTCCCAGCAGGTGCCGAGGGATGGGAGAGTTAGTTTAATACAAACCAAACTCCAGTGAACAATTATTCCTGACTGGCTGTTTGCTACCTAGGCAGGGAGAGGGAGGGAGGCAGGCAGGCAAGGAGGGAGGGAGAGCGAGCCAGCTAGCAAGAGAAGAGACGACTTGTTTGGTTACAGCTGCTAGGAGGTTTGAGTTTCCAGGCGCATTCAAGTTTTTCCTGTTTGTGCCCAGGTTATGAAGGCAGAATGGAGTTCCCGGACCACAGCCGGCAGCTGCTGCAGTGCCTGAGTCAGCAGAGGCACCAAGGATTCCTGTGCGACTCCACTGTGCTCGTAGGGGAAGCTCGGTTCCAGGCTCATAGAGCTGTGCTGGCTTCCTGCAGCATGTATTTCTACCTCTTCTACAGGGACCAGTTAGACAAAAGGGAGATTGTACATCTGAACAGTGACATTGTCACAGCCCCAGCCTTCAGCCTGCTGCTTGAATTCATGTACGAGGGCAAGCTGGAGTTGAGTAGCCTGCCCATCGAGGACATCTTAGCCGCTGCCAGCTACCTCCACATGTATGACATTGTCAAAGTCTGCAAGGGTAAACTAAAGGAAAAAGAACTAGTGATTGAGGAAGAGAAGGACAGACCCTTCCTGGGCCCCAGCATAGCCCTGGGCCGTGAGTTAGAACTGCCTGGCCAGCCAAGATTTAGTCCCCTAGAGTATGACCGGTCTGGGGCCCACCCTGCCTGGTCTAACAACCTCATGGGACCGTCCTCACTATCAAAAAAAGCGGAGCTAAGTCCGAGTCCTGGGAAGGCCAGACCCTTGGATAATGGTGTGGGGGTCTCGCTCTCTCAGAGGACTGAGCTCCCAATACCCAGCCAGGCCCCTGGTGACTCCGAGTGTGCTTTGGATCTGTCTCTAAAGCCGATTTCAGGGAGGGATGCCCTCCACACCTCCTACGTCTTCAGACAGCTGGCTTCTGATCATCTGCAGCAGCAGCAGGAAGCCAAACTGATGGTGAAAGATGAACAGGACTCGTTGTCAGACCAGGAAGATGGCAAGGCAAGGAGTCCAGAGGGCCAGCCATTTGGACCTGTGGCTAAAAGTCTGGTCACAGGCCTGGGCCACATGTTTCATGGCCAGGAAGATGAGCTGGACCCGGACCGGGATGACAGCGAAGATGACCTGGATGCATCAGACCTCTCTGCTTCCGAGGTGCTGGGGCCCCCCAGTCACATCTGCATCTGCCCCCTCTGCAGCAAGGTGTTCCCCAACCCCCACGTCCTACAGCTGCATCTGAGCTCTCACTTCCGGGACAAGGATGGTGGTTCAAGAGCTCGATTGTCACCAGAGGGGTCAGTGCCCACCTGCACACTATGTGGAAAGACCTTCTCGTGCATGTACACCCTTAAGAGGCATGAGCGGACACACTCGGGCGAGAAGCCATACACTTGTGTGCAGTGTGGCAAGAGCTTCCAGTACTCACACAATCTTAGCCGGCATGCGGTAGTGCACACTCGAGAAAAGCCTCATGCCTGCAAGTGGTGTGAGCGCCGTTTTACACAGTCTGGGGATTTGTACCGGCACATCCGAAAGTTTCACTGTGGCCTTGTCAAGTCCCTGGTAGTTTGAAGTTTTATGAAGGAGCTGGGGTTGGCTAGAGTGTGTGTGTGTGTGTGTGTATGTGTGTATATATATATGTGTGTGTATGTCTTTCTGGTTTGGAGAATGGTTGTACCTATGTTCTTTTGGTGCCCCACAGCAGCATCCAGCCAGAGGGGCTTTAAGTGTAAGGCTGGGCTGTCCTTCTGTAGTACGGGGACATGCAGAAACTGTTGGGGAGAGGTGGTCTTGCATCCCCAGTCCCTGGAATGCCTGATCTAACTTCTGAGCTGGAGAATTCTTAAGCTGCCTCTAGAAAAGCCTTTTCTCTAGAGGTGTGATTAGATGCCAAGAGGTCCTGCCTTTTGAAGTTCTTACCTCGTGGTTTTTTGGTCTTTTTTTTTTTCCTTAGCTCAAAATGAAGAGAATGCGCTTCTTAGAAACTAAAATGCTTTCTATGCTGACCTCTCTTTTTCTCCCAACTGGGCTCCAGGCAGCAATCACCAAGGGGCAGGGAGATAGAGAAATCTCCACTTAACATTCTCTCCCTGATGGTTTCTCAGGGAGTTTCATGTAGTCATTTCTCCTTTCCACTCTTCACTTCCTAGGTTTCTCCCTTTGAGTATATGTTATTTTCAAGATTTCTGCTTTCACTGATCCCATGGCATGTCCATCTTCCTTCTCTGGGCCTTTTGGTATTTAAAGGAAGTTTTTGTGAGACCTACCTTTTGCTGTCTTTCCCAATGAAGAATTATGTATGTCATACAGAGTGATGTCTGTGCGAATTACCTAGTGAGTTATGTTAGGGGGTTTTGGGGATCGGCACAGAAATGGAACCCCTTTGGTACTCCGAGACTAATGGGGCAGAATTTGGTGTTCGATGGGCCACAGAACAAACCAAATGGTCCAAGCTCCATGTTCTGAGTTGGAGAAGTAGGGACTGGAGGGCTGAGGAATGGTAGCTATGGGAGAAGCCCTGGAAGAATAAGAGGTATGCCCTTGGAAAGGAAGGAACAGTTATTCAAGTATGTATATTGAGGCAAGTGGTGAAAAGAACATTTGAGGCCCCCATATCCTGTCAGATGAAGGATTTAAGTCAGGAAGACTCAGCTCCTTTTAGAGACAGAATCAAGCTGGGGACAGAAACAAGTGGGTCCTAGGGGAAGTAACAAGAGAGGCAGATTTGGAGTTAGAGGACCTGAGTTCACCAACTTGGAGCAACCCTTTCTATGCAAAGTTTCAAGTGACTGGCCAGCCTCTCCTTAGGACCTGGGAATTGGATGTGCCTCATTGAAGATTTGTTGATAGAGTCTGGGAGTGAGGTCAAGTTTAACTTTGCCAACCATTTGCCCCTTTGAGTCTGAGTCCCTGAGTGTGTCTGAGCAAATGATGTTGAGTGTGTTTGTGGACTTGAGTGTTGCTCAGCTGGCTGCTTCCCTAACTGAAGTGGGGCTGAGGAGGATTGACCACTGGCCTCTGCTTCCCCATCATCCACCTCCACTTACCTGGAATTTCCATAAGGTTGGTTGTTATTAATAGCACTGAGCTTGCTCCCTGAAACACTTCAGATTTTACTGGGGGGATTTTTTTTTTTTTTGCACATTAGCCTATTTGCCCTCCCTGGTGGGGCGATGTCACAAGCACTGACTGTGGTAGGAGGTGTGTGGTTTCAGGAGGGCCAGATGGGAGCTGTTTGGCTGCAACCTGTTGGGGAGGCTCAGTTTCTTCCTCAGCAAACCTTCCTCTCCACCTCCCCCAGCACCAGCCCCTTTTGAACTCTGAATGTAATGTGAAAATTCATTTTATTTATGGCATGTGTCTCATTCATTACCTGACTGTACCTGTACTTCTGCTGAAACTGTTACATGGCTTTGGAAATGTGGTGACCTGCATTGTCGTCCTGTGGACGTGTGACTCCGTGTCGTGGTCTTAGCCTACTGAATAATATATCAATACATACATTACACAGATAGATAGGCGTACATATATATTTTTTGCTGTGATTGGAAATAGCACTGAGGACAAAGTCTACTAAAATTAAGTTATTTTCCTTTTCTCCTGATGAAACTTGATGTAGTATTTATTAGAAGTTTTAATTTGAAGTGATACTATAACTGCTAGAAGCCTTTTTTTTTTATTCTAAATGATGAGTTTATCTCCACTGTAATGCTTCCAAGGTTTCTTTGTTTGGTAAAGGGAGCGAGTGACTAATATGTTAGTGTTGGCAAGAAGGGTAGCTGAAGTTTTTCTAAGTTTTTATTTTTTTACTTTAAAATTTTGCATAATGTTTTTTGTGATCTCCGTGAATAAAAGCAAATTGCAGACTCACATATTCCATACCGAGCCCGGTCCATGCCCAAGCAGTAGTGAGACAGCGGGCTGCGGGTAGGGCCACATGTGGCTGATGCTTCCCTTCGCTTGATGCCCTTCAAGCAGAGGGCTGGATTACTGCTCATTGGTGACCACAGGGCCTAGAGCTGGAAGCAACTTTAAGGTCATATAGTCCAATCTCCTTGTTTTACAGATGAAGAAATGGGCCCATGGGGGAAAGGGACTTGTCTAAATTCACCTCGGGAATAAGTAGCAGATGTGGACTTGAACCTGTGTCCCCTGATTTCGGTTCAGGCCTCTTTCTACTACATGACAGTGATGTCTTACGGAGAAGATTTCTGCCTTCGGATGGATTGGACTTAGATGAAGCTTAAAGTTCTTTCCAACTCTTCGATGCTGTGAGCTTAGGTCTTTTAGCCTAGGAAAGCCTAGGGATCTGGCTAGGTCAGGCAGTTGGGTGTCAGGGACTCCAAGGTGTGGTAATTGTGGGGAAAAAGAAGAGAATACTTGAACTCTCACAGTAGAGATGCTGTCCTCCTGGCTCCTGCCACTGGGCAGCTCCAACAAGGACTTTTGCACTTGTGTCTGTATTCTGCTGAATTGTGTGTGTGTGTGTGTGTGTGTGTGTGTGTGCGTGAGTGTGTGAGTGTATGTGTGTGTGAAGGCCATAGGTCTGTGCACAGCTCTTCCCACAGTGGGTCACTTTCTTGTGAAACAGTTGGGAGTTGCCGCACCCTGTCTCCCGTGTGGGTGATTCCAGTCCTGGAGAGTTTATTTTCTTGGAGAGCGGTCCTGCCCTGACTCGTTAACACTGGGTTTGTCGTCATCTGCAAACGAATACTGTGAAGTTAATGTAAAAAAATCATCAATTTTTAATTTTTTAATCAATGCAGTTCAGATTAAATATGTATATTTAAAAACTAATTTTTGTGGGAGAGTTTTATAGCAAACAAACCTACAGCCTGTAGCAAAGCTAATTGAATGAAATCTATTTTATCAGATGGTCCAATCCCTGTTTTCTAGTGAATTTCTTCTCCTCTATAGATGGTGGTTGGTTAGTCCAAAGGAGACAATCACAACCTGGGGTGGGGGGTCTGGGGAAAGTAATGGTTAGTGTTTGGTTTTCAGTGTGGTTATCTTCATTTGCAGCTGTATCCATGTGTGCTGTCAAACTGTGACAATCATGACTAGGAATTGCTGTCTCACTATTTTCACAAAAATAATAAAAACCCACCCTCCTCCTACTACTTACTGCTGGAGTCATCCTTGAAGCTGGGCCTTGCTTCTGGGAGATGTGGAGGCTGGGGTGGTGGTCTTCATTGGCCCAGGGAATTTTCCTTGCTGTGAGGATGGGGGGGTATAGGTCTCAGGGTTTTCGATGTTCTTTTGGGGGGCTTGGATCCCCATATGGAAATTAGCCAGATTTCATTATTCCAGGGTGGGTGGGCGGGCAGAGAGGTGCTAGAATAGATACATTAGCAGGAGCTTTCCATTGTTCCTAGAAAGGCTCACCCCAGTCTTCCAAATTAAGTTGAAAATCCCACTAACTCTTGCTCATCCTTCTCCCAATTTTCTCCCCTCCCCCAGTACCCATAATAGTAGCTAACATATAATATCTACTTTGTGCCAGACACTATTGTAAGCACTTCCTTTTATCCTCACAACAACCTGGACATATGTGCCATAATCCCCATTTTATGGATGCAGAAACTGAGGCAAAGAGTTAAGAGACTTACCCAGAGTCACACAACTATTAAGTGTCTGGGGTAGGATCTAGACTCAGGCTTTCTGACTCCAGACATAGCACTCCATCAACTAGCTAAACAGTGATTTGATGGTCAAAAGTACTGGGCTCCGTTCCTGAATCGAACTATCTGTAGGATGTTGGGCAAGTCACTCTTTTGGTCCTCAGTTACTAACTGGACCTAGAATAGTAATGCCTGCTGACCCATCCTAAAGATTTCTATGGGGAACAATTGTGAAAATTCTTAGCCAAATATGGTTCTAAGTCATCAGTTTTGCCCTATGGTCCCTAAGGTGCTTTGAGAGGGGAGAGATTGGTCCGGCTTTAAAAGGTAGGGATGGAATATCGAAAATCCATATTTTGCCTTGGAGCATGATACTCAGTTTTGCTGGGTAGGTGATTCTTGGTTTTAATCCATTTAATCCATTGACCTCCGGAATATTGTATTCCAAGCCCTTCAATCTCTTAATGTGGAAGCTGCTAGATCTT
>CM053625.1:29373750-29388876 GCA_028646595.1 Phalanger gymnotis | reverse complement strand
GATGCACCAGCTCTGCCACACCAGCACTCCTCCTTCCCCAAGAACCCCCAACCTGTACTAGACTTAGATCTTCAGCAGGCTCTTCACTCCTGCTCTGATCCTCTACTTAATTCCTCCCACCAGGTGGGCCTGGGGCCAGTAGCAACTGCAGCTGTAGTTCTGTAGCTGGCCCACCTCCACTGCCCCTGGGGCAGTGGCTGAACCACAAACTCTGTCCCAGTCCCCAGCAGCTTCTCCCACTAACCTACTCTGTTGTCCTTGGTGTTTGTGGGTTGAGAAGTCTGGTAACTGCTGCAGCTCACTGATTTAGGGTGCTAGGGCACTGGTCTGGTTGGTCCACGCAGCCCACGCTGGGCTCTGCTCCACTGAGCTCCACTCCCCTCTGTTTGCAGCTCCGTGTGGGATAGACCTTACCCAGAGACCATCCAGGCTGTCCTGGGCTAGAGCCCTGCTTCCCTCTGCTATTTTGTGGGTTCTGCAGTTCTTAAATTGGTTTAGAGCCATTTTTTATAGGTTTTTGGAGGGACTTGGCGGGGAGCTCACACTAGTCCCTGCTTTCCAGCTGCCATCTTGGCTCCGCCCCTGGTAGGGATGGAATATCACATGTTCCTGGTGTCTAATGGTCTGATCCTTGTTGGCCCTGCTGAAGGAGACTAAGGAAACTGGGGGCAGTTGCAGGCTGGGTAAAATCGGAAGCTTTGGCAGAAGGGAGAGGTCTTGTCACCAGAGGAATCTCCACAGAGCAATCTCTTGAATGGGTGGGGGTTGAGGACTTGGACTGGACTCCTCTGAGGTCCCTACCAGTTCTGAGAATCTGTGCGTGTGGAAGACATTGCTTGTGAGCTGTTATTTTTAGGTACTGATTGAATTCTCTGGTTCTAAGAATCCTTCCCCCCCCTCCCCCCCGCCCCAATAACTAGCACCTACTGTGCTAGAGGCTGTGCATAGAGGGCTGGTCCTGAAGTCAGGAAGACCTGAATTCAAATCCCACCTCAGACACTTAGTAGCTTTGTGACCCTGGGCAAGTCACTTAACCTCTGCTTGCTTCGGTTTCCTTATCTGTCAAAGGTGGATAAAAATAGCACCTACTTTCCAGGGTTGTTGTAAGGATCAAGTGAGATAATTGTGCACAGTACCTGTACCTGGCACATAGTGTTGTTTGGTCATTGAGTCACTGTCCAATTCTTCAGGACCCCATGGATCATATTGTCTATGGATCATGTTGTCCATGGGGTTTTCCTGGCAAAGATATTGGAGTGGTGTGCCATTTCCTTCTCTAGGGGAATTAAGACGGAGGTTAAGTGACTTGCCCAGGGTCACACAGCCAGCAAGTTCCTGAGGCCAGATATGAACTCTGGTCTTCCTGACTCCAGGCCCAGCACTCTATCCACTGAGCCACCTAGTTGCCCCTACCACATAGTAGGTGCTATAAAAATGCTTATTCTCTTTCCCTAATGTGTCTTCAGGCCTGCGAAAGACCATGTGCAAATTGTAAGTCTAGGATTCCAGCTATTTTTATTTTATTTTAAATATATCTCATCGATTCCTTTTTTTCTTTACGTCATTACAGCATTTCCCCACTTCCTCTCCAGATTGAACCCTTCCTTGTGACAAAGAAAAACAAGTAAGCAAAAACATACACTAGAAACTGTGTCTGAAAATGTATTCGATATTCAATCCTGGTAGTCCCCCACCTCCCTGCCCTGAGGGAGAAGGTATGTTTCATTATCTTTATGTGGGGATATTCCATGGTCCAGTTGCTTCTGATGAGTTGGAAGCCAAAGAACCACAGTCTTCTTCCTCCCCTCCTCCTCCTGCTCTGCGGCTGCCTTGTCTTCTCTGAGCCATTTCTCTCCTTCAAATCCCAACACAAACGTCACTGCCTTAAGGGCTTCCCTGATTACTCAACTTGTTCTGCTCTAGTGTTTGTTCTAGGACCTCTCTCAACACTTAAAGGCCTATTTCTTTCTTTTATCTTTTTTTTTAATTCAATTTTATTTTCAGTTCCAAATTCCCTCCCCTTCCCTTACCCACTGAGAAGGCAAGAAAAACAAAACCTATTACACATATGCAAAACAAATTCCCACTTTAGCCACAAGAGGAAGAAAGAAAGAAAGAAAGAAAGAAAGAAAGAAAGAAAGAAAGAAAGAAAGAAAGAAAGAAAGAAAGGGAAGGAAGGAAGGAAGGAAGGAAGGAAGGAAGGAAGGAAGGAAGGAAGGAAGGAAGGAAGGAAGGAAGGAAGGAAGGAAGGAAGAAAGGAAGAAAGGAAGAAAGAGTAAGTTAGTTTCAAGCAGTGCTCTGAGTCTTAGTTCTCTTCCTGGAGGTGGACAGCGTGTTTCATGATGAGTCCTTCAGAATCGTGGTTGATCATTGTATCCATCTGAGTTACCAAGTCTTTCAAAGTTAATTATCTTTACAATGTTATTGTATAAATTATTTTTCTGTCTGCTCACTTCACTTTGTATCACTTCATATGTATCTTTCCAGGTTTTTCTGAGACTGTAGGTGTGTGTGTATCTGTCTCTTTTGCTTGTCTACCTTTGTCAGTAGGGGCCCTCCAAGCCATTGCCTGATGGTTTCTCATTACAACTAACTCGTCTTATATTCCATAGGACCATTGAAAAGGGACTTTAGAAACTATCATTATTATTTTTTTTGGAGGCAACTGGGATTAAGTGACTTGCCCAGAGTCACACAGCTAGTAAGTGTCTGAGGCTAAATTTGAACTTGGGTCCTCCTGACCCCAGAGCGGGTGCTCTATCCACTGCCCCACCTAGCTGCCCCTCAGAAATTATCTAATCCAATGAGGTCAAACTCACATAGAAATGAAGCCACTAAACCACAAATAAGGATCCTTTACACATATATTGACTCAGAAAAACCACAAACGAACGCAATCCATGTTTAGTTTATGTTGTGTTGTATTTTTTATGTTGTTAAATATATTTGTTAAATATTTCCAAATTATATTTTAATCTGGTTCAGGACAACTTGGGAGTGTACTTGCTTTGTATCTGACACCTGATATAATTTAATCTCCACCAAGTGAAGAAACCCTCTCTCTCAGCCCTGACCCTGCTTGGCCAAGGTTTGGCCACATCTCCCGGCCATAGTTTTTCATGAATGGGCCATGTGATCAGAAATCCCTATGTGTGTGGGCCCCATGAATTTAATTATATAATTAATTACATTCAGCTTCAATTACAATTACTAATTGATCTAAGCCTGCTAGCAAGACACCTGGCAGCAGGCAGTTGTACTGGGGAAGTGGCAGGCAGGTGGGCAAGCCCTACTAGCCAGTTCTCTCATAAGTGCTAATTAATTAGTTTAAAATGTCTGTGTTAAAAAAAAAAATTCCTGATGGGCCTTCATCTAGAGTTGAGAAGACAGCCTATTGCATGGAAGAGAAAGTTAGAGTCAGAAAGGATTTGAGTCATCTCAATAACACCGTCATGAGATTATATAGATCAAGGGCTCGAAGGAACCTCAAGCAATTTAGTACAAACCCCTCATTTTACAAAAGATGAAACTGAGGCCCCAGATTAGATGACTTGCCCAAGGGAGGAGACTGAGAGTAAGCATCAGGAATCTTCAGTGAACTGCACTACTTTACAGATGGAGAAATGACTGGAGAGGATGAGACTTACCTGCTCCCACCTTTACAGCCTTAAACTTTCCTCAGCCCCACGTACTCTGCCACCCAGTGGTATTGGCCCCCTGGAACAAGATACTTCATCTCCCAAATTTAGGAATTTTCACTAGGTGTCTCCACGGCCAGAATTCTCTCCTTCTTCATCTCCCACTCCTGGCTTGCCTGGCTTTCCTGAAAATCCCCCTTTATACTGAAAGCCTTTCCTGATGCCTCTAATTCTAATATTGTTCCTCAGTCAGTTACCTCCACTTTATCCTTGTTTGTATGAGGTTGTTTGCATGTTGTCTCCCCTCGTAGACTGTAAGTTATCTGAAAGAGAGGACTGCCTTTTACCTTTCTTTGCTCCCTTGGCGCTGATGTTCCTGGCACCTAGTATGAAGATATCAAATGCTTCTTGACTGACTGACTGACAGGTGTCATGCAAGTAGCTTAGTGGTAGACAGAATCAGGACCAAGCCACAGGTCTCTTGACTCCTAGGCCAAGGGTCATTCTGATATAATTCCTTATAATAGCTAATAACTTTTAGCATTTATGTAGCTCTTTAGGGTTTTCAAAATACTTTAGCTACCAGTTAACTTAGTTAATATTCACAATAATTCTGTGAAGATAAATGTTATTATTCCATTTAACACTTGAAGAAACTGAGTCACAAAGAATTTAAGTGACTTGGCCAGAGTAGCACAGCTAATAAATGTCTGAAGCAGCAATCAAACCCAGGTCTTTCTGACCTAAGTCCTTTCCTTTTATCTACTGCACCTGTGATGAGTATTATATCGAATGCCATAATGAATGTGAAGAGCTATATGGAGACACTTTAGTACCTTAATTGTAGGCCTTCAAGTGGAAGCTAGTTAACAACTTATTGGGGTTGTTGCAAATATTGTTGTTCAGATATGGGTTGGAGTGGTTGACCTCTGGTCTTCTGGGCAACCTTGCCATACTCCTGACAGCCTCTCAGGCACATTCAGGAATGAGTATGAAGAAATGAGACCATGGCGCAGTGGATAGAGCACCAGGCCAGGAGTCAGGAAGACTTGTCTTCTTGAGTTCAAATCCAGCCTCAGACGCTTGTTAGCTGTGTGATCCTGGGAAAGTCATTTAACCCTGATTGCCTTAGTTTCCTCATCTGTAAGATGAGCCGGAGAAGGAAATGGCAAACCATTTTAGTATCTTTGCCAAGAAAACCCCAAATGGGGTCAGGAAGAGTCTGACACAACTGAATAATGTTCTGACCAGGACTGCCAAAGGCCATACCCTCACCCAGCCTACATCTATCCCCAACCCCCTTATCTCTTCTAACTCTGCCGTTCTATGAGTCTGAATGCCATCTGCCCTCCTCATTTGATGAAGTCTTACCTATCATTTGAAGCTCAACTCAAATGCTACCTTCTAATCCCCTTCTCCTGCCTCTGGAAACCTTTACACTTCCATGATGAACTTGTATAATATTGTTTATTATTAGTAATAATAGTGATGGCTAACAAAGCTTTAAGGTATGCAAAGTATTATCCATACATTAATTCATTTAGTTATATGTTACAATAATTTGTATTTGTTTCTAATTAGACTGTAAGCTCCAAGACAAGGCATGGAGTAGCAAAAAACCTGGAATTTGGAATTAGCATTCATAGGTTTAGATACTTGTTGGCTTCTTATTAGCTGTGTGACCTTGATCAAGACTATGGACCTCTCTGATCCTCAGTTTCTGTGACTGTAGGATGAAGGAATTGAGCTAGATACATTTTAAGGTTCTTCCTAGTTCTAAATTCTATGAACTCAAGATCCATGGGGATAAGCACTCTATCTTCTATAGCCCCTCTAGCACCAAGCAAGGGGACTTCACACCCAGTAGGAACTTAATAAATGTTTGTCCAATTGGATTGAATTAATAAATCCCCCATTCATGTAGGAGAAAACAAAGGTCCTGAGAAATGAGGGATTGGTGTGGTTCAAATCATAGCTCTTCTAAGTAGTATCTATTACCTTGGGTGTTTAACCTTTCTAGACTTTAGTTTCCTCATCTGTAAAATGTTTGGACTAGATGATCTCTAAAATCCTTTTTTGCTCTTATATTCTAGAGCAAGCACAATGTCTTGTGCATTGTAGGCACTGAGTAAATATTCCCTAGGATGATACACATGGTAGCCCAAAGTCTGGGAGATTCCTTGTTGTCCACATTTGCAAATGAAAGGCAAGAATTTAGGACAAAGAGTTTAAGTGGAAGGACTCTAGCCTCTCTGTGGTGCTTCTTAGCTTTTGTTTTTTTATTCTACTGATCCCTTTCCTGTCCATTTGCATAACATCTAAAGGCTTTTAGTGGGTTGAGGGAAAGCCATGGTGATCTGGAGTCATGCAGCTCTCTCCTGAAAATTGTTTGGGTAGAAAAGCAGGTTGAAAATCAGGACTTGACAGAATTAAAGGGAACTTTCCAACTCTAAGTCAGATAGAGGCTTGAGCAGAGACCTCAAGCCTGCTAGCAAAAGGAAATGAGTTCAAACGTAGACAATAACTTCAGGTCCTAATTAGCTGACTGCTCTGTGTTTCCAAAGAGCTTAGCCCTTCCTGCTAAAACTCTGGGAATGGACAGACTTAGCTACTTTTCCTTAGTGTGATGAGTATGTGAAGGCTTATTTTTCTCACTAAAGGAGATTCTGGGCTATAAAATTTTAAAAAAAGAAGGAGAAAAAAGGATGGCAAAGGCAATACCTCCTTTTATGATAGATTGTATTTCAATTAAAGACTACAGCAGAGAACCAGTAGGTGGCAGCAATGAGAATAGCTCAGTTATGGGAAGCCAAATAAATCTGAAAATAGAACATCCATTGGGGAACAGGTGCAACGGGGCAGAATGGTATGAGGATACCACCTGAATTCAATGGCCCTGATGTCACCCGGAGACATGATCAGTGAAGGTATGACTTGCTCTTCCATGTATATGTGCTCTGATCATACATGTTCCTTATATGTATGCCCTCTGATCTCTGTGAATGTTCATTCTTCTTACTGGTAAGTTGTAGAAGAGCATGTCCTGGGTCCATAAAGAGAATGTTCCATTGTCACTTTTCTCAAGCTAGTTCTTTAAATGCCTTTGTTTTGAACTGAAGGTTTCTTCTGGTTGGCTATTAAAAGTGAGGTTTATGAACTGTGGTTTTAAGTGGCTATGGCTCCATGGTGCATTTAGAGTCCTTTAGGTGGCTTTTAAGGGTGGATGGGTAGAGCAAGAGAAAGTGCCTCAGGTCCCACTCAGGTCCATGACTTGAACTTCTAACTTGAATCTTCTAATTCCAAATCAACCCTGCTTTACTCCCCTTCTGCTGTTTTGTCCTCTCAGGGTCACTCTAAGTCTGTCTGGGGCTGTGTCTGCCTTGGCATGCCTCCTTCACTCCATGATCTTACCTCACTCTGTCCTTCTCGTCCCTCAATCAAATGTGATTGCTTCCCCCTTTGCATCTTCATATAACTTAGCCAAGTGCTTTACTCATAGTTTTTACATTAATTGCAGGGTAATTAAGAGAGAAATGAACAAAATAGAATAGGGCAAGGCTTGGAAGTAACAGTCTGGCAGAACTCTTTCTGGGCCATTGAGCTTTAAGATAGCTATAATTTAACCATGGATTGGCTGTCATGAGGGACAGAGAAGTCCATTCTCTGCTTCTTTGTCTCTGCAGGATCTGGCCTTAGGTGAACTTCGTTTCACCTGTGGACACTGAAGGGTGATAAGAGAAAGAATCTTGGTCCGAAAAGCGACATAGCTAGGTTCTAATCTAGGCTCTGTCACTGACTCACTTTAATCAAGTTCCATTTCCTTCTCAGGCCTCAATTTTCCCAACTATAAAATGAGGGGTTAGACTAGATAGTATCAAAAGATTCAGAGGAAGAATAGATGGGATCCAATGGCTTAATATTTTGATGAGAACTTTGGCCCAAGAGGGTGGAGAAGCTCTCAACCATAGAATTCTGAAGAAGAAATGAATACAATGAGAAGAAAGGGGTGTTGCCCAAAGAGACTGGTGTGGATACACAGGGTACTTATTAACAAACCCTGATTATAAAATGACATGTATAGAAGATGTAACCAAGGGAAAGTAATAAAGGATGAATAAGAAAGAACAGCATGATTCTATGAGAATAGTGTTGAGTCTCAAAGCCCAGAATGAGCTGCGATTGGCAACAAATGATAAGGACAATGAAAATTTGTGTGTGTGTGTGTGTGTGTGTGTGTTTTAAAGTGGCATCAAGGGTGACAGAAAGGATAGGATCATTATTTGGGTTGGATGGTGTAATAGCAAATGTTGGCCTGAAGGCCCATCCTACTTAAATCTTATTTTGTTTCTGCTTTTATCTCCCAGGGAAAATGAACTTTTAGTAGGTACAAAAAACCTTAAATAAGTGAGACTTGTTAGCAACTAACCACCCTCAACGAGTTCAAACAGAGCTATCACTAGGTCTGGAGGACGGAGTTTTTGCTTCAAGACACTGAAATTTAGAGGACTTTCCTAACTTAAAAGGGTAATTTATAAAGAATCCAATTTTGAAAATAGCTACATTTATATTTTGATGGCACTGTATTCTTCCATAGCCTAGAAAAAACCTGAGCCTACCATCTTATTAGCAAGAATAGATAAAATAGAAAGCTACTGTGGGCCAATGATTCTGCTCCACCCACACGGGTGTACCCCTGGTTAAGACATTTCTTCACCCAATCCACCTCCGTAAGTAATGGCCTTGATCGGCTCCCTTTCACTCACTTGAATTTGTTCCAGCTACTTCTTGTCTTATTTTCATTTTATGAATAATGAAATTGATTTGAGGGAATGCCCTAGAATATCTAGGGCACCAAACTGTTCCTTATTGTTCTGAGTCCAAGTCATCATTTGTGAATGGACAGGTTACATTGTAGATTACTGGTAGATAGATTGCTGAGTTACTGTTGCTGTTTGAAAGATCTTGGAGAATTAGGGGCAGCTGGGTCGAGCGATGCATAGAGTGCTGGAAGACCTGAATTCAAATCCAGTCTCAGATACTCACTGTCTGTGTGACCCTGGAAAAGTCACTTAGCCTGTTTGCTTAGTTTCCTCAACTATAAAATGGGAGCAGTAATAGCACCTACCTCTCAGAGTCTGAGATAATTATTCAAAGTGCTTAGCGGAGTACCTGGAACCTAGTAAGTGCTATGTAAGTGTTAGCTCTTATAACTATTAATTAGGAGAGGTACCACAAGACTGGAAAAAGGCAAATTTTCCAATTTTCTAAAAAAAAAAAAAGACCAAACCAAAAGGGAATACAGTAGAGTCTGCACTTTGTAGACTAGTAAATTTGTCTTTTGTTCCTGGCAAAATTCTAGGCCATTTTGGTAGAGGGAAGAGTCGTGAACATTTTGAAAAGGGCCTTGGGACTCCTTAGAGCCAGCATCACTTCATGAAGAACAAATCGTGCCAAGCTAACCTCCTCTCTTTCTTGACCAGAGGAATGTTGTTGAAATAGGATAATTGGATTTAACTAAAGCATTTGCAAAACCTTCTGTGTACAGAGCCTTCATACAAAGCTTTGTTTGTGTGTGAGATGGAAATATACTGGTACGTGATAATGCAGTTGGGTAGATTATACCTGGTGGAACTCCTGGCCCCAAAGAGTAGTCATTAATGGGTTAATGTCAGCTTGGAGGGTGGTCTCTAATGGAATGCCCCCAGGATTGAGCCTCTTTGGCTCAGCATTTTTTTTTTTTATCATTGCTTGGATGAAGGCAGGCTTGTCAAATTTGTGGGTGACACAAAATTTAGAGGAATAGCTAATATGTTGGATGAAAGAGTTCAAAAAGACCTCTCTAGGCATGATTGATGGGCCAGATAGACTATGAGAAAGTTAAGAGTTAAATATAAAGTCCTCCATTTGGGTTTCAGATAACAACTTCGTCAATGCAAGAGTCATTGCTAGGCAACAGCTCCTATGGAAAAGGCCATCAGAAGAGTTAATACTATCTTCTAAACGTCATTGAGAGGCATAGTGTCTAAAACAAAGGAGGTAATGGTTCCATCATGCTCTGCCCCAGTCAGACTGCTTTTGGAGTACTTTGTGCCTTAGGAAAGATATTAAACCGGAGATCATCCAGGGGAGACTGACCAAGAAGCTGAAGGGCTATCTCAAAGCCCTTCTCAAGGTGGTACGTCCCAATCCTTTAGAGTCATAACCAGAAATTCTGGCACTTGACAATTTCAGTTGAGGGTGGAGGAGAAGAGCAGTTGTCTGAGGCAGTGCCTTCTAAACTTGGTGCTGGTATTCCCCAATCCCAGTTTTTGGGGGCCCTAATTAGCTGACTTATTGCTCTGTGTTTCCAAAGAGCTTAGCCTTTCATTCTAAAACTCTGGGAACTGACAGACTTAGCTACTTTTCCTTAGTGTGCTGAGTATGTGAAGGCTTACCTTTCTCACTAAAGGAGCTTCTGGGCTATAAGGTTTAAAAAAAAAGGGGGGGGGGATGTGTTTATCATGCCTCCCGCTGTTTTCACAAAACAATTTACACAAAAACTTTTCTTAGCTTATATTCTTTTTTCAGCCAGTCTTGTGATTGCATTGGTGTAGGGAACTTCTAGGGAGGAAACTTTCTACTAATACTGATTGTAGTCTTAGTCGTAGTGGGTTGTCTGGAGCACTGAAAAGTCAAGTGACTTGTGCATGGTCACATAGCCAGAATGCGTCAGAGCAAGATCCTCTGGACAAGGCCTAAGACAAGTCCAATGGTTTCAAGCTCTAGAGTGGGATGAAATGAAACATTTGTGGACCATATAACCCATAACAAAAAGAAATTTTACTCAACAATAGCATAGGAAGAACATTCAGCAAAGATACAGTGTTGATTCAGTTGGGCACAGCTCTATTCATTTCTGCATTTGCCATGGTGGTATACCTGTTCAGAGAGATGTATTTATGATAGTTGTCATAAAACAGTGGGACTTCCTTTTTTTAAAATATATTTTAATTAACTTGGTTAAATATTTTCCAATTACATGTAAAAAATTCTTTTAACATTCATTTTTTTAAAAAAAATTTGACTTCCAAATTCTTTCTCCCTCCTACCTTCTCTCTTCCTTGAGAAAGCATGCAATTTGTTATCAACTATATATGTGAAGTCATGCAAAACATATTTCCATATTAGCCATGTTACAAAAGAAAATACTGACCAAAAAACCCTAAGAAAAATAAAGAAAAATAAAAAAAAGGATTCTTCAATCAAGCACTGGGACTTTCTTCAAGCCTCAGGAGTGCCAGCTACTCACAGGCTCAAATTTTGTTCCTTTGGGGTTCAAGAAGCTGCATCAATGGGTTTGATCAGTTAGGTTTTAAGCATGCTTTAATTGCCTTAAAACATTTTTTACTTTCTTTTTTTTAAGAAAAAAAAACCCACCTAGTTTTTGTGGCATAGACCTTCCAATATTCTTAGTAGTAGATGTTGATTCCCCTACAAAGAACTGGAATCTAAGTCTTCCTAACTTTAAGGCCTGACTTCAATAGTTTTCTATCTACATAGCTTCTCTGTATTTTATTCAAATACATTTAATGATTTTTTTCTAATTTTTATAATAGCACCAAACAAGTCTTAAGCATACTACATAATGTAATTATAGCTATTTATTAATAAGATGATTTTTAATTTTCATATTTACAACTTATTCAGTAATAAATATATTCATGTGTTAGGCTTATTTTTCAGTGCCAAACTTCTCAAAATGTGGCATCATTGACATCATTGTTATTTGTAATAATTTTCAACAGCTTTTGAAATGGCTAGTTTCATCTATTCTAATAATCACCATAATGGAAAACCATTTTTCTCAAAAACGAAATAGAGAAAACACTTATTAAGGGCTTATACTTACTAGGCACAATACTAAGCATTGTGTATACAAATACAAGCAAGCAAGATAGTCCCTACCCTCAAGACACCAATGAGGAAAGACATCACATAAAAAGGAACCAGAAACCAGGAAGAGACACATATGGTAGTGTTATAAAGTGTCATGAAGAAAGTAAAATTTTTATTGCCGTGTTTGATGAACCAGAGAACTCTTTATTTACCTGAAGGTGAAACATATAATCAGATTTTCAGGCTCAAATTCTTGTTTCAACAAACTATCACAAGCCAAATCTATTAACTGTACTAGTTCAGGGTAGAGTACCTCCAAATGTATCCCATTTGTCCATGGCCAAAGGGTTCATTTTCCATTCATATTTATGTAAGAGGATGTTGACAACTGGCTGGAATTTGAGTATTAATTCAGAGGGATAGACAGTTCCTCTTAGCCCTAATCTCGATTTGGACTATCACAATCTTTTTGCCAAAAGGTGGATTTGAGTCACGAATGCTGGGGAGTTTGAGAAAAGATGCTACACAGATTAGGAGAGAAGAGACAGAAAGAAAGGGGCTGGAGTTGCATGAGCTCAGCATCAGTGACAATGTGGGAGATGTTATCCTCAGCCTTTCCTGGGACTTATTTGAGATGAGCTAGAGAGAAGCAATAGCAACAGGGGGCAATGAGGAGGAGTAGGGGGAGAGAAAGGAAGGAGTAGAGAGCAAGAGAATGAGAGGAGGGGGAGAACAAAAGAGATATGAAGAGAGATATCCAGGTGAACCAATTAGATTTTGCTTGAAAGCAAGCACTATTCTCTTCCTTCCTTCTTTCTTTCCTTCCTTCTCCTTCTCTCCCTCCCTTCCTCTCTCCCTCCCTCCTTCCTTCCCTCCTTGCCTTTTTTTTTTTTTTTTGTATCCCCAGCTCTTAGCACAGTGACTGGCTTAGTACAATGCCTGCACATAGTAGGTGCTTTATAAATGTTTGTTGACTGATCGTCAAGTCCTGGAATGGAACAAAAAATTGGACTGAAGCTTCCAGTTATAAATATCTCTTCAATGAGGAAGTGAAGTTCCCAGATTCTTTCCACAAATTCTTTACCCCGTGCCTTTGTATATTCTTTCTTCTTCTGCTTAGGCATTTCCTGTTTCCTGATTTTACATTATACATAAAGAAACCTGGATTTACTCATGAAGGCTTGTATTGTATACTTAGTCTAAGCTGAAAGGGAGGGATCCAGAGACTAGCTCAAAATATACAAAATTTAAATTAAGACAGTGAACCAATGGACCTTTGTCTCAATATTAGGGATTTTAAATAACCGTGTGTTCTGAGCTATTGTGATTGTACTAGTAACTTTTATCTGATATAAACTCCATAAAATAAGGACCATATGAACCTGAAGGCTATTGCCTTGCCTCAATGCTAAAAGGGAGTTAATTGTTCTAACAGGGTATTGCTGATTAAATCAATAGAGAGGAGAAAGGCAGAGAAAGAAGAGGGAAGTGAAGAAGAAAAGATCACACCATAAACCACCTCCCAGGGAGGAGATAGGCAGGGCCAGGGAAGGATTTAGCTCTTTTTTATTCCAGAAGGCAAGAGGGAACAGAAAGGATTGAGTACCAGCCTGCCAACTTCACCATCCACAGCAACACCCACCAGAGTTATATTTAGAAATATCTAGATCTTTAAAATGATAATTGCTTCCATAGCTCAGGGAAATGATAATCTAATAGATTATGACTTGTATACAAGTATTCTGCAAGAGGGAAATTTGATATACTTATTTGGGCACATGTTTTCCCCCTACTAGGAAGGAACAGATGAAGGCCAGTGCCATAGAGGCCATGTGCAGAGTAAGGGTGAGGAGGGTCAGGAAATAATGCAGCACAGCTCAATGATCTGGATGGAGAGTCTCTTGGAGATGGGGGATATTTCCTTTTTGTATCTGCATCTTTCATTCCTTAAATAATTGAATTAAATTTTAAAATCCAGACAAAGTATTCCTAGGAATATTTAAGTGAAAAAAGATCACTTTTAGTTGGAGTTGACCTGGGGATCAAGAAAGACTTCATGGAGGTGGGGGTTACCTGAGTTGGGCCTTGAAGGAAGAGAAAGATTTCAACAAGATAACTTCTTTGCTCAGCAAATCATTATTTATTCATTCAAGTCAGCCCCCTAAGGACATTTCTTGGCAAGATTTCGTTTGCCTGGTGCCAGTTACTGTAGATACTTGAAAGCAACAGGACTTTGGCTCTTTTATTCTGCTTATCCCCAGAAAGCAGAACTAGCAACAGTGGATGGAAATTGTAGAAAGGCAGACTTCAGCTAGCCATAAGGAAAGACTTCTTAGTGGTGGTTGTCCCAAAGTTGATTGGGTTAACCAAGTAAGCATCTTGGGAAGTCTTCAAGCAAAGATATTTCCTAACTGATACTCTGTGAACTTCTGGAGAGCAGGAGTCTCTTCACTTTCCTGCTCCCTCATGGCCAAGGAATACATGTTTAGGCACTCAGTAGGCAATTAGAAAAGAAGTTATTGAATTGATTAATTGATCTGCTGAGGGACATTGATTATCCAACAATATTTATTAAATGCGTATTGTATAGAGAGTGTGATTTGCACTAGGAAAAATAGAGTTCAGATTAGACAGTCTCTGCTTTTATGATATTTGCAGGGGAGTGTACCAACAGATGACTAAAATCCAAAAATGACACAAGATAACTGCATAAGAGAAGTACTGCCAAATGGCTTTGAAGATTCAGAGGAGGGAGAATTCACATCTACTTAGGGAAAGCAGGGAAGAATTCATGGAAGAAATGGCCTTGGAGGAAAAAGAAAGAAACGATGATGGATGTATGAAGGATATTCCAAGAACAGGGAAACAATGTCAGCAAAAGGCATTGGGAGTACACAGAATGGATACGAGGAATAGATGATAGATTTAGAGCCAGAAGGGACCTTAGAGATTATATAGCCAAATCTCTTCTTTTTACAGACAAGGAAACAGACCCAGAGAAATTAAGTGATTTCCCCAAGATCACACATTAGTAAGGAGCAAGGTCTTCTGATTCCAAGTCCAGTGGACATCCTGATGGGCGGCATCAGAGTAGCACAGCTGGGGCCAACAGAAAACCGGAATCACAGACAGATCGGCCTGGGGCGGGGGAGGGAAGGGAGGAGTTAGCTCTCAGTCTGGGTGAGTGAACAAAGACTCTGGGATGCCTGGGAGGCAGGGAATTAGAATCACAAACAGCAGTGGGCTCAGCAAACCCCGACGGGCTCTGAAAACAGCAAATGCAGCTGCCAATTTGTGGTAATAATTTGTGATGAGAAGAGGTAGCAGGGAGGAAGGGGCCAAGGTCAAACCAATTTCAGTTACAGCTCCATTTCAGAGTTCTGTCCTTGGAGGCCTTCATATTCCTTAGCTCCCTACCAGTGGTCTCCCTCCTCCTAAACTCAGTTTGGGCAGCAGCCGTTATTTAAGGAAGACCCTGGTAGCCAGGAGCAAGGACTAAGACTGATGGACAAGAGACCAACAAAGAGACATGGGGTTGGGGGGGGGGTGGATGGGGAGAGAGCAGAGAGAGAGAGAGAGAGAGAGAGAGACAGAGAGAGACAGAGAGGGAGAG
>CM053625.1:29357992-29373250 GCA_028646595.1 Phalanger gymnotis | reverse complement strand
AAAAAAAAAAGACAAGCAAGAGTCAGAGGGACAGAAAAGGCTAGACAGTCAAAGCAAAACGGCCATGGGACCAAGCAGACAGACACAGACAGGTGCAGGGACAGAGAAAGAGAAGTCTGGACAAAATGAATCAAAGAGAGCAGACTTTGGTAGCTTATTCCTAAATGACCTCAATGTGACCTTTGGCCCCACTGGCCTCTCCGAGGCCTCCGGGGTTGGGGGCAGGGGAAAGGCATTTGAAGGAGGCTGTGGCTCTGTGTCTTCCAGGTCCTCAGGTCCAGGGCTTGTGAAGCGAGAGTTGTTGCCTTCTCATGTCTGTGAGGCTGGGGGAGGGGTGGACAATTGCCTCATTGTGCTGGGGGGTCAGTCATGTGGAAGCAAGTGAGTGCGAGCTTCTCCTAGGGCCAGCTGCTAGTTCCTGGCAGGCTGGTTAGCTGTCTTCCCCATCCCAGGGGTCTATGCCAGCCTAGCTTCTAGGAGAAAACAGCAGGATGGAGAGTCTGAATCTGAGCTCAGCTCATCCTGCCTTCTGGCAGCCCCAAGAACCTGAGCATGCATTGGTCTTCCTGCCAAGGTGTTGGTAATCCTGCCTCTGTTAAGGAGCATCCTAAGACGAGTTCTGGTCTCCCTAGCACGAATAGTCCTCTCAGCTTCACACTGAGTACGGGATGGATTTGTCTCAAAAGAAGGCAACCTGAAAGAAAGAGGATATAGAACCTTTCTGGAACTTTTAGAACCTGCTGAGAGGAGTAGAACTTGTTCCATAAGAATTCATTCCCAATGATGCTCAGTGGCTAATTCTTTTTTATATAGCCCCCAGGCATGGGGAATACATGCAGACCAATCAGGAGCTCCATCATCTCAGCAAAGTGTAGTACCTGGCCTTCAGCAAAAAGCCAATGAGCGTGCTCATCCCCTTGGAGCCAGAGAGCATGCTCCATAGAATCATCTCTGGTCCGTGATCACAGTCACAGAACCTCAAAGCTGAAAGCGCCCTTAGAGGTCTTTAGTCCAACTTATACCTGAGTACAACATCTCTGCTGAAGAGAAAACACTCCTTTCTTTTAGGTACCACTTTTAGGGAGTCCTAATTAATGGGAATTTTTGCCTTACATAGAAATTGGGTATCGCCATAGCTTCATTCTATGCCTGCCCTCTAGGGGCAAGCAAAACAAAGGGTAGTACAGTGTATACCATGTTTGTTTGTTTTTTCCAAGTTACATTCTAAGGATATTATCACAAATAAGTATCTTCTTCCTTAAAAGGTTATTGCATTCTCCTGGCCTGAGTCAGGCCAATCCCCTGGTGGTTTAGGTTTGACATGGGAACAAACAAGACACTCCATAGGTCATTCAATAGTTCACAAAGGGAGATTTACTTAACCACAGCATAGAAAGGATACCCATTGAGGCTAAGCACCGAGTTGACTGAGCTGGGCAAAGCTCCCTCGTCAAAATTTCCCATCGTTTTCCACTAGCTAAGCATCAGAGGAGGTGCCTGGAGCTCTTTGTAGCTGTTTGGAACAGTGAATGAGGAAGTGATGTCATCAGAGTGAGCTTTTGGTACCCTGAGCCAACAAAGTCTTGGGGATAGTTTTAATACCTTTTAAGGAAAAACCAGACTAACTTGCATGGGGGAAGGAGTTCTGATATTATTCCTACCACATTTATAGAATTAGATAAATTCATAACAAAATTCACATGGAAAAACAGATGGACAAAAATATTCAGAACTATTTATCACATCTGGTTTGGGGCACCTCTTTACAAGCTCCAGGAGTCCAACCCTAACCCCTTTACTTTCCCTGAGATGTCAAAGAGCTAGAAAGGAATGGATTCAATAAGTTATTGGAAAGAACAACTGTCGGGGTCATGACAAGTCATAAGCTCTCGAGGAGCTCTTCAATGGACGACACAGCATTTCTCCCGTCTGTCTGTCTGTCTGTCTGTCTATCTTAATCTCATTCTACATAGAGGGACACCCTAAACCTCAGGTATCCAGGGGTCAGACACAGCCATGTTTCCTGGCTGGCAGAGATGCCAGAAACCTAGGGAAGTAGATGCAAGATGGCATGAAACTGTATTTGAGCCTAGGTAAGCTGACTGAAGTGTCGAGTGGTAATCTCTTCTAGCTGGTTAACAGGAATAGAGAGCAGTTACTGTGGAGCCAGAAGTAAAGAGCCTGACTTGTTGGCCAGGAGCAGAATGCCAGCGAGATAAGTCTCACTTCTTTCAATGAGATTTTAAAAGCCGATGCTAGAAGGCGCTTCCCTAAAAAGCTTCCAGATGTGAAAACCAGGCACAGAAGATAAGATACTCATTATACTAAGAGTGTCTGAGCCACAGGGGAGTTTTAAAGCTGTACCTTTCATTTTGTATTTCACTCAGTGAGTATTTATTTCTAACCTACACATAATTGAGTAATTCTTTTGGGTAATAGTGGGAAAGGAGATTCAAATTTCAATGGGACAAAGGTGAAGACAACCCAAGTAAATTATGAGCAATTGAAGGAAATTTATTCATACTCTTAGATTCAAATAAAACTAGGCTGAGACACTGAGATGGAATGGACCAATACCAACCATATATGCACAGGACTGAAAAGGACTTGAAGCCTGGGCCTGCAAAGTGCTGCCCAGGCCTCTGCAGATCAACGAAGTTGGAACAACTTGAGCTTGGAATACCATCTGGCATCTTAAACAAAGATTGTATCCTGAGTACAGTTCTAGCCCTATCCCCACCTCCAATGTGAAAAAGGTGCCCCATGTTAATGGGAGTATTTTCCTTTTGTATATGAGAAAGACAACTAACAGAAGGGCAATAGCTATCAAATATAAAATATACCATAAAGTCACAATTTAAAAATATAACTGGTACTAGAAAAAAGAAAATAGAGAACTAGATTAATAGAACAGATTAAAGAATTCACTGAATATAGATTAGCGTTTGATAAATCTGAACTCAAAAAATGGTAGTGAATGAAATTGCTATTCAAGTAAAAACTGCTAAAAAAAATGGATTGGTGTATGCACCACCCTCCCCAACACGCAAAAGAATTTAGGACTATATCTCACAATACATTCTACAATAAACTCTTATTCGACCAGGAGTCAAAATATTTTTTTAAAATAAAAAAATAATATATTTTAGCTATGGAGAGGAAGGGCATTTTTTAAAATCAATCAGACAAAGAAAAGAATTCATTGAAGGCAAAATAGATTTAATTATATAAAGACAAAAAGATTTTGCACAACAAAAAGCAATATGTTTAAAATTAAAATAAAAAAAGTTGGAAGAAAATATCTGAGTATTTGATAGAGCCTTCTTTTGTACTTGGGTCTCCTGGGAAGGCTACTTTGTGGGTCTTCATCCAGCCTAAATTATAGCTCACAAATGTTAATAATAATAGCTACATTTATATAGCTCTTTAAGGTTTGCAAGGCACTTTACATATATTGTCTCACTTCAACCTCTTAACAACCCTGTCAAGTGGGCGCTGTTATTATAATCATTTTACAGATAAGGAAACTGAGGCTGAAAGAGGTTAAGTAGTCATAGTCATACAATTAATAAATGTCTTCAAAAGGATGTAACCTCAGGTCTTCCTACTCTCTGTTGCTCTATCCTTGATACCAGCTGCCTCCCCAGTTAGCCCCCACCAATATAGTTTACTTTTACTGGTCAGCCAGAAGACACCAATAGTTCAAAGCAAAGACATTTAATGAACTAGTATATTAAGAAAAGTAATGTTAGAATATTTCCTCCCTAAAACTGGGGCATACCCTCCCACAAATACACATATCATCTATGAGAGGAGGGCATTAACAGGGTAAGGAATTTGTGTGGCTAGGCCACATGTGTGAAGGGACAAACTCATGCCTCTTATATTTCAAGGCTACCAAAATCATCCCGTCTCTACTGTTCCCAAACAGTAGATAGAGTCTATTGTCTCCAAAATTTTCAGCTGAGACTAAGGTCTTGTCTTTACTGTTCTCCACCTCTGCTACTATCATCTTCCTTTCAGGTTAGAGTCCAGAGGCTAAACTTCAGTCCTTTTAGAAAGGTAGGGCCCTCACACACCCAGTCATCATCAGACAAGTGAAAAGCAGCCTTCTCTTAAAAAAGGCAGATGTCTATCATCTCACAGAGTCTGAGCTCCAGGGACCATGCTCTTTTGAAATACAGACCAGCCAGTCAGTTAATTAGATTCTACATACATTTAGTCTATGTTTTGAATGCCTTCTTCCTGCCAGCATCATCTGTGTCTTGCCCCTAATATCTATTTGAGAATTTTGAGAGGCAGATAAATGAGTTTGGGAAGGCAATAATTAAAAAGGATAGATGGGGCAATTGTGAAGCTATTGCCCCTGTACCTATGCCTTCCACATATAATGTGAACTGTTAATAACTCCACGAAAAGATGCTCAAGCTCCCTAACAAGATAAATATAAATCGAGACAACCTTAGGATATCACTTTACACCTAGTAGAATGACAGAGACATATTTTTCGAAAGATTAAGTCCAGGATTGGTAGAACTGTAGGAAAACAGGCACTCATACATTATTGGTGTTACTGCATACTAACCCAATCTTTTTGTAAAATAACATGACAAAGTGTAAAAAGGGCCAAAATCGATTGCCCTTTTTGGCACAATTCCATTGTTAAGAGTCTATCTCAAAAACATCACAAAAAGGAAGAAAGGAACTACCTCTACAAAGATATTCATAGCAGCTCTATTTATAATAGTAAGAAAATTGGAATCAACCTATTAGTTTAATAATTGGAGGATAACTGAATAAATTATAGCTAGTCATGTATTGTGATGTCATGGTACTATAAAAAAGTAAATATGAAGCACAGCATGAAATGTGAAAAGATGAAGAGTAAAATCAGCAGAACCAAAACCATATTTATATAGTAAGTATATTAGGATATTGAACCATTAACTATTTCCTGCCCCTCCCTCCATCTCTTGATGGAATGACTCTCTCCCAACCTGTTCTCACATTGGCAGGTCTGAGGAGTTTTTCCAGAAGGGGTCCTGACCACAGGTAGCCATGTTGCTACAATTAAACTCTGAGGCTACTGAGGGTAACCCTTTTTTTTTTAAGAAAATACACACACACACACACACACACACACACATATATATATATATATATATATACATATATATATATATATATACACTCATAACTGTAGCTCTTGAGCCCCCGCCAACATGTTTCCAATTTACATAAATTAGTCATTGTAACACCATTGATTCTTTAAAATGAAATATTTACTCAACGAGAAGGCAAAAACAAGAAAAATTATAACATAAAATGTACTCAGTAACAGGTAAAAGAGGAGTAATCAAAACACAAAAAAAAACCAGAAACCCAAATCACACTGTCCCACCAATGCACACAATGTCAAGGGTGAAAGAGAGTGGGCACAAACTTATAGAAGCCTAACACATTGTTAGAGTATTAGAGTGAAGCACATGAATAGGAAAACCCCTGTGCCTGGAGCAACTTATGACTCTTGGCTGCAGACCTTGATGTTGCTGGGCTCTTTATGAGACAATATGTACCCTATATCACCTAATAAATAAGACCATTCCTTTTCTGGGCCTCTCCATCTTCCTGTTCAGCAAAGCTGCTTCTTTGCTACTCCTGGGCCATGGAGGCAATGTTAAAGCAGAAGTATCATCTTGGAATCTGTAGGGCAATACAGGTTTATCCTCTGAGCTTCGGGGATTTTCTTCATCTCTAGCAAGAGAGGACAGCAGAGGGTGAAGCAGTCAGGTTTCCCCTCCTTCGAGCTGTAGACAATGCTAAAAAACAAACCACAAAGGATTCTACTTTTATTCAACATTCAGGATCTTCCAAGAAAATTAGTTTCTAGAACAGCTGTAGAGTCTATCTTAAGTTAGTTCTTAAACTCTATTGATAGTGCTAAAGAGCAAGGCAGACAAGCCCCATCAACTCTTTAGAAGGAAATCATTTCTCCAATCAGCTCCCTGCATCAGATGTTTCCTTCAATCAGTTCCTAGCAGCAAAGCCTGTCTTTCCCATTCTCAGCTTACAGACGATTGGGAGTGTGGAGTGTGGCAGCAGTTTAGGCTCTAAGTCCTCTTAGTTCTCAGTTCAGCTACTCTTTTGTTCCTCTGCCTCAGCCTTTGCCCACTTATTTGGGCTTATGTGCCTCTTCTTTCTTTAGTATGTGTCTTCTCTTCTCAGTAGATTGCCACTGTTGTAATACTTCATGGCAATGCCAATCTATCTAATGATGAGAAACCCCAAATCCACATTTCAGTTAACTATGACACTAATGGTTATCATTCAAAATCCCCCAACAGTTCTTTTATGCAGAGTCTCCCAGAAGTAAATTCCGAATTCCTGAAAACAATTATATTCAAATCAGGTACTGGGAAACAATGTACTTCAGTTTTTTTTATAATCAGTCAGTGCTTTTGCCTTTGAACTGCTTTCAACTAGGTCTTTTTAGTACTTTCATCTGAGACACTTTTTTCTTCCAAGTGTTTGGAACTATTTGTATTTCTTCAAATTGCTTTTCTCTGTTTCACACAAAATGTCCTTTTCTGACCCCTTTAGCAAATAAAATACCCACATGAGGAAGGCACAGTACCTTTTTTCTTTTTTTAAAGGAAGGAAGTCAAAGCCAAAAGTGGCAGCATTTTAGGCAGGTCTGGAAGAGGAGTCAGAAAAAAAAGCATTTTGTTTGTTTGTTGTTTATTAACTCATTTGGTTCTGACATATTAAGAACTGTGGATTTAAATTAATAATTTGCCCTTTGTTTTAGATGTTCATTTCATGGATTTTTGCTGATGGCTATTAAGGTTTTGTTTTTGTTTTTTTGGCCAGACCTGGGATTTTATCATTGTTGGGAGCTCCTATTTTAAAAACTTCTGCTATTGATGTCGAACAAATTATTCAGTAGCTTATAGTCCTAGAGTTGTCTGAGGCACTGAAAGGTTTTAATAACTTGTTACAACTAGAAGGTAACAGAGGTGGGTTTTACTAATTCCAAGTTCAGTCTTCTACCCACCATATCATGATGTATCTGATAATGGTTATCCTTAACAAAAGGAGAATGATTTTTAAAATGATACCAACGTCTGGCCTAGAGTTGGTAGGTATTTTGGAGGCCAGCTGGTCCAACCTGGACCTGAGAAGACATATCATCTATTTTATTCCTGACAAGTGGGAATCTAGACTTTGCTTGAAGACCTCCACTGATAGGGAAAACCTCCTGAAGAAGCACATTCCAATTTTGGACAACTCTGATTGATAGGAAGTTTCTCCTTATATTGAACTGACATTTGTTTCTTTGTAACTTTGATTCATTCCATCTAGTTCTGGTACATGGGACCAAGTACAACAAATCTCTTCCACATCATTCTGATATTACTACGATTATTTGTGGGTATTGGAAAATCCAAAGGGAAATTGTCAAGCGCTATCTGTTCATCTAATTGTATATCATCATCTAGACAATAAGTATTCTTCATCCACTTTGTTTTTCCTGTGTAGATAGACTGAATTCTTTTGAATGATTATGGATTTAATCTAGGATTTTCTACATTGGTCCAGGGCTTAAAGCAATCAGAATTATATTAGCCACAAACAGGAGCATTTGGAAGACTTCACTATCTATAGGGAATTTCTCTAATTTTAACTCTCCATAGAACATCCTCCATGACAAACACCCTTATTGATCATGCTTCTGCAGGTGCTATAGCCACATCTTTTGAAGACCCCAAAAAAGAAAATTCTTCTCACAAAAGTACTTGGCATTGTCAAATGATTCAACATCAGAAACTAATATTGTTTTAATGGTAGACATATCACTAAAGAAGAGGCATTACCATCTGTTTTCCTTCGGATTTGCTGCTGAAATCTTCCACACATATTGTCTCCCCATTATAATATGAGCTTCTTGAAAACAGAGGTTGTCTTACTCTTCTCTTTGTCTCCTCAGCACCTAGCACACTGCTTTGCACACAGTAAATGCTTAGTAAATGTGTTATCCATTCTTCCAATCACTCATGTGTGTACCTCTATTTTTTCTGGCTGATTAGGTATTTAGAATCAGAGGGTCATCCAGCTAAGTTACCCCCTTTTAAGGAATCTTGTATGATAGACCAGAGACATCTTCTTGGAGAAGAACCTGTGAAGTTCTGTTTTTCTCTAACAAATCAAATCCTTCTTTACAGGCTAAAGCCTGCCTGTTCTCTTCTTATAGCTTTATTAAGAATGCCTTCAATGTGTATGTATATTTTTCTCATAAAAGTTTTTGTGTAGCTGGGAAAGTGATCATTTGCATTGGTAGTTATTTATCTTCCTTTAGTTACCTTTTTATGATAAAAAGGTTTCTCCCATTCCCCTGCCCATGTCTTTGATATTTGCCCCTCCTTCTGATACCTTTAGAATCAGTCCCGTAGTGCCTTCAGAATTATATTGCTTAGAGCACAGATATTGGCTGTGTATACTTGGTTCAGTCTAGCAGCTTTTCTCATCTTTGTTTTTGTTTTCTCCCAGTGCCATATCCCTTTTCTCATATAGCACATTTGGCTTTGTGATGGTAGGGTCCAAATGTGGCAGCTCCACTGTCCTTGATGGTGAAAAGTTTATTAAAATCTTTTCAGATATTTTTTTTCTTGTCTTTTCTTTTTCATTTTTTTTGTTATTATCCTGCTCTCATCATTAAATGCCCCAGTGTGATTTTGCATAGTTGGTTCTCTGGCCAACCTTTCTTTAAACTTGCTTTTCTTTCCATGGCATCTTGCTATTTTAGCAGGTGATACTGAATGTAATCTTCTGCCATCCTCATATAGAGGTTAAAAATAAAAACCAAGCTTATATCCTATACTGATGTTGCCCTGGGTTGCTATATCTCTGCGCTTGGCAAGAAGATTAAATGTTGATTTATTGAAGCAATTTCTAGGCACTTTGTAGCAATTGATTTACATTAGTTAAACTTCTTTAGGAAATCATTTTGATTTATGTTGAAGGCTATTCTTCCATCCATTTCCTACTTTTTGGTATCAGTGACTTCTTTCATAGACTTATTTTGGCTGGAGTTGTTTTAATTAAATATCCATTCTTTTTTATTCTTTCTTTTAGTTTTTCTATTGATTTTGACCTTTCATTTAACAAGTCAATGATCTAATTATATACAGACAGCTGATTTGGGAATTACTCTCACATCAGTAGTAAGTCACGAGTCTATCTGTTAAAATATCAATTTCATTTTTGTGCGTACGGTTCAGTGTTCGTCACGTCCAGTGCATCCCACTCTTCAGGAAGAAGGTATTCATGATATATCAATATGAGGTTTCTTCAGGGTCTCTAAGAATTTGACCTCTTTTTTTTCTTCCTCCTGAATGACACTTTCCGGCATGTTTTCTACAGTCATACCTTTAAACCTATCTTTGCAGTGAAGTTATCAAATATCAGAGTACATGTTGATTCAATTTATATGTTATTATTAAATTATTCATGGAATTTCTCTACCTCCACATCCTCTGTAACAGATGTGGGCATAAAAGACACAATTATTTCCATTGTGATATCTTTGCTAATGCTTATTATGAGCACTTCGTTAAGAGATGACAAAGTGGCCCATGGACTGATGTTTCTTATTTTCTTAGTTACTCCATAAAACTAATTACCTCACTTTACTCCTTTATTTTTCCCTCCAAGGCAAATCTGTGAGCTATTTTTTCCCCTTTCACAGCAACTTCCTTCGTTGTTCTGGATCCATTTATGGCAAGAATGTCAAGATGAATATAATCCGAATCCTCCGGTATCCATAATTCTATCTCCATTTGATTGTTGGACAAGGAATTCTCATTCAGAGTAACACCAGCTACGTGGCTCTTAGAGTTGGTCCGTGTGATCCTCAGCACTCTGTGTCTTCTTTTCTGCCCCACTGCACAAGTGGAAGGGACCGCACTGGTTTGGAGGGCATTTTGCATTTTTCTTTCTTTCATGGGTTCCCATGACCAAAGAATCATCATCAAAGGGTGAGCCTACTGTCAATGAGGCTCTATGCTTAGCTGGGTTGTTTTCTCAGAGAGCAGATATAGTTTATTCCCAGGACTCTACTCAAAGCCTTTCTTACAGGGTTATCTAAGCTGGGCCTTGAAGGAAGAGAAGGATTTCAACAGGAAGAGATGAACCTCAAATTTATATACATGCACACACATACATACAAGCATGCATGCTTACATACATACACATACACACATATCCTGAATCACTGTCCTGGATTTCAGACCTGCATTTCTAGGGACCAACTGCACAGTCCTCGTGGATATGCTTCATGACGCATCAAACATCACATCTTTAGACATGTCTCTCTGAGGATCAGTTTCCTCATGTGTGAAATGAGAGGACTGTACCAGATAACCTCTACTGTCCCTTCCAGCTGTAAACATCTGCTCCTATCTCCAAAAATGAACTCACTGTACACCTAAACATGCCTGGCCTTTCTGATATTACAATTAATGGCATTTCCATCTTGCTAGTTGCCTAACAAAATCCTCGGTCACCTAATATTCTTTCCTTGCCCTAATCCCACGTAGCCAATCAATTGCTAAGTTTATTCCTACTGAGTCTACCTCACAACTTCTTTCAAATCCACTCACTACTCTCTGATTATATGACCACCGCCCTAGTTCAAGTACAGTTATCCCTTCCACATCTTGGAGGTTAAGGGCCTGGCATCTCCGTGATCTGGAAAATTTTTTGGCCCTCCCTTTGTACCATAGCAGAAGTCTGAATTATTATGGTATTAAAAGATAAAATATGTTGATATTATGCAATGCTGAACATATATTTTATTAATTTCTGAGTTTCTAAGCTTTTTCTGTGTCATCTGCTGGCCTTCTTATGTTGTCTGCAGCTTCCACAAAACTCCCCCAAAATTCCCATTTAATTTTTATGCTGACATATTGAAACCTTGATGGGGAAAACCACAAAGTGGAAGGGGTAAATGTATTCTTCTTGTCTTGTTTCAATGACTATGGTAATAGCCTCCTAATTAATCTCTTTGCTTCTAGTCTCTCTCCCCTCTCTTCTATCCCCCACAGGGTGCCACAATAATCTCCCTAAGGTGCAGGTTCGAGTATGTCATTCCCCTGCTTAAAAAAAAAAACCTGCAGTGGCTCCCTATGGCAAAGCAGTTCAAATAGAAACTTCTTAGTTTGCCACTTAAATCTTTATATAATCTGTCTTGAATCTACCTTTCCTGTTTTATATTTCCAATTAACTGCCTTTCGTGAACTATATGTTCCAGTTAAATTGCATCTAGTTGTTCCCTTAACTCAGTGTGCCATCTCCCACTTCTGGGTGTTCGTGCAGCTTGTCCTCCATGCCTGAAATACACTTCCTCTTCACATCCACCTTTCAGAATTTTCTTTTCCTTCAAAGCTCCGTTTGGGTATCATCTCCTCTGTGAAGATTTCCCTGATCCCTCGCTTGAAAGTATTTTCTGTCACATCAGCTTTGCTGTTTTTGTTTTGTTTATCTGGCATTAGATTAAATCAAGATACAGCTTTAGAAGTCACTGAAAACCCAAACTCTTCATACAGATATTTCTTTGTGATACTTTAAAGTACCCTCAAAAGTTGATTCAAGCGTATAAATACAAAATTTTCCAGATATTTGAAGGAAAGACAGTCTGTACAGTGGATAGATCCTTAGACCTGGAGTCAGGATCTGAGTTCGGATACAATTTCAGATACTTCCTAGGTGTGAAACCCTGAGCAAGTGACTTAACCCCTGTCTGCCTCAGTTTCTTCACCTGTAAAATGGAGATAATAATAGCACCTACTCCCGGGATTGTTGTGAGGATAAAATGAAATGATGTTTGTAAAGAGATGCGCAAACCTTAAAAACCTATATAAAATGCTAGCTATTAGAGGCAGAAATCTTATTATAGCACATGTGGTATTATTATAATAAAATTCTCTTTAAAAGAACAGATTTATTGTCTATTTTTCCCATTTAAGAGTTTTGCTACCTTGTTTTTAAACATCACAATCAGTTCCTGACATATTCCCCTTCCCTAATAATGAACCAGGGCAGCTAGGTGGCACAGTGAATAGAGCACTGAGCCTGGAACCAGGAAGACTCATCTTCCTCAGTTCAAATCTGGCCTCAGATATTTACTAGCTGTGTGACCCTGGACAAGTCACTTAACTTTGCCTCAGTTTCCTCCTCTATAAAATGAGCTGGAGAAGGAAATGGCAAACCAGTCTGGTATCTTTGCCTAGAATACCCCAAGTGGGGTCACAAAGAGATGGACACAACTGAAAAATGACTCAACAACAACAAAAACATTGAACCATCCTTTGTAGCAAAGAAAAATGCTTAAAGATAACTGGCAGATAAAAAACCAAATCTGCCAATGTATAGTATATCTCCTACCAAAGTATCCCACCTTTCTACCTAGAGCACAAAGATCTTTCCTTTGCCCCCATAATACCCTACCTGAAAATACATTTATCTGTTTATACCCTAGTAAAACATAAGCTCTTTGAGGGCAGGGATTATAGCATTTAAAAAACAATGTATATCATCAGCCCTAGCATAGTGCATTGAACATAGCCAGTGCTTAGCAAGGGTTTATTGTGTTTATTTGCCGAGGAATTGTACTAGATCAGGGGTGTGGAACCTATAAGCTTTAGGTCACATGTAACCTTCTAGGTCCCTAAACATGGCTTTTTGACTGGATCCAAATTTTACAGAACAAATCTTTTTATTTCTATTATACATTTTTGTTCACCTTTTAATTTTATTTTTTAATGAACATATTTAAAATACCAAAGAATAAAATAAGTTTCAGCAAAACAATCCTCCCACATTGACTGGCACATTTAGAACATTAGTAAGCCATAAGGGCTAAATTGACGGTGGTTACACTCATGATTTGGTTCTAACTTCCTCCCTTCTGACTGGTGCCACTACCACACGAGGCTTCTTGGTGAGAATTTATGGGGGTCGAGTACACCAGTCTGTTATCAGCTTTTGATAATGGTGTGCTGCATTTCTGTTTGAAGTAGAATTTGTAAATAGTCGTAGTGCTCGACAGCATTTTAAATTCTCTCTGTTTAATAGCCCATCATGTCAAAGAAGACCAAGAGAACACTGAAGGAAGAAAACAGATTTTTTTAAATGAGGATTGGGAATTGCAATCCTATCTTGTTTCTGCTAAAGATGATTTGCTTGCTTTGTGACACTGTAATATCAACATTAAAGAAATTGAGTGCTTATCAGCATTATAACACCCATAAGGACCACAAATATTTTAAATTAGAGGGAGAGGTGTGAAAGGTTGTATTGCAGAAACTAAAAGATGAAAAGCAAAAGCAAAGACAATTCTTTCAAGTAGCAATAAGACCTAGAAATAATGCCACTGAAGCAACTTATAAAGTAGCTTATATACTTGGGGGAAAAAAGGGAAGCCATTCAGTGATGTAGAAATTGTCAAAGAATGTATTATGGAAGTTGTAGGATGCTTAGACCCCAATAACGTTTTAAAGTACAAATAACTGCCTCTTTCAAAGAGAACCATAACTGATCGGCAGCATGAATTAGCCTTCAACTTAATGGAACAACTTCATTCAATACTTTAAGAGGAAAATATATATTATTCAATTGCTTTGGGTGAATCAACTGATATTACTGACTCGCCACAGATTTTATACTTCATTCAGGTCATAAGAGAAGAGTTTCTTTGCTACGATGAGTTACTCGATTTGGGCACTCTTGGGAACAGAACACAGGGAATAGATATCTTCAAAACTTTCAAGATAAATGTTGTGAAGTTGGACTGAATTTGGTAAATTTAGTGAGTACGTGTACAAACAGTGTACCTTCCATGACAGGAAAACATGAAGGATTTATGGCGCAGATGAAAAAAAGTATTAACAGGTCCATATGCTCTCATTTCTTTTCATTGTATCTTGCACCAGTAAAATCTCTACTAAATCTATTTTAAGTGACACTTTGCAACAAGTTTTAAGTATTGTTAATAACTATATTTGTGCGAACACAACACAGCATCATCAGTTTCATAACATGCTTAAAGTTGAACGATGAGGTTTTCAGTGTGGATTTGCCATATCATTCTAAAGTATGTTGACTATCCCAGGGACATTTTAGCCAAAATTTTATCTCTGTGAGAACAGAGAGTTAAATTTTATGAAGAACAGAATCAGCAATGGGAATTACTGAAAGAAAACTTCTATAGGAATACTGCGTTTCTGTGTGATGTTGCGTCAAATCAAAATGACTCGAATATTTATTTGCAAGGTAAAACTAAGTCTATATATGGTATGTGGCAAAAAAATCCAAGTATTTCCAAAAAAGCTGTCTTTTTTCAAAACTCTTCTTCAAAAGAAAATTTCAGGTGAACATTTCCTCAGTTAGCAAAGGTCATTGATAGACAGGATGATATAAGCGAATCATTTGAAGAACATGCAGCTGTTAGAGAGACCTATTAACTGGAGAATACATCACGACATCACACTCAAATTAGCATTTCAGCCTCACCTAGTTGATATCGCCAAGTTAAATGTTATCCTTGACATTTTCCTCTCCCTCACCCCAAACCCTGCCCCCTATCTTTTTATTATCACCTCTTTGGGGAGGACTTTGATTCCTGACCAATTTTTTTTAAAGGAGGCAATTGGGGTTAAGTGACTTGCCCAGGGTCACACAGCTAATAAGTGTTTAAGGACAGATTTGAACTCAGGTCCTCCTTACTCCAGAGCCAGTGCTCTATCCACTGTGCCACTTAGCTGCCCCATTTCTTGAACAAATTCTTGAACATGTTAGTGAACATTTAGAAAAGGAAATAGTTATGACAAAGGGCTAGTATGACTTCATCAAGAATTGGTCACGTACAAATGCTGGAGGTGATGTGGGAAAAATGAGACACTAATGCACTTTGGTGGAGTCGTGAACTGAGTCAGCCATTATGTAGAGCAATTTGGAACTATGCCCAAAGGGCTATAAAACTATGCATACCCTTTGAGCTAGCAATACCACTACTAGGTCTGTATTCCAAAAGAGATAAAAAAGGAAAAAGATCTATGTGTAAAAAATATTTATAGCAGCTCTTTTCTGGGCACAAAGAATTAGAAATTGAGAAGATGCCCATTAGCCGGGGAAAAGCTAATCAAATCGTGGTATGTGATTATAATTGAATATTATTGTACTATAGGAAATGATGAGCAGGAT
>CM053625.1:29324147-29357492 GCA_028646595.1 Phalanger gymnotis | reverse complement strand
TTCCTTCCTTCCTTCCTCCCTCCCTTCCTTTCCTTCCTTCCTGCCTTCCTGACTTCCTGCCTTCCTCTCTCCCTTCCTTCCTTCTTCTACCTTGGTCAGACCACATCTATAGTATTATTTTCAATTCCAAGTGCAATGTTTTAGGCATTGACAAACTGGAGTATGTTCAGAGAATGGAGACCAGGGTGGTCATAGGACTCTAGGGAGCCCTCATGTGAGGATCGGTCAAACACACTGGGGATGTTTAGCCTGAAGAATTGAGGAGCTGAAGGATACCACGATGGCTGTCATCAAGTATTTGAAAGATCACCACAGGGATGTACGCAAAGATCCTTGGACTTGGAGTCAGAAGACAAAGGTTTGAGTCCTGGCTCTGCCACTTACTTGTTTTTGTGTCTTTGGGCAAGTCACCTTCCTTCTCTCAAGTTCAGTTTCCATCTCTGTAAAATGTGGAAGTCGAAATGGAAAATCCCTAAAGACCTTTCTGGCTCTGACATTCTGCATGGCTGTGTGCTTCTGAGCGAGAAGAAGAATTAGCCTTGTTCTTTACTATAAATTTTTGTCTTAGCTTCCATTGACAAGTATAACTAAACAAGACATAATAGATAAACAAGAGACTAAAAATAGAAAATCAGATGTAATGAGTGTGCTTTCACTCCAGTCTCTCAGGGCCAGGCTTCTACATCTTCCCCTTAGGGTGTAGGGTGTATCTGTTCTCTACCAATAACTGAAACCCCCATCAGCCATGTTCCCCTCATTTGTTAGGCTAGTAACGATCACTCCCAGTTCCGTTAACTCCCACTTAACACTAGGTAGCTTTTACAAGGAATTTTTGCTTCACAATTACAGTAAAAACAAATCCAAATATTTCCTCTGATACCTTGAGGCTATATTCTATCTATCCTATACCACCTCAGTCTCTTAAGGGAGTAGTTCCAAATTTAGCTCATTTTCTACATAGCATTAGTCTCATAGAGTTAAGTCCAAAAGCATGACTGCCAAATGAAATCCTCCCATTGGGCTGGGGTTCTGAAGGTTACTCCCAAAGATTGTTCCTTGTTCTTTGAAGTAGCATTGCTGAGCTGGCAGCAACACCCAGCTAGGATTCTGACTCCCAGATTCCTGTGAGTCATCTTTTTTAAAAATAAAGTTTGTTAATTTATTAATGGTAGGGATTAAGGGAAAGATCATCTTGTGATGAACCCAAAGCCCCAACTACTGGGGAAAGGAAGTAAGGAAAGAAGCATGTGTAAAGTACCTTCTATGTGCCAGGCACTATACTAAGTACTTTACAAACATCTCACCGAATCACAGCAACCCCAGTGGTAGCTGTCATTGTTATCCTCATTTTACAGCTGAGTAAGCTGAAGCAGATGGAGGTTAACTGACTTGCTGAGGGTTACACAACTAGTAAGTATATGAAGCAGGATTTGAACTCAGGTCTTCTTGACTCCATGCCCCTCAGTCCATCCACATCTTGACCAAGGTAGAAGCCTCCATTCTCTTCAGCCAGAATGGAAAACAAACAAACATTAAATAGGTCAAGGAAGAGATTAAATACTTATTAAGTGCCTACTATGTGTCAGACACTGTGCTAAGCACTTAATAGATATCTAATTTTCTCCTGACAATAACCTTGTGAGATAGGTACTATTATCCCCATTTAGAAGCTGAGGAATCTGAGGCAGCCAGAGTTTAAGAGACTTGCCTAGGGTCACACAGCTACTAAGTGCCTGAAGCCTCACTTGAACTGAAGTCTTTCTGACTCCAGACTCAGTTCTGCATCCATTGCCCCAGAAAGCTGCTCATGTGGCTTAGTGGCTCCTGATTTTATTTTAATTGTACACCACTGATGTAGTTCAATCCCCCCATTTTGCAGATCAAGACACTGAGGCTCACATAAGTGAAATGACTTGCCCAAGATCACACAGGTAATAAGTGCCCAAATGGGGATTTGAACTCAGGTCTCATGACTCCAAGTTCAGTACTCTTTACATTGGTACTTCAGAAATCATCAGAAATCTCTGTACCATGCTAGAGGACCATACTAAATCTATCATGGAAAGCTCATGCCCTCAGTAGAACTGTCTCTTTTTGTAATCTATAATATCTCATCTTATTTTGGGCCCTGAAGGCAATCAGATGTCTTTGTCACAGCTGGAGGTCATTTCTCTTTTTAGGTCCTCTCATTTTATTGTTAACAACCAACAAGGAGGCTTCATGGGTGACTACTCCCCTCATTTTGTACTGAGAGCTGCCATAAACACTTCTTTCATGCAATTCTCCTTTCTGGAAGTCTCTGTCTTAAAAAATTGTTGTTGTCATTTATTAATGTTTAATATTTATTTAAAAAATTTTGAATTCCAATTTCTCTCCCTCCTACCTTCTCCTGCCTCTTGAGAAAGCAATATGATATCAATTATACATGTGAAGTTATATAAAATATTAGCCATGTTGCAAAAAAAAAACTCAAGGAAAATAAAATGAAAAAAGCATGCTTCAATCTACACTCAGAGTTCATCACGTCTCTCCCTGGAGATGGACAGCGTTTTTCATCATGAGTCCTTTAGAATTGTCTTGGCTCATTGTATCGATTAGAATAGCTAAGTCTTTCACAGTCAATCATTGTTACAATATTGCTGTTACTGTGTACGGTGTTCTCCTGGCCCTGTTCACTTCATTTTGCTTTTGTTCACGTGTCTTCCCAGGTTTTTCTGAAACCATCCTGCTTGTCATTCTCAGGAGTCTCTCTCAATCAGAGTCTATATCCCTTCACTCAATCTCCCTGCATATCCGTCTCAGACTGAGGCGGGGGATGGTGGTGGAGGAGAGAAGAGGATAAAGTCCTTGGGCTAGAGAAACTGGGGTGGATAGAGATGTTCTTATTGCACATGTCTGTAAACTTCCAGTATTTACTGAATGTTAACATCACCCTAAATGATATGTATATTGACTTTTACATAGCAATACCCATATCATCCATGGCTTTATAATCTATTGATCTTTATGGTATATGTAACATGAATGTTATTACTATTATTGATGTCTTCAACTTCATAGTTGTGTTCACATGCATTATTATTTTAGTTTTGCTTTTTTCATTCTCTTTTACTTCTTGAATTCTTCCTATTCGTATAGAATTTCTACATCCCAATTTGATAATTTCCCAATAGATGGACACCTAATTGGTTTCTAGGTGGGTTTTGTGGTTGCTGTTGTTATGATGCCTAGCAATATATTTGTATAAACAGATCTCTTTTCCTGTCATTTGAATCCTTTGGGTAAAGCCTCAGAAGTAGAATCTCTGGGTCAAAAGATAGGCACATTTATAACTCACTATAAAATTCCACATGGCCAAAGAGCTGGACCAAGCCACAACTTCACCAACAGTGGAATAGTATGCCTACTTTATCAGAGTTGCCACTAGTCTGTATTTTGTCATATTTCTATTATCCTTGACAAATTATTTGGGTCAAATGAGGGGAAAAGTTATTTTAATTTGCCTTTCTCTGATTTTGAGAAATTTTGAACTTTTTTTCATGTGACTATTGGTTGACATTTCTTCTTTTAAGAAATTATAACCTTTGACCACTTATCCATTTAAGAATGGAATTACTTTTAGTTTGTGTTGGTATCTCAAACATTTTAGATGTCTGAGCTCTATCAGAAATATTTGACACAAGTATTTCCCCCCCCTCCCAAATTTTTTGTTCCTTTTTTTTTCTGCATGAATTGTTCTGGTTGTACAAAAGCTGTTTATTTTTGTAAGGGGAAAGATCTGATTGAGGTTGCCTCCATGCTAAATCTTGAACAATATCTCCTAGAAGACTGAACACCTTTCAGGGCTCCTAATTTAAAGGGCAAAGACAAAGGGTTGGCACGGCCTCAGATAAGGGGACCGAAAGAGATAGGGAAGAGACGGTATTGGTAAACCAGATCACTAGACTGATACTGCAAGAAGAAGCTAGGAACTCCATGTTGCTTCTGTACTGAGAAGCCAACCACTAAGAGCCAGGGTGGCAGGGGTGGTGGTATAGACTAGAACAGGGAGGTAGGATGGCAGAGGCAGCAGCTGAGGCTAGCCTGTTGGGAGATTCCCTAGCACCTTTCATTAGTGACTAATATATCCCTCTCTTGCTGTTTTGGAAGACCAAGGGTTTAAGAAAAGCAAGACTAATGTTCTATGAGAGACACATTTGGAATGATGAATGGCAGCCATTTGTGAATCAGTGCTAGAGCATTAATACTTGATTTAATTCCATACTATTTCCTGTTCAGTTTCATTAAATTTTGAATTTATAGTCATCTGATTTGGTTTAAAAAAGAAACACCAATGGGGGAGGGGGCTCATAAGTAGTGGCTTTAAATTGTTTATTGTTGTTTGTCCTTCATTCTTGAAGGGGACCATGACACAAGGAAAGATTATGCCATGACTTGAAAGGGAATTGGATTTAAGTGAGGGAGGGCTGTGCAAGGTTACCAGCCTTACTTTCTCCTCCAGAGCCATCTGGGTCCACTGGCAAAATATAGATCAGGATGACTGGAGATGGCTTCCAGCTTTAGATTATTGACTGACTCAATAGTATCAAGATTTCATGGGCATCTGGGAGGGGGAGGACATAATTAAGAAGGATCATAAAGTTCTATTTTAATACAATGAAAATTATAAATTTTATCTCATTGTTTTCAAAGCCAAGACTTGTTAAGAATTTATTCCCTTTCACTTATGATAAAGCACACTATCCACCTCCAGATAGAGAAATGATGGATTCAGAGTACAGATTGAAGCTTTATATATATATATATATATATATATGTATATATATATATGTATATATATATATATACACATATACACATGGTTAATTGTGAAAATTTGGTTTGCCTGATGATAAGTATTTGTAATGGGTTTTGTTTTTCTTGATTTCTCAATGGGTAAGGAAAGGGGAGATAGGAAAGAGAGAATTTTGGACTAAAAATAAAGTTAAATGGAAGTATACATGTATATATATATATGTATACATATAAATTATTCCATTTTCATAGCTGAGAAATGGGTAATAATCTCTTGTCCTTTGTTTTTTACAGTTTAAAAAATATTGTGGTCACTGATCCATTTGGAATTTAGTGTGTTGTGCACCATGAGATTTGGGGTTATTTCTGTTTTTCATCAAACCGCAGCCTCGTTTCCACAGCAATTTTTGTAGGATGAATAACTTCCCTAATGTTTTGTGACTCCAGATTTACAAAACAGACTACTGTAGGCAACTTGTTCTAGTTTGTTATTGATTAATCTATTCCACTAGTCCATTTTTCTGTATTTTATCTATAACCGGATAGTTTTGATCCTTACTTCTTTGTTGTATAATTTAAAGGGGAGGAAGGGAATAAGCATTTACACAGCACTTACTATGCATCAGGCACTGTGCTAAGTGCCTTTTACAAATGATGCCTCATTTGATCCTCATAGCAACACTGTGAGGTAGATGCTATTATCCTCATTTTGCCATTGAGAAAACTGAGGCAAATAGGATAAGTGACTTATCCAGGTTCACATAGCTAGGAAGTGTCTAGGGTTAGATTTGAACTCAGGTCTTCTTGATTCCAGGTCTTGCACTCTATCCCTGTGCCACCAGTTGCCTCGGATTGGAGAGCTAGGAGTTCAAGCTACTCTTCTTCCTTTTGCTTTTTCAAAATTTCCCATGATATTCCTGACCTTTTATTTGTCTATATAAATTCTGTAGTTACTTTGTCTAATTCTATAAAATGTGCTATTAGTATTTTGATCAGCATAGCTTTAAATGTTTAAATTTGTTCAGAAATTATTGATAATGTTACTTATCCTAATTAGGAACATTGAACATCTTTCCAAATATTTAGTTCTTCCTCTATTTTTATAAAAATTGTTTCATACATGAGTAAAGCAAGTAAGTCCATTATTACCACTATTATTTTATATCAAGCTAGATGATGGCTATGGATATAAGAGAAGAAAAAGAAACTGACAGAAATTGAGACACTTGACTAAGCATAAGCATAGAAGACACAAAACCATCATTTCTTGCAAATAACATGATGTTCTATTTAAAGAACGATAAAGATTCAATGAAAAGTGAAATGAAACAATAACTTCAGTAAAGTTGCAGGATGTAAAATAAACCCATATCAATTATTAGTTTTTCTCTATAGTACCAACAAAATTTAGCAGAAAGAGATAGAGAAATTGCCTTCAGAATAGCTACTGAATATGTACAATATTTTGGAGTCCACTTACTAAGATACGTAAAAGGACCATGTCAATACAACTACAAAATATTCTTGATAGAAATAAAGACATACCTAAATAATTGGAGGAAAATCAACCTTCATAATTAGGCTGTGCCAATATAATAAAATGACAACACTGTCTAAGTTTACTTAAGGCCAGTGCCAAACCAATTAAATTTTCATAGTATTGTTTTATAGAGCTAGAAAAAAACCCCCGACATTTTTCTGGAGAAACAAAAGGTCAAGAATCTAAAGAAAGATAATGAAAATGGGTGAGGAAGAATGGAGGCAGGGGGTTAGTACTAGTAGGCCTCAAACTATACTATAAAGCAGTAATCATGGACTCTATTAGGTACTGGTTAAAAAATTGAAAAGTTGATCTGAGAAACAGACTAGTTTGACAACATACAGAAGCAAACTAGTGTAGTGACATAGTGTTCTACTGTGCTGGGTGAAGACGAAATGACTGAGGAAACAGGTTCAAGCTTCCAAGAATTTTGATTTATTAAACAATACACGGCAATTGCTCAACCAATAGGGACCAGGTCCCCTCAGCTTAGGGATGGACCCTGAATATAGGGGAAGACAGACTTTCGTATATTAAAAACAATTAATCAAACAAGATCAACTAATTAAAAGGAAACATGATAACATTAGGTAAGGTGATTTCTAATTGGAGGAAAGATTAGGGATTTTCCAAGTTGGGAAGGAGAGTGAACAGGTACAATCCCCTGAATTCGAGAAAAGAGGTTTCCCACTCCCCTCGAGTGTCTTTAAACAATCAAAGGAACATGGAAATAATAACTGATTGATCAGCATGGGGCCAGTTTTCAGGTAAGACATACGGCTTGTTTGTGGTGTACAATTGTGAGAAAACTTGCGTCGATCTTCAGATCTAATTTGTTTTCCACATAATCTAGGTCCTTTGTTAAGGGTCTCTAAGCAGCAAGTAGAAGTGGTCAAGCTTCCCAGCCACACAGTGCTAGGTTCAAACGTAACAATAAGGTTTTCTCCCAATTCCCACAATCGAATAAAGATTTCTCACAAGACAGAAGTTGGATTAAACCCATAATTGAATAGCGAGAGAACCGAGCTAGCTCCAGGATTCAGTCGAAAGATGGAGTGTGGTTCGCTCAGTCATCACGATTAGTTATTTGCTGTCCTAATCCTCTCAATTCCCTCACTATGGACCCAAAGATCCCAGCTCCTGGGGTAAGGACTGATTATTCAACAAAAACTGCTGGGAAAACTGGAAAGCAGTCTGGCAGCCATTAGGTTTAAATAAACATCTCATACCATATACCAACATAAGCTCATAAATAAATTGGAGGAACAGGAAAGCAAATACCTTCCACAACTATGGATTGGTGAAGAATTAATGACCAAACAAAGGATAGATGGTATGGAAGAAGATAAAATGTGCTATTTTGATTATATAAAATTGAAAAGTTTTTGCACAAACAAAATCAAATAAAGTTAGAAGGGAAACAATTAATTGGAAAAGAACTTTGCAGTCAGTTTCTTTGACAAAGGTCTGACATCTAAGGTATGTAAAGAACTGAAGAACTTTGAAAATAACATATTGAATTTATTATGTACTTAAAAAGAAAAATACATCAGAGATTCACAGTTACACATACACCTCATTAACTGTTCTATCCATTACCCCTAATTCTGCTCCCTAAGGACAGCATAATCACTCTTCCTCCCATAACATGACCATTCCTCAAATATTTGAAGTTTGCTCTTATGTTCTGCTCTCTTCTCTTCTCCAGGCTAAGCATCTCTGATTGCTTTACCCAATCCATACCCAATCACAAGGCCCTACATAGTGGTGCAGCAGAAAGTGTCCCAGATTTGAAGTCAGAGTACTTGGTTTGAAATTCACCTCTACTTACTCTGAGCAAGTCATTTTCTTCTTTACCTCAGTTTCATTATCTATAAAATGAGAGACTTGTGCTAGAGGACCTCAAAAGTCCTTTTTAGCTTTAAATCTATGATCCCATGAACAACATGGTGTTCTTTCAAGGAAGTCTCTAGCTTTTCAATGCCCTTCCTAAAATGTATCACTTAGGGGATCAGAGTCAAGATGGCAGAGTAAAAGTAAGGACTTATTTGAGCTCTCCCCCAAATACCTCCAAACACCTGTAAAAATGATTCTAAACAAATTCTAGAGCTATAGAACCCACAAAATGATAAGAGTGAAACAAGTCTCCAGCCTAAGATGGCCTGGATAGTCACTGGGAAGGGTCTATCGCATGGTGCTGGGAGCAGAGCACAGCCCAGCATGAGCTGCACAGGCACAGACCAGGCCAGTATAGACCGGGTGAAGCAGGCCCCAGGGCACTGAATCACTGAGCTGTGGCAATTTCCAGACTTCTCAACCCACAAATGCCAAAGACACAACTTAGCAGGTCAGTGGTAAAACCCTGTTGGACCTGGGTGAGAGAAGGGCACAGTCTGGCCCCAGACCCCTGGGGTGGTGAAGGTGGCTGCCGTGGCAGCAGTGGAGGTGGCAGTAGCAGTGTCAGCAGCAGTGATGGCAGCAGTGGCAGCAGCTGCTTCCAGATTTCCAGGCCCACAGACAGTGGGGGGAATCAAGTGACTGATCAGAGTGGGAGTGCAGTGATCTCTTTGCTGATACTGAGGCAGGATTCTTTTGCTTTGCCTTGGATCTGGTTCACGGTCCTGGGTGGTGGTCCTGGGGGGAGGAGGAGCACTGGTGGCAGAGCTTGTGGTGGCTGAGGAGAGGGAGTCTTCCTAACAGTTCCAAGGGAGAAGAGTGATTGAGGTCACTCACAGACCAGAGTCAGGCCAGGAGAGGAGTAAACATCTCTCCTTGGATCATACCACCTAAGAAGAACTGAAAATTTATAGGTACCTACAAGTAGCTCTGAAAACAGCTGTGCAAAACCCGTGAAGTTTGGAACAGAGTACTCTCCACTCTGGAAGCAGAGTCATACCTTGCCAAAGAGCTCAAAAGTCAAGTAATTGGCTGGGAAAATGAGCAGACAGCATAAAAACTCAAACTATAGAATCTTACTTTGGTGACAAAGGAGATCAAAACATACAGCCAGAAGACAACAAAGTCAAAGATCCTATATCAAAAGCCTCCAAGAGAAATATGAATTGGTTGCAGGCCAAGGAAGAACTCAAAAAGGATTTTGAAAATCAAGTAAGAGAAACAGAGGAAAAATTGGGAAAAGACATGAGAAGGATGCAAGCAAATCATTGAAAAACGAGGCAATGCTTGCTAAAAGAGACCCTCCAAAATACTGAAGAAAATAATACCTTAAAAAATAGACTAACCCAAATGGCAAAAGAGGTCCAAAAAGCCAATGAGGAGAAGACTGCCTTAAAAACCAGAATTGGCCAAATGGAAAAGGAGGTCCAAAAGCTCCCTGAAGAAAATAATTCCTTAAAAATTACAATGGAGAAAATGGAAGCTAATAACTTTATGAGAAATCAAGAAATTATAAAACAAAACCAAAAATGAGAAAAATAGAAGACAATGTAAATATCTCATTGGAAAAACCACTGACCTGGAAAATATATCTAGGAGAGATGATTTTAAAATTATTGGACTACCTGAAAGCCATGATCAAAAAAAGAGCTTAGATATCATCTTTCGAGAAATTATCAAGAAAAACTGCCCTGATATTCTAGAACCAGAGGATAAAATAGAAATTGAAAAAATCCACCAATCACCTCTTGAAAAAGATCCCAAAAGGAAAACTCCTAGGAATATTGTAGCCAAATTCCAGAGTTCCCAGGTCAAGGAGAAAATATTGCAAGCAGCTAGAAAGAAACAATTCCAGTATGATGGAAACACCATCAGGATAACATAAGATCTAGCAGCTTCTACATTAAAGGATTGAAGGGCTTAGAACATGATATTCCGGAGGTCGAAGGAGCTAGGATTAAGACCAAGAATTACCCCAGCAAAACTGAGTATAATACTTCATGGGGAAAATGATTTTTCAATGAAATAGAGGACTTTCAAGCATTCTTGATGAAACGACCAGAGCTGAAGAGAAAATTTGACTTTCAAATACAAGAATCTAGAGAAGCATGAAAAGGTAAACAGGAAAGAGAAATCATAAATGACTTATTAAAGTTGAATTATTTACATTCCTACATGGAAAGACGGTATTTGTAACTTGTGAGACTTTTATCAGTATTAGGGTAGTTGAAGGGAATATACATATATATACATATACATATACATATACATATATACACACAGGACACATGGGCAAAAATGCATATTTTCAAGAAATGAAATTTTCAACATTTTATTTAATTAGAATATTAACAAATAACATCTTCAATGTGATTTCCATCATTTGTGATGCAAAGGTTGATGCACTTTGCAAGATTCATGTGAACTCGATGCAATAACTCCACATTGCTGTCAACATTAGCACATTCACTCTTTATGCATTCAATCAACTGTGTTACATCTGTGATTTTCATTGAGTACACTTTCTCTTTTAGCATACCCCAGAAAATGAAGTCAGCAGGGCTAAGGTCTGTTAATATTCCAAATATTTCAAAATACGCATTTTTGCCTATGAGTCCAGACTTTAGGGACACCCTGAATATATATACATGGAGGACAGGGTGATTTGAATATGAAATTATAATATCTAAAAAAAATTAAAGGGTGAGAGGAATATATTGGGTGAAGGAGAAAGGGAGAGATAGAATGGGGTAAATTATCTCATATAAAAGAGGCAAGAAAAAGCTGTTATAATGGAAGAAAAAAGGGGGGAGATGAAAGGAAATGAGTGAATCTTACTTTCATCGGATTTAGCTTAAGAGGGGAATAACATGCATCCTCTATTGGGTATATTACCCTACAGGAAAGTAGATGGGAAGGGGATAATAGGGAGCAATGATAGAAGAGAGGATAGATTGTGGGAAGGAGTAGTCGGAAGTCCCTTTGGAAAGGGACAGGGTCAAAGGAAAAAATTGAATAAATGGAGGACAGGATAGGATTGAGAAAAATATACAACATGACTATTATGGGAGTGTTTTGCATAATGATACATGTATAACCTATATTGAATCACTTGCCTTCTCAAGGAGGGATGTGGGGAGGGAAAATGGGAGAGAATTTGGAACTCAAAGTTCTAAAAACAAATGTTAAAAACTGTTTTTACATGCAACTGGGAAATAAGATATACAGGCAATGCAGTACAGAAATCTGTCTTGCCCTATAAGAGAGTAAGGGGAAAGAGAATAAGGGGTGGGTGGAGTGGGGTGACAGAAGGGAGGGCAGACTAGGGAAAGGGGCAATCAGAATACATGCCATCTTGTGGGTGAAGGGGAGGGGAGAAATGGGGAGAAAATTTGTAACTCAAAATCTTGTGGAAATGAATGTTGAAAACGAAAAATAAATAAATCAATAAAAAATGTATCACCCAGAAGTGAATGCAATACTTTCGTTGTGGCTTTGCCAGGGCAGAGTACAGTGGGACTATCACCTCCCTAAGTCATGGGGATATCCTTCTATTCCCACTACCTGCAAGAATAGGATTAGGAACTTTGTCAAAAGCTTTGGTTAAATCTAGGTCAACTATACCTATAGTCATCCTTCAATTTACTAGTATATTAATCCTGTCAAAAAAGAAAATTAGGTTTGTCTGGCATGACCTATTCATGACGAAGCCATACTGGGTCTTTGTGATACCTACTTCCTTTCCTAGATAAGTAGTTCTTAAAGTATGGTCTGGAGACTCCTGGAGATCCCTGAGACTCTTTCAGGGAGTCCATGAGGTGAAAACTATTTTCATAATAATATTAAGATGTCTTAATTTCTAATGTAGTAATTACTGATAGATATAATCCACATCAACAAAAACTTTGGAGTTTTCCCTCATTTTTGAGAGTATAAGATGGTCCCGAGACCAAAACGTTTGAGAACAGCTGGTCTAGATACTCACTAACCATCCCCCTTAATGAAATGACCTCAGGGTGTTACTACTTTTGGGCGCAGTGCTTTGCCTCTGGAATATTTAATCTATACCACATTTAATATTGGGGGTTGCTGGGATAGACTGAAGTCTAGTGAAATTGCAGATTCTGGAAAGCGGCAATGCCTGAACCCCCGTGGTCCTGCTGCTTGTGCAGATGCAACCAGGAGAGTCTTTGTAGCGCTCTTTATAACAGCTATGAGTTAAATATGTATCCGAGCTTTATTTTTTCTGAGAGCTGGAATATTTAGCAGCAGGTACTCTTCCAGACTGTGGATGGAGATGGTGGGTGGGGATGGTGGACAAATAGACACCAACCTGAACAGGATCCTTTCCCCTTGGGTTGGAATTGTGGATTGAACTAAAGTCTTAGTATATGACACCTGCTGTTGTTGCTTTGATATTAACATGCTTATACTTATGTTACCACTTTAAGTGTTTTTTTCCTAAGTAGTGATCTTGGTAGAGAGGATTCAATGAGGCACATCTTGAAAGTAGAAGTGGGGCAAAGCTAGTACGTGGGGACCACCAGCCAAGTGACTTGATTATCAGAGACACAAGCACATCCCCAAATCAAGAAGTTAAGTCAGTACCACCCAAACAGGGGACAGAACTATGGAATGATTGGCCACTAGCTTTCTTGAGCTCCTGACAGGTAGGTTGGCTTGATACAGTATCCTCTGGTTCTAGGTATTATCTGTTATGAATACAGTACCTTCTAAAACTCTGCCAAGAATTGAAGTAAAATTTACTAACCTATAGTTTACAGAATACATCCTCTTACCTTTCTGAAAACTCTTTACCTTTTTCCATTCTTGTTGCACCTATTCTATTCTTTATCAGTCTTTCCAATATTACTGAGAGTGGCTCACCAAAGACATCAGCCAGCTCTTTGAGAACCCTGGGATTTAGTTCATCAAGGCTTCGGTAACAAATGACTTTGTCCTGGACAGCTAGGTGCCTTCTTATCTCCTTACTTATACATTAGATTTTAATCAGCGATATTTGATTCAAAAATTCCACCCCCACCCCATCCCTTGGCTTCTCTTCTTATTCTATCTACATTGATTTTGTTCATGCAAACCCTTGATTTTATAGAACTGAAGTCTATCTTTTATGATCAGCTTTTTCCTGTTGTTTAGTTACACTTAACTATAGTCCCGAAAGGTACCTTCTTTCATTTTCCTTTAATTTTTTATGATGTAACCTTTTATATTTGAGTTGCTTATTCATTTGGACCTTATATGGCATAAGATAGTATGTGATTTGCTTCAAACTTAGAGTCTAAGGCAAATTTCTGCTATGCTACCTTTCCATTTTCCCAACAGCTCTTGTCTAAGAGGGAGACCTTTCCCCAGTACGTTGTGTTCTTTCGTTTATTAAACATTGGACTACTGTTTTTGATTGCTTCTGGGTTTTGCTTGTCTAATCTGTTCTACTGATCTGCTTTTCTATTTTTAAATAGTACCAAGTAGTGTTGACGATTACTGCTTTGAAATTAGTTTGAAATCTAGTATTACTAGGGGGTGGTGGTCTAATAGTAGACTTTCTTATTTCCTACTTCTTTGTGTTCGAATTTCCCTCATAATTTTTAGCCTTTTGTTCCTCTGAATTTTATTATTGTTTTGACAAATTCTATAAAGTAACTCCCTGGTAGTTTGATTTGCATAGCACTAAACTTTTAAATTAATTTAAATAGTATGATTATTTTTATTACATTAATTCAGCCTATCCATGGACACTGAATCAATATATTTTAATAACATGTGTTGTAGCTATATTTATATGGCTTGATCATGTCTTAGTAGATTGATGTCCAGATATTTTATGCATTTTAGTTTGAATGGAATATAATCTGCCATATCATCTTCCCAGGTTTTGTAGTAATATATAAAAAGATTTATTTTTTGGCAAAATAATGTACATTTTGTTAATTTACTGAAGTTACTGCTTTAATTGAATTTTTCATTGATTCTCTGGAGTTCTCTGAATAAGTCACAGTGCCTGCAAATAAAAATAATTTTGCTTATTCTCAATTTCTTGTTTTTGTCTTATCGACATGAGGAAAACATACCTTACGGTGACATTTAGGTTGAGTAATTACCAGAGTTACTATTTAGTCCAATCCTAATCTGATACATGTATTCTCCATTATATATGAATTTTGTCAGTGCAGTGAGGTATTGGGGGACGCTTTCCCCACTTTAGGGTGGGCTCAATCTAGAAATTTCCCTTCCCACAAATGACCCCGAGGATTCTTACCTTGTGTCCATAACTGTTTGTGGGGGCCCATTAGTGTCTGATTCTTATGTTCTATAACAATAATGTTCTAGAACAATCCCACTTCTATAACATTGGCCAAAGGCTTGCTAGAACCAGCTCATACTAGCTCCTAAGAACTAATTGTTAAATTTTCAGTGTGAGCATTTACATCTCAGAAATCTGCAGATGTGCCAGCTCAGGGCTCAAGTTATTTTATTGATTGCCTAGACTTAAGAAAGTACAGGATAAAATGTTAATAACACATATTAAACTTAAAAGTACATCATGTGTACATTTTCCCCACATGGCTGGTTGTTAAAACCTTGAATGTCACCAACAGGCATTCATTCCTTCTCCCCATCAAACAGTGAGAGGGAGTTCACTTCCTCCCAAGGCAGCCCATTTAATTATGGAATCATTCTAATTATTAGGATACCTTCCTTATATAAAGCTGAAATCTGTCTCCTTGTGATTCCTGCACTTTGGTCCTAGTTGCTGCCCTCAGGGGACAAGTGGAATAAGCCTTGCTATTTAGTCTAGCATATATAGTTTTTCTGTGTGTATATATATATGCATATATATATGTACATATACATATTTAATGTTTCTTCTAGAAGACAGCCCTTCGAAGCCATAATATTTAGAGCTATTTGGACCATGAAGTTCATCCCTCTATTTAGATCCAGCAAAGGGAAAGGATTTACCCAAGGTCACACAAGTTGTAAGTGAGAGATCAGTAGAGTGGATCAGAGCTTCTGGACCCAAATCCAGGGTTCTTCTTCTATATTACCCTGCTTCCTTGCCTAGGGGGAAAGGTTAGATGGTAAGTCCTTTGAAGGCCTACTCATCTCTGAGAAACTGTGATTCTGTGGGTAAAATAAAAATAGTTTTGGTGCTTCCTGAGATTAACCATCAATCCCCAGGACAATTCAATGACTGAAACAAGGGTTTTTACTGTGTTAGATTTGCCAAAGGCTGGACCCACAGATGGTAATAGCATACTTCTGGGGCAGCTAGGTGCTGGGCTTAGAGCCAGGGATATGATCAGATCTGAGTTCAAATCTTACCTCAGGTACTTATTGGCTGTATTAACCTAACCTGTGCCTTCCTCAGTTTTCTCAACTGTAGAATGGGGATTGGGTGGCTAGGTGATATAGCACAAAGGGTGCTGGGCCTGGAGTCAGCAACACTCATCTTCCTGAGTTCGAATCTGACCTCAGACGCTAGCTGTGTGATTCTAGGCAAGTCACTTAACCCTGTTTGCCTCAGTTTCTCATCTGTAAAATGAACTAGAGAAGGAAATGACAAACCGCTCCAGTATCTTTGCCAAGAAAATCCCAAATGGGGGCATGAAGAGTCGGACACAACTGAACAACACCAACACCACCAACAGAATGGGTTTAATATTAGCATCCACCTCCCAGGGTGATTGTGAGGATAACATAATATTTGTAAAGTGCTTAGCACTGTCCCCGGCATATAGTAGGTGCTTTAAAAATGTTTCTTTCCTTTTCTCTATCCCATAGAGTCATAGGATATTAGAGCTCGAAAGGTCTTGCCTAACACTGGATCCCTGGTCCCCTAATACCCCAAGGCTGACTCAGTAACTAGCGAATCCCTGGCTGGAACCTCCACATGGTAAGAAAGCCGAGCCACAGCGCTCACTTTCCATTACCAGCTCTACCTCAGGTCTGCCCCAGCATCAGCCTGGCCTTCTGGGCATGATATTCCACTGGAATTGATTCTTCTTCTCCCCATCCCAACAATTCTGCACCCTGGGCTGTCACTGTACAAACCTTATTCCATTTCCCCAGCCTAAGATTTATGGGCTCCTGCTGGAAGTGGGACCAGCTCATACTAATGTGGACCAAACCACAAGGAAGGAGTGTCCTCAGACTAAATACAGGGAGTTTTAACTGCAGTCCAGCAAAGTAGTCAAATTGGGAAGTTCTAGCATATTGGGTGTGGCTTTCCTTTAGGCAAACATTCTTTGCTCTATAGGCCAGGGAGGAAAGTACCAGGGATGACCCACTCTTCTTTGCCTCCACATACCACCTATGACTACTCAATTCTGAGTCTTCGTGACCCCATTTGGGATTTTCTTGGCAAAGACTCCCAGAGTGGTTTGCCATTTCCTTCTCCAGTTCATTTTACAGATGAGGCAAACAGTGTCAAGTAACTTAGCTAGAGTAACACAGTAAGGGTCTGAGATTTGAACTCTGATTAGAAGATGAAGATGCCAGCCCGGAGCTCTATGCACTATGGCGCCACCTAGCTGCCCTTGCCTGGGATGTAAAGAAAAGCCCACTACAGTTTGTATATTTGAAATACGAGTTTTAGGGAGAAATGTATGTTATAGAACGAATTTACTTCACCTTTATTATTATCATTGAGAAAAATGTCAGTGTCTTCTTTTGCTTAAGCACCTTTTGAAGCAACTGGCACAAGAAAGCCAACATGTTTTGAAATTACATAGGTGTGTCCTATGTCTTGTTCCCATATCATCACACAATTTGGACTGTTTTAAAAAGCTGGTTACTCTTGTAAGAACTTGAAAATCCATATGTAGCTCCTTGCTCAAATTTCTCAATGTAAATGATAATCTGTGAAGCATGCAATATGTCCAAATTGCACATGGGGGCACAATTTTATCTGTCAATTAACGAATATGTAACTGTTTCTCTTTGGAACAACAACCCTGAGGGTCTTCCTCTCTCAGCTTGATTTTTTTTTTCTAATTAAAGGGGACATCCCTTGACTCATTTCTTAAAGAGATCTATTCACTGAATGGGTGTTACCTCACTCTAAGTGAGTACATGAAAAGGCCTTAGGCTAAAAGAGCCAGGGACTCCCATTGCATCCTGGGTCATCTCCAGTCATCCTGATGAATATCTGGTCACTGGATCCAGGTGGCTCTGGAGAAGAAAGTGAGGCTGGTGATCCTGCACAGCTCTCCCAAATCAACGTCAATTGCGAGTCATGTCATCATTTCCCTGATGTCATGGTCCTCTTCAAAAACAAAAGACAAACACAACATTAAGTGTCTAGAGGTACTTGAATACATTATTAATATTAAAACTATTAATAATAAATGAAAATTAATGATAATTTATTAAGTTCATTTGGTACAAGAAAAAAATTTTCCCCCAAAGGGGAAACAACATACTCATATGTAGGTATATACAAAACCTACATGGAGCAGATACAAGATAAGTTTGGGGGAAGACACTCAAAGCCAAGGTAAACAGTAAGGGCATCACACAGAAGATGGTGCTTAAGCAGGGTCTCAGAAACTAGGGATTTCAAGGGCAGCTAGGTGGAGCAGTGGATAGAGTACCTGGCCTGGAATCAGGAAGACTGATTTTCCTGGGTTCGACTCTGGCCTCAGACACTATCTGTGTGACCCTGGGCACATCACTTAACCCTCTTTGCCTCAGTTTCTTCATCTGTAAAATGAGCTGGAGAAAGAAATAACAAACCACTCCACTATCTTTACCAAGAAAAACCCGAATGGGGCTATGAAAAGCCCCATTTCTGACTCTTAGAGTCAGAAATGACTGAACAACAACGGAGATTACAGGATGTGGAGATGAGAAAGGAGTGCATCCTAGGTGTGGGGTCGAGCCAATACAGGGGTATAGAGCTAGAGACGAAGGGTTATGTCTAAGCGTCAGCAAGAAGGCTGGTTTTGATGTACTATAGAATGCAAGGAAGGGAGTAATGTGTGATAAGGCTGCATGTGGGAAGGATTGGGCCAGTTTGTGAAGGGCTTAAATGCCAGAGTTGATATCTGATCTTGAGCTAACAGAAAGACACTGAAGTTTATTGAGTAGGAATGGAACATGGTTAGACCTGTGCAATAAGAGAGATTTAATTTCAATTATTCGGACAAAAGGGACTGAGGTAGGGGTGCTGGCTGTGTGAGGGGGTGGAAAGAGGGGGATGGATATGAGAGGGTTTGTAGAGGTAGAAACCATACCATTTGAGAACTTACAGGGTATGTGGGGGTGAGTGAAAGGAAGAAGCAGAGGATGATACCAAGCTTATGGATTTGAGTGACTAGAGGGATGATGATGGTCTTTTAAAAATTAAATTTATTAAAACAGAAAGGAAAAAGACACATATGTACTTATTGTGGTTCTTTTCTGGGAGTAAAGAATTCGAAGTTGAGGGGATGCCCATCAATTGGGAATGACTGAACAGGTTGTGCTATGTGGTTATAATGGAAAATTATTGTACTATAAGAAATGGTGAACAGGATGGTCTTGGAAAAACCTGGAAAGACTTGCACAGGCTGATGCAAAGTGAAATGTACTGTGTACAAAGTGACAGCAGCATTGTAAGATGATCGGCCATGAATGACTTGGCTATTCTCAGCAATGCAGCAATCTAGGACATCTCTGAAAGACTTATGATGAAAAATGCTATCCATTCCCAGTGAAAGAACTGATGGTGTCTGAATACAGATTGAGGCATACATTTTTTTTTTTGCTTTATTTTTCTCGAGCTTTTTTTTTCTTGTCTATGTTTTCTTTTACCACATGACTATTATGGATGTGCTTTGCATGACTACACATGTATAACCTACATAGAATTGGTTGTCTACTCAATGAGGGGTGGGTGGAGAGGGAGGCAAGGAGAGAATTTAGAACTCCAAGTTTTGAAAACGGATGTTAAAATTGTTTTTACATATACTGGGGAAAAATAAAATATTGATAAAAGCTTTAAAAACTAAAAAATAAAAAAATTAATTTCTTTCCAGCCTACTTCCCCTCCCTACTGGAAAAAAGGGAAAACAAAATCTTTGTAAGATATGCATTGTCAAACAAAACAAATTCCCACATTGTCCATAGTCATAAATATATGTCTTAGTTTGCATATTGAGTCCATTAACTCTCTGTTGATGATGCTCTTGATAGAAAAGGGGAAATCTGGAAGAAGTACAGATTTTGGGGAAAGATAATGAGTTCTGTTTTGGACGTATTGATTTTGAGTTGCCTACACATCTCTTTCACACACCCACACCCACACGTATGCACACAGTTAATGGTTTCCTATCTACTTGTCCTTTTGTTTGAAATGTCTGATAGGCAGCTATTGATGTGAAATGGGAACTTGGGAGAAAGACTAGGGCTAGATACTTAGATCTGAGAGGTACCTGCAAAAGGATGAAAATTGGACCCAGGAAAAATTGATGAGGTCATCAAATGAAAGAGTGCAGGAAGAAAAGAGAAGAGGGCCCAGGGAAGTGTTCCTTAAGGAACACCCATGAGGATGTGCTATGGATGAGCAAACAGTAGAAGAGACAGAAGTGGTCAGATGTGCACAAGGAGAATCAAAAGAGAATTATGAAACTCAAAGAGAATATCCAGGAGAGAGCAGTCAACAATATCAAATGCAACAAAGAAATCAATAAGGATGAATACTAAGCAAAGACCATTGATATATCACTTAAAAGATAATAGATAGGGGGCAACTAGGTGGCGCAGAGAGTAGAGCACCGGCTCTGGAGTCAGGAGGACCCTGAGTTCAAATGTGACCTCAGACACTTGACACATTTACTAGCTGTGTGACCTTGGGCAAACCACTTAACCCCAACTGCCCAGCCAAAAAAAAAAAACAAAATAAAAGACCATAGATAACTCAGTTGAATGTTGAGGTCAGAAGCCAGACTGGGAAGAAAGTGAGAACAATCTCCTGATAGAAAGAGCAGGACAGAGTTTTTGGACGTGGTCAGTGCAGGAATTTGTTTTTCTTGATTACACTTGTCTGTAATAGGGATTTTGTTTTTCTTACTTTCTCAGTGCTGGGGGGTGGAGGAGGAGAAAAGAGGAAGGAAGGAGAGAAAACAGATCTTTGAAAAAAATTAAAGAAAAGAGAGTGAGAAGTTGGATATAAGCATAGATAGTTTTTTTTGAGGACTTTGAGAAAGGGAGGGAAGATTGAGAGGAAGCATGGTATTATAGAAAGAGTACTATTTCTGGAATCAGAGGAGGATCTGGGTTCAAATCCAAGCTCTAGTGTTTAATATCTATATGACCTTATGGGCCTCATTCTCCTTATCTGCAAAATGATGGTGTTGGATTAGATGGCTCCCAAGGTCCCGTCCAGCTCTAGATATATGCTCCTCTGATCTAGTGAGGGTTTTGTTTTATTTTTTTTAAAGGATGCAGAAGATCCAGGCGTGTTTGTAGGCATCAGGGAAGGAACTAGTAGGTAGGAAGATATTAAAAGGTTAAATGTGCATGTATGTGTATGTGTGTGTGTGTGTGTGTGTGTGTGAGAGAGAGAGTGAGAGAGAGAGAGAGAGAGAGAGAGAGAGATGAGATGAGATGAGATGAGATGAGACGATAGTAGGGGGAATTGGTCTAGGTTAGAAGAAACACTTCTTGATCACAGAAATTATTTAGAATAGCTGCTGTGGCGAATGACACAGAAAAATCAATTAAGAAGTAACAAGATTGATTGCCTTGTTTCAGTGAGACCTCAGTTGAGATCAGATGACATAAATTTGCACTAGACCCAGTGAACATGGTTATGTCACTTCTGTTCAAGAGGTGAATGGTGGAAGTAATCCAGGGATAAGACATGAGGTACAATAAGAAAAAGGAGCATGGGATTGGAGAGTAGAGCTGAACTAACTAAATGGTTGAGATTGGGACTCTCTTCCTAAAAAGTGAAGCCAGATTAGGAGTATGGGCCTAGGGAAATAGTGATGTACTGGAGGTCACAGTAAGGACAAGGAATAGGTATAGAAGGGCTAAGGAATAGAGATATGTGGAATGATAGAAGATTATGATCAGATAAGGGAATTTCAGAATATTTGATCATAGAAATGGCTTATTTATGGCTAATGGTGCAATGATCCCTGTGTACAGCTGAGGGAGAGTGTAAGAGTAAGTAATGGGAGCTTGAGCAGATAAAGAAACTGAGGATGTGTGGTTTAGGGTGTCTGAGGTAATATCAACATTTATGCTGACAATTTCTAGTATGAGAGTAGTAGTAGGAGTGGAGGAGATTATGAGGTGGGCCCTGAATTCATTCACAAAAAAAGAATGTTCTGGAGAATGGTAGATAACAGCCACTGGGATCTGGGTAAAGTGACAAATTCAGATAAAGCTAACCTCAAAAGAGGAGAGGATTTTTTGCGGTGGTAGCTAGTGTTTGTAAACCTATGCTTTATCCTGGCATTTATCATTGAGAGTCCAATGCAATTTTCCCACATTATGCTATTTTCATGTTTAAAATACATCAATTATATTGAAAATTTCTCTTTTTGTAGTATTGCTATCAACAGGTTTACAAAATAACTTATCTTTGCTACCATTAATTTCAGCAGCATGTTGTATATATGCAATCAGATGAATATCATTAACTATATCTGTTGCTGCAGCCACTAAAAAATCCAAAACTGAAGATTTTAGTTTCTGAAATAATTGATTACAAAAGTCTTTAGGCATATAGTCAATTTTCCTACCCCAGCATGTTACCTACAAATGGAACCACTGAAGCTACTTTGCATATGATTTGCCAAGCATCACTTCCAACATATCCATAGCTGCAGGTAGTACCAAAGTTTACCTTCTCCAATGACATATTTTAACACTGAGTGATTCTGTAAGCAACTTTTTACGATGTAAACATTCCTCTGATGTCAATGTTTTTGGTTGAAAAGGGTTTTTTCCCTTTAGGGACCTAATTTTTTCCCTTTAGGGAATTAGGCACCTAATTTTCTCAGGACAAATTCAATATATCCTCCAATACACTTTTAAGATGTCATTTTAATTTATTAGATGTCATGCTATCTGTAGCTAAAGCATTCATAAAAGCAAATGTGGTAATAACAGTGAATCCTAATGATAAATATAGTGAATTATATTTCTGGACTTAGGGTTTTATTTTACTTTGCATTCCTGTATTTCTACTATCTAAACTGGCATATATCTGCTCATATTAGTTTCAGCTTATAGAGTTTTCTCTTTAAACCAGTTACATTTTATCTATCACCAAAGGATAGTATTTCACTTACAAAAAATTTAAGTATCAAATTTAATTACTGAAAACTTCAGATTATCATCTAAGACCATTCTCAAGTTACTGTACTTTGTAAAAACTGCAAGTTTTTCTTTAAAAATGAAATCAGCTTATTATATTGTACCTACTAAAGCAAATGATATTGAGGAATATAACAGATATTACAGTACTTTTAGCTTATACAAGAAAATCAGTCGATATATATTTATTAATTGCCCACCGTGCCAGGCACTGTGCTAAATGCTGGCAAATACAAAGAAAGATAAAAGACTGTCCCTGCTCTCAAACACCTTGCAGTCTAATGGGAGAAGATAATGTGCAAACAACTATGTACAAACAAGTTATATACAAAATAAATTGGAAATAACCAACAAAAGGAAGGAGCTGGAATTAATATTACCTTAAGAGTTTACATATGTCAAATTTAAATGCAGTGAATGGCACAAGGCAACTTAATTTGTCTCAGACAGAATAGTTTCTTCAAGAACTTAGAAATGCTTTAAGATAAAAATAAAGAAGAAAAAAATCTAAAGACAAAAAGAGGAGTCTTGACCTGTGTCAGAAGGTTGGAGAACAGGAAGAGACAAAGGGAAGACTACTGAACACTTGGATCTTTCTATAGATTGTTGGGGGAAGGGTAGTGTGGTCAGCACAGGAGAAATCCTGGAAATCTGAAAAACATTTTTTTAACCACTAGGTGGCACTGATATCTATTATCCTAATTCTGTTCAACAGAAAGGATTGGAAGTTGGGTGATCCTCCCACTGGGCTTGGGTCCCTGAGGAAGTCCTGAGCCCTCTGTTGTTCTCAGAGAGTAGATGATGACTTCTACTCTCAGCTCTGTCTTCTTCAGTGAAGCAGTGCTGATTCCATATCCACAGGGCTTGGATTATTGTGGACCTACCCAATCAGAATTTGCTTTTGAGTGTCTCCATCTGGTAAATCCCATCTTTTCCCTGGATTTGCTGTGTTTCACAGAGCTCTAGACTTGTAACCACAACTCACATGAACAGACAAAATAAGCTGTAACCATTTGGCTGCTGGTATGCCACCTGGAGAATGCTGCCACAGAGACAAGAGATTCTGCAGATGGCGAGTGGAGTTTGTCCAGGGAGTCACTAATTTGGTGACATCTTTTTTAAAGAAAATTTTTATTGGCATCTATTTTTTATCACCAAAATTTCTAGTATCTTTCCTACTTCCCCATCCTAATGGTTGCCCCATATAACAAATAATATTTAAAAAAGAAAAAGAAGAGGAAAAATGAGCATAACCAATGAATAAAAACTCTGAACATACACAAAAGTGCTAAATCCATGGACCTCCTGTCTCTTCAAAGGAGTAAAATGGGGATGCTTCTCATATCTCTTCTTTGGAGCCTTGCTTGTTCTTTGTAATTTTGTATCGTTCACTTTTAAGGGCAGCTAGGTGGTCTAGCAGATAGAGGTCAGGGCCTGGAGCCAGAAAGACTCATCTTCCTGAGTCCAAATCTGGCCACAGATCTTACTAGCTGTATGACCCTGGGCAAGTCACTTCACCCCATTTGCCTCTGTCTGTCATCTATAAAATGAGCTGGAGAAGGAAATGGCAAACGACTACAGCATCTTTATGAAGAAGACCCTAAAAGGGGCCCTGAAGAGTCTGATACAACTGAATAACAAAATAATTCAACTTTTATTGTTTTGTGTTTGTCTTTTCCAATTATATTGCTGTATGTTGTTTTTTCTTGGCTCAGTTTACTTCAGTTTGGACCAGATTATATAAATCTTTCCATGTTTCTCTATATTCATCTGATTTATCATTTCTTATAGCATAGTAACATTCCATTACATTCATGTAACACAATTTGTTTAGCCATTCCCCATTAAATAGGTGTCAACTTTATCTTCCCATCTTTCCTATCACAAAAAGTGCTGCTATAAATATTTTATTTTATTTTTTTTAATTTTTTTTGGAGGGGGGAAGGCAGGGCAATTGGGGTTAAGTGACTTGTCCAAGGTCACACAGCTAGTGTGTCAAGTGTCTGAGGCCGGATTTGAACTCAGGTCCTCCTGACTCCAGGGCTGGTGCTCTATTTACTGTACCACCTAGCTGTCTCTACTATAAATATTTTAGTGTATATGGGGACTTTCTTCTTATCAATGACCTTCTTGGAGTATAAGCCTAGTAGTGGAATCCCATAGACATACACAAACTGCAAAGGGTTAGGAAGTAAATAACGTGAGTACGCTGGCTGCTTTTCAGAGAAACCACGACATGTCTTGGTCTCTTGTTTTGTCTCTTCCTCCCCTGACTGGGCAAGAATCAGGATGGGATTGGTGAAGAGCATCCCACTGGTTCTGAGGGCCCTCACCAACCTATAACCAAAGCCCGCCAGAAGGAGGCAGAGGGGAGAGGGGACGAAAATGCTGCTTGACGCTACTTGCGGGACTGCCACAAACGAGAAAGACAAACCACGGTGTCTCTTTCCCATAAGACTCGAAAAGCCGATTGATAAAGACATCACCAAACTGGTGAACTCTGGGACAGAATCCACATACCATTGCTGGGGTCTATCTCTGTGGCAATATTCTCCAGGTGGCAGCCTGGGAGCTGAAGGTTTATGTTCCTTAGCTCCATTTTGGACAAAGAATCAGTAAGAGCAAATAAACAATCTGTAACAACAATAAAGCAATGAATAATAAAACATATTCCTCAGCCTCACTCCCACCACTGTCTAAAACCTTCTATGTCACCAGACACTGGCTCCAAACTCAGGACTTCAAAGAAATACATCATTTGAGTTCGCACTCTTGCTATAAGTGGGCAAAGGAATGTATATAACCTAACGTAATTCCCACCTAATGCTCAATTTACACATTTATCAAGAAGAGTCATTGCTTAAAGACTTAAGTACAAGAACTCTCCCAGGTACCTCTCCCATCATGGATTAGGGTCTGGTGTGAATCAGAACTCCTGAAGGCTAGTGTTTCCTCAATTAACATCCTGTCTCAAGGACCTGTGATCCACTCTCCCTGTGGTCAGTGCATTGATAATCAGGGTGAGTGGATGTAATGGCTGACCCCACTGAGAAAGCCTGTCACCACCAGGCATCTCTCTGACCAGATAGTTTTATTCAAGGAAACTCTCTCTCGATGCTGCATGATTTTCTGAGATACTCTGTCTAATGAACTCCCCAACCTGCTAAGGCAGACTTAACGAAAGAATTGCTACACATTGAAAGGTGTCCCTGTAAGCAACAGACCCTAATTTACAAGGTCTAAAGTGGGGTGGTGGTGATGAAACCTGGATTCTTCATAGGCCCCAATTTACTTTTTCTTAGAATGAAATAAGGATTAAATTCTGACTATGTGACAAGGCACTGTGCTAAGTACTTTACAAATACCTCATTTAATCCTCACAACACCACCTCTAGGTAGGTGCTATGACTATCTGCATTTTACACTTGAAGAAACTGAGGCAGAAAGCAATTAAGTGGCTTGCCCAGGGTCACACCTAGGTAAATGTCTGAGACTGGATTTAAACTTGAGTCTTCCTGCCTCCAGGCCTGGTGCTCTATCTATCATATCACCTAGTCGCCTTGATTTTAAACTACGCCTCTACAAGAATCCTTCTGTTTAATTAGACTCCTTCCTGCTTTTGCTCCTCTGCTCAGCCTCAATGGAATGCTCTCCTTGCTTTCTTCTATCAAAATGCAACCCTCCCTTCAAGGCCCATTGCCTTCAGGAAACCTCTTAGATTCATTTCAGCCCAGTCTTATCTCTCTTCCCTCTGAGCCCCTAAGGATCTGTCTGAACAGGCATATGTCTCAAGTGGCCCAGGATGGTTTGTTTTGTTTTTGTTTTTAATTTCATGTATGTGAATCTAGTCTCCTTAGCCAGGCTGTGAACATCCTTAGGGCAGAACATGGGTCTGCCCCTTCTCTTTCCCATTTTTTCATAGATTTAGAGGTAGAAGATACCCTTTGACATTATCTAGTACAAACTTCCCTTTTGACAGATGAGGGAACTGACACCCAGAAAGGAGAATCTTGCCCTGGCTCCATCTTCTAGCTAGTAATTTACAGAGCTGAAATTTGAACCCAGGTCCTGTGGGGCAGTTAGGTGGCATAGTGGATAGAATACCAGGTCTGGAGTTAGGAAGACTCATCTTCCTGAGTTCAAATCTGGCCTCAGACACTTATGAGCTGTGTGACCCTGGGCAAGTCACTTCACCCTGTTGGCCTCAGTTCCTCATCTGTAAAATGAGCTGGAGAAGGAAATGGCAAACCACTCCAGTATCCTTGCTAAGAAAACCCCAAATGGGTTACAGAGAGTCAGACATGACTGGAAAACAACTGAACAACAACCTTTGACATCAAATCCACTGCTCTTTCTACTATATTGTCTTTCAGAATGGAGGGCCCAGATCTGCATCTGTTTTGTTTTCCTCAGATTATGAATTGTGCTTCTCCTATCATGACTGAGCACAGGGCTGACTACTGAGGGGACCTAAGGAAATATGAGCTCAATGAAAAGCAGGCAAGATCCATGGAGACTTCACAGGCATAGATTAAGGAACTCAGGTATCAGAGTATTTACTCAGTTGCCCATACTTGAAAAGAAATCCATCCTCAAGCCCCTATCCCTTTAAAAATCAGAGATGCAAATATTATTCTGGGTAGCTCAGAACTAACTCTCCCATCTTTCTCCTGGGGTAGCCCCAGGCCTTTGATGTGGCTGCTCTCTCTGCTCCATCCCTGGGAATGAAGCCTCTCCTCCCCAGAGGCCCTTTTAAGATGCTGGTTGGGTCTTGGAACAATGCCTCATCTGGGATAAATAATTAAAGATCTTAAAGCACAGCTGGGTCTGGGCAGACTAGCTTCTCCAGGCAAGGATAACCCCACAATGTTGCATAGATTGCCCTCTTCCCTCCCCCTGAAAGTGAGGTAGCTGTGGTGTTGTGGTAAGAATTTATCAAGGATTGGAAGGGACTTTAGTGATCTGCTTAGAGGACCTGGGTTCAAGTCTCAGCTCTGCTTCTCTTCACGTGTGTGACCTTAGGCAAGTCATTTCCCTCTCTGGGCTTTTTTTCCTCATCTGTTAAAAGAGATAATGCCTAAGGCACCTTCCAGTTCTAAACCCTGAGTGAATGATGTATCATGGGCATCATGATGCAACATAAAGAACCTTGGAAGTGAGGCCAAGAGCCCTGCTTTCTGATCCTGGCTCCAACACTGACAAGCTTTGTGATGTGGGCAAGTGATTTCATCCCTCTGAGACTCAGTTTCCTCTTCTCTAAAATACTACCTAGCACATAGGCTTGTTGAGTAGGAAGTTTTTTTTGTAAACCTTAATGTGCTATAGAAATGAGAGCTATTATAATTCAGTTAGCAAAACAAACCCAGCCCAGTGAAGGACAGGGACCCAGGCTCTTTTTTGGTAGGGAAGGCAATCAGGGTTAAGTGACTTGCCCAGGGTCACACAAATTTGAACTCACATCCTCCTCACTCCAGAGCCTGTGCTCTATCCACTGAACCACTTAGCCTCCCCAGATCTAGGCTCTTCTTACAAAATAAAAATATACTTAGATGTTATTATTTTAGTGTTTACTTTCTCATGGATTGATTTTTCAGATGCTCCTCGTAACTGTAGACCAGGGTGGAAGGAGGTAGAGCAATAAATCATTCTTTCCTTTCCTCAACAGCTACAGCATGATGGAGGACTAGGGTTTGAATCCTGCCTCTAATACTTATTACCCGGATGGCCTTGACCAAATCACTGAACTTTTTTGGGCGGCATTTTCCTCATCTGCAAAATGGGATGTGGGGGAAGAAATGGACTAGATGGACAGGTTTTGAAGTTCCTTTCTAACTCCAGAGTAACGATGCTATGACCAGGCACCCTGACCTCAGAGTCGCAGTCACTCTTAGGTGACATTCTTCTTCTGGGGATGCTAGCTTTGAAATGGCAGGTTTGGGGTGTGTGAAGAAACTGATGTCATAGAGCAAACTAGAAGGCTTAAAACTTGTTCCCTAGTAGTCCCAGGCCCTGTCCCTGCACTGACATCATTTGTGAAAGAAGGCCAGGTCTTGAATTCTAGACAAGGACAGAAAACTCCAATAGACCATTTGGACAAAAATCAAACGCACCCAGGCCCTCTGCATCTGCTCACTATAAAATTCAGGAGCAAACTCAACAAACATCTATCAATCAATTAATGAGCATTTCTAATGCACTTATAATGTATCAGAAGCTGGGGATACAAACACCAAAGTAAAAATGGTCCCTACTCTTAAGGGACTTAATTCTATTGGAGGAGACAACTCATACATGGTAACTTTTTTAGGGGAAAGCAAAGCTATAGTTTGAAGGAAATTAGGCATTCTTAGAGGTTGAGAGATAAGGAATGAGGAGCCTATGTGCAAGATCCTGTGCTAGGACCTGGTAGAAACTGTTGGACAGGTATAGACTAGGAACCTCGAGCGGCAGGGCTCCCAGACGTTGTGATGTGGTAGAAAGATCTCTAGATTCCAAGCCAGTAGGCTTGAAGTCTCATTCTGGGTCTGCCCCCAGCTAGCTATAGGATTGGCTTAGGAAAATTTCTTCATTCTTGTGAACCTGTTTCTCATCTTCAAAATGAGGGAGGGGCTTGGATTAGGTAATCTGCAAGGTCCCATACAGCTCTAAATAGTCTGTAATTCAACTCTATTAGGCAAAATTTCTTCTAGCATTAAATTTCTTATCCATTTTATTATATTTTTCTTATTTTAAAATTTTTCTCTAACAAGCAATTATTTTATCCCCCTCCGACCTCTCCCCATTGGGAAAAAAAGGAAAACAAAACTTTTGTACAAAAATTTCCACGTGGGCTATGTGGGGGAAAAAAAGAATGTCTCATTCCTCATCTGAAGTCCACCACTTTTACATTTTAATATCTAGATTATTAACTGAAGCTCTAACTTGCCTAGTACATATATGTATATGTTTTATATATATATTTATCACTTTGTTTGGTATTTGAAGTTTTGACTAGAAAAAAACTGTATATTAAATGTATATGTGTATGTGTATATATGTTTTTAGACTGAGTGGCCTAGTTCAGAAGACAGCAAGGAAACACAAAAATTGCTTACTTGATAGAAAATTAACAATAACTGTGATGTCTAGTGCTCAACTGAGAGGCTGGAGGTTTAGTTTATAATAATAATGATATGAGGATAATGATGATAATTCGTCTTTCCATAGCAGCCTAAGTTTTCCAAAGTGCTTTTTTCACCAGAACCCTCTGAGACACACAATATTTTTAACCTCATTTTACAGATGAGGAAGCTAAACCGGAGAGAGTTTAAGTGACCGGATTATGATCATAGTTTCGAGCTGGAAGGGGCCTTAGAAGGCATCTAACCCAACTTCTCCTCTTCCCATCACTTCTTTTTTACAGGTTGGAAAAACAAAGAGGCTTAGGGAACCAGTGCTCTTAACAGAGCCAATAAGTGCCAGAGCTGGGACTTTGAAAACAAAACAAAACACAGAATTTGGAGTTTATGCCTCTGAGTCATTAATTCACTATGTGATCCTCGGCAAATCATTTCTCTCTGGCCTCAGTTTTCTCATTTGTAAAATGTGGGGTTTATTCTAGATGATTCCTAAAGTTCCTTCCAGCTCCAAATTCTGTAATTCTAACTGTGACTCTGAGAATCTTTCCATTATGCTGTCATCTCTCTCTCTCTCTTTCTCTCTCTCTCTCTCTCTCCCTCTCTCTCTCTCTCTCTCTCTCTCTCTCCTCTCTCTCTCCCCATCTCTCTCCTCTCTCTCTTTTTTATCAGTGCTTTATTTCAGATTTCAGATTTAAGCCCAAGAGCACCTGATGGGAATTCATTGTTTGGTAAAAGTATACTATCTGCTTTGCGGATTCTTTTCTCCGATTGTGGGCCTTTTTCCTGGTCCCACCTCAGTCCTGATTCAGGACTGCTGAGAAAAAAGCCAAATTAGTCAGAGTTTAGACCTGTCAAGAAGGGGAAATGTGTCATAACTTGCCCTGCCACCTCCTCCCTGAAGTCCTCTGTGACTACTCCAGCTCAGTTTCCTCCTTCTTTGAACTCCTCTGGCACTTAAGAATCTGAATTACACAGTCCAGCTGTGATTTCACTTAGTCTGACTATCCTTAGTTTCCTGCGAGGCAGATTTATCAGTGTCTTTTGAGGGCAGAGCCTATATTTTAAACACATCTTGTTTTCCTCTAGGGCCTTCACAAGGGCCTGCCTACTGCAGGGGCTCAGTGTATATACTGGATTGATGATGGTGCATCCTTTTCTAACCAATCCCTCCAGGAGCTCGGGGGACATCTATGCGGGAAAGCCTATGCTGTCTTTGGAAGCCAGGCCTAGTCAGGAGAGCTATTTGGGAGGTGCCATAATGGGTGTGTTGGGCCCTTCTGGGTCCTAGCAGGATTAGAAATGAAGAAGGAGAGGCGGGGCTTTGGCCTCAGCAATCTGCCACCAACTCTTAAGAAATGGCTAGGTTTGCAGCCAGTTCCAGACCTACTTTGAGCAGAGGCCAGAGAGCAAATAGAGTTAATAATAACAACCAGTCGAGGGCTGGCCCCACAGAGTCCTGGAACGTCAGAGCTGGCAGGGCCCCTTATAGATGATCTCGTCTAAACCCCTCATTTTATAAATGGGAAAACCGTGAAACTAGGGCCGCTGAGAAGTGAGGAGACTTGTCCAAGGTCACATAGATCAACAGAGCCAGGATTCAAACCAAGGTCTTCGGAGTCCAAATTCAAAATTCCTTCCACTCCTCCATCCTGGGTCTGCCTCATATGTTTTTTGCCCTTCTCCATTAGGAGACTGGGAAGGTGGAGAAGGGAAGGGCCAAACGCCTCAGGACACTCTCTGCATTGAGCAGAACACTGCTGGCACCCCGCCAGGCCCTGGGCCAAAGCTGGGGCTAAAGTATGGGGCGGAGGGGCCTGGTTAAGCGTTAACCTGCTTCCCTTGGACAGGAGCCAGGGTCACCCTGAGCCCAGTTAAGTAGGGAGCCCTGTCTGAACCTCGGCCCCGGGTCCACCGAGAGGGTTCACAGAGGGAGTGCACTGCCCTCTCCCGGGAGGAGGTGGGGCAGGACACACAAGGATGGGGCGACCGGGCACCCAGTCTCTCCTCGTTCCATCTCGTTCCCCTTGGGACTTACTGGGGCTCCGGGAGTTAGCGCAGCGCCTCCTTCTCGGCAAGGGCGTTGGGCGGCGCAGGGAGCGGGGTGTCGCTAGACCTCATTTCACTTCTGCCGCGGACCCCGAGTTCCTGACCGTATTCCTTTAACGCTCTACAGCCTGGGTTCGTGCGCTTGCACGCCAGTTCACGCCAGTGAGGTGGGTGCGGGCTGCAGACTGCGGGATGGAAAGAGGGGGCAGCCCTGGGGCAGAGCTCAGACCCCGCCCATCCTTATCCTCAGCCTCCTTTTCAGCCTCCTCCCCTGGGCGCGCAGCGCGCACCTGCTTTCCAACACCCTCGGCCCTAACCTGGATTTCCTACTCGGGAAGGGGCGGGGCGGGAGAGAGGGAGAAGGGAGGGGCGGGAGAGGGAGCCCGGAGGGGGCCGGGCCGCAGACAGAGGGAGGGGCGGCTGGGCTGGAGCCTCCCGCAGACGTCAGTAACCTGCTTGGCGAGAGCCGCCGGCGGCGCTGCTGGGGCCGCTGCTCCTGCTCCCGCTCCCGCTCCCCTGGCCGCTGAGGTCGAGCCGGGGCCCGGGCGGGCTGGCGAGCCGGCCCGGCTCAGCCGGGGCCATGTCCTAGCCGCGGAGCCGCGCCTCCGCGCCGCGCAGAGCCGGCAGGGCCCGGGCTCCCTCCGGCCCCGCGCCTGGAGGACGGGGAGGAGGAGGTGGCGGCGGCTGCGGCGGCGGAGCTGCTGGCAGGAGCCCGGGCCCTGGACCTGGGGACCCGAGGCCGGAGCAGGTGAGCGAGCCCCCCCACCTCCACCCCCGCCCCCCCACGTCCGGTTCTCCTCCTCCAGCTGCCGGCCTCGTCCCGCCCCGCCCCTCACCTGCGTGGGCACCGGAGAGAACCTGGGCTGGGGAAGTCCGCCGGCTGTGGGGGGGGTCCCGGCCCACCTGGGCGCGCGCTCCGCCCTCTCCCCAGCCAGACAAAGGCGCGCGCCCTTGGTGTCCCCAGGTGCGGGCCCCCGCCCGGACTGTCAGCGCAGCGCGGCGGGGCTGGGGGAGGGGAGTGTCTGTCATCCTGTCGCACTGTCCCACTTTCAGACTTGGCCTGGGATGAGGTGGGGGGCCCAGGGTCCCCGACGATTGGGAGGAGGGACAGGGGTCGATGGCTGGGTCTGTGAGTGTCTGTGAGTGTGACTGTCGCCTCCGAATCTCTGCGGGGCGGGGATGGCTCCTAAGGCCGCAGCCATTGCTGCGAGAGGGGTGAGCGCTGATTCAGGATAAGGCCTCTTTTCCTCCCCTCCTCCTTCCTTCCCTATCCCTGCCTCTTCCTTCTTTTTGCTCCTTCCCCGTTCTTGTTCTCCGTTCTTCTTTCCTCCCTGCCTCCCCCTTTCCCTGTTCTCTTCCCTTCTTTCCTCCCTGCCTCTCCCTTTCCCTGTTCTTTGCCCTTCTTTCCTCCCTGCCTCCCCCTTTCCCTGTCCCTGTTCTCTTCCCTTCTTTCCTCCCTGCCTCCCCCTTTCCCTGTTCTCTTCCCTTCTTTCCTCCCTGCCTCCCCCTTTCCTTGTCCCTGTTGTCTTCCTTTCTTTCCTCCCTGCCTCCCCCTTTCCCTTTCCCTGTTCTCTTCCCTTCTTTCCTCCCTGCCACCCCCTTTCCCTTTCCCTGTTCTTC
>CM053625.1:29305008-29323647 GCA_028646595.1 Phalanger gymnotis | reverse complement strand
TTTCCCTTCTTTCCTCCCTGCCTCCCCCTCTCCCTTTCCCTGTTCTTTTCCCTTCTTTCCTCCCTTTCCCTGTCCCTGTTCTTTTCCCTTCTTTCCTCCCTGCCTCTCCCTTTCCCTGTTCCTGTTCTCCTCCCTTCTTCTTTCCTCCCTGCCTCCCTCTTTCCATGTCCCTGTTATTTTCCTTTCGAGTCCTCTGCTTTTTCTCTTCCTTTTTTTCTATCCTCCCTCTGTCTTCCTCATCCTTTATTTATCTGTATCTTCTCCATCCCTTGTGTCCCTTGCTCTCTGTCTCTTCTCCAGCCCTTGTCTCTGTCTTCCTCACTTCTGTTCCTGTCTCACCTCCCTGCCCTTGTGTCTCTGCTCCCCACCTTTGTGTTTCTCTGACTCTTCACCTCCATATCTCTCTCTCTCTCCTCCCTGCTGTCTCTTTTCTCTCTGTTGTCTCTTTCTCTTTTTTGGCTCTGTCTCTCCCCTCCCTGCTGTCTCTGTGTGCCTTCCCCTTTCTTGCTGTCTCCTTTCTATCTGCCTTTCCCCCTCCCCCTTCCCTTGTCAGTCTGCTTACCTCTCTCAGTCCTCCAATTTAGGGCTTTTGTAGTTTCTTCCAGTGGAGGCTCAGTTTCCTCTGAGGGAAGAGTTCATGATGTAGATTCTTTTTCCTTCTACTAGTTGATGCCTGTGAAGGTCTGAAGCCATAAGTGGATAGGATGAGACTAGACAGCACAGGATTGCCTGCTGGCTAGTGAGAAGTAGCTGCATGCTTTGGGTCTGGGGTGTGTGTGTGTGTTGGAGGGGGGGTACTCCTTCATACCTTCCCTCTCGTCCCTGTCATTTCGGAGTTTGGCATAAGCTTGATCACCTTGGGCAAGTCATTTTATTTTTCTCAATTTCAGTGTCTATAGCTGTAAAATGGGGGTGATAACACCCAGACTAATTAGCTCACCTGGTTGTTGTGAGGAACATGCTTTAAAGTTTAAAAAGTTCTACAGGAATGTGAATTGGTATAATTATTTTCTGGCTTTTGTTTGAATACTTCCAGGAACAGGGTGCTTACTACCCTATAAGGCAGCCCTTTCTGTTTTTGTGCATCTGATTGTTAGGAAGTTCTTCCTTGATGTAGATGAGAACTCTCCAATCCCAGGAGCAGCAGTGCTTGGGAAGAGCTTGGGTTTGACGCTTTCCGGTTCCTTTTTTGTCCTAGGGCCCCAGGATTCTTCTCTGTGTGAGGGTAATAAGGGAAAGGGAGAAAAGTCCTGAATGAAAGGGAGAATCCAGAGCAGAACTGGAAGGTGCCTTCTCTAGTAGTTTTATTTGACAGATTTATAATCTTCAGTCCCAGAAAGAAATGACTTGTTCAAGGTCACAAATTGCTATCAGGTCAAGATTTTTTTTTTCCTCACTGGTAGAATTAAATGGAATAGAATGCCCTCAGAGGAATAGGTCTGGCTTTAAAATCTTATTTGCAAACATATTTTAGAAGATTGGTTGGCAGCTACCTGAAAGCAAGGACCTTCAGAATAGGTATGTGAAGAGAATGAAGGAGGGAGGTCCACAGAGATGAATACATATTTTCCCTAGCTGCCCAGAGGACAGAACTGAGGCCATCTGGAAAAAGCTTCCCTCTGACACTTGCTACTTGTGTGCAAATTTCTTAACTTCAGTTTCCTCATGTGAACAGCAAAAGGTTTGGACTAGTTGGCCTCTGAGGTCCCTTTAGCACTAAATTTAGTACTCTAAATTACAGGGAGATGGAATAATAAGGAATAAACTTCCTAACCATTAGAGCAGTACAAGGGTGGAAAGATTGCCTCTCAAGACAGTGGATTGCTCTTTGTTTGAAGTCTTTGAGGGAGATTCTGGCTGGCTTTGTGGAATGAAGAAGAGTCCTGCTCAGGAAGGGGTTAGATTAGACGCCTTCTTAAAGCTTGGTCATTCTGAGATGTTGTACTTCAGTGGTCTCTGAACCAACATCATCTCAATAGATCTGTGTTAAGCACCTAAATGTGTGCTAGATACTGGATATACTGAGACAAAAACAAAACAGTCTTGCCTGCCCTCCAGGAGATTACATTCTGGAGTGGGATGGTTAAGATCCAAAACGTATACATGATCTGAAGCAACAGGGCTAACAACTAAAGACTTCATATAGGAGTTCAGTTGTCGTTCATTTTTCAGTTTTATCTGTCTCTTTGTGGTCCCATTTGGGGTTTTCTTGGCAAAGATACTGGAGTGGTTTACCGTTTCCTTATTTAGCTCATATTACAGATGAGGAAACTGAGGCAAACAGGGTTAAGTGAGTTGTCCAGGGTCATACTGCTGGGAGGTGTCTGAGGCCGGATTTGAACTCAGGTCTCCCAGATTCCAGGCCTGCCCACTATCCACTGTGCCCACAGCTTACCCTTCCTATAAGAGATAGAACATAAATTGAGACTTGAAGGAAGTCAGAGATTATAAAAAGTAGAAGTGAGGCCTGGGGGACTGCCTGTGCCCTAGCTGGCTCAGAGAACAGCAAATTGGCCAGTTTGGCTGGAACATGGAGTGTGTAAAGGGGTGGAATGTGTAAGAGTACTAGAAAGGTAGCCTGGAGACACATTGTAAAGGAAGAGGAAACCCAGAGGGAATGGAGAAACCTGGGCTTTCCCTGGGAGCCCCTTGTCTGATTAAGGTCTCCTCCGCGTAATTCTCTTTCCAGACCCTGAAATTTCAAATAACTCTGTAAATCTAGCCATTAAGCTAACATGTGTAGACTTACCAAGTGTGTCACATGGTCTGTTTTCCTATGTAGCATGATGCTTGGCATTTCTGTAATGCTTTGTAAATCATAAAGAATCTAGCTTCACAGAGAGGCCTCTTAGAGTAGTGTAGAGTCAATCCAGTAAGCATTTATTAAGCATCCACTATGTGCCAGGCACTGTGTTAAGTACTGGGGATACCAAAAAAAAAAAGGCAAAAGACAGTCCTTTCTCTCAAGGAGCTCAGAGCAAACAGATATGTACAAACAAGCTATATCAATGACGAATAGGAAATAATTAACAGAGGGAAGGCATTAGAATTAAGAGGGATCAGGAAAGACTTCTTGTAGGAGGTGGAATTTTAGCTGGGCCTTGAACAAAGTCAGGGAGCCAGGAGGTAGAGATAAGGAGGGAGAGCATTCCAGGCATGGAGGACAGCCAGAGAAAATGCCAGGAGCTGAGAGATTTTGGAATGACTTGTTTTTGTTTAAGCTGGCTGTGGAACCAAGTCCCACTTCTGACGCATAATGGCTGTATGACTCTGGACAAGTCACCCAGGATACTCGCTAAGATTATAAGGCGAAAAGGCGGTGCTAGCCTGCATGGTAGAGGGAGTTTCCTCACCAAGGCCAATGAAATTACAAGTTCAATTCTTATTCTGTCTCCTTCATAAACCATAAAGCACTGTAGAAATGTCAGCTACTGTTATGATAGAGTCAAGTAATCTGTGGGTCCTGGTTGGACTGGAGCCACGGACCAGGAAGGAGTCATGTTAATTTAAGCCAGACACATTGTCCTGGTGATGGAAAAGACCTGGGTCTTGGCCCCTAGGAAGCTTGGGATGGGGTGGGAATTTTTCTGGTCCCAAAATGATCAGGCAGCTGAACTGGCACGCTTCACCAGTCTGTTGTGATGACTTCGGTGCTTCCTACAGTGCCTCTCCTGGCTTTTCCTGGAGTGAATGATCAGATGGTATCAGTACGGACTGCTCACGTTAAATAGGAAGGCCTGTATTCAATGAAGCTGTATTCTTGATAACCTCCAACCCACCCCCCTCCTGGACAACAGGCCTGACCATGCTTATCAGCTGATGTTCTGTGGCAGGAGCTAGTGTTACTCCAGCCCTTGGCTGGCTCATGATGCTGGGTGTCTCTGAGGCTTTGAGGCCCTTACCCAGGGTGTGTGGAGGGGAGAACAAGATGGGACCAAGCTCAGCGGCCTCCAGGGAGGAACACATCCCTCCCCCATGCAGGAGAGCAGAGTTAGAGAGAGCTAGATGATTCCTTTGGCCAAAAGGAAGAAAGAGGCCTGAGGCTAGTATAGGGGTAGTATTTGCTTTAACCAGGGTTTTAATACAATTCTTTTCCTACTGAATCATTTTCTTTTTTAAAATAAGTTTTTACGGATATCTTCTGTTTCTTATATCACCACATATCCTGTATCTTACTGAATCACTTTCTAATAGGCCTAAATGTGAGGGAGGCAAGGGAAGAAACATGACCCATAACCCATTCTGGTGTGTTGAGTACCACATTGGATTTGGAGTCAAAGCTAGTGATGATGTAACAGCGGAACAGGAGAAAAACCCTAGGATTGAATCTCTCTCTGCTATTTCCCATGCAACCTGGGGCAGTCATTCTCCAGCTTAGACCTCAGTTTACCTACATACTAAATGGGGGAAAGTGAGAAACAGTAGAAAGAGTTGGACCATTCCGGACCGTTGTTTCCTCATCTGCAAAATTAGGAAGCGGGTCTAGATCAGGGGGTCAACAAACTACAGACCAAAGGAAATTTATTTAAAAATGTAAAAAACATTTTTAGCTTAAGAGCTATACAAAAACAAATGGTAGGATATGGCCTTTTGGTTGTAGTTCACTAACCCCTGTTCTAGATGACTTCTAAAGACCCTTCCTGCTCTAAATCCTAGGATTCTATGATTAGTTAATTTCTAAGGCCTCTTCCAGCTTGAAATCCCCTCTATCTATGATCCTATTACTGAATTAAGATTGTCTGGTCTCTTTATAATCCTCAAAATTAGGGAGACTCCCCTACTATCATCCAAGCCATACACGGGGCTGGATTGTGGTTTTCTCTGCTTCCAAATGCTGGCCTTCATTCAAGAAATAGCTCAAATCTCACACCTTTCCAAATCTTCCCCTGCTTACTCCCAGCCTCAGTGATCTTTCTTCCAACCCTTTATTCAGTCAGAATTATAGGGCATACCTGCTTCCCTCCTCTCATCATGTATTGGACATTGATTAGAGTGTTTCCTGAGAGTGAAACCTGGATCCTTAGTCACACTGGGACCACACTCCCCAAGGTCAGAATTTTGGTCTCATGCTTCTCCCCTTCCCTCCCCGCTCCCCCCAAATTATGAGCTCTCTGAGGGCAGATACTTTGTTTTCTTCTCTCATAGCAGAATAGAGAGCTAGGTGAAACATATCCGAGGGTTCTTGGCCTCCATTCTGTGGCCTCATTTGGGGACTCGCAGTCCCTGAGACAGTGAGGAAACCCTGGGCAGTGGTTCTACATGAGTTTGTCTTGATCAAGGATACTTTTTTGGTGCTACTAGAGAATAAGATGTATTAAGGAAGGGAAGGTTTCTTTCTAGATCATAGATGGAGGGAATTTAGAGTTTCAGGGGCCTTAGAAATTAACTCATCATAGAATCATAGGATTTAGAGCTGGAAGGGTTAGAAGCCATCAGAGGTTAGTAAGCTACAACGAATAGGCCGTAACCTACCATTTGTTTTTGTAGCATTTAAGCTAAGAACTGCTTGTTCTCATCTTCCCTACTGGCCTCAAGGTATAAATCTAGCTATGAGCAGAAGCCTTACTCATTTGTGTCCCTATACTGGCCCTGTTCTCTCCCTGGCAGGAAGCCGTCCTGGGTTATAGGAATCACATAAGATCGCTATAATGCACTCATCATGTAAGACTATGCATAATAGCGATCGGGGTTTGTGCTTTATGTCCCTACGAGACTATGAGTTCTGTGAAGGCAGGGAGCCTGCCTTATTTAAACTTTAAATCACTTTGAACAAGAAAGATATGACTTATGTACAGCAATAAATTATTTGTTGAATGAATGAATTATAAGGTTTTGAGTTGGAGGAGACCTAGAGATCATTTAGGCCAGAGGTGTCAAACTAGGGACCCTCAAGAACTGCAAAATACTGCAGCCATTGGGAACCAGATTAAAATGTAACTGAGAATTAAAACAATAAATAAAAATAAAGTATAACATGTTATTGCTATTCAGTCATTGAGGACATGTCTGATTCTTTGCCTCCCCATTCGGGGTTTTCTTGGCTTACTAGTGGTTTGCCATTTCCTCGTCCAGCTCCAGATGAGGAAATTGATGCAAAAAAGGGTCAGTGACTTGTCCAGGGACCCCAGGCCCAGCACTCTATCGACTTTGCCCCCTAGCTGCCCAAAACGCTAATGTTAATCTGTGCTTTTCTAATTCAGTATACAGTCTGCAGGGATCCATTTCTATTTGAGTTTGACACTGCTAATTTAGGCTAGTCTCATTTTGCAGATGAGGAAACTCAGACTCAGGTTAAGTGGTTTTTCTCATGCTTTCACTGGTAGTAAGTGAAAGAGCCAGGATTTGAACCAGGTCTTAAGGTCTACTATCCTCTCCCCTCCCTTTTTTTCAGGAAGCTCAAAGAGGAAGTGACAGCTAACAAGATGAGTGTGACATCATGGTTTCTGGTGAGCAGCAGTGGCACCCGCCACCGGCTGCCAAGAGAAATGATATTTGTTGGCCGGGATGACTGTGAACTGATGCTTCAGGTAAGTGTGACTTGAGGGAAGGGCTGGTTTTCTTGACTGGAATGGACCTTTCATCAAAATCTCAGCCTTCAGATGCCTCTTGTGTTGGCTGGTCCCCTGACAGGGCTGATCACTGGATCAGTGGATTTCCATGTCTAAAAGAGTGGAGTGGGATTCTTCAGAAGGTAGTGATTTCCTCATCACTTGGAGGGCTTCATGCACACCCATTTGTCTAGGATATCACTGGGAGCGTTTCTTGTGTAGTGTTGGTTTGGGGCAGAATCTCTGGGGTCTCTTCCTGGTCTGAGATTTGGGGATTTTGTTGCCTGCTGGTCCTAGTTCTCAGTCTGTCAGTTGCTGTCAAAGGGGGCAGTTACACTGGGGGTGACCATAGCTGCCCATGCAGAATAGGGCACATTGCATCTTCTGGAGGGAACTGGGTTAATGGCTGGGGCAAGAGAGAGACTAAATAATTTGCTTATCACTTGATTCCTATTAGATTATGAAGCTCATTGAAAATGGGTTCTAGAAGGGACTATCTTAGTTCCTTTAGAGGCAATCTAACTCAATTCCCTCAGATTCCAGAGATCAGAAAGTTAGTGCGACTGTCCTAAAATGCCAGAGCTCAAAGAGATTGTGAAACAAGCATCATGAAATGTTAAAACTGGAAGGACCTTTAGAATATGTAGGATACAAACACATCTATAGCATCTAGGATTTATATATAATGTATATATACACACACTCTATATATATATATATATATAACATCTGGGATTTTATATAATATATAGGATATATGTAGAAGATCTATATATATACATCTAGGAGATATTTTATATATATGTGTGTATATATATATATATATGTATGTATATATGGAGAGAGAGAGACAGAGAGAGGGAGAAAGAGAATGAGAATGAATATATAGGATATCAGAAATGGGAGGGCCCTTAAAATATAAAGCAAAATATCAGAGCTGGCAGGAAATTTAGACCTCACAACTTAGTCTTTAAGGTTCTAATGAATCTTAGAACAAAGAACACGGAAATGTAGGAGATGGAAAGAATGTTTAAAACATAGAGTATTGAATATTAAAATAGGAAAGGGCCTTAGAAACCATTTAGTGTAATCTGACCCCCTTCATTTATAGATGGAGGAACTGAGGTCCAGAAAGGGAAGGACACTTGCCTAAGGTCACACAGAGGTAGTGGCAGAAATGAGATTAGAACCCAGGTCACTTGATTTCCAGACAGACTCTTTTTTAACCTAATTTCTATCAGTCCCTGACTGGGCCTGGGTTAGATTTGCACAGTATGCACACAGCTCATGCTTTCTCATTGTGTTTTACCTTGGCAGTTCATCTTTGGGGTTGGGAGTCTGTGTTTGTGTTTTTCACAATGAGTCATGCCAAGGTACTGGCCTGCCCAACCTAGCTCAGTCTGCCTGGGGAATGGGTGAAGCTTGGGTGTTGCTGCTGGTGGTTGAGACCTGGGCGTCAATTCAGTTCTCTTCAAAACAATGAACATTTATTAATTACCTACAATGTGCAGGGAATACAAAGATGGCAAAAAAGACAAATTCACATTCCCTGCCCGCAGGGAGCTTATAATCTACTGGGGAAAAGGCCATGAGTGGTACACAAATAACTATGATATAAAGAAGAGAATAGAGACACTGGTGGGATCCAAGCAAAGTGCTCTAAGACATTTTGAGAAGGAAGAGCTCATTTTCAGCATGAGGCAACAGCACTTGAGCTGGGCCTTGGGGGAAGAAAAGGATTTTGAAAGGAGTACATTCTAGGTGATGGGGAAGGGGTGACATGAGTAAATGCATGGAGGCTGGGAAAGGCAGGATGAATTAAAGGAGTGGTGAGTAGGCTAGTTGGGTCAGAATGTAGGGTGTGTGAAGGTGAGGAATGTGATAGAAGCTGGAAAGGTATGTTGGAGTCAGATTGTAGAGGACCTTGAATAGCAAGCTTAAGAAGTTCTTTAGTTCTGGAGGTAATAGGGAGTCACTGAAACTTGGCTCTAATTGGTTTTTTAAAAATTTTTTTATAGGAGAGTGACGTGATTAGAGAGGGGAGTTTAGGAAGATTGTTTTGTCAGCTATGTGAATAAATCCTGGAGAAGGGAGAGGCTAGAGGTAGGGAGACCAGGTAGGAGGATATGATGATGATGAGGAGGAGGAGGAGGATGAGGCAAATCCGAATGAGAATGACTTAGAATGATCAGTCATCCTATAGAAGGTGTTCATTTAACAGATATTTTAAGTGCCTTTGGTTTGCTCATTGTCAGTGACAGAAGTCCAGCCTCCTCTCCTCAGGGATACGATCATAATCATAGATTGATTAGACTAGAAGGGACTTCCGATTTTACAGATGTGACCCAGTGACTTACCTAGGGTCGCATAGCTAAAGTTCTCCTAGGGCTACATGCAAACCTAGGTTCTCTGGTGTCAAGCTCATGGTATAGCAGATATGGCACTGGATTAGAAGCCAGGAAGACTTGAGTTCAAACTCCACCTTGGATACTTATTAGCGAGGTGACTGTGGGTGAATCACTTCATCTTTGTGAGCCTCAGTTTCTTCATTTGTGGAATGGGGATAGTAACAGCGCCTGTCTCCCAGGGTTGTTGATATGAGATAGTGTTTGTGAAGTCTTTGACAAACCTTAAATGCTAGTTAAATGCCAGCTATTATTATTGTCATTACTATTACTCCTGCTACCACCATCTCCACTAATACCACTATCACAATCCATTACATGGTGCTACTGAATAAGGGCAGTGGTCTGCTGGTAAATGTTTAACAACCAGATCTCTAAAAAATGTACCATATACTTTTAAGTTTAATGTGCTTTCTTAGCACCTTCTCCTTTACTTTCTTAAGTCTAGATGAGCAAACGAACATTAAATCAAGCCCTGATTTGTAGCACTTGCTAATTTCCAAGGTTTCAGTGCTCACTGTAAAAACTTAACAAGCCAGCTCCAGGACCCCCTGAATAAGGGGGAGATCAAATGTGGGTACAGATAAGTGTGATACCAGTCAGAATATGTGCAACCCAAGTGTACAGAGCAGGGACACAAATACAGACACATAACATGTCTTCTAGCCCCTTGGCATGAAGAACTTCAGCCCTGGAAGAGACCTCAGGGGGTTCCACCCCTACCTTGTTACAGCATCCCTCACAAGTGGTGATCCAGCCTTCCTAGCGATGGGAAACTTACCCTTCTGAGTCAACCCATTCCATGGTTGGTTATCGCTAGTTGTAAGGAAATTTCTTCTTATGTTTAGCTGACGCTGCCTTCCTGTAACTTCTTTCCTCCCACACACAGCATTATTTCTAGTTGTTCCTTGGGAGGCCCAGCCAAGCAGGTCCAAGCCTACTCTGATACAGTAGCCCTTCCAATGCTGGAAGGCAGTTTTTGTGTCCCTCTAGGGCCAATGGCTAAATGTCTCTGGTTCCTTTAATTGATTCTCATATGGAATAGTCTTCAGGTTCCTGCTGTCCTCTTCTGGATGCATTGCAGCCTATAAATGTCATTTGTTTAGCAAACGTGAGGCAGCGGATAGTGTGCTAGGTCTAGAGTCAGAAAGACCCTAGTTCAAATGTGACCCAGGGCAAGTCACTGAACCTTGGTTTGCCTTAATTTTCTTATCTGTAAAATGGGAGATTAACAGTAGTGCCTTCCTTTCCAAAGTTGTTGTGAGGTTCAAATGAGATAATAATTGTTGAAGTTTTATAAATATTTATAAATAAATAATATATAACGAATATATTAAATATATATATATATATAATTATTTTTTAAAAAAAGCTTAGTGCAGTCCCTGGCGCATGGTAGGTACTATTTAAATGTCAGCTATTTGGTAGTATAATTATTATTATTATTTTTAAGGCTGCTGCTTCTCTAGGCAGATGAGACAGACCAAGGATAGAGAGGATTTCATTGATGTAGGGAATTCTCAGATAAGAAAACTCCCTTTGCTCCTGTGGGTCATCTTCTCTGCATCATCGTGGTTTTAGAGAATTGCCCAGAGGATTGCAAAGTTAAGTGATTTGTCACACAGCCTGCTTGTTTCAGGGGTGGCACTTGAACCCAGATCTTCCTGTATCTGAGGCAAGCTCTGTATTTACTAGCGAATCCGGAATTACTCACTGCTTGGGTTATTTCTCCTGTCTCTGCAAAGGAAAATGATTTTTGACTACAAAAGACAGAACAGAAATGGGCAATAGGGGATCGAAACCCTCAAAGAGTAGGGGAGAGAGTGAGGGCACCTGGCTGTTTCTGATAAGTTCCAATGAACTTATCTAAGGGAGTGCCCTAGGGATCTGTCCTTAGCCCCATGGTGTTTTACCCTTTTACCTATGGCTTAGATAGAGGCCTAGAGGGACCATGGTAGAATAGAAGGCCCTGGAGGTCAGAAATTGTATAGATTTTGTTATTGTGTCACCGGAGCCTAGCTTGCCACCTTGCACAGTTGTAAACACTTAATAAATATTTGTTGAATTAAATTGGATCAGATTTACAGATGACATAAGCAAGGAAGGTTTAGCAACATGCTGGGTCGCGGGATCTTAAAAGAGCTCGGCAAGATGGAACAAACATTGGATTGAGTCCAAGAGGATGAAATTTAATGGGAATAAAGAGAAAGACGTAGTTAGAATCAAAAAATCCGAGTGTCAAGTACAAGCTGGGGGAGGTGAGACAATATGTAACTATATGTAAGAATGTACAAGATTTCTGAAAAAATAAATATTAGGTAATTTGTGGGGGCGCAAGTGGCTTCTGTGAGGATCAGGAAAGGCTTCGTGCTGGAAGTGGTATTTGAGCTGAACTTTTAAAGGAAGCTCACAAAATAGTAAGAGTATTTTCTTAGCACTTTGCATATGCTATTTCACTGGAACCTCACAACAACCCTGTGAGGTAATGCTATTATTACCCCCATATTACAGGTGAGGAAACAGGCTGAGAGAAGTTAAGTGGCTTGTCTAGGGTCACACACTTGATTGGTGTCTGGTTTAATCTCAGATCTTCCTTACTTTATACCTATCGCTTTATAACTACCTAGTGTTTATATAAGGCTTTAAGGTTTGCACCGCCTTTTACAAATATTCTCTCATTTAATGCTAACAAGAGCCTCCATTTTACAGTTGAGGAAATTGAGGCAGACAGAATTTAAGTGACTAGCCCAAAGTCACATAGCAAATAAATGTCTGAGGCAGGATTTGAACTCAGGTCTATCCAAACTCTAGGTCCAGTTGTCTAACCACTTTACCATCTCAATTGCACCTAGCTGTCCTCACAGGTTTGGTGCTTTGTGCTTCAAACAACTGGGCTGAAGCTTGGGGACCACTTGTGGTGTCTGACAGGTTCCTGGCTGATTTTAGGCAAATCCTCTTTTGAGACCTGGATGAGGTTTTCTTTTAGGCTGCCCTGACATATTAGGAGAAGGGCTGCCCCACCCCAAGGCACTTGTAGCAACAAAATTTCAGTCCTAGGAGGACGGTGTCAGAGCTGATCAAATCTGGGTCAAGGCCACATTTTGAATTTAATGGCAGATCCTCTCCAAGGGCCCGAGGCTTCAGACTCCTGGTTCTGGGCTCAGCTGCTGTTCCTCTTTGGGCTTCTACTTCATCTTCTGGATGGGGCTGTTAATCTCTGTAAGTAATCAAAGCATCTCAGTACATCAGTTCATCTCTCAGATGTGATTTACAGTTCACGAGTTTCTCTAGATATCTCCCGGCCTCCCGTTCCTCCCCCCCTTTTTTGTTAAAAAAGCCCCAAACTCAAACCCAATAAACAAAAATTGATTGCTAATTTAAAACACATGACTAAAAAATTCCATTCCTAGCCTAATCTTAGCATTCAAGGGATGACGATTGTTTAGTATTGGCATCACATGGGATAGGACATATATTAAGGCATGACTGGGAGGCACAAATGCCAATGAATGCTCCAGAATTATCTTTTTCCACAAGTAGTAAAATATGTGCCATTTTCCAGATAAAACATTAAATCAGCAAAAAAAAAAGTAATATATAGTTTTCTTATGAAACGCATAGGCATAAAACTTTAAAATTTATACCCCCCCAAGCTGCCAAAAAAAAGTTTTTTTAAAAAAATTACTTCTTTTCCCCACATAAAATCATATCTCTCATCAGGAGGTCTGAGGATACCTAGGTCTAAAATATCTTTCCCTCTAGAGAGGAGGGGTCAAAATCCCTTGCTTCCCCAACTTGACAAAAATGGTAGGTGAAGTTGTGTGGTAGTGTATTCTATGATGCCTTAAAAATGACCAAAATCCCAATGTTATCATTGGTGTCACCACTGGTAATGGTAATATATAGTGCTGGGGACACTCCCTGGGGTTGTTACAAGGAAACCTGGAATGATATTGTAGATGTTCTGAAGCTTCCTCTGGTGGGGCTGTATACTTGGGTGAAGGGAAGCTGGACTGACTTTGGCTGGTGTGGATTCCCCCCTCCAGAGAGGGTCCATCTTGTGGATAGTTGGGTTTAGTGGGAACCACTGATTCTTCATAGAAAGCTCATAGTTCAGCCAGGGGGGGAACCTGTGGCCTTGAGGCCTCATGTGGCCTTCTAGGTCCTTGTGTGCAGCCTTCTGACTGAGCCCAAGTTTTATAGAACGAATAATCCCTTTTAATAAGGGGGTTTGTTCTGCGAGGTTCGGATTCAGTGAAAGGGCTGCACTTGAGGACTTAGAAGTCCACATGTGGCCTCAAGGCCGCAGGTTTCCTACCCCTTGCTCAGGCCAAACCACTAGATAGGTTGGGTTTGGGAAAAGGCCTTAGGCTTCCCAGGTGAGGCTTAGAGGAGTTGGCAAGAACAGGAGGAAGGGGTGCTACAGGGCCTGGGGAATTCACACCTGTCATAAGAGGAGCCAGTATTTCTTGTTTCCTAGTGAATTTGTGGTGGGGGAGACTGAAGGAGCCAACATGCTGGCTCCAGTGGTGGGCGAGATCTCGTCTCCTCCTCTTTCTCCACACCCTTCCAGAGAACAGGACAATTGTTTTCATCACAGACACGGACACAGTCAGCTTTATGGAAAAATCTCCTCCTTTCTTTCTTCTTTTGTTTAGCAATTGTTTATTAAGCGCCTACTGTGTGATACTCTGGGTTGGGAACTTAGGATAATAGCTTTTTCACTGTGAGGGACTTCAGAGATTATGCAGTACCAATTTCTTATTTTACAAATGAGAAAATTGAGGCCCAGATTTAAATGGCTTTTCTAGAGTCACACAGGTAAGTAAGTGGCAGTCAGGATTTGAACCAAGGCCTTCTGAGGACACAGAGATGAGTCCTTAGGGGACTCCCTATGTACTAGTGATAATAGTCTGCAGATCTGATCCACCTGGGTGGTTAGGAGGGGGATGGCATTTAGAGGAGGGACCAAATACTCTGGGCTTAAGGGGATTGAGTTTCTTTGAGGAGGTCTTGTTTGTACTGAGTGTGGAAGGCTGAGGAGAAATTGGATGGGGCAGGACATTTCCCAGCTCAGAGCTGGGAAAGAACAAGGTATAGATGGAGGTTCAAGATGTCCAGTTGGCTGGAGCTTAGAAGTTTGGAGGGGCGGTAGTAAGAAAAAACTGGGAAGTTCAGTGAGACCCAGAACTTGCAGAGCCTTGAATGCCAGGCTGAAGCATTTGGACTTTATCATGTAGCAATAATATTAACAATAATGATGATGATGGTGATAATTTAAATTTCTACAAGTCTCCAGTGCTTCCTTCATCACAGGCTAGATAGTATAAATATTAGTATACCCATTTTGCAGATGAGGAAGCTGACAGCCAGGGCAATGAGGGGATTTGCTCATGGTCCCACAACCAGTCACTTTTAGAGCCGAGTATTGAGAACAGGTCCCCTGATTCCCGAGGCCGGGACTTTTCTCTTGCCTTGGCTTTGTAGCTCCTGTATTGAGGCAGTAGAGAACAGAAATTTGCATAGAGGAATGGCTATGTCAACATTGCCCGTGACGCGTTGAAGACATTGGATAGCAAGCTGGATCAAGAATCAGAGGACTTGGTTTTGAATCCTGACAGAACTGGAGCATAATCTGGGCCATCAAAAGTAGAGGGGTACCTGCCTCACCTTCTAAGCCAGGCAGACAGCTGTGCATTTCTGCATTTCTTGCAGTTGTTGGTTGATCTTTGGAGAATATGGTGGGAGCTATGTCCTGGTTCCTTTGGCCTGCCGATGAGCAGACCTCCTGTGTATTGGGGGCGGGGGAGGGGGCGCTGCCCCTCCTGTCCTCCTGGGCATGAGAGAGAGCTGCCTGGGTGGTGGTATTCATTCTTTCTCTATGAGACCATCCCTGTTGTCAGCCATCTGGCTGGCTGAGAGGTAGCATCTGCCAAAGTGCATACTGAGGGGTGTAATTTAATCTGCCCGGAAATCCCCAACATCTCTTTAGGAGATTAGCCACAGTGAAGGAGCTTAGGTGCTTCCTAAATGAGAGAAAGAGGTGTTGCTTTCACTGGGGCTCCTGGGTGAACTGTTTATCACAGCACCAGAAAAAGCCCTGTACAAAGAGCTCTTTCAGCTCTCGGAGTCTGTGATCAAGGATGGAGACCTATGGAGTGTTAGAGCAAGAAGAGATCTTAGAACATAGAATCTCAGACATCATGGGACAAAGACTGGGAAAGCCGGAAGATGCCTTAGGATACAGCATGGAAGAGCCGCGTGGGACCTTTGGACGTGGAATCACAGATTTAGAGCTGGAAGGAACCTCAGGGGTCATCTAGTAGAACCCCTCACCTTACAGATGGGGAAACTGAGGCCCAGAGAGGCCAAGATTTGTCCAGAGTCACAAAATAGAAGGGTTAGAGCCAGGATTTGAACCCAGGCTCTCTGACTTCAAATTCAGTGCTTGTTCCACTCAACTACCCTGCTTCCAATGTAGAATGTCAGAGTGAAAGGTAATCTCAACCTCTTTATTTTACAGAAGAAGGAATGGAAGCCTTAAGTACTGTAGAAATGTGGGGAAGTTATTATCAATAAGTAGTTTGGGTTAATTAATTAACCTTAATAAGGCAGCTAGGTGGCAAGGTGGATAAAGTGCCCATCTGGACTCAGGAGGACCTGAGTTCAGATTTAGCCTCAGACACTTACTAGTCATGTGACCCCGGGCAAGTCACTTACCCCTGTTTACCTCAGTTCCTCTTATGTAAAATGAGCTGGAGAAGGAAGTGACAAACCACTGTAGTATCTTTGCAAAGAAAACCCCAAAATGGGTCACAAAGAGTCAGCCGCCAATGAAAAACAACTAAATAAAAGATTAGGCAAATGCCTTCTCTTTAGGCATCAGTTTATCTTTTTGTTAAGTGGACTAAAGGGTCTCGAAGGTCTATTACAATTCTCATGCTTCACCTATCCACCCTCCGTTCAGCACCAAAGTGCTGAGAAGACCTATCTTCCTTCAGCTCTGCCCAAGTCATTCCCCTATTCAGTAAACTCCAGCGGCTCCCTGTCATCTCCAGGATCAAAATACGGAATCCTTTGGATGGCATTCAGATCCTTCGTAGCCGGGGCCCTACTGCTTTTCCTGTCTTCTTACACTTTATATTCTCCCTCTGCCCTCAGGAGATTACCGTGTGATTCAGTGACACTGTCCTCCTTTCTGTTTGTTCCTTGCGTACAACATGCCATCTCCTGACTCCGATCATTTTCATTGGCTGTTCCCACTGCCTCAGATGCCCTCCCTCCTCATCTCTCTCTGCCTCCTGGCTTCCTTCAAGTCCCAGCTAAAATCCTACCTTCTCCAGGAAGCCTGTTCCAAGCCCCCTCAATGCTAATACCTTCTCTGTGTTGATCACCTCCACCGTATCCTGTCTGTAGCTTGTTTGTACATAGTTGTTTGTACGTTGTCTCCCCCATTGGACTGTGAGCTCCTTGAGGGCAGGGAGTGACTGATTGTGAATGAGGTAGAATTTTAGAGTCCAACCAAAGAGAACAACTGTATAGATGCTAGCTAACAACAGTTCACATGAAAAAGCTCTGAAGGTTTTAATAATAATAGAGACAGGGCCTGGACCTATGATTTTAATGGGATAGGGAAATCCCAGGTGAAGACACATCCTTTACCAAGGCAGATTGGCACCTTTCTAGAAAGCTAGCTGGGAGGAGAGGGGGGGAAAGGAAGAGGACACTCATTTTAAGTGCCTATTTTGTGCCAGGGATGGTGCCAAAAGTGTTACAAGTATCTCTGATCTTCACAGCAGCCTTGGGAGATAGGTACTATTATTATCCCCATTTTAAAGTTGAGGAAACTGAGTTAAATGGCTTGTGCAGGGTCTCTCAGCTCGTAAGTGTCTGAGGCTGGATTTGAACTCAAGTCTTCCTGACTTCAGGCCCAACACTATCCACTGTGACACCTAGCTGCCTCATGATAGCTTCAGCTACATTAGCCAGAGAAGTAGAGTGGCCAGGGGTAGAGAAGTAAAGGCTCTACTGCTTCCTAGCCTAGTTAGGCCACATCTGGAATATTGTTTTCAGCTCTGGAGACCATGTCTTAGGAAGGTCAGTGAGACACTAGGCTGTGCCCAGAGAGAACAGGAGAGGAAGGGAACTAGGGTTGTTGATCTTGGAGAAGATGTGAAGGGGCATGATTGCCTTTTTCAGGATTTTGAAGGACTCTCTCTGAAGAGGGATTAGAATTCGTTTTGTTTGCCCCAAGAGGGGCAAACTAAGAGCAGTGGGGAGAGATACAGGGAGAAAGATTGTTCATTGTAAGGGACAAAAGGTCTCCCTGGAGCTGTCCAGTCCTGGAATGGGTTGTTACAGCAGGTGTATGGTCTGACTCAGGCATGGGGCACCTGCGGCCTTGAGGCCACATGTGCCGTCTAGGTCCTTGGGTGCGGCCTTTTGATTGACTCCAAGTTTTACAGATCAAATCCTTTTATTAAGAGGATTTGTCATGTGATGTTTGGATTCAGTCAAAGGGCCATGCTTGAGGACTAGAGGGCCACATGTGGCCTGGAACCTGCAGGTTCCCTCCCCCTGGTCTGACCTCTACTAGGGGTCTTCAGGCATAGGAGGGATGGCCTCTTGTCGAGGAGACTGATTTTCTTCAGGTTAGATGAATGTCCTCTCACACGTCAGCCAACAAAGTGGGGTTTGGTGGTCCTGTGAATATTCTTAGTCTCAGTGAGGCTTAGGCGTGATGATGAAGTGGTCTGCATCTTCCTTACAGGGAGAATGGGGATGGGTGGGTGTTCACAACAGACTCTATTCTGTGTCCACATGATTTCTACAGACAATTACAGCACAATCACAGACCCTCAGAGTTAGAAGAAACTCATCTAGGCCATCTGTTCTCATAGAATAATAGCAACCACCACGGTAATAATAGCACAGGTTTATATAACGCTTTAAGGTTCGAAAAATCTTTATATACATTATCTCTTTGGCTTCTCACAATAATCCTCTGAGGTAGGGACTATTACTAGCCCTATTTTACAGATGAGGACAACTCATAGATGTTAAGTGACCTACCTAGGGTCACACAGTAAATGCCCAAGATGAAATCTGAACCTAGGTCTTACACACTCCAAGTCCAGTGTTCTATTCACTACATCTTATTGTTTCTAGGTTCCTTTGTACCTTCCTTATGGCTTTGCTTCCTATGAATAAGAAGGAACTGTTAACCGGAATCCTTTGGCTGTGGGTCCATTTGCCTGTCAGCATCTCTGGGATTTGTACTCTCCTGGCTCTGTTTTGATTGGGCCCATTTAGGGTTAGGGTTAGGCGACTCAGTGGCTGGACCTAAAAGATCTTGTCAGAGTTGCCAGTGACTGGGTGGTGATGGCAGCTTTGGTTTTCCTGGACCCTGGGGCGTCTTTGCTGATTGTGGAAATACCTGTTTGTTTTGTCTCCTGCCCTGCAAGATGAGCAAAGGGACCCTGTGGGGGATAGGACAGAACTCGTGTCAGGCAAGATATGTTGTGGGAAGGGAATATTGGAAATCCTTGAGTGTGCTTTCCTCTAATTCAACTTTAGTTTTTTCTGTAGCTGTCTTGGAGCTTTGGCCCAATCCAACTCTCCCTCTCCCTCTCCCTCTCCCTCTCCCTCTCCCTCTCCCTCTCCCTCTCCCTCTCCCTCTCCCTCTC
>CM053625.1:29289783-29304908 GCA_028646595.1 Phalanger gymnotis | reverse complement strand
AGAGATATTCATACAAAGCCTTTGGGATATCCAGTATGTTTGTTTTTCTGGGTAATGCCGGATCCCTTTTAAATAGAGTAGTTAGATGGAAATCTTCCTGGATTGAGCTCTCTGTGGATAGAGTCTAAGCCTAGGCTAAGTTGATTTTAAAGATTTTCTTTCATTAAGTTCTAGAATACAGAAGCGGATGTAATAGAGGGTGTTCCTAAAGTCTGGACACATGGCAAAAATGCATATTTTCAAGAAATGAAGTGAATGAAATTCTTATTTAATTGGAATATTAACGAATAACATCTTCAATATGATTTCCATCATTTGTGGTGCAAAGGTTGATGCGCTTTGCAAGATTCACGTGAACTCGATGCAATAACTCCACATTGCTGTCAATTGCCTGTGTGTCCAGACTTTAGGAACACCCTGTAGTTTCCTACCTTAGAGAGTTCCTGGTCTGAGGCAGAGCCAATATTCTGCCATAATAATAACGATGGTGATGGTAACTGGCATTAGCATTTATGTAGTGCTTTAAGGTTTGCAAAGTGCTTTACAAATATTATTTAATTTGATTCTTACAACAACCCTGGTAGGTGGCCTCATTTTGCAGATGACTGGGGCAGACAGAGGTTAAGTGACTTGCCCAGGGTCATACAGCAAGTGAGGGTCTGAGGCTGGATTTGAACTTAGATCTTTCTGTCTCCAGTCCCTGCGCTCTGTCCGCTGAGTCACTTTGCTGCCATTAGGGAAGAAGTGTCCAGTGTACTAGCGAGAGCCAGAACATGTATGATATAAAATACACTGGAAACATGCCAACAAACACAAAGCATATATATAGAATCTCTATATATAGGATCATAGATTTATTGTTGGAAGGGATTTCAGAAGCCACCTAGTCTAGCCTCTTCATTTTATAAATGAGAAAACTGTGGCCGCAGCAGGTCAAATGACTTATCCTAGGTGACATAGGTGGTCCACATCAAAGTGGTAGTCTGATCTCAAGACCTCTGACTCCAGAGCTGGGTTCTTTCCTGCTGGAGCTCAGTGTATGCTGTTGAAGTCTGAACTTTTATGAACATGCGTACTTCTGTGTCTTTGCATGCCTCTGTGTGTGTGTGTGTGTGTGTGAGAACATCTGTCTGTACATGTATTCTTCGGTACTTCAGTGATCTGTGACATCATTGCTGTGGATACTTTTCCCACAAGCCCAGTTTGCACTCTCTCTATTGCTAGAGAGGTGGGCTTTGAGATGTTCTGTGACTAATCTGTCGCCCTGAAAGTGACCCAGTCTGGTGGGGAGCCACTTCAAGCTTGGACTACAAACCACTTGGACTGTAGTCCTTGAGGCCTCTCCAGCTGGGTCGGACCTGCCGGGCCTTGTTTGTTTCCTAGATGAACCTTTGGAAAATCAGGCTCACATGATTGCTGTGGGAGGCATCAATATATACATACACATGCATACATGGGCATACAGAGACATACGAGTATGCGTGTACATAGAAGTACAGATGTTTACAGGATACATTGAGATAGACAAAAAGAGCCTGAGCTCTGGAGTCAGAGGCTTGAGGTCAGATTGGCCTTTGATACATACCAACCTATCAGACTTTGGGCAAGGACTTTGATAGAGAATAACTATTTTAAATATAACAATATATGTGTGTATATACATATATACACACACACAATATACACACATGTATGTGTGTGTGTATATAATATATATAGTTGTGTTCTTCAGTTGTTTTCAGTCATTTCAGTCAAAAAACCCATTTGGGGTTTTTCTTGGCAAAGATGCTGGAGCAGTTTATCATTTCCTTCTCTAGCACATTTTACAGATGAGGAAACTGAGACAAACAGGGTTAAGTAATTTGCCCAGGGTCACATAGCTAGTAAGTGTTGAGGCCAGATGTGAACTCAGGAAGATGAGTTCTTCCTGACTCCAGGCCTGGCACTATATCTACTTTGCTATCTAGTTGCCAATAGGTATGTGTGTATGTATGTGTATATGTATATATGCATACATGTATATGTACACACATATATGTGAGCATGGAAGAGACAGGACTGATGGATCCCTTCCTGTCTGAGGAGCCTCAGTCTCCTCAGTGAAGAAGAAAGTAGCATCATTTGCTATGAGGGGTGAGGAGAGAGACAGAGCTCACATCTCTCCTGCAGGAGATCTTTCCAGGTCCCAGTTTCCCTGTCTGCCCCCCCCCCCAAACTCTTACTAATGTGTTCTCTTTGAGAAGACTTCTCGTTCACACTGTGTGTGTCTTGTATGTATATAGTATTTGTATGTTGTCTCTCCTGTCGGTCTGTGAAGTCCTTGAAGGCAGGGGCTGTGTTTTCGCCTTTCTTTCAGTACTCCTGATTCTTACTGAAGGGCCCGAGTACATAGTACACGTTTAATAAATGCTTGCTGACTGACCGACCACAAAAGTTTGAAAGTCACCATGGGGGATGAGAAAGGGAATAGGATCATTTATTGTGCGGTTTGGAGAACCTATTTAATGTCTTCCACGATGAATTTATAGTGGGTGAAATTGGTGTGGTCCTGGGACATTTTGTAATGAGCCTCAGCTTCCCTGGAGCAGGATATGGAGGGGTATGGTCATGCTGAAATGAGATTTCTGGGGTCAGGAACAATAGAAGGGGGTAGAGTTTGGGTAGAGATTCTAGGCTAGTACCTAGGGAGACATTCAGGTAGCAGGCCATGGGGGTCAAAGCTGAGTATAGAGAAAAGATATATTGGGGAAGATGGACTGACAGAATTACTGTTTTGTTGTTCTTTCGTTTGAGTCGTGCCTGACCCTTTGTGACCCCATTTGGGGTTTTCCTGACAAAGACACTGGAGTGGTTTGCCACTTTCTTCTCCAGCTCATTTTACAGATGAGGAAACTGAGGCAAACAGGGTTAAGCGACTCGCCCAGGGTCACACAGCCAGTAAGTGTCTGAGGCTGGGTTTGAATTTAATAAGTCTTCCTGATTCCAAGCCCAGTGCATTACAGGGGCAAGCAGTATGTTTACTGTGAGGGAGTGAAAGAGGTCGTGTGGGATTTGGAATGAATATTGGATTTGGAGTCATAGAAACGAGGTTCGAATGCTAGCTTTGTCATTTACTGTCAGTGTGACCTCAGTTAAGTTCTCTTGACCTTAGTTTTCTCATTTGTAAAATGAGGGTGGTAGACTAGTTTTTTTCCTGCTCTGGGTCTATGGTCCTTTGATGAGGGCTGGTCAAAGAATAGGAGGCTGTGGTCAGAGAGAATTCCAGAGTTCAAGACCTTGGAGTTCTAGTGCTTGAACAGCTGCACGTGTGTATGTGTGTAACATACAGCTGTAGGTTTATGTACATATATATTCACTTGTAGTTATGTTTACATATGCATAGGTATATACTCGCACCTATATTTATGTGTTTATATGGGGCTGTGTAACTCACCCAGCTCTCTATATTAGTATATACTGACTCGTGTATTTGTCTGTCTCTTTACTTATATGTATACATAGGTATATGCTAAGTGAGAGACTGATTTACAGTCACCAGACTGAGATAGAGGTTAAATCAGGAGAGCCTTCCTGGGGGAGGTGAGTTAGAAATATAGAGTTTGAAAGGTGGGTAGGAAGAAGCAGGAAGGACATTGCTGGCTGGGTCCTATGTGGTAGAAGTGGAAGCTGAAGTTAGGACTATGCACAATGGGGAGAGTTGGTCAAAATAAATTGCCTGTATTGGGATTTATGAGAAAATGATGGTTAGTTGGGGTAAGGGAATCTTTCCTAGCCTATGAACTCCAGGAGGTCAGCCACTCGGTCTTACCTGTCTTTCATTCCCTTTTAGCGTATCTCAGAACAGAGTCCTGTATATACACAGCACTTATATGTTAGGTGGGATTGTGGGAGAGAAAGAAGGGTATTGTTAGACTTTGGAGCATAGGATTTAAAGTTGGCAAACAATCCACTTCAACCCCTTTATTTCACAGAGGGGGTAACTGAAGCCTTGGGAAGTTAAGTGACTTGCCTAAAGACATGTCACATGTTAATGGCAGAGTTGGAACTAGTAATCAGGTCTTTAGACTCACTGATCTAAGTCCTTTCCACTATAATATGCTGTCTGTTTATCCAGCTTCAGCTGGTCTGCCAGGGATTATTGAGAGGGCCCTGTGGGAAACAAGGCTATACATGGATGTGTGGTGGTGGTGGTGGTGTCTTTAAGACAAACTGGAATTTGAGGGAGTAGAGATTTGTGAAGGGAGAGATGAGGACTTGTCACTTAAGAAATTTAAAGAACACACAAAATTAGAGAGCTTTTGTTTTTGAGTAGGGAGATCCTCATTTAAATTGAAATGATCAGACCTATATGGATTTATCTGGAGAATAAGGGAGGTTATCTGCTGAGGTTTATCTGGTTCCTGGAGGAGGTGAGTTTGTCAAGTGACTTTGTTTTTGTTTTTTTTTTTTGGAGGTGGGTCGTAGTAGTGTGATTTGGGCCTTGATACAATATACTTCTGCACTACTTAGAGGAAGAATTTTCTCTGTCATTTTTCTCTGCTTTAAAATCTGACCTTACTATAGCAGTTATCTCTCATGGTCAGCTCCCATGTTGACCATCAAAAATGAATGAATGATAAAAGTATTTATTAAGACCATTTGTGTCAGATGCTGTATTGAGCAATGGGTATACAAATACAAGCAAGCCAGATGGTTACTCTCCTCAGGTAGCTTACAGTCTAATGGGGAGGACAACACATAAAGGGGAACTAGAAATGGATAGAGGTATTATGGAAGAGCATGTTGTGGAAATGGGCAAGAAGTGACAGGGAAGTCTGCTTCTGGGAGAGATAAGACCAAAGGTTGCCTTTTACAGCCCAGCATCTCATGGGCAGAGTCCAGTGTTCCAGTGGGAAGGGAATAAGGAAGATCCAGAGCTGAGACAATCTCACTTCCAGCAATTATGGAAAGCAAAAGGATTTGCAGTGACCTGTAGAAAGTATGATCTGTTTGTGTTCCTGCCAAGGAACTATTTTGTATCCAAGGGCAGATTGGTCTCTCTGCTGGAGGAGAAGTCAAAAGGATTGTAGGAATGCTTCTCCATTTTCCCACTTATCAGGGAGGCTCAATTCTACTTTAAAATAATAGAATAAGGTAAAAAACAAAGAAGGAAAGGGAACTCCTATACTCTGTTTTACTGTCGATGACCATAACATTCTCTCAGTTCCTCAGGCTCACAACTAAGGACTCATCCTGGATTCCTTACTATCTCTCGCCTCATCCCTTTTCCCCATATCCAAGCTGTTACCAAGGCCAGCTAATTTCACCTTTATAACATTTCTCAAATACACTCCCTTCTCTCCTCTGACATTGCGACCACTCTAGCATGGGCCCTCATCACCTCACACTCTGATCATTGCAATAGCCTGGTGGTGGATCAGCCTGTCCCAGGCCTCTCCCCACTCCAACCCACCCTTCATTCAGCCACTGGCATGATTTTCCAAAAACAAGGTTTGATCATGTCACACTCCACCTCCACTCCCCCTCAATGAACTCCAGTGGCTTCCTGTTGCCTTGAGGACCAATAAAAAATGTTCTATTGGGCATTCAGAGCCCTTTATAACTTAGCCCTCTCCTAGCTTCCCAGTTTTTAAAAAAAAATACCTTACTCCTCAAGACGTATTCTTCGATCCAGTGACATTGGTCTCCTGGCTGTCAGACATTCTCTCTCTGCTCCAGACATTCTCTCTGGCTGCCCTCATTCCTGGAACATTGTCTCTCCTCCTCTCTGACTACTGACTTCTCTGGCTTCCTTTAAGTCCCAGCTAAAACCCCACCTTCTATAGGAAGTCTTCCCAGCTCCTCTTAATTCCAGTGCCTTCTCTGTGTTAATTATTTCCTATTTACCCTGTATATAGCTTGCTTTATATGTATTTGTTTTCGTCCCCCATTAGATTGTAAGCTCCTTAAAGGCAGGGATTGTCTTTTACCTGGGCTATCTTTTGCCCAGTACTTAGCACAGTGGCTTACATGTAGTAGTGCTTAATAAGTGTTTATTGATTGATTGAGGCATAGATTAAGTGATTTGTTCAGGGTCGTACCTCTAGTAAGTGTCTGAGGCTTGATTTGAATTCAAGTCTTTCTGACTACAGGCTCTTCTTAACAAATTTGAAGAAAATACATTGCTTCTATGCTTTCCCTCCCCACAAATAATCATGAGAGTAAGGACCATAAAACCTACTAGCAAAGAAAATGGGTTGTCTGTTTCATCACTGCAGCTGCCTTCACCAATAGTTGTCCTGGGCACTATTGCCAATCACCCCATTTCCCACTCCCCTTCCTCATCCTGGCCATGTTTTCCTCTTTCAGTCAGTAGTATATTCTGATGAACTGATATTTCTCCTGTTCTGACTCAACTGTGGATTATCCCCAACATCTGTTTTCTTTTTTCAGATTCCTCAGCTGCTAAATGTTATTGGGGAAAGTTATGCCACCATGTTGGCTAGTCTACCACAGATTCATGGTATGAAATCTCAGTTGGGCTTTCACTCCTGCATGGAAATGTTTGTTTCCTTGACTGATTCTCCAGAATGCTTCCTGTAGGGGTCATTCCACACATTCTCTTCAAACCCCCAGTGTTTGCCCCATCCCTTTCTTTCACAGCAAACATCTGCTTTACTGAGAAAACAAAGACCATCCAATATGAACTCCCTTATCTTCCTTGCCCTACACTTCAAATTCTTCCTACAATATCACCCACCCTCTCTTCCTCTCTTCTAGTCTCTGAGGAAGGGATGGCCTTCTTCCTTCCCAAGGCTAACCCTGCTACTTGTGCCCTTGGTCACATCTTAGGAGGCAACAACTTCTTGTTCTCCAACTAGTGCATCCCTTGGGTAGCGGAAAGTGTCTTGGGTTTACAGCCAGAAGACCTGGCTTTCAATCCCTGCTTTAAATACTCTGTGACCATGGAAAAAAGAACTTCATTCTTCTAGGTTTCAGTTTCTTCATATTTTAAAAAGGGGATTGGATCATATGCCCTATGAGGTACCTTTCATTTCTCTATGTCAAGATCATGATCCTATTCCATTACTGCGACCATTCCTGTAATAGCATGAGGAGATGGTAAAAATGAGCAGTGACAGTTGGTAACTGGCTTCCTGCTAAGCATACTGATGCAGCCATTTGTCAACCTGATGCTAATATTGGGGAGATCTGTCTTCCCAGGCCATATAGATCTAGGCTGTGACAGAGAGTCTCCCAAGACTTAACAAATCGGACAAACATCGCACACTTTTGGTGATGTATTTGAGACCAAACAATAACACCAAAAAGACCATAGAAATTATTGCTAAGTATGATGCAATTCTAAGCAATAAATTCAAGAGCTTAAGGACCCAAATGATACTTTAATGTTTCTTGCCAGTTGAAAGCAGGAGCTTTAGAAGAGTGATTAAGGTTTTGGAAGTAAACAGCTGTTTAGGAAGGTGTCTATGAATGATGAGAGGTCTATTGAGGGCAAGAGGAAGATCACAGACAAAATAATGCTGCTTGGGGTGGAGGCATGGTTGGCTGGTGGATATCAGAGAAGGCAGAACTCCTCAGCTAAATAGAAAAAAAATGCCTGACAGTTGAAACTCAAGAGGCGTAAGGAAATTGTAGGAAAGCTTTCAGTAACTTAGTTGTCAAACACATCAACTACAGCTTACTGCAAAAAAAGTGAACAAATTGTCAAAGGTGGTTGCTGAGGGGCTGCTGGTGATTTTGGAAAGGTCACGAAGAATGGAAAAGCTGTTGAAGACATGAACAAAGTCCAAATTTTCAAAAAAGTAAAAAGTCAACCAGTGAGCTTGACTTTAATTTCTGGCACAATTCTATAACATATCATTAAAGAGAGTTTGTGTGCATTTAGAAAGGGAATCAATCATCATTAAGGGCTAATATGGCTTCATTTCCCGCCCCCCCATTTTTTTTTGGACAGGGCTACTGGATGAGTAGATCAGGAAAATGTAGTAGAAATTATTCACCTATGTTTTTGGAAGCCTTTGACAAAGTCTTTCATGCCATTCTTTGGGCCAAAGTGGAGAAATGTCTGCTAAATGATAGTTCCCTTAGAAGACTTGGAAGCAGTTGAAGATCAGACCCAAAGAGAATCATTAATGACTCACTGTCAACTTGGAGGGAGGACACTGGTGGAGCACTTGTCCATCGCCCTATGTTGTTTAACATTCTTATCAGTGACTTGGATAAAAGCATAGGTGGCATACATATAAAATTTCTAGATTGCATGATGTTTGGAGGAATAGCTAATCTCTAGGTACTAAAAGATGTCGATGGGCTAGAACAGTGGGTCAGGTCTAATAAGATAAGATTTATTAGCAGTTTGGTAGGAGAAATATTTTAACCCTTCTACCCATGCAGGTTAGGCTAGTTTGTCTTTAAAATGTATCGGGACATTCTTGGAGACTTGGTCGGCTTAGGGGTCTAAGGGCTCATACTGTAGATGTCACTTCTCCATTGCCTAAATGTAAAGCAGCTATGAGGATTTGAGGTGGGAGGGGGGGTGTCTCAGAGGTTGGCCTATATGGATAAGGCAAGCAAGGAAGCTTCAGCTGAATCCACTGGAGGTGTCTTCAGTGCTTATACTCCAGCTAAGTAAATCTCTTTTTGTTTACTACTGAATGATCTATGAGTGTCTCATTTTGTTCTAGTATTATGTACCTAAACTGTGAGCAGTCTGGCCAGAGTCAAGCCCAACCTAGAACAATTGGCATAGTTCTGCTAGATTGGAACATAAAGAGTTGGTCGAAGTGGTCGATGGACAGTGCAGAGGAAGGTGAGATGGACTGGCCTTCCTGCTTCTGGTGGTGCTTTTATTGATACTTCTAGAAATGTGGTTCCTTACTGTGAGATACACACACTCCTGGGAAATTAGAGAGTAAACTGTCTGTGACTGTTCGATTAGAAAAGAACAATGTGTATATTCTCTGTGTCCTTGAGAACTGTGCCTTGGAGATAATAATTGTGCTAGTTTAGCGAGTAACTGCCTCTGCCCTCCTATACTGGAGGGAAAGGCACAATACAACACCACACAAAAAGCGTCTTCTCTAGGCCAGTACATGTGCTCTATCTCCCACTGAGTTAGGGAAATGTACCTGGGACCCAACATCATATGATCTGTAAACTTGCTAAGTATGGCACCTATGCTTTTACTCAAATTATTGATAAGAATGTCGGACAACATTGGGCCAAGGACAGGTACTCTACCAGTGCCCTCCCTCCAAGTTGTCATTGAGTCATTAATGATTCTTTTTGGGTCTGATCCTTCAACTGGTTCCAAGTCTCCTGACAACTATCATTTAGCCAACATTTCTTCACTTTGGCCAAGAGAATGGCATTTATTAACCTAGCACAATTATCTTTAAGGTACAGTTTTAAGGACATTGCAGGTTCTACTATCTCTTCAGAACTCAGGTTACCTTCCAAGCAGCCTGGAGCGAGTGAGTATTTTGGGGAAGAGAAAGATATGTTCTCTCCTTTAGAAAAAGACAAACTCAGGAGAACTAGTTGTGCTCTGCCCTTGCTAACTAAGATTGGATGCCTTTGTATGGCTAATGGTCATAATCACCCAGTTGCTTTAGGAAAGGCCACCCGTAAGAAAGACTTTACCAGCTTGAAGGGAGTTAGATTTGTATAAACTGATTTCAAATGGCTTTTTGGAAATGACAGTGCAGCTGAACCAGCCACCCTTGTGTATGGGCATAACCAGCCAGTGAGGGATGGGATAGCATGAAGGATCTCAAAAGTGAAAAAATATAAACCAAGGCAAGTCCCTAGAATTTTAGCAGTGTGTGACAACTGTGCTCACAAGACTGTTGGAGTTTTGCTCATTGTTCATGTTTTTTAATTAGGAATTTGAGAGACCAGCCATAATTTAGCCAGAAGGATTTGGTTGTGATTCTTTGGTGCAAGCCGTGGGAAGGCATTTGACAGGACAAATTTTCTCCAGGAGCCCAGAAACATTTATGGTGATATGGGCAGATGGGCCACTTGCACCCCATTCGATTAGCTGCAGACAGGCCAGGGGTGCTTCATCAGTTGAAGTTTGTATTCTCATCACTGAACTGTGAACTGTAAAGTTCAAATTCTAATTCTCTTTCTGGAACTTTCAATGAAGGGTCCTTGAAGAGCAGAGAACTCAGGTCCCAGGTGCATTTCCCTAACCTCAACATAAATGACTATAGTTTCCACATGGGAGATAGAGCTCATGTACTGGCCTGGAGGAGGCTCTGACTTTTTGCTTTTTGTACTTTGTTGTGTTATGTCTTTCTCTCCAATATAGGAGGATAGTTAGGTACCAGCAGTAATAGTTCCTGAGTCCCTGCTAAACATGGGAGGGCAGTAGCAGCGAAGGCCTGAAGCAACCTTTTGCATGGGGTGGGGTTGGGGGGACAATCAGGGCTGCCATTGTGGTGCAGAGTCAGCAGGGCCAATCCAGCAGGGGCAGGGCAATAGTGCTCAGGCCCATAACAACACTGTCCCAGATAGGACTAAAGAGCTCAGGCTTCTGGGAGTAGCAATTGACAGAGCTAGCAGTAGGCAGAGACATGGCCCTGGGGCACTGACTAAGGCCATTGGACAGTGGGCACCATCAGCAGTGGATGTTAAATCAGCTCCTAGAAACAGGAGTAAAAAGAGTGCTTACTGGAATATATAGTACAAACAAAAGGCAAGCCCTCTGGTTACAATAATGTAAAACCAATGGGCTCCACATTGCTGACCATATGGTACTCAGTGGTTATTGTATGATTATTACCTAGGGAGGGCGTGAAGACCGGCTTGATGGCATCAAGGGAGAGGTATCTTACCAGAAGAAGCGGAGAGGGCCATCGCTTTTCAGAAGCCTCTCATGGAACAAAGATTTTGTATTCTCAACCCCTAGGGAAAGGGAGGTTCTACATGGTGGGCCAGGGAACACTAAGTGGTTGGTTGGTGGTATGTTTGTTAAGTAGCTCACTGATTGGTACAGGGCAGTTGTCCTTGACCTTCGAAAAGGATTGATGACTGCAAAAAGTGTCGTGATTTTTGCTGTAGGTGCTGCTCCTGTTTATGGTCATTTTTTTTTTTACACTGAGAGACCTCCTTTGAATGGCAAAGACTCAGCATCACTCATCACATGGACCTGGCCATTTAGATCTGGGACTCAGTCCTTCCTGAGATTTCCAGATTCAGTCGCTCCTTCAGGGAACTGTTACATTTTTTTTCCTTAGTTTGATAAGCATTTAATAAGTGCACACTATTTGCATGCATTGTGTTAAGTCCTGAGGATACCAAGAAGGGTGAAACAAAATAAAGCAATTCCAAAACCCAGTTCCTGTTTTTAAGGAGCTCACAGTCTAGTAGGGGAAGTCATGCAAATAAAACTATGTACAAATAAGATAGAGGCAGGATAAATTGGAGATAATCACTGGGGAAGGCACTTAGGGAGATCAGGAAAGGCTCCTTTCAGAAGCTGAGATTTTAGATGGGATTTGAAGGAAGCAGGGAGACCAAGAGGTGGGGGTGAGGAAGGAGAGTATTCCAGGAATGGCAGAGTCAGGAGATAGAGTATGTTGTGAGAGGAGCAGCAAAGAGGCTGGTATGACTGGATCTTAGAATTTGTGCAGGTGACTAAGGTGGAAGAAGACTGAACGGCTTGAAACACCAAACAGAGGATTTTATATCTGGACTTGATGATAATATGGAGACACTGGAATCTATTGACTAGGGGAATGACATGGTCAAACCTGCCCTGTGGGAAGATTATTTTGACTGCTAAGTGGGGTGGGGACTGGAGTGGAGAGAGAGACTTCAGACAGGGAGACCAACCAGCAGGCCATTATCATAGTTTTAAGTGGGAGGAAATAGAGTGTGAACTGAGGTGATGCCAGTGTCAGAGGAGAGAAAAGAGTGTAAACTAGAGATGTTCTGAAGATAGAATTGTCCAGACCTGACAGCTAATTGGATTTGGGGATCAGAGAGGGTGTGAGAAGTTGGGGATGACACCCAGATTAAGAGAGCTTGTGTGACAGGGAGGATGGTGGTATCTTCTACAGTAATAGGGAGGGTAAGAAGAAGGGAGAGTTTGGGGGAAAGAGGAGTTCAATTTTGTACATGTTGAGTTTTTAATATCCAAAGGACATCCATTTCAAGATATCTAAGTGATATGTAAGTTACTTAACCCTGTTTGCCTCAGTTTCCTCATCTGTCAAAGAAGGAAATGGCAAACCACTCCAGTATCTTTGCCAAGAAAACCTGAGATAGGGAACAGTGACATGACTGAAAAGCCACTGAACAAAAAGCAAGGATATGTGAACCTGGAGATCAAGAGAGAGATTAAAGCTGGGTAAATAGATCTGAGAATCATAGGCACAGAGATGATGATTGAGTCTGCAGGAGCTGATGAGATCATCAAATGACATAGTATAGGTGGAGAAAACGCCCAAGACAGAGCCCTGGGGAACACCTAGGGTTAGTGATCTTGACCTGAATGAAGATCCAGCAAAGAGAAGAAATGGTCAGACACATATGAGGAGAACCTGAGGAGAAGAGTGATATATGGCGTCAACAGCTGCAGAAAAGTCTAGAAGGTCAGGGACAGGAAAAGGCCATTTGATTTTGTTTTTCTATGTTTCTGGTTTAGTTTTTCTCTTCTTCCTTTAAAGCTGCTTGTATCAGGCTTCTTAAATATGGGTCAGAGTTGACCAGTAACAGCCCTAAAATTCTTAAGTGGTAGAAAGTCTTCTAGAAACATTTTAAGGTCTTACCACCAAGGGGCAGAGTATTGTAGGAGCAATATCCTCAACTCTCCTCAAAAAACCATGCATCTGTTGCTCTCTCATCCTAGAACTTTCCTCCAGATCAGGGTCTTCTTGTCCTAGAATTTCCAACCATCTCTGTGGACTTCATTCCCCCATCTCTCCTCTTTTGTGCATTGTCTTCCTCCATTAGAATATAAGCTCCCTGAGGTCAGGAAACTGGATTTGAATCCCAGTTCCACCACTTATATGTGTAACATTGGACAAGTCATGTCTTCTCTTTGAGACTCAGTTTTCTCTTTTTTAAAATAAAAGAATCAAGCTAATTGACCTTTGAGAACACATTCAGCTCTAAAACTATGATCTTAGGATTTATATTTATACAAGTTCATAGAATCATAGATTTAGGACTGGAAGAGGCCTTAGAGATCATCTAATGAAACACTGTCATTTTTTTTGGATGAGGACACTGAGGCCCAGAGAGGTTAAATGACTTAGTCAAGGTGGGACAGCCAAGAGACAGCTGAGATTCAAACCCAGGCCCTCTCTATAACAAATTTGCCTCCCTTTCCACTATTAGAAGATAGTGATTTCCTCTTGATTTACCAATTGCCTATTGGGGAAAATAGAGGGGGAAAAAGATAAGTATCATTCATTCAGCTTATCTTCCCTAAGCTTCCATGTACTCCTATCCCTGTTCTCAGCTTTGCTCTGAGGAAGACTCTGAAGAAGCAGATGGGGCCCAATCTTCAATGATGTCAAAATCTGGGGAGACGAAAGGAACAGAACAAAAGGGACCTGTCCCCTTGGAGCTCACCTGGGAGCTGAGAAGACGGGAGGGAACAAACCCTAGACATGTCTCCTGAGAACTCATGATACAGGAAAGAGGAGAGAGAGCAGACCTTGAATCTGCTTGTCCTTGGGAGCTCATTGTAGAGCTTAGTGAGAGATGGGAGGGAGAGCAGACCCCAGTCCTGCCCTCAGGGGATTTATAATCCAGTGGGGCACAGGAAGCCCACACAAGAAACAGACAATAAATACAGTGTATAATACAAATGAAAGATGGTAGCTGAAGGGGGATTTGTGCCAGTGGTGGTCAAGGAAGGCTTCTGGGAGAAGATGAGTTCATAGCTGGATTTCTAAGGTGTTTCATATTGCTGTGGAAAGCCTAGGTGTCTGTACTACATGTCCAGATTTTGTGGGAAAGAGCTTGGGACTTCCTGTCATCTCCTGGTTGGCTTCTGTTGGGTCCCTGATTATAGTGGAGTAGAAAGCCTTGAATTTGCATTCTAAGGATCTGGGTTTGAATGCTGACTCTGCTATGTGGCACATTGCTTAGCTTCACAGGTCACAGGGTTTTCATTTATGAGACTCTTCTGACTCCTTCCAGCATCAAATGCTATAACTCGTTTATATATAGCACTTTATGGTTTATAAACCACTTCCTTCCATAGTTCTAAGAGGTAGGAGCAGGAGTATTATCCATCTCCATTACACAGATGAAGTTGAGGCTAAGGTTCTAAGAGAAAAAGTGACTTACCTGGGGTTTTGTGGCATGGAAATGGAAGAGCCAGAATTCAGACCTAGATCTCCTGACTCTAAAAAACTCAGCGCTCTTCACATCTTGCTGCTGTCTGTGTTCTCAAAATTCTGGGCTTGCTCACCCTAAAACTCACCAGCTGCAGAGTACAAATGGATCAGTTGTTACATCGGTAACAAGATGTGCATGCAGATTCTTTTACTAAATTGTGCCTGTGGCATGAATGTTTGCTGGACATTTACAATGTGGCCCTTTATACTGTGGTGTGATAAGCAGCCCTGCTTATCGAGGATGGGTCACGTGAGCTCACTAATCACACCATGGGTGAAGACTCAGAAATTTCAAATAATGCAGGTAGATTTTCAAGGGTTATTATGAGATAAAAATTGTTTTTGGAATACCAAGAGGTATTAATTCAAAACTGAACAGAACAGAGCACACACCTAGAAGTCAGGAGACCTGGGTTCTAGTTCTGACTGTGCTCCCTATCGCCTTTATGAGGCCCTCCTCCCTCTTTAGGTCTCAATGAACCCCTTAAAAGGTGAGCAGGAGGAAGAGGGAGAGAGGTTGCACCTGATGGTCCACAGGGGTCTCCTTAGCCCTGTCATTCTAGGAGTCTCTGAACAAGTTACCTTGTCAGAATTGCTAGTGTCCTCAGGGGTACGGGATCGAATTATAATAACGATAATTATAATAGCTAATATTTATCTAGCACTCTGTTCCAGGCAGACCGCTAAGCCCTTTACAATTCTCTCAAGGTAGGTGCTATGTATTATTGCCATTTTATAAATAAGGAAACCGAGGCAAACAGA
>CM053625.1:29269720-29289283 GCA_028646595.1 Phalanger gymnotis | reverse complement strand
CCTGCTCTGATCAGCCACTTAATTCCTCCCACCAGGTGGGCCTGGGGCCAGAAGCAACTGCAGCTGTAGTTCTGTAGCTGCCCCACCTTTGCTGCCCCTGGGGCGGTGGCTGAACCGCAAACTCCCTGTCCCCAGCAGCCTTTCCCACTAACCTACTCTGTTGTCTCAGTGTTTGTGGGTTGAGAAGTCTGGTAACTGCCGCAGCTCACTGATTCAGGGCGCTAGGGCATGCTCCGTCTGGCTCCCGGTCTAGTCAGTCCACGCCGACCATGCTGGGCTCTGCTCCGCTCAGCTCCCAGCTCCGTTAGGGATAGACCTTACCCAGAGACCATCCAGGCTGTCCTGGGCTAGAGCCCTGCTTCCCTATGCTATTTTGTGGGTTCTGCAGTTCTAGAATTGGTTCAGAGCCATTTTTTGTAGGTTTTTGGAGGGACTTGTCGGGAAGCTCACACTAGTCTCTGCTTTCCAGCTGCCATCTTGGCTCCACCCCCTTCTAGGGTGTTTTATAGAGCAAACTCCACCCACCCTCCCCATGAGGCTTAGGTCTACTGGAGACTCTAAAGTTACCCAGGTGGTGGGACACAGCCTTGGGAGGTTTGCAGCAAATACTGGTGTGGTTCCAATTTATACAGCCGCACGGGTCTGGGGGATAGCGGATAGAGAGCCAATTTTGCAATCACAGTGGCCTGAGTTCAAGTCCAGTCTATGATACATACTAGCAGTGAGACCCTGGGGAAGTCAGTTATCCTTTCAGCATCCCAGGCAAATCTCCAAGATCCTGAATTGCAGGGTGGTTAATGACTGAATTCGTAATTTACGTGGCCAGCATCCATAGAGCACTTTAAGGTTTGCCCAGTGTTTTCCAAATATTAGCTTGTCTGATCCTTGCAACATCCTTATGGGGAAGGTGCTATCATTATTGCCACTTTACAGATGAGGAAACTGAGGCTGAGAGCAGTTAAGAGACTTGGCCAGGGTCACACAGATAGTAAATGTCTGAGGCCGGCATCTTCCTGAATCTGAGCTCAATGCTGTGCACTGCAACACCAGCTGTATCACCTCATGAAGATGGAGTTTCCTCTCAGGAAGTTCATTATGCCAGTGAAATTTCAGGAATGATTTGGGGGTTGGTGTGTGCGGGGGCGGGGGATAACATCTAAGCAGTTGTAGAAAGAGCTCTGGTCTACTAGATTGCTGTGTGCTCTTGAGTAAATCACTTGTCCTATCTGGATCTCAATTTCCTCGTCTATAAATTGAGAAAGTCTTGGTCACATTGACATTTCAGGTTCCACTCCACCCCTTTTAGAGATTATGGAGAAGAGATGTTGCATGGTTTTTGGTGTTATGTCCTGGGAAGAGCAATTTGCAGAGCAGAAAGGCAGGGCTACGCAGAGTGGGGAGGGTCTGCCTGGGTGAATAAATGGGTCTGACTCTCTCTCTCCCCCTTCCTGCTTCTTCAGTCTCGAAGTGTGGACAAGCAGCATGCAGTCATCAACTACAACCAGGACAAGGATGAACACTGGGTGAAAGATCTTGGCAGCTTAAATGGGGTGAGTTGACCTCCAGGGTCTCCAGCTTCCTTGAGGACTGAAGTCTGTGTTGCTTCCCTTGCCTCTAGTCCCTTGGTGCCCTAGCTGCTAAGGGGGAGGGGGCAGGGAGAAGGGGTATTTTTCCAAATAGTTCCTTCTTCAGGTGACTCTAATTCTATGAGGAGAAAGGGGGGCATTTCTTGAGGGCAAATCACTAAGCAAAGGCATTAGAAAGAGGGTTGGAGAGTGAGATGTTTCTGGAAAGAGAGTCAGGACTCTGGGTGGGGGGAGGGTCTTTAGCCTAGATAGAGGGAGGAACAAAGGCCCAAGTATTTATTAAGGACTTACTGTGTGCCAGGCACTGTACTAAGCACTATACAAATATCTCATTTGCTAGAGAAAGCCCTGGGGCTACAAGGGTGGGAGGCATAACCTGGGATTCCCTTTGAATTGAGGTAGGAGAAAGGGCAGTCCTCTGTTGTGTAGGAAGCAGAAAAAAAGTGTTTAATCTGCAGCAGGAATTATTTGGACTAGATAGAAGAACTTCACCAATGGGTGACGTTGAAATAGGGAGAATGAGAAGGTGGATTATAAGTGACCCCTTTTCCTTCCCTTGCTTGGAGTTTTCTGGACCTGTTTCCCTCTCAGGCTCTCCAACATTTTTATCAGTGACTTGAATGAAAGTGAATGACTGGAATGGTGGTGTGCTCATTAGATCTGCAGATGACACAAAGCCAGGAGGAATAACTAACCAACACACTGGATGACCAGAGTCTGTGTTCAAAAGGATTAGACCACATGTTAAGCCTCTGAGCTGGATCTAATAAAATGAAATTCAGTAGGGATAAATGTAAAAGTCTTGTACTTGTTTACAAAAAAACCCCCTCTTCACAAATATAAGATAGAAGCTGTTTTGAAAAAAGACCTGGGGGGTTTTAGTGACCTGCAAGCCCAGAATGAGTCTGCTTTGTAATAAATATGGCAGCCAAAAGCACTGATGTCATTTGGAGCCTGCATTAAGGGGGCCATAGCTTCCAGGAGTTAGTGAGGGAGCTCATTGTCCCACTGTACTCTGCCCTTTGGAGACCTCACCTAGAGTACTGTACTCTCTTCTGGGGTTCGTAGTTTAAGAAGGATATTGACACACTGGAAAGTGTCAAGGCAACCAGGCTGAAGAAGGGTCTTGAGTCCATTGTATATGAGGACTGGTTTAAGAAACTCTGTGTGTTTAACCTGGGGAAAATAAGATTCAGGAGGAACATGATAGCTGCCTTCAAAAGTATTGAGAGGGTTGTTATACTGAAAAGGTGACTCTTCAGTTACTACCTTCATTTTACAGATAAGGAATCTGAGGCAGAGAGAAAGTGATTTGCCCACAATTGCATATCAATAAATGTCAAAGCCTCTCTTGAGCCGTAAATAAAAAATAAATAAACATCAAAGCCTCTTGCCCCCTATCTTTCCATCATCCCAGTTGCTTTTCTAAAGATCATGAACAAATGCACACCCCCTAGCCAGGGCAGCTACTGGCGCAGTGGATAGAATACTGGGCTTGGAGTCAGGAAGACCTGAGTTCGGATCTGGCCTCAGACACTCCTAGCTGTGTGACCCAGGGCAAGTCACTTAACCCTGTTTGCTTCAGTTTCCTAATCTATAAAATGAGCTAGAGAAGGAAATGGCAAAGCACTCCAGTATCTCTACTGAGAAAACTCCAAATAGAGGCATGAAAAGTCAGATATGACTTAACAACAACAAAACAGCAATAGCTAGGTTGGGATAATTGAATGAACATCTTGTAGCTGGAGCCTTTGAGTTTTAAATTTTTACAGAGTCAGAATATGCTCAAGGAAGTACTGGTGGATAGAGAAAAGGATGCCAGAGTCAGAGGACCCAAGTTCTAATTCTGGCTCTGTGCCCAATGGACATTTCACTATATCTCTGAGTTTCATAGGATTGTACAGGGTGTCCCAACAATTTTGGTGCAGTTTAAACCTTGAGTAGCTTAGCTGTACTGTATATAGATTCAGAGTTGGAGGGTTGGTTCCTTTATGGTTCATCTAGTCCAAGAATTCTTAACCTTTTCTGTGTGTGTGTGTGTGTGTGTGTGTGTGTGTGTGTGTGTGTGTGTGTGTTATACACCCCTCGGGAAGCATGGTGAAGCCTCTGGACTCCTTTCTCACAAAAATATTTTTAAATACTTAAAGTACTTAGGATTACGAAGCAAACCAAGTACATTGAAAAACAATCATCAGAATGTTAAGAAAGCAAATGTGTGGACCTGTGGTTAAGAACCCTCATCTAGACCAAACCACTTATTTTACAGAATAGGATACTCACATCCAGAATGTTAAGTGACTTGTCCAATGTCACACAGGTAGTTAGTGGGAAAATTACAATTTGAACGCAGGTTCTTAAACTCCCAAACCAGTTTTCTTTTCCCTACATCTCACCTTTAAAATGGAGGTATTAATGAATATATTCAACTTACTGGTTAGTTATGAGGATGCTTTATAAATGAGGAGGACTAAATATATGTGAATTTTATAAAATATGATAAAATATAGTTTATGCCTGTAATTCGTGGTACTGAGGAGGCTGAGGCTGGGGGATCCCTTGAGCTTAGGGGTTCTGAGCTTCAGGAGGCTAAGCCGAAATGATGTCTAAGCTGAGTTAAGCATCAATATAGTGAATGTCCAGAATGGGAGTGGGGCTACCCAATTTGGGGCAAACTGGCTAGATTGGAAACAGACACGCAAAGCTTCCATGCTTCCATGCTTCAGAATGCTAACAGAATCCTGCCTATGAGTAGCCATGGTTGAGATATAAATTTATAAATGTGCAATATCGTTATTTTTCTCCCCAAAAAGATCCATCTGTCCAGGGCCAGTTCGTATGGGAGCAAGCAGAAACAAGTCCCAGTCACCCCAGAAAGCATCACTGTATCGCTTTTTGAGCTCGTATTTCTATAGTGCTTTACAGTAAACTAAGTGCCCTTCCTCATAATGGCTGCTTGTTGCCATTTTTACTTATGGGGCCCTGAGTCTAAGAGAGAAGTGACTTTCCTAAGATAGTAGTTGGTTTATATTTATATCGATGACCCCATGTCAATAAGGAAAAAAGTTAAACACTGTCCAGTGTCCTTTCCTTGTGATTGTCAGGGACATTTATAATATATTTTTGAAAGTTTTTCATTCTGAGTAATTTAAAATAGTTTTTAAAGTCTTATTGCTTAGGAAGGTTAGACTTCAGACACCTGGGAAATTTTCACTGTAGCCCATGTCCCAAGGTTTCTGGAGAGCCTGGAGTGTTAGTGTATCAAGTTTTGCCAACAGGCTCATGTTCTTTATGTGGAATTTCCCAAAAGAATTCTGGGGCCAGTCTGTTGTGGTGTAGTGGAAAGAGTACTATTGACCTTGGAGTCAGGAGAGACCTGTGTTTGAATCCTGACTGAGAACCTGTGTATCTTTGGACAAGTCACTTCTTGTCTCTAGCCTCAGTTTTCTCATCTCTTAAACGGGGCCTCTTATGCTTTGTGCTGTCTCCCAGGGCTATTGTGAAGAAAGCACTTTGTAAACTTCAAGGTGCTAGATAACGCTAGTCATTATTCAGATGATTTATCATGCTTGCTATGTGCCTAGCCCTGGGCTCTGCCAACCAGCTTTAATGTGTGTTCATTCTAGGAGATGAGGAATGATGGGGGACAAGGGAGGTGGAGAGAGTTCCACACGGTCCTGGGAGCATTACCTTCCTACAATGGAACATCTTTCTACCCAGGATAATCCTTCTTTGAGTAATAAAAGGTTAGCAGCAAGGCCTCTACCCCAGTCTAACCCCGTATCTCTGTTCTCTACACAGACATTTGTGAATGAAGTGCGCATCCCTGACCAGAAATACGTCACTCTGAAACTCAACGATGTCATCCGCTTTGGCTACGATATCCTTTTTTGGTGGTCTGGGTCTTCCTGGGGTTTCCCTATTTTTCCCACACTCTCTGTTTCTTCCTGTCTCCCACTTCTACAAGAGCCAGATTTTCTGGTCCTGCAGAGGCAGACCCAGCATGTCGCACTGTGAGGGCCATCAGGTGACATTCGCTCACGCGGCAGCCAGATGGATGTGCTCATAGCTCATTCAGATAGAGGGAAGTGACAATGAGGCCAAGGTCTCGTGTTCATCAATATGCTGGCCACTCAGCCTCCCAGAGAGAGAAGATCTGTTTCTGGGCTCCTGTCTCTGAATAAACGTCTTTCACTGACCTCTGGTCCCAAAACCGGGTGAGGAAGCTATAGGTGGCTTAGCATGTATATTCCTGGGGCTAGAAACTGTGGTTGACAAGAGGAGGGCTAGGAGGGTCACCACAGTGTGAGGCTGTTACTTATCTATTTTTCTGACCTTTATCAGGGCAGTATTTTGGCTGCATTGGGATGATTCTTAGCCAGAATTTTTCCTCATCCCTCCCTCTCTTGATGCCCTTACTATACCTCTTAATTTATGTAAACAGTTGGGGAATACATTTAACAAGTGTTTTCTGATTCTTGCTCAGCCTTGTTCTTGGCAGTTGCTCTGTGGGAGAGACAGGAGCTCATGATGTACGAGAGGCAGAGGAGGAGACTCAGGCCTTGCCTTCAGAGAGCTTATCATCTGGGGGGGGTAACAGAGGAGACCAAGGTCAGGGTAGGGGGAGAGGAGGGATTGAGATGTGAAACAGAGAAGGGTAGCTCACATGTTGTGTGATATTCAGGAGCCAGAAGAGCCTTAAAGGGATAAAACAATGGGTCAGATTTAATAAAGTGAAATGTTTTCCTTTGGTGGATCTGGGTCCTCATTGATGTAGTCTCCCCAGCAGGTGCGGATCACAGCCAGTCCATGTATCCTTATCTTTTATGAATCTTGTCACTGTTGTCTCATAGATGTTGAATGGATGGATGAATAAATGAATGAATGAACGAATGAAAAAGCATTTATTAAGTACTTATGATGTGCAAAACACCATGCTAAGCAATGGGGATGGACAAAGAAAAGTCAGGACGGAAGCAAGGCTGGTGGGAATAGGGAGGATTTGGAGGCATTAGAAGGGGGCAGATGGGAAGGCTTCTAATGTCCTCAGACTTATTTATCCGTCAGTGGCAGCTGGTCAGCGGTTGGTAATGGTGGGTAGTGGGGATGGTGAGCCTCTCTTACACAAGCGTTGCTTTCCTCTCTGACACCTGTGGGAAAGATTGAAGGTAAAAGGAAAAGGGGATGGCAGAGAATGACATGGATGGATAGTGTCATGGAAACAATGAACACGAATTTGGATAGACTTTGAGAGAGTGGAGGATAGAAGGATCTAGCCTACTCTGGTCCCTGGGGTCCTGAAGAGTTGGACAACAACACCGACAAATAGTAGGGTCAGTAGTCTGGGGGACGCTGCAATTCTCAGGGCATTTGGCCTCAGGGGAGGGTCACCAGAGATCCAGGGAGGGAGTCATTGAGGTGCTGGTAGTGATGCGACTGGCCTGGCACATGCCTTCTCTTGTCTCACTCTCACGGTGCCTTGCTGCCATAGCTAGGTTGGCCCGCCAGACCTAACAGTTGTAGTTATTTTGTTAGTTGGCCAGGATGGTAGTTGCTTCTCTCCATCTATTCTGCAGAAGAGCTACTGACGTGCTTGAAGGACTTCCTGTAGGTCTGCTTACCTACCTGTGTAGTGCTTGGGCTGTTCATTGGTTATCCCTTGTTCTCATGACCTGGCCAGCACACCCCCTGTGGTCTGCACTGCTGGAGAGACCACATCAATGAAGACCACAGATCCACTGAAGAAAACATTTCATGTTATTAGATTTGGTCCATTATTTTAACCTTTTAAGTTTTTCTTATATACTGAACATCATGCAATACATGAGCTATCCTCTGATTCACATCTCCACTCTGCCACTTCCCCACTCCCAGGCTATGAACTCCCTGAAAACAGGGCCGTGGTATGTTCCTTGGTAGTCATTTTGAGACCACCATTCATACATTTCCTCAGCTATATACCTTTTTACTACTTGAATGTAGGTCATCCTTGGAAATATGCAGAATCCTACTTGAACTTACCATGTGTTTCACCATTGTCTTCTAGGGCACTTACAGTTTTGATTATTCCGAGATTGAGGTTTTTGAAGATTTGTAGTCATGTAGCATTCCTAGAAAAACACTGGAGTTAAAAAGTTGGGGATTTGTACCATAGAGCACTTTGGGATTTCTTCTCGAACACTTTTCCAAATGCAATCTGGGGTCATGGAAGAGAGATAGATACCTTTGTGGTGGTATTTATCAAGAAATCTTGTTTGATCATAGATCCTGAAGTGGAAGGGATCCTCCAGGCCATCTTGTCTAACCCCCTCTTTTTACATATAAAGAAACAGAAGCCCAGGGAAGCTGTGACTTGCCCAGGGTCATACCAGGTAGTATGTGCTAGAGGTGACATTTGAACCCACATCTTCTGACTCCAGAACCAGCGCTTTTCCCCCTGACACATTCTATCTTACATATGCATAAGAAATATTTTGTTGGAGGAGAATTTTTAATGCTGTTTTACATTACCTAGTCAAATGCTTTTTGGTAATCAGAAATTAATAAATACAATGGGACCTTGTATTCTTTGCACTTGTAGTCAATAAACACATGATCTTTAGTACAAAACAGTTTCTAAAAGCCTTCCCAATTTCATTCTTGTATTTTTATCTAAAATATCCTCAGAATACATCCTCATTAAGCTTTGATCCAGATGAGAAAAGGGTGAGTAGTTATTGATGTCTTCTCAATCACATTTTTGGGCTAATAATATGCATATTCCCCCCCCCCATCCCATTCCTTTGGTATCTCCCCCTCCCTGATCTGTCTCACAAAATGCTTCTTCCATGCTTTTTGAATTGTGTTAGCATGAGCACACATTCTTTTGGTGTGTACTTGCTCTAGCCCAGCCATTGTTCCAGACTTTGTCCTCAAATGCCATTCCTACTTCCTAAAATAGCATATCAGGGATTGAAATTTCAGGGTCCAAATGTGGTGTTTCCTCTGTCATTCATGGTGAAAATAGATAATAATTAGAAACATTGGCAAATTGGTTTCCTTTCTATCTTTGTGTTCTGCTGATTTCAGCTAAGTATGCTCGTGAGATGATGTGGGTCAGTCGTGTTTCAAACTAAGCTTCTACTTCTCCTTTGTTTTACAGGGTGAGGGTGGTCATAACCTTCCCCTGTCCTCATGTGTTTTTTTTTTTGCAAATGGGTTTGTGTTTTAAACTGGTGGAGCCCTTGGCTGCCACATCACTCTCCTGAGCACGGAGATGAAGTTGTGTGTGGGTCTGTAGGTCTGCTTATTCTGGAGATTGCTTTACATTATTGAAAACTTACAGAAAGTAGTTTTGATTAAAGGTGATATCTTTGCCTTTTTCCATTTGGTATTTTCTTTACAGCATCAGTGGTTTGTTTTGAATAGGTCAGGTTGAAATTGTCACATCTCCTTGCCTTTATCCTTCTAATTTGATGTTGACTTTGACTTTGGTTTAACTAGTCAATGGTCTGACGTGATTCCCATAGACAATCATAGATTGGAATCATCCTTAATGAACCAATCATAGCACAAGGTCTTAGATTTAGAGTTGGGAGGGACCTTAGAGGTAATTTTTCAGATGAAGAGACTGAGTCCTAAAGAGGTTAAATGACTTGTCTATGGTCACACAGCTAGTAAGTATCTGAGGCAGGATTTGAACCTGGGTCTTATTGACTCCAAGTCCAGCAATCTATCTATTACATACCATACTACTTCTCAGAAACCAGTTGTTTCCTACCTTCTACTACAATCAAGGCAGCTGGATGATGCAATGGATGGAGTGCCAGTTCTGGAGTCAGATTCATCTTCCTGAGTTCAAAACTGGCTTTAGACACTTATTAGCTGTGTGACCTTGGGCAAGTCACTTAGCCCTGTTTACCTCACTTTCCTCATCTGTAAAATGAGCTGGAGGAGGAAATAACAAACTGCTCCAGTGTTTTTCCAAGAAAACCCCAAATGGTGTCATGAAGAGTTGGATTTGACATTTTGGGGGGCTGTGTGTGTGTGGTCTTTTCTGCTTTTCTGCTTACTAGATCTAGCACTACCTGGTCCTTTTCTAGATTGTCTATAAACTTTTGACCTCTCTCCTTTCTCCAATATGAACCATATTTTCTAACACACTGTTCACATTTCTCCCTTGTGCCTCCTGCTACATTGAAATCACTGAGTATCAAAATGTATGAAGACTCGATGTGGAGGAGCACATCAGATAGTTTACAGAATTTCTGTACCTCTTCGTCCCCTGCTACACACATTGGCACGTCAGCTTTAGCCGTCTTCAGCGGTGGTCTTTTTGCTTAAATGCATCACGAGCACTGCAAGACAAGATGACCAAATGTCCCAGGAGACTGTGATTCTTGACTTTGGGCAGACAGCACAATCCACTTGGTCAATTCCTTTGTTTTTCTTTTCAAGGAAAACCTGTTAGTCATCATTCTTTGTAGCTGAAACTTCCTTCTGACTTTTGTTTTGTTTTGTTTTGGTTTTGAGACTATTGATGTTAAAGTAATTTGAGTCTTCTGATCATATGTCAGTTTCTTGGTTGTTGGATAAAGATCTCACATTTAGAGAACCAACAGTGGTTATTTTATAGGCAGTCTAAAAACTGTGGTTCTTAGCACCTTCTGCCTTCCTTTTTCCATTACTCTACCTCTGCAGAAGGGGCCCACACAGAACTGAGGACCTGGGCAAGTCACAACCTCTGTTTTGCCTCAGTTTTTTCATCTGTAAAATGGGGATAATAATAGCACCTACCTCCTAAGGTTGTTGTAAAGATGAAATGAGATAATAAATTATAAAACACTTAGGTGCGTGGCACATGGGAAGCTCTATATAAATGTTAGCTATCATGATTACTACTACAATTTTGTATTTTTCTTTGTGTCATGAATTGCTATTGCCAAATAATTCATCCATCAGAGGCTAACTTCCTTGTGAGACTTTTCTTAATACATAGCGGATCTGGTTCTTGGATAAAAAAGTCACTTTTTTGTGTGGACTATAGGCAAAGCCTTTTCTGTCTGGTAGAACCTGGCAGAGCATAAATCCTGCTGGCACAGCCTCTGAGGACCCGGAGTCACTTTTGTGCCATGATGAGGCATCTGAGGAGGACGAAATGCAACAGGGATAAATATAAAATCGTTCACTTGGGTTCAAACAATCAACTTTACAAGTACATGATGAGGGAGGGGTATTTAGGCAAGTTTATGGCTGAGAAGATCTTTTAATGGAAAGTAAATGAGTCAACAATATGACATTACATTCAGAAAGCTAATTCTTTCCTCTATAAGAAAGGCATAATAACATGAGAACAGGGTAAAAGGGCAGTAGTATTACCGCCCTTTATCCTAGTCATTGGAGTAGGATGTTCAATTCTGGATGCTATGTTTTAGGAAGGACCTTACCAAGTTTTATTGTGTCCAAAGGACACTGGCCTAAAGATTGAGGAGACTAGAGACTATACAATAAAAATATCAGTTGAAAGAACTTAGTTCCTTCCAGTATTTGAAGGGGTATGATGGAGAAGGAGGAATTAGCTTTGTTCTGTTTGGAGCAGTGAAAGGCACAGAAAATGCAGAGAAAACTATTTGAGTTTGGTGTAAGGGAAAAATCCATAAAGATTATAACTGTCTACAAATAGGATGGGCTGCCTCAGGAGGTAAGGCCCTTCTGCCCCTGGAAATTTTCAAGTGGAGGACAGATCACCACTCATTGAAGATTTTGACAGGTGGTTCTCCATGTCTTAAATGGTCTCCTTCCTCAATCCTTCCTCTTAGCCCTTTGCTTCCTTCAGAGCTCACCTTGAGTACTCCTTCCTATGGGAAGCCTTTTCTAATTCTCTAGTTGCCTCTCCAGAAACCCCTCACCTTTGTATTTATTTCATATAGAACGCAAGAGCATTCTATAGAATGTAAGCTCCCTTGGGAGAGCTTTGTGTCTTTGTATTCCTTTTGCCTGTGATGCCTGGAACATAGTAGGAGCTTTCCAAATGTTTCATTTTTTCAGGAAGGACTAAACTAATGAATGGGCTTATGAGGTCACTTCCAAATCTGAGAGTCTGTGATTGTCTGGGAAGGGAGGGGTAGACCTAGACTCTGCCATTGCTTATTAAAGTCTGGAGGAAGGAGGACTCATGATTAAGACATAGATTGGGATCCATTAAGTACTAGCCATATAGATCTGGCTCTAGGGTCCCTAGGAACCACAAGAAAGAAGAAACAAAACAAAACAAGACAGCAAATAATATGCTTTGATCTACATTCAGACTCCATAATTCTTTCTCTGGATGTGGATAGCATTTTCCATCATGAGCCTTTTGGAGCTGTCTTAGAACCTTGCATTGCTGAGAAGAGCCAAGTCTATCAAAGGTAGTCATTGCCCAATGTGGCTGTAACTGTGTACAATGTTCTCCTGGTTCTGCTCTCCTCACTCAGCATCGGTTCATATAAGTCTTTCCAGGTTTTTCTGAAATCTGTAGCAGGCAGTTTTAAAGGTACCACAGAGTCCCTTTCTATCATCCCTTCTACTGCCTCAGTATTGTGGCTGTGGTCAGTCAGAGACTGGGAAGGCAGAGGCTGCAAAGATGACATCATTCAGTATTTCTTCTTCTAGGGATTTTGAGATAGTAGGTGATGGAACCTCATAGGATCGTAGATTTAGGATTAGAGGGACCTTAGAGCCCAGCGAGTCCAACTGCCTCATTGTACATATCAGGAAACTGAGTGCCGAGGAGGTAAGTGACTTGGCCAGAGTCATAGCTGATGTAGCATCCTGTAACAATAATTAACCCATTTTAAGGGTAGGGGCCAATATGATGACCTATAAGGTACACTTGATTTCTTCCCGTCTAGCTTTGGGGGCTTGATTTTAGATGAAAACTTCTGAATGGTCACAATCCTTCTATGCCCCTAGTTAAGGAAATTCCCGACATCTAAGCAGAAGTTGAGCTCTCTGCCTAGCTTTATGTTTGTACATATCTCATTAACCTTTTGTGGTTGAGGCAAAATTCAGTTTACTGGAATTTGTAAAATGAAGGGGTTGGGCTAGACCACCTTTGAAGTCTCCCATTCTCCTGCCACCTAAAAATTCAAGTAAAAAACATACCTTAAGTGCAGTTATTTGGCAAGGGTCTCTGCTTCATGCCTGGGATCCAAAGGTGAAAAACACCTGTCTCTTCCCTCCAGGATCTTACTGTTGAATAGAGGAGTAGAGAAGTAAGTATGATGTAAAGAGAAATTCAGACATGTGCTCTAGGAAAATGTCTGGAAGAGAAGGTTATTTTCACTAGGTGGAGAACAGAGAGAGAAGCAGGGAAGGCTGCAGAGAGGAAGTGGCATCTAAGCTGAGCTTTGAAGCGAGTGTGATTGCATCAGGTGATGATGAAGAGAAAACGCATTCCAGGAAATGGGCTTGACTGAATAGAATTAGGAAGTGTGAGAGGGCAGGATTCAATCAAGCAATGGAGGTGAGTATTTGGCTGAATCAGAATCTGTGAGAACTTGTATGAAATAATGCTGGAAATGGAGTAACCTCCACATTGTGGAAGGCCTCGAATGCCAGGTGAAGGAATGTGTAATTTATTTCATTGGCAAGGGGGAACTACTGTTGTGAGGAGATGGGTGGGGACCATTGGGTCTGAGCTGTTTGCTGTGGCCTCAATGGCACCCCAAGCTAATGTGGTTTCTTGTGAGAGGGTTTGTTGTTAGATGCTGTCGGGTAATGGAAGTGGGGCCGTGGGACTCAGGAGGCTTGGGCTGCAATCTTGGTTGTGTTACTGTGTGATTCTAGGCAGGTTACTGCTCTCCCCTGAGTCTGTAAAAACAAACAAACAAACAAAACAACTGCTAAATTTGTGCTCCTCACCTCATAGGATGGCTGGGATGTGAAGAATGTACTTTGCAAGCCTTGATGTTTCATAGTTGCGAGAGCTGCCTTTATTCCTTCACACCCTCACAGTGAATGAAACCCTCTCTGCTTCCTCAAGGTGCTTTGTCTCTGTGCTTGTAGGAGAGGCCCCCTCACGGCTGTACTTTCCTTAATGCCTTTGTCTACATTCTAACCTGTACGTGTTAGAACATGTCCAACACAAGGTCCCTGAAGAAGCTCTGAAGGTAAGTCCCTGGACAGCTTCTGGAGAGGAGGCCAGTGACGCTCGCCTTCCTTTTAGTCCACCACAAGACAATTGGGAAAGTCTTTCTTCTCCTACATAGGTCTCCTGGTTCTGCCACTCACTCTCTGACCTCTGGCAGGTTCCTCTCCCTAAGTAGGTTTGTCTCCCCATCTATAAAGTGAGGATAATGATAATCCCTGCCCTGCTTCTCTTCCAGGGCTGTTATGAGGCTCTAATGAGACAATAGGTAAGGAAGATGAGATAGCCTATAAAGCTCTTTACTCATGTTCCATTTATTTTAATATACAGGATTTAGATTTGAAAGGGACTTTAGCAACCATGTAATCTTACCCCCTTATTATACAGTTACGTAATTGAAGCCCAGAGACAGAAAAGGGGTTTTCCCAAGATCCTGCTTCTAGTCAGTGGCTGCCAAGATTTGTATAAGATAATGGGATTTTGAGACAAAAGGAACCTCAGAGGTTGCCTTGTCCAACCCCACCCCCAATTTTACAGAGAAGAAAACCAAGCCCCAGGTAGGGAGCATGACTTGTCCACAGTCATATGGGTAGCTCACAACTGAGATCTGAGGCTGACTTCAAATCCAGTGGTCTTTCTACTGCACTGGCAGTTCTGGGCCTCAGTTTCACCTGTAAAATGAAGAGGTTGGACTAGGTCAGTTTATTCTAGTTCTAAGTCCTGGGAAGTAGGAACAGATGAGGATGCTGTCTCATTTCTTTGGGAGTTACGGGCTTGTTGTTCCTGGTTCTCCTGCCCCTTCCTCTTCCTGGGGTCAGCTTCTAAAATGTGGCTTTTTGAATGAATGATAACGATGCATCCTCAGAGTTCTTCCTTAGCACCTAAAAAAACCTACCAGCAACTACATGGGGTATTTTCACTTCTGTTATTTTAATCCTGGCAAAGTGCTATGAGTTAGGGCAAGGGAGCTATTTCTATCTGGAAAGGGACCTTAGATGTCATGTAGTCTAATCTCATTTTGTAAGTGAGGAAATTCAGATAAAGAGAGAAAGGAAGACTTGCTTAAGGCCATGCATCCAATAAGTAGTAACTCCTCTGGCTCCTAATATCAAGCTGCATTTTGATAGATTCCAAACTGGCGAAAGCAGCGGTGCAGTGTGGGTGTTGGAGACCTGGATTCTGGTCTTGGCTTTTTCACCGACCCTAGGGTGACCTTGGGATAATGCTTTTCCTCAGCTTCCCCTACTGTGAAATGGGGGCAGGGTGGGATTTGGACTAGATAGTTGCTAAGGTTTCTGCCGGCTCTCGAGCTAATTGACTGGACTAAAAATCACTGCGTCCATTCTTCATTCACTCAAGTCACAAAACAGCCTATAGCTCCTGCACCCTCTGCCCCTCTGCTTGGCAAAGGGTTCAGGGGAGGATTGAGAGGCTGGGCTTTGTTAAACCCTTGATTTAGGCATAGGTTGGCTCGGATCTTGGTTCCTGACTACCGTGTCCAGGATGGAGTATAGGGGCAAGAGCTTTAGATTTGGAATCGTGTTTCAGTCTCAACTCTGCTGATTGCTATCTGTGCTTTCAGAAAAGTCACATTACCCGTGTGGTCCTTGGTTTTCCCATCTGGAAGAGCCTTGGACTTAAGAGATCAGCCCCCGCCATTTATCTGTTGTGTGAGCTTAGACAGACCTCTTCCCATTTCTGATCCTCAGATTCCTCATCTGTCAAATGGGGATAAGGATTCTTACTCTACTGACATGAGGATTGTTGTGGGAAAGGGGCTTCATGGAAAAAAGAAATGGCCTTTTTGAAAGTCAGTGCAGTTTAGAAGAAAGAAGCCTAGGCTTAGGTTTAGGAGGTCTGGGTTCAAATACTGTTTTTTCCTTTGTAAAATGAGGATAGTATTTGTAATGTCTATCTCACAGTATTCTTTTGAGGGAAGTATTTTGTAAAATTTAAAGCATTCTAGAATGGGAGCTCTTATTAAGGTATTGGTGTTACTTCCTCTCCACTGCCCCGAGCACTTCATAAATCACAAAGTACTATGTATAAAAATTAATATTTTCTGTTTTTTATCATAGTGGGGGTGAAGTGGAATTCATTCTTCTTACTTTTGCTTTCCAACCCTTGCCTTTCAGCATGAGAAGTACACCAGCCAGCTGCAAATGAATTTTAAAGGCACAGCCGTGAAGCGAGGGGACCCCCCACCAGACCTTGGTCCTTATTCTGAATCCCCACAGGCCAAACCAGAGAAGGGAGATCGGAGACCTGTCCCAGGTAAAATCCTCAGGGATGAGGCATGGGGCAGGGCAGGGTGGAGCACATATGCCCCAGATACAAACATATGTTTATCCAGAAGAATGCTTCACTCAGGTACACATACAAGCCCCATTTCTGTCCATATGGATTTGCATTCGAGTTGAGTTTGTTAAAAACCCTCGGTGAATGATCTCCTTTAATGTGCCTCTGGAGTGGCTGGGGGTAGGTGAGAGGGACAGGTGATTCAGGAGGGCTTTCTCTCGTCTGTCTCCTCCTTTTTCTTGAGGGTAGCTGGGCCAGCCTGGTACAGGGATCAGCTAGTAAATATGCAAGCAGCAGGCACTCTGCTAGGCTGGAGATACAGACAAAAATGAAAAACTCCCTGTCCTCAAGGAGTTTACATTCTCTAGGGCATAGGTTCTCAAAGTGGGTGATACCACCCCCTGGGGGATGCTGAAATGAACTAGGGGGTTGGTAGTAGCCTTGGGTGATACAAATTTCAAAAAACCTGTAAAAGGGTTAAAGAAAGTAGATTTCCAGGGGGGTGCTGAATAATTTTTTTTAAAGGGGGCAGTAGGCCAAACAAGTTTGGGCACTTTTGCCTAGGGGAAAACAACATGTACACATAGCAATATATACAAAATATATACTAGTAAATACTAGGTAATTTTTTGGATGGGAGAGGCATTAGTAGTTGGGGGGGAATCAAAAAAGGCTTTATGGGGAGAGATGAGCTTGGAAGGAAGTTAGGAATTTTTAAAAAATTAATTTATTTTTAGTTTTCAACATTCACTTCCACAAGATTTTGAATTCCACATTTTCTCCCCATCTCTCCCCTCCTCCCTTTCCCCCAATTTGCCCTCCCTTCTATCACCCCCCACCCTTCTCCTATCCCCTTCCCTTCTATTTTCCTGTAGGGCAAGATAGATTTCTATACCCCCTTGCCTGTGTATCTTATTTCCCAGTTGCATGTAAAAACAATTTTTAACATTCATTTTTAAAACTGTGAGTTCCACATTCTCTCCTTTCCTCCCTCCCCACCCACCCTCAATGAGAAGGTAAGCAATTCCATATAAGTTATCCATGTATAGTCATGCAAAACACAGAAAGTTAACAGGTGGAGGTGAAGAGGGAACATGTTGTAGGCATGGGAAACGGGTCTTTTGCCTATGCAAAAGCATAGAGATGAGAGATGGGAAGTTATATGTAAGAGAAAGAATACTTTGCAGAGTGGGTAAAGGGCAATGAGTATAATAAGCCTAGAAAGGTAGGTTAGAGTTAGGAGATAAAGAGCTTTAAGTGCCAAGCAGAGGAGTTTGTATTTGACCCTAGAAACAATAGACACTGACTGGCTCTTCTTGAGCTGGGAAGTAATTGGAAGAGTTGGAACGTAATGGAACAGTTGGATCTGATGCACCTGCAATTCCACAAATATTTATTAAATCATCTACTTGGTGTAGGGGCCCTGTGCTTGGTGTTGCAGTGGAACCTAAAATGGGTAAGGTATGCTTGGTCTGCAGAGAGCTTCTAGTCTAGGGGAGACAAAGGAGAAACAGATCTAAGCCTTGCCCTTAGGGGGCTCAGAGACTTGTAGAAACTTGTTACAAAGAATGACACACCAGGCAGACAGTTTCTAAGAGCTACAGTAACAGTTATAGTTAAAATTTATATAGCTCTTTAAGATTTGCCTCTCAGTTTCTCTAGAGAGGTAAAACACGTTCAGCCCCTAGGCTCTGCCCCTTACTTCAGTTGCATTGCTTGCTTGCAGGTTCCTGGATAGCTCACTAGAACAGTTAGCAGCGTTTGGCTGCAGGGCTGTGGGCCCCACTGTGTGTTGTCCGTTACTTAACCTCAGTCTCCTCATCTGTAAAATAAAGATAATGATGCTTGCAGAGCCTATATTACAGGGTTTTTGTGAGGACAGTGCTTTGCAAATCTGGTAACTTGTACCAGAAGCTGCTAGATTGTTGTGTCAGCTTTGGAGGGTGGCATGGCTCCATTCTTTGGAGACATTTATTAAGTACCTACTGTATACCAGTCACTGTACTGAGTGCCAGGGATACAAAAAAGTGCAGAATACAGATCCTGCCCTCACGGAACTCACCTGGGAGGTAGTGCTATTATCATCCCCATTTTATAGATGAGGAAACAGAGGCAAATTGGTTAAATGATTTACCCAGAGTTGCATAGCTACTAAATGTCTGAGGATTTGAACTCAGGGCTTCCTTACTCCAGGTTTAGTGTTTTATCCACTGTGCCACCCCAGTGCCATAATTAATAGCACCTGTCTCTATAATGGAGAACTTGGAATAATAAGAGTTGGGGCTTTTGTTGTTCAGTCCTTTCTGTCGTGTTGAACTCTTTATGACCCCATCTGGGGTTTTCTTGGCAAAGACACTGGAGTGGTTTGCCATTTCCTTCTCCAGCTCGTTTTACAGATGAGGAAACTGAGGCAAACAGGGTTAAGTGATTTGCTCAGGGTCACACAGCTGGCAAATATCTAAGGCCAGATCTGAACTCAGGAAGATGAGTTGGGGCTAGAAGAGGTCTTAGAGGTAGTCTACTTTGCCCTCCCTTTATTTTATTTTTTTCAACGTTCATATACTTTGTATATTTTCCCCCAACTTTTTTCAGTTAACAAGCACTTATTTTTTCCCTCCCATTCGCTCACTACCCACACTAGGAAAGAAAAACAAAACCCTTGTAACAAATATGCACAATCAAGATAAAGACTTTTCCAAATTGGTCATGGCTGAAAATGCCTGTTTTATTCTGCATTTTGAGTACATCATTTATCTGTTGGTAGATGGGTGGCTTCATTATTGGTCCTCTGGCATTGTGGTTGATCACTGTGGTAATCAGAGTTCTTACATTTTTTCAAAGTTGTTTGTCTTTAGTGTTGTTGTATCTGGTTCTGCTCACTTCATTCTGCATCAGTTCGTACAAGTCTTCCCAGGTTTCTCCCCTTCATCATTTCATCAGTCTAGCACAATAGTATTCTATTACATTTATGTATCAAAATTTATTCAGCCATTCTTCAGCTGATGATCATCCCCTTGATATCCAATCCTTTGCCACCACAAAAAAACTGCTAAAGATATTTTTGTATGTATGGGTACCCCTTACTTTATAGATGGAGAAATTGAAGTCAGCCAGTAAATAGTGAAGACAAGATTTGAACCCAAGCCTTCTAGTTGTAGATACAGTATTTGTTCTCTTCAGTATCTCTTTCTGTATGTGGTAGAAAGCTTTCCCCTTCCAAGGCCCTACCCAGCATCTTGAAGGTTGGGCCTTCTCATAGTCCCTGTGGTAGCTTTTCCCTTTTCTAGTTTTTCTCAGAAATTCTTTGGGTTTGAGGTGAAACTGAGCTTAGCCTCGGCCCTGGTTCATGTTGCTGCAGCCTGTGATTATTGAGGCTTGGTCATCTGAGGATGCCTGGAGAGGATGGTGGAGAGGGCAAGCTGTTTGTGGTGCCCTGCCTCCACTTCTGGACCTGTCTTCCCTGACTTCCTTAAGCTTCCCTGACACTGTGGACTAGGCCCAACCCAGGAGGAGGGAGAGGTCTGAGAAAAAGCCTTCTTGTTCACCGTGGATAAATTGATGTAAGATTCTTTT
>CM053625.1:29234712-29269620 GCA_028646595.1 Phalanger gymnotis | reverse complement strand
CCATGTCAACTTTGGCATGAATTCTTTTCATCATCGTAGGTTCACAAATGTTGATTGACTTTGATCTTAGGCTAGTTAGTCTCTTGTTCTCTCTGGGCCTTAGTGTCCCAGAGTGGGTTGGACTTGGATGGATCTTTGGCACCCTCCTGGCACTGCTGTTCTGTGGCTTTTTTTTCTTTCTGTCCAAAACTCATGATTTCACTGGTGTAGGGATTGGCTAGGGTAGTGCAGCTGTGTGGGGCGCTTTGAGGTTGAACGATTTGCATTGGTCCCATAGCTAATGTGTGTCAGAAGTAGGATCTGACCCCCAGGTTTTCCGAATTTCAAGGCTGGCTCTTATTCACTAGGCCACAGCTGTCTCTATGACTATGAATGAGAATTTGTGAGATGTGAGCTCTCTCTATTTATGAGTGACTATCTTTATTAACCATGGCAATAATAGTAGTACAATGCTTTAAATGCAGTAAGTGCTCAATAAATGTACATTGAATTGTAATCAAAAAGAAAAATATAAAAGGCCCCTTATAGAATTAGAATACTTAAATAAAGTCTAGCTGCAGCCCAGCTTGATTGGCTTTCGCGTGGCAGGGTACATGTCCCCTCAGCCGAGGGATTATGAAATATTAACAATAACTAGGTAGTGTTTATATAGTCCTTTAAGGTTTGCAAAAGATTTTGCAAATATTGTGTCATTTGATTCTGATAACAGCCCTGGGAAGTGGATGCTGTTATTATCCCCGTTTTACAGATGAGGAAACAAAGGCAGACAAAAGTTAGATGACTTACCCAGGATCACACAGCTAGTAAATTCCGAGTCGTTTGATTTCACCATACCACGAAACTGCCACGATTAATGATAACAGTTCCTGTTTCTGTAGTGCTTACGCCTTACAAGCTTTTTTTTTTTTTACAATAAACTTGTGAATTAATGCAGATCGTATTGTCCCCCCATTTTACATATAAGGAAAGCTGAGGCGGGTGAAGTAACTTACCCAAGGTCTATAGACTTGAATTCATGGCTTGCTCCTCTAAGTCCGATTTTCTTATTACAGCACTCAAGGCTGCCTGTCTGCATGCCTAAACAGCATTTAAGCTAGTATTTCAGTGTCGGAGCGTGGAGATTTTGGGAGGAATCTGTCAGTTGGTCGTGGATAAGGGAGGATGCCCACTCAAATCCCAGCTCTGCCACTGACTACTTGTGTGACTTTTTGGATCCCTGTTTCCTCGTCTGTGAAATAAGTGGGGTTGTCTGGGGCTTTTCTAACGTCCCTTTCTAGCTGTTAAATCCTACAAAACCTGTAAGTGCTTCCTGGCCCCTGGGTGAGTTTTGAGAAGGCAGGACATGAATTTGTTACCTTAAGATATGGGTTTACAGTGCCCTCTAGTGGAAGATATAAGCACATCTTTTGGCTAAGCACATCTGGCTGGTAGCTGATTCATTTATTTTGTTTATTTATCACCAATTTGATTTTTTATTTTAAATAAACATTGTTTATTTATCTTTGTTTATCATCATTGTTTATTATTTAAATAAACATTGTTTATTTATCTCTATCTGAGATCATCCGGGGCAATAAATGCAAAAAATGGCTGAATGAGTTTCAATTGATGTCACCAGATGCATTTTTAAAAATCTTTAATGTTTATTGAAATTAAAATACACGTTTATTTATTCTGAGTTTAGCAAACATAAAATAAAATGGGAATTTCTATATACATAGTACTACAGGGAAAGAGGAGTGTACATGAAACTTCTAATCTCTGTTATTTACAGCTTGTTTTTGTTTTAAAATATATAGTATATAAACTTGTAGCTTTCAAAGCTATCCTGCTTATTTGTGATTCCTTTTGGCCAGGAATTTTTTTAAAATGCAATGACTGACTTTCTCTCTCTCTCTCTCCTCTTTGTATCTTTCCTTCTTCCTTTTTTTCTTTTCTTCTTCCTTTCCTTCTTTCTTTCTTCTTTCCCTTTCTTCTTTTTTCCTTTCTTTACTCTTTTCCTCTTCTTTTCCTCCTTTCCTTCCTTCCTTTCATTTTCTCTCTTCCTTCTTCTTTTCCTTTCTTCCTTTCCTTGTTTCCTCTTTCCTCCCTTTCTCCCTTCCCTGTCTTCTTACCTTCCTCTTTCTCTCCCTCGTTAAAATGTTTTTACTTTCCTTTGTAGGATGCTTTCTGTTCACTGAATTCCACTAGTGTCTTGCAGCATCCATCAGCTTTTTCATTATCAGATATTTAAGGAATACATGCACTAGGTGACAGGAGGCAGATTAGTGCAGTGGGAAGACCACTGCATCAGAAAATCAGAGTTTGAGGCAGGTTTTCTGCACTTCGTAGACATGTTGGGGCCAGTCACTCATTCTTCCTCTCAGTGTTTGTCTCCTCCTAAAATCTATGGATAAGCAAGCACAAAATGAGAGGCCAGGGAGCCAGCCTTGGAATCAGGCAGACCTGAGGTCAGATCCCTCCTCTCACACTGGTCATAGAACCTTGGGAAAATCACTTAAAGTCTCAGTACCCCAGGCAACTCTGTAGGACCAGAGAACTCAGGGAGTAGCTGCTTTAATATAGAACGTGTCCTCATTGAGAGTGTCTATACCAATGAAATCACAGGTTCAGACACTCCAAAAAGTGCATGAAGAAGTAAAATAAGGGTTATAGAAGGAGGGAAATAGGTATTTATTAAGTGCCTACTATGCGCTAGGTGCTGTGCTGTCTTCAGACAGGAGTTGCATTCAGAGAGGTATAATATTGGGATGATGAAAGAGGAATGAGCTTGGAGTTAGAGGTGCTAAGTCTGAATCCGAACTGCTACTTATTCTCTGTGTAATCTTGGGCAAGATTACACAGTTTCTTCATCCATAAATAAGGGGTTTGAGATAGGTGACTCTAAAGGTCTTTTCCTGCTTTAGATGTATGGTTCTGAGCTGGTCTGTAGTAGTCAGGAGGGCTTCATGGAGGAGGTGAGAATCGCATTTATCTGGCAGGTTTTGGGGGAACAAGAGTGCTCTGGATAATTTGGTATTCTGGTTAAAAGAATATGATCTGTCCCTTAGGGTTGATTAATGTCCACAGAATGAGCATGTAATGAAATGTAACGTCCTATGGTCTCATGGAAAAGAGCTCTGGACTTGCAGTCAGGAAAGACCTGAGTTTATTTCATGACTTTGACTGTTTACTGGGTGTGTCATCCTGGGGAAATCTTTTAACCTATGTGATATTTGAACTTCTTAATGCACAGGCTTGTTATGATCAAAGTATTTTGTAAACTTTCAAATGCTCTAGCTTTTAATTGTCTTATTTTTAATTGGTATCAATGCTAAGACCTTGCTGTTGGTAATATTACTGTCCTTGGACTGGAGAAGTCCTTGTAGAATTTGCAGATCCCCAGGTTTACCCCTATGGGTTTTAGGGCTCAAGCAACTATGTTATATAGGGGGAAGATACCGGAATTCGAAGTCAGCAAATTGAGGGTCACTTCCTGGCTCTGTTACTACCTATATAAAACTTGGGGAAAGTCTCTTCCCCTCTTTGGGATCCCGGTTTCTTTAGCTGTAAAATGAGCAGTTTGAACTAAATGACTCTCAAAGTCTCTATATCTAGGATCCCATGAACTGGATGTCTTTTAGGAAATATCACCCTCCATGTGGGGGAGGCTGCTGGCATTGCTTTTGGAACTGAGCTATTGAGGTGATGGAAATTTCTTCTTTTCTCTTTCCAGAGCCATTGACCTACCGCACACCACTATATGGGCAGCCTTCATGGTGGGGGGAGGATGATGGCAATAACAAGTTGGACAGGTCAGATGACCAGCACCAGGAGGACCATTATCCAGGTAAGGGTCCAGGCCAGGAACCAGTGCCCAGGACTGGCTTCATGTCCCCAGGTCTGAGGCCAGTCCTAGACCAAGTCCACAGAACTGATGCTAGGACAGCATTGACCCTTGGTTGTATGGTTGACTCTGGTCATAAGGGGAGACAGGGCCCCTGATCTCAGGGATCTCAAAAGTCTGGGGTAGGGAGAAGAAGAAACAAGTTTCCTATCCTCAACCAGCTCATGGCCTGAGAGACGAAAGAGAAGAAACCCCAGCCCTGTCCTGGGAGTATTCCTAGTCTTATGACAGCCCCAGTGAAATCTCAGGTTTGTCCCAAAAAAGTATCTGAAGAAGCAAAATAAAGGTTATAGACAACAAATGTTTCAAAGAAAGAAACAACAGAAGAACAACCCCAGGCCCTATACCCTTTAGTAGTCTGGGGTCAGGGGCAGCCACACTGACCCATATGGAACAGTTCCCTTGATAAGAGAGTGTGTCATTGGGTGCTGGCCTGAGTTAAACCTAGCACAGTTTGAGAAAGTGAGGGAGAGAGGAAACAAGCATTTATTAAGCACTTACTATGTACCAGACATTATACCAAACACTTTACAAATATTATCTTATTTGATTTTCACAACAACCCTAGGAGGTAGGTGTTTTTATGATCCCCATTTTACAGTTGAGGAAACTGTGGCAGACACAGGTGAAGTGATTTGCCTGGCCATGGTCACACAGGTGGACAGATGGAAGAGTATAGACTCCAATCCAAGTCAGAGAATTATCCACAAATAACACAGCCAAATCGGTGTGGCCAGTCATACAGCATAGCTGGTAAGTGAGGAGACCTGTCTGACTCAAGCAAAGGCCCTATGATGAAAATGAGAGGGAGTCAATGCTGGAAAGTAGGGGCCTGGAAGCCAGCTTGTTAATGTCCTTGGATGCCAAGAAGAGAAATTTGAAGTTGATGCAGTAGGATGTCTTAGAGCCATTCTGCTAGATAAGAATGGTGACACATGATACAAAAATTGTAGATTATTTCAAATTCTTGAAATTGGGCCATACATCTCAGCTTACATTAGTATTCTCATGATAAATTGCTGTAATCTCTTGGATAATATTTTATTTAAAAATTTTGCCTCTATATTCTTTAGGGAAATTGGTCTATAATTTTCTTTCTCTGTTTTGGCTCTTCCTGGTTTAGGTATCGGCACAATATTTGTGTCATAAAAGGAATTTGGAACCCTAACCCTAAATCCTTTACCTACTTTTACAAATAGTTTATATAGTGTTAGAATTAATTAATTTTTAAATGTTTGGCATCTGGTCCTGGAGATTTTTTTTCTTAGGGATTTCATTGATGGCTTGTTCAATTTCTTTTCCTAAAATGAGGTTAAGAATTTTATTTCCGCTTCTGTTATTCTCTCTTCTGGGCAATTTATATTTTTGTAAATATTCATCCATTTCACTTAGATAGGCAGATTTATTGGCATACAGTTGGGCAAAATAGCTCCTAATTATTGCTTTAATTTCTTCTTCATTGGTAGTGACTTCACCCTTTTCATCTTTGATACTGGTAATTTGCTTTTCTTCTTTTTTTTACAATAAATTAACCAAAGGTTTATCTATTTTATTGTTTTTTCAACTGTTACTTTTATTTATAGTTCAATAGTTTTCTCACTTTCAATTTTATTAATCTCTCTTTTGATTTTTGGAATTTCTGATTTGGTATTTAATTGGGGATTTTTAATTTGTTCTTTTTCTAGTTTTTTTAGATGCATGCCCAGTTCATTGATCTGCTCCTTCTCTATTTTATTCATGTAAACATTTAGAGATATGAAATTTTCCCTAAGAACTGCTTTGGCTGCATCCCATAAATTTTGGTATATTGTCTCATCATTTTTGTTGATGAAATTATTGATTATTTCTATGATTTGTTGTTTGATCCACTCATTCTTTAGGACTAGATTATTTAATTTCCAATTAATTTTTAATCTATCATTCCATGGTCCTTTATTATGTGTAATTTTTATTGCATCATGATCTGAAAAGGGTGCATTTAGTATTTCTGCCCTTCTGCATTTGATTGTGAGGTTTTTATGGGCTAATACATTGTCAGTTTTTGTGTAAGTGCTGTGTACCACTGAGAAAAAGGTATATTCCTTTCTATCTCCATTCAGTTTTTCCAGAGGTCTAGCATATCCAGCTTTTCTAAAATTCTTTTCAGCTCCTTAACTTTTCTTGTTTATTTTGTAGTTAGATTTATCTGGTTCTGAGGGAGGGAGGGGGAGGTCTCCCCCTAGTATAGTTTTGCTGTCTATTTTCTTCCTGTAATTCACTTAATTTCTGCTCTAAGAATTTGGATGCTATACCACTTGGTGCATATATATTTAGTATTGATATTACTTCATTGTCTGTGATACCTTTAAGCAAGATATAGTTTGCTTCTTTATGTCTTATAATTATTTTTGCTTTTGCTTTGTCTGAAATCAGGATTGCTACCCCTGCTTTTTTTTTTTTTTTTTACTTCAGCTGAAGCCTACTATATTTTGTTCCAGGCTTTTACCTTTACTCTGTGTATATATCTCTGCTTCAGCTGTATTTCTTATAAAAAACATAATGTAGGATTCTGGTTTTTAATCCACTCTGCTATCCACTTCCATTTTATGGGAGAGTTCATCCCATTCACATTCACAGTTATGATTACTGTGTATTTCCCTCCATCCTATTTTTACTTTTCTCCTTTCACCTTGTCCTTCATCAGTGTTTTGCTTCTGATCACTACCTCTCTCAATCTTCTCTCCCTTCTATCAGCCCCCCTCCCTTTTCTTTCTCCTTTCTCCTCCTATCTCCCTACAGGGTAAGATGAATTTCTATACTCTACTGAATGTGTATGTTATTCCCTCTTTGAGCCAAATCTGATGAGAGTAAGGTTCAAATAAGGCTCACTCCCTCCGTTATTTCCCTCTAATAGGGCTTTTGTGCCTTTCCATGTGATACAATTTATCCTATTCTGCCTCCCCCTTTCCTCTTCTCCCAGTACAATCCTTTTTTTCCCTTTAATTTTTTTTACATCATCACATCAAAGTCAACTTAGACTCATATTCTCTGTCTGTGTCTATTTCTTCTAACTGCCCTAATAGAGATACAGTTCTCAAGAATTACAAGTATTGTCTTCCCGCATGGGGACATAAACAGTTTAACCTTATTGAATAACATGTTTTTTTTCTTTCCTGTTTACCTTTTTAGGCTTCTCTTGAGTCTTATATTTGAAGACTGAATTTTCTGTTCAGCTCTAGTCTTTTTGTCAGGAAAGTTTGAAAGCCCTATTTCATTGAATGTCCATCTTTCAACCCTGAAATTTTGCTGGTTAGTTGATTCTTGGTTGTAATCCAAGCTCCTTTGCCTTCTGGAGTATCGTATTCCAAGCCCTCTGATCCTTTAATGTGGAAGTTGCTAATGTGTAATCCTGACTGTGGCTCCTTGATATTTGAATTCTTTCTGGCTGCTTGCAGTATTTTCTCTTTGACCTGATAATTCTGGAATTTGGAATGTTGTAATTCATTGAAGTTTTCATTTTGGGAGCTGTTTCAGAAAGTAATCAGTAGATTCTTTCTTTTTTTCACATTTTACTTTGTCGTATTTTATTATTTAATATTTTAGTTTTCAACATAGATTTCCACAAGATTTTGAGTTACAAATTTTCTCCCCATTTCTACCCTCCCTCCCACTCCAATATGGCATATATTCTGATTGTCCCATTCCCTAGTCAGCCCTCCCTTCTGTCACCCCACTGCCTCCCCCATCCCTTTTCTCCTTACTTTCTTGTAGAGCAGGATAGATTTCTATGCCCCAGTCCTTATATATCTTATTTCCCAGTTGTATGCAAAAACAACTTTTTTTTTCAGCATCTGCTTTTAAAACTTTGAGTTCCAAATTCCCTCTTCTCTTCCCCTCCCACCCACCCTCCCTAAGAAAGCAAGCAATTCAACATAGGCCACACATGTATCATTATGCAAAACACTTCCACAATAATCATGTTGTGAAAGACTAACTATATTTACCTCCATCAGTGGATTCTTTCAATGAGTATTTTACCCTCTGGTTCTAGGATATCAAGGCAATTTTCTTTGATAATTTCTTGAAAGATGCTGTCCAGGCTCTTTTTTTTTTGATTATGACTTTCAAGTAGTCCAATAATTTTTAGATGATCTCTCTTGGATCTATTTTCCAGGTCAGTTTTTTTTCCAATAATATATTTTACATTTTCTTCTATTTTTTTCATTCTTTCAATTTTGTTTGACTGATTCTTCATGTCTCATAGAGTCATTAGCTTCCACTTGCCCAATTCTAATTTTTAAGGAATTATTTTCTTTGGTTAGCTTTTGTCCCTCCTTTTCCATTTGGCCAATTCTACTTTTTAAGGAGTTGTTTTCTTTGGTGGATTTTTTTTTTCCATTTGGCCAATTGTGTTTTTTAAGGAACTGTTTTCTTTAGTCAATTTTTGTCCTTCTTTTTCCAAGCTGTTAACTCTCTTTTGCATTACTCATTTTTCCCGCAATTTTTCTTCTACCACTCTTATTTGATTCTTAAAATCCTTTTTGCACTCTTCTAAGAAGTCTTTTTGGGCTTGAGACCAATTCATCTTCCCCTTTGAGGGGAATGTAGGTATTTTGACATTATTGTCCTCTTTTAGTTTGTGTTTTGATCTTCCCTGTCACGATAGTAGCTTTTTATGGTCAGGGCTCTTTTCTGTTTTTTTTAGTTGTTTTTTAGCCAAATTCCTGACTTTTAAAGTTGATCTCTGCTCATGGAGCACAGGGGGCATTGTCCCAAGCTTCTTGTGCTGGGGGCCAGAGGCCTAGTCACTGGCTTTCTGTACCAGGGTCTCAGGTGCTAGCAACTTGCCCACTGCACTGGTGGCCCAGCCTGCTCTCACCTCTTGTGCCAGGGTTCCTGGGCTGTCAGTTTTCCTTCAGCACTGGGGCTGGAGGCCTCACGGCTGACCTGCCGAACCGGAACTGAGGGGCCTCAGTTGTTGATCTGTACTGTGGCTAAGAGCCTCCTGCTTCCTTGCCCAGACACTATCTGTGCTGGACTATGCTCCCCTTTTACCCACATGAGACAGACCTTTCCTGAAGTCCTTCTAAGTTATCAAGCTAGAACATTGTTCCACTCCATCTTTTTGTAGGTTCTGTTGCTGCAGAATCCATTTAGAGGCTTGATTTAACATTGGGGAGAGCTCGGGCCACTTCCTGGATTTTCTTCTCCATCTTAGACCTTACAATTTGTGAAGCACTTCACACATAATCCCTCACTGGGGCTTCATGGTAGATTCTGACCCTCATTGAGTAAAGATCAGGTCCTTGAAATATGGAAGTGAGTTCCTACCTCAGAAGGTTGTCGTGAACGTTAATGCTGGGTAGACATGGAATTTTCTGTTATCCTTATCATTACTGTTATTATTACAGAAGCCTGGTGAACAATAAGATTAGTTTCCTTTCTTTTTCTCCTAGAAAGGACCAAGGAGATTCCCCAGCATGAGGAGGTCAATGGGAACATTCCAAGCTATCGGGATGGCCAGGAACCGTCAGCATTTGCATTCCGGAGGGAGCCGAGCTATTTTGAGATCCCCACAAAAGAGTTTCAGCCCGTGTCCAAGACTGTGGAGGAACAGGTTCATGAAGTCCCCACAAAGGATGTGGAGCCAGGAGGGGGCGGGGCACCCCCAGTGGTACAGAGCCATGCCTCCTTCACCATTGAATTTGATGACTGTAGCCCTGGCAAGGTGAAGATCAAGGATCATGTCACCAAGTTCTCCCTGCGACCTCGGCGGCCTCTTGTGAAGGAACCGGCACCTACTGACATGGTGTCTGCCCAGAGCAAGGTAGCTCATTGGTTGGTACAGAATGATCCTAGCCTGATACGAAGGCCAGGACCTGGGGAGGATGGCTACAGCACCAAGAGTGATCTGCCTGTCCATGTACGGACACTAAAGGGTGAGTAGGACTTATAAACAAGTGACTTCGAGCGGGGAAGGGAAAGGGAAGATTTGTGTATTTATATAAGACTCTGTGTGAGACTGTGATTCTCTGTGTGTGACTGAGGAAATAGGACACCAGGGGAGGAGTATCACTGATCCTTTTCACCTTACTCGTGATCCTGAGCTTGTCTTTCCTCTTCATGGCTGGCCCCCAAAGCTGTTGGGGTCACACCCCCTCCGCACTCTGTCTTATCATAGAATCTCAGAGCTGGAAGGGATCTTAGAGGGCATCTTTCAAGCCATACTTGAGCAGAAATCCCTTATACAGAAATCCAGAGAGGAGGTCAGCCAGCCCTGAACCCTCTAGTAATACGAAGCTCACTATTCCTTGAGGTTAAGACAGTATACTTTTGACCAGCTGTAATGGTTAGGATATTTCCCTTAGGTAGAGCTGAAACCATCTCTGCAGCGCCTCCTCAATGCTCCTGGTCCTGCCCTCTCAGACCAAGCAGAACCAATTTTATCCAATCTTTGTCTAATAACAGCCATTCAGGGACTTGAAGGCAACTATAATGTCCTTTTTAAGTCTTCTTGACCCTAAGCAAATGTCTTTACTGACCTAGTCACCTTCTCTGGACACCACTGAGCTTGTCAATATCCTTCTTGTAATGTGACCTAAAGAAATGAATGCGTTATTCCATATGTGATCTGACTAGGCAGGGGATGCTGCTTCTCTGCTCTGCATACAGCCTTAGATTCCATAGACTTTTTGGAATGGTGGTGGTATTGACAAGGACTTTCTGGACGAGGAGGTGGCATTTTGGTGGCATCATGTTTTGACTGATGTTGAGCTGCAATTCACTAAAATCTCTAGATTTTTTCCTTGTGAACTTTCATTTTGCCACTTCCCCTATCCTATACTTTAAAATTTTTTAAATTTATTTTTTATCTTAATTTATTTTTCTCCATCCTATACCTGTACAGATGATTTTTTGAGCCTGGGTATAGAACTTTAAATTTATCCCTATTTTCGTCACAATAGATTCAGCAAAGTTTTTCTCAAAAAGGGTTTTACTGGAATTTGAAGGAATAAATCATGATAATATATTATTAAATATAAATTTAATAATAAATTTATTTCATAATAAATTTATTGCTATAAATAAATAATAAAGTAATAAAATATAAACTTTTACAGAGCATGAAATTGTCAGGACAGGGAACATAGGATCTTGTCCTAAGCATCCTAAGATTCATGATCCAATCTTTGACCAGTAAGATTGTGCTTCCATTCAGTAGCCTCCCTTCCCATTTAGCTGGTGACTGGCCTAGCTGCCCCATGGTTCCTTGAGAGATGATCCTTCCCAGTGCAACCAACTTCTGCTTTCTTTTTTCATTCAAAGCTGGTGCTCTTTTGGCCTTTCCACCTACATCAGGGCCATTTCATAGTTGGTACTATCAATCCACCACATTAATAATGTTCTGTCTAGAGTGATTGAATCACAGAATCTCAGAGCTGGAAGGGACCCCAGAAATCTCTAGTCTAACCCATTCCTGTGCAGGATCTTCTCTCTGATGTCCCTGACAAATAGTTATTCAGCCTGTACTCGAAGATGGTCAGTGACAGGAAAGTCACTACCTGTCAAGTCATCCCTTTCAGTTATTGGACAGATCTAAAATATTGTTTTCTAGTATTGCTTGTAGAGCAATATGTAGTAATCTAACCAACATTCTTCTGAGATAGGATATGTGGTGAGACTCTGTGGTGATGTGTGTGTACGACTGGTTATGAGTGCCTGAGTATGTGTGAATTCCTCCTTTCTCTTCCCTATTTTCATTGGAATGCTGAGGGCTGTATTCCAGAAAAAAAAAATTTCAATTCAACAAACATTTCTTAAATACCTACCATGTGAAAAGGCCTGTGCTAGGTGATGGGGAAAACAAAAACATTTAGATAAAATGCAGGTTCTCCTGCATGGAGTTCACAGTTTAGTAGGAGAATGAGAAACAAGATAGATAATTAAAATACAAAACATGATGAGGTTTAGGGTGGTGGTGGGCAGCAAGGGTGGGATTGGCAAAGACTTACTGGAGGAGGTAGCATATGTTTGGGGCTTTAAAAAGGTGCATAAGAATCCAAATGGTGAAGAGGAGGAGAAAGGACATTTGAATAACACGAATAAAGACAGCAGACTCAGAGAAAGCACAAGAGGATACTTGGGGACGATGAGATCTCTAGTGGGGCTGCAGTACAGAATGCATGTGAGGGAATGGTAGGAAATAGGTCTGGAAAGGCAGAGACAGAAGATTGTGGAGGGTATTGAATGCGAGATGTAAGAATTTGATTTTACTGTAGTAGCTATTAAAGATTTCTGTGTAGAGGAGTAGGGACAATGGGATTATAGACCTGGAGTAGTCATCTAAGCAACTCTCTAATTTTATAGACTAAAAAAAAAACCAAGGCTTAGGGAGGTCAGATAACTCCACCATGTTACAGGTAATATGTATGAGAGTCATGATTTAATCCAATCTCTCTGACTTTAGAGTCAATGTCTTCTCTTGCACCATGATGCATCCTTAATCAGGAAGATTAGCCAGGTAACAGTACAAAAAGATAGAATGGGTAGGAAGGGCCATGGGGAGAGTGAGGAGAGTGGAGGTGGGAAGGATGGTAAGGGATCTATGGTAAAAGTCCTGGAGGACTGGGACAGTGCCACACATGAAGCAACAGATATAATCCCACAGTGCCCTGGATCTAAGGTTCTATTTCATCGAACTTGTACAGTCTTTGGGTGAGTATCTTTGGTTTCAGTTTTACCGGTCATTACTGCTCCCCAAGTGCAGAGTCCTATACTCTCCCAGGATCAAAACGTCTCCACTCTGTCTTCTCCACTGGAGAAGACAAAAAGGGGGAACAAGGCGTGTTGGGCTCTTCTTCCTGGAGCTCACAGGTTGGGTAGAAATCAGACCTTTGAGGAGTTTTGGGTAGGAGAGGTAGGCAAGAAAAACAAGAGAAACATAATAATAAATACCCAAGTAGTGATACAAATCTGTTCCCAAATCAACGGGAATGCAGGACATTTTAGGTAGAAGAGGTAGATGAGAGCAAACCCCAAGGGTGTTTGTAGCTTCCAGGGCTGGGGACAGAAGAAATGCCAGTGATGCCCAGAATCAGTTCTTAATGAATTCTTAATGACTAACCAATTGATTGAATGAATGATCAATCCTATGAGTCAGCTTCTGATTGGGTGAGGCTTTTATGGCAGCAGGGCTGTTCTCATTGTCCACTTCCCTAACTCTTAGGCCACCGGCATGAAGATGGTACACAGAGTGACACAGAGGATCCAGCGGCAGCATCTTCTCTAAAGGCAGAAAAAGAGGCCTCCCCAGTGCCAGTGGCAGAGCCCCCCATGGGAGAGCAGGTCCGACTGCAGCGGCAGATCAAGCGGGACCCCCAGGAAATGCTGCACAACCAGCAGGCCTTTGTCATTGAATTCTTCGATGAAGACACACCCCGTAAAAAGCGTTCCCAGTCCTTCACCCACGTGCCAGCTGACCCCAAAGCAGACAAGCGCAGAGTGCCGGGGCCCACTGGTGTCTGTGGGGGAATGGCTGCTGTCCCAGGTCCTGCTTCCGGCCGGGCATCTGGAAGTACTTCAGGCCCCCAGAGGGCCAGTTCACTCAAGCGAGAGAAGACGGAGGATCGGATGGGTTCCACTTCCACAGCTGCCCGCCCAGGACACCGACTCTATGGCAGCGTGGGGCGCAGGTCCCGGATGGCTCAGGAGTTTGCTGCCGAGTACCTGCGGGAGACTACAACAACAGGAAGGCCGGGTCCAGAAAAACAGCCACCAGGCTTGCCCACACCCCTAGCTCCCCGTGTGGTCATCTCGACGGCTCCCGCAGTCCCCCCGTCCTCCCCAGCCCCAGTGTCCTCTGACCCTCAGCTGACCAATTCCCGGAAGCAGGAGGAGGATGATAGTTTAAGTGATGCCGGCACCTATACCATTGAGACAGAGACACAGGACAAGGAAGTCGAGGAGGCGCGAAAAATGATTGACCAGGTAGGGACCAGAGGAAGGGGAGGTGGCATGTTGTGATGGAAAGAGCATGGACTTGGAGTAAGAAGCCTCAAAAGACTTACCACTTAACAGTTGTGTGACCGCTGTGAGGGATGGTGGATTTGTAACTAGAAGAGGGTTTTGGGGTGTGTGAGATTGGAGTCAATGGTCCTTGTCATTGTTGGCACTTGCTCCAGGGTGGGATGTGAGATGAACAGGGAATTCATCTTAAACCAAGTCTGTTTCTTTCTGTCCCCCTTCCAGGTTTTTGGGGTGTTTGAGTCCCCTGAGTTTTCCAAGATGACCTCAGCTACCTTCCGCCCAGTTATCCGTGGGGAGAAGGATGAAGCAGGCTCCTCCCCACCCCCTGTGGCAGAGGCAGGGGTGGCTCAGCGCCTGGCTATGCTGCAGGAATTTGCCTCTAGGACCTCAGGTCTGCCTCCTCCAGGCGAGACCCAGGTACGGTGGCCACAGAGGGAGGAGGACAGGATTGGGTGCACATGTGCTCCTCTCTCTCTCGCTCTCTCTCGTTCTCACTCTCGCTCTCTCTCTGTCTCTCGCTCTCTCTCACGCGCACACACACACACACACACACACACACACACACACACACACACACACACACTCTGCTTTCTGAAGTACAAACCAGGACTGTGACTCCGTGGACAAAAACTCCAAGGGGTTTTTGTGTTAAAGATACTGGAGTGGTTTGTTAATTCCTTCTCCAGTGGCAGAAGTTAAGTGAATTGCCCAAGGTCACATAGCTAGGAAGTTTCTGAGGCTGGATCTGAACTCAGGTCTTCTTGGCTCTAAGCCCACTACTCTATCTACTGAGCCACCTAGCTGCCTAAGTGTCTTGGACTTAGTAAGTGCTTACTAAATGTAGATCTCAGCTCCTCTGTTCCTCAGTAGGTAGCCTTAAGGGAATGAATGAGTGAGTGAGGGGTCAAAAAATTGATTTCTCTGTGGCCAAATTGTTGATGAGCCTCTGGGCTTAGAGAGACTGGACAGATTCTTGTGAAGCGAGCGTGTCACTCGTTGTGTACTGCTAGATGTCAGAGAGGTTTCAGGTTTGGGCTTGCCAAACTCATGCTCCGATTGCATAGTATCCTAAGACTCCAGGATCACTTCCAAGGCAAAATGAGTCATTGGAGTAGGACCTGAGTGGAGGAAATGAAATAATGATAGTAATTTAAATGCTATTAGCAATTGGGACTAAACCTTTGGTTTCTTTGCAATAGGAACTTCCCTTTACTGATGCAAATTGGTACCTTCTGTGCAACTCAGGGTCTCAAAGAATTGCTGATCACCCTGAGGTATTCTGTTTTCTTATTACCTACAGAATAAAGTCCATACTCTTCAGCTTGGCATTCAAGGCCCCTCCACAAGTCAGCCCTTCTTCCAACTCTCTAACATTTTCCTTCCCTTCTCCCAAACATATTTTCTTCCCCCCTCTCTCTCCATCCAAGGTAGGCCAATTTCCCAGGCACCCAAAGTCACACAGGTAGGGTTGGAATTCAGGTCTTCCTGGCTCCAGTAGGCCGTACTGCTTTTCAATAATACTCTTGTTATTAATAATGATAATGACAATTCTGTAGCATTTAAGGTTTCCAGAACCCTTTCCTCACAACAACCCTGTGATGTGTTAGGTCGTACACAAGTTGGTACCTTCTAGCATGGAGATTACTACCTGTGCATCCCAGAGTCAGTCCATCTTCTCGGAGACTCAGTCTCTGCATGTGTAAAATGAGGGGGTCGAGCAGATGGCCTATAAGGTCCTTTCTTGCTTTGTATTTATGATTCTGTGAGCTACAAAATGAGGGCATTGGGCTGAGAGGCATAGAGTTCCCTTTCAGCTCTAAGTCCTGTGATTATGAGATCCGTTTTACACATGAGCAAACTGAGGTTCATGGAGGTAAAGGGTCTTGCTCACAGCTAGTAAGTCCCCTGACTCCAGACCCCATTGTTCTTTCTGAGTCAGGGTCAGAGTCTGTCAGAGAAGGGCGTGAGTGGGAAATGATCCCAGGTAGGGATTTTAGAGGGAGGCAGGAACACAAGGAGCTGGGAGATCACTGTGTTTAGGGGCATGTGGGTATCTGGGCTTCAAATCCCTCTTTGCCCAAAGAATTGGATACAATGAGCCAGCCAGTGGCCCTGCCCCTCAGGGTCTCCGTCCGCAGTCACACCAACGCTCACCTTGGCTCACAAATGGGCACTTCTGTTTGTAGGTCCTGCCAGTGTCAGGCTCTCCAGGGAGTCAGAAATGGGTATCCCGTTGGGCCAGTCTGGCTGACAGCTACTTGGATCCGGGACCAGGGACTTTGCTCTCTGAGTCAAGCCCAGCTGGCCTGGACTCTGAGACTGGTAAGTCCCTATTTGACTGGAGAGTCAGATGATAATGATAACAACTGATATTTCTCTGGTGGTTTAAGGTTTGTAAAGCCCTTTTCTCACAACAACCTTATGAGGTAAGTATCGAATTATTGTGGACATTTTGCAGATGAACAACTGAGGCTGAGAGAGTGAAGAGACTTAGCCACAGCCACATAATTGGAAAATTGCTTTCTTGGGATTTGAGCCTATACATTCTGACTCTGAATTCAGCTATTTCGCCAACATCATATTACCTTGACCCTTTGACTTTGCGCCAGGGCCAGGTGGAGCCTAGGCCTAGAAGAATTATCAGACCCAGATTAGGTGGTCAGGTTTTGGGGGAGACTCTAGCAGTTTCCATCTGGGGAACAAGTGTGGGTACTGCCTCCCCCAGTCTTGATCAAGTCAGCAAATTCAATTCAGCACACATTTACTGAGTGCCTACTGAATGTGAGATGTTGAGGGTCTGAAGATAAAGTTTAATCAGTTGCTGCCCTCAAGGAATTTACCTTCCAATGGGGAGGAGAGTTACAAAATGGGTTTTAGTTTCCTTGTCCAGCCTTTGCATTTTCCTCAGATTCATAGCCCTCAGCGGCTCTACTGCCAAAACTGCTAAAAAGATTCTCCTCTTCCCATCCTTCCCTAGACACAAGCTCCCAAGAAGTCTCATGCAAAGTGGAGTTGGAACAGAGAAGTTTCAGTCTATTATTAGGGCATGTTTGGCTTCCCCGTGGCACGTTTTTATGCAGTCTTAGACCATAAAGTCCTGGATACCAAAGCAGACAACTAGTGGCAGCATCTGGTAATCCCTTTAACTGAGGCAATGAGCAGACTGTGGTGAGAATGTCAGCCTGGGGAAGGGACTGGTTCTCATTGTCTTACCTGAGTTCAATCCTGCCTGGAATTTCCCTTCCTTTCTACCCTCAGACCTCCTCTTGCTTTTCTTGTCAGCCCCCCAAAGGGATTGACTCTCTGCCTCTCTCCTACTTCTATTAGCCCATGCCTAGGTCCTCCAGTTTCCTTGGATTTTTATGGCCTTGGTGTGTAGAGGCCACCTTCATCACCCTCTGATCCCTGACACATGGATGGGGTTTGAGGAAAGAAAGAACTTTATCAATTAAAAGTAAGGAAGTAAAAGAAAACAGACTTAGAGTGCAGAATGGTCCTATCATACAGGTAAGGAGCCTCATTCTAAGATGCCCCTAGTGTGTCCGTAGACAAGAGGAGAAGATACAGGCATGGACATCAGGAAGCTCAAAGCCTGGGAGAGATCTTGTCCAAGAGGCTCCTTGTCAGGCTGGGGAGATTAGAAGTGAGACAGAGAACAACACAAGACTGTATGTGACCTTGGGCTAAAGTATATGGCTTGGTTTCTCAGGGGGGTAGTGCAGGCTAGAATAGTCAGAGAGGACTTCCTGGAGGAGGTGGATTTTGAACTTGAAGGGTAGATAAGATTCAGATGGCAGGGCAGCAAGAGGAGAGGTTGATGAGGAGTCTAGCTTGCCTGGGATGGAGGGAGAAGGAAAAAAGACATGTTTGGGAGCAGAGAAGGAAAGTTTATTTTTTTTTCTTTTAAATTTATTTATTTTAGTTTACAACATTCAGTTCTATAAATTTTTGAGTTTCAAATTTTTTCCCCTTTCCTCTCCTCCCCCCTCCCCCCAAGACAATGTAATCTGATATAGGTTCTACATATATCTTCACACTAAACATGTTTTCACAATAGTCAAGTTGTAAACAAGAATGATAACCAATGGAATGAACCATGAGAAAGAAGAAACAATACACAAACAAAAAAAAAAAGAGCAGCTAGTTTGCTTCAATCTGCATTCAGACTCTGTGATTCTTTCTCTGGATGGGAATCACTTTTTCCATCATGAGTCTTTTGGAGTTGTTTTAGAATTTTGCATTGCTGAGAGGAGCCAAGTCTATCAAAGTCATCACGGATACAGTGTGTCTGTAGTTGTGTATAATGTTCTCCTGGTTCTGCTCCCCTCATGCAGCACCAGTTCATACAAGTCTTTCCAGGTGGTTATGAAATCTGTCTGCTCCATCACATTCATATACCACAACTTGTTAAGCCATTCTCCAATTGATGGGCATCCCCTTGATTTCCAATTCCTTGCCACCAGAAAAAGAGTTGCACGTATGGGTCCTTTTCCCACTTGTATGATCTCTTTGGGCTGCACCCCTAGAAGTGGTATTGCTGGGTCAAAGGGTGTGCACATTTTCATAGCCCTTTGAGCATAGCTCCAAATTGCTCTCTAGAATGGTTGGTTCAGTTCACAACTCCACCAACAATGCATTTGTGTTCCAATTTTCCCACATCTTCTCCAGCATTTATAATTTTCTTGTTTTGTCATGTTAACCAATCTGACAGGTGAGATGTGGTACCTAAGAGTTGTTTTGATTTGCATTTCTCTAATCAATAGTGAGTTAGAGCATTTTTTATATGACTATAGATATTTTTAATTTCTTCCTCTGAAAACTGCCTGTTCATATCTTTTGACCATTTATGAAGGAAAGTTTAGAGTTGAAGGTAAAGCTGGATTTTGAAAACCCTTGAGTGCCAGGAGGAGGAGGAGTTTAGACTTTATTTTATAGACAGTAGATAACCAGAAAAATCTTCATTGCAAGCTAGTCCCTAATTTGGGAAAGGAGCCTTGTTCCCTAGAGAGGCTATTGATTGATCCTCAGACACAGGAGAAGGCTTTCCTGGGGCCTTATCTGTCTTATGTCCTTTAAGTCATTTTTTTCAGCAGGAACAAATGTGAGTTGGGGGTACTTGGGTAGCCCACAGTCCTAGTCCAATCTTGCGGATATGCGGGGTGAGTGATAGAGAACCCTGGATATCACACACCTCTTTGGGGAAAGGAAAGTTGGTGATTTAGGGGGGCAGTATGATAAAACCCTGCCACATTGTCATAACCCAGCTATGCTTCTGGGGGAGGGAGAGGCAGGATGTGAATGGGACAAATTTTCTTTTAATGGATCTATCATTTCTGCCCTCACAGATATCACCAACCACAAAGTTGGGGAGTTGGAGCCAACTTTGCCTTCCAGAACACGGAGACTACTCCCCCAATTACCCCCAAGTGACAAAGCAGAAAGTCCTATGCTGACTGGATTAATGGGGCCAGAACCCTATCCTGAAGTCCCCAAGAGAAATGCAGCCAAGCAAGCAGCCTCAGAGTCCTATGAGAACCCGGCGGACCACTTGTTCATGCAAGAAGATCTGGACCCAGACAGTCTCAGTGATGGAAGCCAATCAGATGATGGTCTTGGGCCTGAGGAGAGAAAGAGTAATAGTGCCCAGAGGCCAGAGTGGCCCAGGGGCCAGCAGCATATACCAGTAGCGGAGCTTCAGCATTCCAAACCCAAGACAGCAGGGGAGCCAGCTCCCATGTCCTTCTACATTGGAGATGAGAACAAGGAGCCCAGCTTCCCCTCCAAACTCTGCCCAAGTCCTCCACCATCACGAACCAACAAGGAACCTGTGGATCAGGAGTCGTCCCCCTTGCGGCCAATCAGCAGCTCCCCTTCCCTGAGATCCAGAGCCAAGGAGGAGAATGGTACATATATCAGCATGACAGGGAAGATGACTATTTCCCTACAGACCAACCAGTCGCCAGAACAAGATAGTTCAGCAGTGGTGGCAAAGGAGGCCTTATCCTTTGTCCGTCAAGAGAGCTTTACCAAAGAGCGGGCAAGCAGCAGCATTGCTCCCAACAGGCTCCCCCACATATCTAGCCATCCCCTCCTGAAGGACTTGGAGGCTGCCCGGGCTACCCGCATGGACTACCATACTCAGGACACACACTTAATCCTGAAGGAGACGGAGACGGCTCTTGCAGCTTTGGAAGCCAAGATCCTTGCCAAGTCCCCCGGGGGGGATGCCAGGAACACTCCCACACAGCCAGAGGATTCCTTATCAGGTGACTCTGATGTGGACACATCTAGCACTGTTAGCCTTCTCAGTGGGAAGAATGGGTCCAGCCAGAACCAGAAGGGCAAGGTGGCTGTGAGCAATGGTTCACAGAAAGAACGACCATCATCTGCACCTTCAGTCCAGAATTCTAGCAATGGTGGTCTTGTGCCCAGCACCCGTGAGCGGCTCTCAGAGAAGCAGCGTCGCCCAGGGCCAGCCCCAGAAGGAACTCGGCGCTTCCAGGTTAAACGTAACAATGGAACTCGTGGATCTGTGGACTTTACAGATGATGAGCGGGGCTCAGGTCACACCCACGCATCTGCTCCAGATACTGTCACTTCAGAACCTGAACATCAGCCAGCAGCAACAGTCAGACCCACAACCAGGAGGAAGCCCTCAGCCCCATCTCCTTCTCCTTCAGGCACTAAGGAAGAACATGGCCGGGCATCTGCCAACGTGCAGAAGGTACAACAGATTCTCACCAGGTCTAATAGCCTGTCAACCCCACGGCCCACTCGGGCCTCGAAACTTAGGCGGGCTAGGCTTGGGGATACCTCAGACAATGAGGGAGCTGAGAATGAAAGGGCCACCGCATCCAACCCTGAGGCTACCACCAAGCAGGCCACAGAGGGCAAGAAGCTGTCCCGCCTGGACATTCTTGCCATGCCCCGGAAAAGGGCTGGCTCATTTACAGTGCCCAGCGATCTGGAGTCAGCCCCAGCCCGGACAGGCTTCTCTGGAAGGAGTGTTGAGTCCTACTACTCAAGCCGGAAGCCAACCATGTCAGAAGCTCGAGCAGCAGCCAGGAAAACGGCAGCAGCTGTGGCTGCCGCAAAACAGCCTTTCAACAGGGCTCGCTCAGGCAGCGCCCGATACTCATCCTCTTCTAGTAAGTCTTTGCCTCTGGTGGGGCCAAGGGTTAAGCAGGTCAACAGTGTCGCACTTTGCAGATATCAAATCAAGTTGGTGGGCATTAGAAAAGATGGGTTTTGATGCATTTTGGGGCCATAAAACCTTTCCCTAGATCAGGGGTTCTTAACTTGGGGTCCATGAACTTATTTTTAAATATTTTGATAACTGTGTTTAAGTATAATTGGTTTCCTTTGTAGTCCTGTGTATTTTATTTTATGCATTGAAAAACATTATTCTAAGAATGTGTTCATGGACTTTACCAGACTGTCAGCGAGGCCTGTAATACAAAAATGGTTAAGAATTCCTGTTCTGCAGATAACCTTGGTCATTGTGATGTTACCTACTGGGTGCTTAGGGCTTGGCACTGGAAGAGAAAAAGAGGGTGAGTTATGGCCATACCCTTAGAGAGCTCTAGTGTGAGGACGTCATGGTCCGGCCCTCTCAAAGCTCTTTGTCTGATCGAAGTGGGAGAAACACAGGTTGTATGTATGTTTTACATCTACTGATCTGCAAAAATGATAGCAATATGTATGCACCCAGCTGCAGCTTTTATTGTGGGATACATAAAATACTGGAGTGTTCTGGGGGGTGGGAGGGAGATTCCAGGTGTGGTACTTATCTGCAGACAGTTGCCTTATTCTTTTTCCTCTGTGACAAGCAATATGTCTCATCTGTGTAAGCCCCACCTTGGTTTGCTTGGTCCCCCCATAGCACCTATAACCTATGACTCAGGGCTGAGTTCCTCTTATGACACATTGGGGGACAACAGGTAATTTCTTCCCTGAGGATACCTTGAAGATCAGGGGGCTTCTTAGATGGAGAGAGGGGAGAGCCATAAGAGGGTATGGGCTCCAAAGGAAGGAAGGAGAGGAGAAGGAGCAGTATTAGAGGTGGTTGGGGAGGAGCGTCAGAGGTGGTCTAGTGGCCTGGTCGTGCGTCTGTTCTCCTGCATCACTTCTGTTGTTTTATCTGTGAAAACGATGCCTTCCTCTTTTGTGTTCAGCCATGTGCTTGCCACATTGCAGTCCTTCTTTGAAGATGATAAGTATTATAAACTCCATGGGGCTGTCTTCACTCATCTCTGTACCTGGAGGGAAAAGCTATGGCTCTCGAAGGCAGACACCCCTTGCCTTTAATTTTCAAATTGTTAATGAAGTTGGTCACTGCCAGTGACAAGCAGAGGCCACCCCTGGCATATTCAAGACTGGCCCACAGCATGTTTCTGAGGGCTCAGCTCCAGGTCATCCATTAAACCCCAGAAAAGAGCTGGAGCTTCAATCTTATTCCAAATGAATTGGTTTTTGATTTACAACACCCTGGGGGCTCCAGGCAAGGATTTTTAAAAATTTTTCTTTTTCCCCTTCCCTGCCAGCTGTTAGCAGCTCCTTGCTAACCAGACTCTCCTTCCTCCTAACAGTCAGCTTCTACTAACCACCTTCTCTGGTTGTGTCCATGCTGAATTGGCTTGGGGTTTTCCCCTCTCCCTTCTCTGCACCTCCCTGAAGAAGGTGGCCTTGCGTGGGGTGGGCCCTGGAGTGAGGTGGTTTTACCAGATCCCAGGCTGGAGGCTCTGTCTAGCCAAGGAGAGAGGCTGCCTAAGTGCAGAAGCGTGTACATTGACTGGGCCAGACTTGTCATTACTTTCTGGGACAATTTACTATTTCGGTAGGAATCCTGCTCTCCAGGCATTGCATGAGGGGCAGCCCCTTAGGGAGGAGGGGGCAGTAGGTGAGACAGCCTGGCTTTCTTGGGGGAAGGAGAGACTGAATGAGAAGAGAGGCTTTGGAGTCACAGCGCCTTCCCCCTCCTGGACTTCTGGGTGAGCACAGCCCTTCCTGCTGCTGCCCTTGCTGCTGGAATTAAAATCTTTAAGAAATAGGCAGTTCATAGAACCTCCGAATCTTAGAACCAATGGGACCTTAGTGACTGCCTAGTCTAGTACTTTCATTTTACAATTCAACTCAGCATACTGATCCCCCATGTACACAGCCCTGTGATTGGCAGGAGGAGCACACCAGGTCCCTGTCCTTAGAGAGCCCACAGTTTATTGAGGGGATGGAGAAGAGGAGATCTGAGCCTTGTCCTTTGTGACACACAGGACCCATGAACAGGTCCTGACAGGACAAAATGCAGAATTCTTCAACAGTCAAGAGTCCCTTTAGTTTGGGCATGGTTCCTCGACCTTCTTCTTGGTCAACTTTCAGCAGTAATATACCTGCCTTGTCCCAGATGGGACCAGCTCCCTCTATTGGATGGTCAGTAGACCAGGGCAGCAGCTTGGATGGGTTAGCCTGGGAGACTCCAGCAGGTGGACCTTGCAAGGGCAGCCCACATCTGCCTGCATGAAGCATGGAGGAGAATGTCACTTGCCCCTCCTTGGGGAACCTAACTTTCTTCTATCTCTCCCAGGAGGGCCAACTTTGCCTCCCTGTCTGAATGACCTGGGGTGGCTTTGGGCTGTGTTTCTAATTTCCTGGGCCTGGTTTGGGTGTCCATGGAACTTCCCTGGGAAGATATGGGACTCACTGTACACAAGAAGCTCCCCTTCCTGATGACGGTGACTTTGGGGATGTCGGAGGAGCTCCAGTAGTAGGTTTGGAGCTGGAAGTTTTTCTGTGAAGAAGGGCTGATGAAGCAGAGTTCACATGTGTCCTCTGCAGGCCAGCTCTGCCTCCATTCTAGGTAATTCAGCTAATTAGTGTGGGCAAATCATAGAATGTTTCAGTTGAAAAGGACCTTCGTTTCCTCTGGTGCAACCTCATTTCATTTGGGGGGAAACTACCTAGGGCCGCAAATCCAATAAGCTGCGTCTTGAAGCTGAATCTGCTACCTCTTGAGCCCATTCATTGTTATGTCTACTTGGCCCAGGAAGCACATGACACCCAAACCTCTTCCTTCCCTTTAGGGCCCTTGAGAGGTTCCAAGTGGCTCCCTCCCCTACTTTGTTTATTCCAGTTTGCTTTGGCCTTGGCTGCCTGGGCTCTGAATTCCTTTCTGTTTTTGTTCTCCTTGTGTCTGAAACCAATTCATTTGTCTAAGACTCCCGGCGGAGGCAGCAGGGTTCAGATTGCACATCCACCTCGGAGGAGGAATACGGCTCCACCCACAGTTCTCCCAAACACAAACGCTCCCATGCCTCAACAGCCACTCAAACCCTGAGGGCCACTGGCCAGGGCCGGCCTAGACCCTATAATGGGCGGGACACGGATGAGGATGATGAGGAAGACGAGCCCGAGCACTACAACTTCATTGTACAGACGGCAGAGATCGCTGAGATTGCCAGGTGAGTATGAGGACTCTAGGAAGCCTCTAGAATCCTAGAACCTCAGAGCTGAAAGGAACCTCAGAGGATATCTAGTTCAACTTAGAATAAAGCAGAAAGTGTTTCCAAAGTAACCCAAGGGTATATCTATGTCTATATCTCTGTCTGTCTCTATCTATCTATGTATATTTAAACCCAAGGGTATACACGCGCACACGCGCGCACACACACACACACATATACACATATATACACACATGTATACCCTTGGGTTTAAATCCTGTCTTTGGCACTCATTTGCTGTTACCCTAGACAAGTCATCTAACTTATCTGCATCAGAGTGTCCTCCTCTATAACAGTAGCTGGACTAGTTATTTTCTGTTACCCTAGGCAAGTCACCTAATCTATCAGGGTCAGAGTTTTCTCCTCTATAAACATAGTGGGTGGACTAGATCAACTCTCAGGTCCCTTCCAGTCTAAATCCTATATGACTTTATGGTCTTCCAACTTCTGCTTATAGGCTTGAATTGATGGGGAACTTATTACCAATGTGGAAGGGAAAGATTGAAAAGGTGTGGGGAGAGGGATCCTTTATTTAATCTGTTTGTTAAAATTTGATGTGCTCATTTCCCCTCATTTCTCAATTTTCTGCATGTGGACCATCCACTTGGTTAATTAACTTGCGCCAGTGGGGGGTCCTACAAAGTTTCCCCTAGCTCCTTAGACATACCTAGGCCCTCTTTCTAATGTAATTTAGTGTGAGTCCTAAGGATAGGGACTTATTGTGGCCACAGAGTAATGAACAGTCAGAGAAAGGCTGCATTTCCCCAGCCCCTTTCACAATTTTCCTTCTCCTGTCTGCTTCCAACAGTCTAGTGCTCAATCGAAAAGACCTTGAATTTTGGATTCTTCGCTGTTTGGGATTGTCTGTACCTAGATGAGGGAAGGCTACATTGAGATGGTAGCTGGGCTTTGGAGGACAGTCAGGATGCAACTTGTGTGGTGGGAAAAGCTCTTGGTTTAGAGTCCAGAACTAACACTTACTGGCCACTTTACCATTTTGAACCTCAGTTTCCTCATCTGTAAAAAAAAAATTCATACGTTGCCTACCTCTTGGGGCTGGCACTTTTATAAAGTGCTTTGTAAAATATAAAGTGCTATTGCTGCGTTTACTAATGATATCAATAACAACTAGCAGAGAGGGTGGGGAAGGTTAGTTCAGAAATAGGAAGCTAGAGGACATGTTGGGGGAAGAGGGGAAAGTAAGTTATCCAACCTGACCAAGTGTTTATGTAAGTGAAAAGAAATGGCATTAGGCAAAGTTTAGGGAGGTAGTTTGGTCTTGACACTGGAAACAACCTCCTGGGTTTAAAAGCCTTGTGTCACTGGGTTACCCAAATATAGGCTTTGAAGAGCCATTGTTGTTATCTGTCATCAGTACTTAAAATGTTTTTAGGATCATAGGATTATAGATTAAGAGCTAGAGCTCCCAAATTTACTCATCCTGTCTCAGTCTCCTGTCTCTAGTCTCCAACTGCCCATTGGACATCTCAAACTGAATGTCCCAAAGACACATTAAATTCATTATATCCAAACAAACTCATATTTTCCCTAAAACTCCCTCCCTTCCTAATTTTCCTCTTGCAGTCAAGAGCACCACCATCCTTACAGTCGCTCTCACTCTCAACCCCCCATATCCAATCAAGTTAGGCAGTAGTGAATAGAGGGCTAGGCCTGGAGTCAGAAGACCTAAGTTGAAATCCTGCCTTTGACATTTAATTTCTGTGTGACCCTAGGCAAGTCACTTAACTTCTGTCTTCATTTTACATTCTGTATTCCCCCCCCATACCCTCCTCAATACTTTGTGATTTTCTGGCCCTCATATCCTTGCTGTTCCTGGAAGAAGGTGCTCTATCTCCAGACTGTGCATTTTCACTAATTGCCCCTCATGCCTGGCATGCTCTGGCTTCTTGTCTCTGCCTCCTGGCTTTCTTCAAGTTTCTCCCACATTCTGCAAGAAACCTTTCCCAGTCACTCTTAATGTTAGCGCCTTCCCTCTTCGTTATCTCCAATTTATCTTATCTATAGCTTGTCTGTACATAGTTATTGGCATCCCTCATTAGATCATGAGCTCCTTGAGAACAGGGAGTGTCTCCTGCCTTTCCTTGTATCCCCAGTACTTAGGACTGTGCCTAGCACATAGTAAGCGCTTTAATAAATGCTTATTGCCAGATTGGAAAAGACCTTAGCAGTTGTAGAATCTGTCTTCCTCATTTTGCAGTTGAGGAAAATGAAAGCCATAAATGCCAAGTCAGTTATAGTCATATAGATAGTAAGTGTCTAAAGTAAGATTTGAACTCAGGTTTTCCTGATTCCAAGTCCTGGAAGTATTCTTTTCACTACATCAAGGATCTGAAGTCTCATTAACCTGGGAGTTTCTCTCCACTAGTGCAGGTCATATTCCTTCTCTTGCTTGGGGATGGGCTTCAAGAATTGTGGAGGGAAAAAGTTCATCGCCCTGTGGCCAGCCTCTGTCACCAGGTCTGTGTTTTCCAGCATGGTAGGACCAGCCAGTGACATAGTGACTCCAGCGACATACCCTTCAAGAACCAAGGCTCTCCACCAAATAACAGTGACATTGCAGTTAATGTTCTGCATAAGGGAAACTAGCTTTCCTTATTTTGGGAGAGAGAGGAGGGTAGATTTTTTTTTAGTGTAGGGAACATTGGCAACTTGTCTGTAATCTTTAGCCACTGAGAGCTGCTGGATCCCACAGAAGTTATGACTTGCCTATGGTCACGCAGTTAGTTATATGTCAGAGGTGAGATGTGACCAACCTTGGTCTTCCTACTTTGCTCCCTTTCTTCCCAATGATAGCCCAATGGATGACTCACTAGTTGGAGAACTGTTCTTGATTTAACTTTAATTCACTTTTTAATTAACATTAATCTATTTTTTCTCCCTCTTCTTTTCCTTTAAGCAAAAAAAAAAAATTACTACATTGGCCATTTCCAAAAAGTATATGTCTCAATTTGCAACCCAAATCTATCACTCTATGTCAAGAGGTAGGTAACATGTTTAATCATTTGGAATCATGATTGGGTCATAGCACTGGTCACAGTTAAGTCTTTCAAAGTTGTTTATCTGCACAATGTTGTAAAAATTGTTGTCTTGGTTCTTTACTCTATATTAGTTCATAGAAATCTTCCCATGATTCTCTGAAACTTCCCCCTTTATCATTTCTTGGGAATTATTCTCATAGGCTCCAAGTTATAGGTTTGAATATGGTTGAATTAGCTTTATTTCATTCCCTAAACACATATTAATTCCTGGTCCCAGCCCCAGATTAAGTCTTGACCTGTTCTCACAAATGTTTGCTCTTAGTCTAAAGGGGACTAACTAAGAGTTATGAGTATGTGTATAGCTCAGTGTAGCCTGGTCCCTATTGATACACAACTCAAAACTAAGCCCCAGAAACTTACTAGCTCTGTGACCTCAGGCACTTTACCTTTGTCTTCCTCAGATATAAAATGGGAATGATAATAGCACCTAACTTCCATGCTCATTGTGAGGACTAAATGTGATAAGTTTTGTAAAACACTTTGCCTGACGTTTGATAAATGCTTGTTTTCTTCCCATTCCCTGAATACAAACAAGTATGAAACAAGGTCTGATAGTAACAAAAGACATCTAGATGTGTTCTAAGAAAATTTGAGGAAAGAAGAGGAAACCCTTTTGGCTGTGGAAATCAGGGAATTCTTCATGGGAGGACATAGCATTTGAGCTCAACTTTGAGGGAAGAGAAAGATTTCATCCAGCAGAGATGAAAAAAGTGAATTCTAGCATGGAGGGAGAGCTTATACAAATGTGTGGTGGTGGGAGGGAAAAATGAGATCGAGGAATGGCTAGTAGTCTAATTTGCTTGGACTGTTGTAGCTAAGAAGGTAAGAACTTAGCTGTAGAAGGCCTCAAATCCCAAGATCAGGAAATAATATTTTTATCCTGTAGGCAATAGAATGATCCTGAAAGTTTTTGAGTGGGAAAATGACGTAATTACTTAGGGAGATTATTTTATCAGTGGTCTCAATGGAGAATGGAGATGTTTTTGGGGGAAATCAACAGGTATCCCTTAAGTCAGATGCTTTTTCTGGGATGAATAATAAGATAGCTCTATGGATACCCAGTGGTTAGAGAACTGTTCTTGTTTTAAATTTATAAGGCTGGCTTTGTTTGTGGCATCATAGATAGGATTTAGAAGTGGAAGGGACATAACCCATTCATTTTACAGATGAGGAAACCAAGACCTAAAGATGTCAAGTAATTTCCTGAGGTCATAAATGATAGTAAGAATAGATAGCTGGATGTGAGGCCTTCCTACTCAAAAACCAGGGGCCTTTCCATATATTATCGCTATGATTTTTCTGTTCTTTGGGGGGTGGGGAGATTGAAACTCAACTCTCTTCTTTGGACATTTGTCTAATTTTTGGTAAACTCAGGAAAAAAACAAACAAACGTTTAATCAGCAAGCATTTACTAAGAGTCTACTATTGACATACTAAGCCCTGAGAATAGATACAAAGACGATAACATGGGAGACAATGTTTACATATATAAGCAGCAATAAAATATATACAAATTAACTACAAGCATATAACAAGTATATAACATATAAACAAGCATATAACAAGCAATAACAAATTAACTACAAGGTAGTTGATGGAGGGAGGCACTAGCAGCTGGGGTAGGGGGAAGACAGGGGAGGGGTTAGGAAAGACCTCATATGGAAGGTGACAGTTGAGCTGAGTTTTTAAACTAGGGAACTAACAATAAAGGAATTGAATCTGAAGCTAGGAATTCTAAGAGGTGGACATAAAAGGGGAGCAGAATCCAGGCATAAGAGATAAACTGTACAGAAGCACAGAAATGGGAGATGGGAAAGGGTCAATTTGCCTAGATCAAAGAGTGCATAAAAGGGAGTAATGAATGATAATTCTGGAAAGGAAGGTTGGAACCTGATTGTGAAGAGCTTTAAATGCCAAAAAAGTTTGTATTTAGTGCTAGATCAAATATAGAGAGGTAAGAGGAAGCCAGTGGCGTTTATTGAGCAGGGAGTGATACAGTGGGTCCTGTGCCTTAATAGTATCACTCTGGCAGCTGTCGGGAGGCTGGATTGGAGAGGAGACAAAGCAGGGAGATCAATATATCTATTGTAGTGGTCCATATAAGAGGGTGGTGGACCTGAGATGTGAATAAGATGGGATAGATGGGAGAGATATTGTTAGAGTGGAAATGACAGGACTTGGAAACTTGCCAGAGTTGAGGACGACTTTGAGTTTGTGAATCTGGGTGACTGGAAAGATGTAGGGTCTTGAAAAAAAATAGAGGAAGTTCAGATAAGAGGCTAGATTTGGGGGAAAAGGTAATGACACATTGACATATTGGCCATTTTGAAATTGATTAGAGATCTGAAGCTCAGGAGGAAAACTAGGGTTGGATATGTAGGTCAGTGAGTCGTCTGTGTAGGTAATTGAACCCATGGGAGTTGTTGAGATCACCAAGAAGGAGTGCAGAGAAGAGAAGAAGATCCAGGACGGACAGAGCTTTGAGGTACAACTCATGGTCAGGAGGTATAATATGGATGATGATTGAGGAAAAAAAATAGCAGTGTGTTTATGTGTTAGGGAAAAACCAAACACAGAGTGTGTCATGAAGCCTAGAAAGATGAGAGCAACCACGAAGGTTAGCAGTGTCAGATGCTGTAGAGAGATCAGAAGAAGGCTGAGAACCGAGAAGAGGCCATCAGAGACAACTGACATCTAGAGAGGACAGTTTCAACTGAATGATGTGGTCAGAAGCCAGATTGTAAGGGGTTAAGAAGTGAATAAAAGGAGAGGAAGTGGTGGCAAGGAGCATAAATAGTTTGACCAGATGGCAGGGTCATGTGAGGATGAGGAATATCTAAGCATGTCTGTTTGCCACTGGGAATCAGGTAGGTCTGACCTTCAGAGTTTGATGTGCTATGAATAGGAAAAAATCATCTCTTAGGGATTTGCCCTGTAGGTTAGATAGGGCAGCATTGGGCCCAGGTCTACTGAGATTATGGCATATCAGGCCCAATGATAGGCTGGTGGAGTGTGACTTGAGTGGCCTAACTGGCACCCTCAAATTGCCTGCTGATTCTGGGAATAGGTAAATCTGGTCCTGGTACCAGGGTTCAGGCTACTGCTTTGTCTGTCCCTTGTTCCAGTTCCTCCACACTCCCCACTGGAAGGACCATAGGGCAGCTTCTTCCTTGGTTAGGGTTCTTGCCTGTCCTGTCCCCTAAGCTGAATTGGGCTATTTTGGCCTTCTGGGAGCTTGGGGGTATTCTGAATTGGCCTTGCCTATATTTTTTGGCTGCAGGTTAAGCCAGACTCTGGTGAAAGATGTTGCCATCTTGGCGAGAGAGATCCAGGATGTGGCTGGGGATGGAGACTCCCAGAGCTCCTCAGGAACTGGCCGTGGCACCTCACTCAGCTCTGTCCCCAGCACCCCAGCCTCCACTATCTCTGCCAGAGAGGAGGTGAGTTTCTCCATTGGGATTGGCTACCACTAGTTACCAGACCCTCAGATAATGTGAACTAACACTGGATAAATTCTGATAAGAAGGCCATGAGCTCGAAGGCTCTTGGAGGGCTTTTGAGATTTGTGTCCCCTTAGTTTAACTAAAAGTATTAATAGGGAGGTGATGTGGCTCAGTGGATGAGGTCTCCTAGAGGAGATGTAGGTTCCAATATTGGCATAGCTTAGCACTGACTTGCTATGTAACTTTGAACAAGTCCCTCCCCTTCTCCTGGTCTCAGTTTTTCTAGCTACAAAATGGGGATGTTAGATTAGTTGGTCTTTAATGTCCAGTTCTCAAAAGAACAAAATTCTATGATACTATGCTAGTTTGGGCAAGCCTCACTGAGCCTCAATCAACTCATCTATAAAATGTCCAGAGTGATATTCAGTAAGCATTTCTATTCCTAGAAAAAAAATCTCTATTGCTATCTTTTGCTTTTATATCACTTCTATTTCCAAATAATCACCTCCTTATATATATAATATACGTATAATATATAATATATATATTATACACACACACACACACACACACACACACACACACATATATATATATCACCTATATAGCAAACCATTCCTTGTAAGATAGAGTAAAAAGAAAGGCAACTCATGAAAACCAACCAATACATCAACTGTTCCCACTGGCATGTGTACTGTTCCATCCTTCACCTCTAAAAAGGGGACGCTTCTGTGACTGAGCTATGTTTCGTGTCTCAAGACCATGGAGCTTAGAGCCTGGAAGTAGGATATGCCCAGAGGAGGATAGTTGTGTCCTCAAGAACGAGCTATGTGGCTTTGGGCAATTGACTTCATTTTTCCAGGTTACACTGCTTCCTGGACTGAACAAGTGGAGACTCCTAAATGCTTGCCATCAGGGTTTGGCACATGTTCTTCAGTTGTTTCAGTCATGTCTGACTCTTCGTTACCCTGTTTGGGGTTCTATTGGCAAAGATACTGGAGTGGTTTGCCATTTCCTTCTCTAGCTCATTTTACAGATGAGGAAATTGAGGCAAACAGGGTTAAATGACTTGCCCAGGATCACACAGCTAGTGAGTGTCTGAACTCGGGTCTTCCTGACTCCAGGCCTGGTGCTCTACCCACTGTGCCACCTCGCTGCCCTGGAATATAGTAAGCGATCATTAAATGCTGATTGATTGGTTGGATGGAAACTTTGCCCCACTTTCTTGGAAGTTGCAAGGTTTTCTCCTCCTCCTTGAGCCTCAGAGCCTATCACAATACCTCTGGCCTAGGCTATAGCTGGAGATAGAAAAAGGCTGTGTGTATGAACCTACTGTTCATCTCCCTTCAGAAATCAGTTGTATCAGCCTTTGATGGAGCTGGGGATTTCTTATCTGGAAATCTTTTTTGTAGGAAGAGCCATAGAGTCTCAGAACTAGAGAGAACCTCAAAGGGCATCTAGTCCACACTCTGTCTGAGTGTAAATTACCTTTCCATCATCCCCTGCCAGTGTGGTAAGGGAGGGTCTAACACCTGTTAGTTCAAGTTCAATTTTGGGACAGAATGAGGCACTTGCAAGTTATCGAACAGTTAACAAAAGGTTAACTTTGCCCTAACACAGTAAGGAGATATAACAAACATTCAGTGGCACCTAGCCTCCATGGATGCACTCTCACCTTTTCTCCAAATAGAAATGCCAGTGGAGGCCATCTGGCAGAGTATGGCGACTCACATGGTCTTCAAACATCCACCAAATTGGAGGGGCTCCAACCCTATGTAAGTGGGACTTAGGTGATGAAGAAGCTGCACCAGTGAAAGCAGGGGTCAGTTAGGTCCCAGAGACAGCTTTGGGGCATATTTAGGGAAAGCTAATCCTTGTTATGGAAAAATAGAGGGGACCCCAGTCCTATTACAAAGTAGCTCGAGCTTCCATTGGGAGCTCTTCATTGTTGGGGGACTCATTACCTACTTAGAAATTCATTACTTGCTTTTGGACAGTTTTGATTATTAATCAGTCAACACTTATTAAGCACCTACTATGTGCCACACACTGTACTAAGCACTAGGAGTTTCTTCTTCTAAGAGGCTTAGAATCTGTCTCCTTCTGCCCTCTGAAGCTATGCTGAGCAAGTCTTATTAATCTTCCTCATGGTAGCCCTTTAGGTATTTGAAGAAAACTGTCATCTTCCCCTAAGCCTTTTCCAAGCCATTTCCTTGAATGGATCCTGGATCCAGAGCCTGATCTCTGGTCCTCTTGCCAGTCTGGTCTTCTTTCTCTAGACATGCTCTAGCTTATCAGTATGTGTCTAAAATATGGCACCAGAACTAGACATAACAGTTAGATCCATTAAAAAGGGTCTGACTAGACCAAAACATGGCAGAACCATCATCCCCCTTATTTTCAATGCTGTTCCTCTCTTCTTAATGTGATCTAAGATAGCATTAGCTTTTTTTGCCTCCCCAATTTTTTAATATAAAATGCAGTAAAGTCATAGAGTTATAGGATTTAAAGTTCGCAAAGGACCTTAAGATCATCTAATCTAGACCCATCATTGTATAAATAAGGAAACAGACTTTGAGAAAGGGAAGTGATTTTCCCAGGGTCACATAAATAATAGGTAACAAGACTGGGATTTGAACCCAGGTCTTCACCCCATTCCAGTTATCTTTCCATTATGCATCATGTCATTTAACCTTTCTGTATTTCTTTACTCATCTCCCAAACGGGAACAGTAATAGCAGCTCTGCCTGCTTCAGAGGGTATTGAGGATGAGTGAGGCAATGTCTGGAAAGTTATTTTGGAAAGGATGAAAAGTGCTACAAATGTCAGAGACAGATTGAAAATGCCTGTGGATTTAGAGAGAGCAGTGGGAGAGGGGGGATGGGGAAGGGAAGAGCTGGAAAGCTAAGTGCTGTCAGGACAGGGTGTTGGCCATCAGCTCTGTGGCCTCCAGTCATTCTCCTTAACTCCCAGAGAACTTCTCTCTCTCTCTGTTCCCTTTCTCATTGCAGCTGGTACAGCACATCCCAGAAGCCAGCCTCAATTTCCAAAAGGTGCCACCTGGTGCCATGGGTTTGAAGGACTTCGACCAGAACATGAATGACAATCGGGATGACAATTATGCTTGGAGGACACGGCCCAGGAACCGAGAAGAGGCATGTTTCTTTCTTTAAAATTTTTTTTATTTATTTCATTAAATACTTTCCAGTTACATGTAAAAATCTAACATTCATTTTTTAATTCAATTTTTTATTTAATTTCTTTAATTCATTAATTATTTAATTTTAATTTTTTAACATTTTGAATTCCAATTTCTTTCTCTCCCTCTCACCCCTCCTCCCTCCTTGAGAAGGCAAGCAATTTTATATTGATTGTACATGTGATCTCATGTAAAACATACTTCCATTTTAGCCATGTTGCGAAAGAAAACAGCCCCAAATCCCCAAACAAACAGAGAAAGTAAAAAAAAAAAAAGAAAACCATGCTTCAATCTGCATTTCAGTTATCAGTTCTCTCTCTGGAGGTAGATAGCTTTTTTTTATCATGGGTTTTTTGGAATTGTTTTAGATCATTGGCTTGGTTAGAGTAGCTAAGTCTTTCAGAGCAGTTCATTCTTACAATTTTGCTATTACTGTATTCAATGTTCTTCTGGTTCTGCTCACTTCATTTTGTATACGTACATATAAATCTTCACAGGCTTTTCTGAAACCATCCTACCTGTCATTTTTTTTTAAATTTTATTTTTTATTTTTAATTTACAACATTCAGTTCCACAAGTTTTTGGGTTCCAAATTTTCTCTCCCACTCTCTCCTCCCTCCTCCCCTTCAAGATGGCATGTAGGTTCTACATATACCTTCACATTGAATTTATTTACATAATAGTCCAGTTGTAAAGAAGAATTATAACCAGTGGCATGAATCTTGAGAAAGGAGAAATGAAACCAAAAAAGAAGGAAAATGAAAGAGCAAATAGTTTGCCTTAATCTGCATTCAGACTCCATAATTCTTTCTCTGGATGT
>CM053625.1:29218698-29234212 GCA_028646595.1 Phalanger gymnotis | reverse complement strand
TCAGCATCAGTTCATATAAGTCTTTGCAGGTTATAATGAAGTCAGTCTGCTCCTCATTTCTTATAGCATAATAGTATTCCATTACATTCATATACCACAATTTGTTTAGCCATTCCCCAATTGATGGTCATCTCTTTGATTTCCAGTTCTTTGCCACCACAGAAAGAGTTGCTATAAATATTTTTGTACATACTGGTCCATTTCCCACTTGTATGATCTCTTTGGGTTATAGTCCTAGAAGTAGTATTGCTGGATCAAAGGGCATGCACATTTTTATAGCTCTTTGGGCATAGTTCCAAACTGCTCTCCAGAATGGCTGGATCAGTTCACAGCTCCACCAACAATGTAACAATGTTCTAATTTTCCCACATCCTCTCCAGCATTTATCATTTTCCTGTTTTGTCATGTTAGCCAATCTAACAGGAGAGATGTGGTACCTGAGAGTTGTTTTGATTTGCATTTCTCTAATCAATAGTGATTTAGAGCATTTTTTTCATATGACTATAGATATCTTTAATTTCTTCCTCTGAAAACTGCCTGTTCATATCCTTTGACCATTTCTCAATTGGGGAATGACTTGTATTCCTATAAGCTTCAGTTCCCTGTATGTTTTAGATATGAAGCCTTTATAAGAGACACTAGTGGTACAGATTTTTTCACAATTTTCTGCTTCCCTTGTAATCTTTGTTGTATAGGCTTTGTTTATACAAAAACTTTTTGATTTAACATAGTCAAAGTTATGCATTTTGCATTTTGTAATGCTCTCTGTCTCTTGTTGGATCATGAATTCTCCCCTTTCCCATAAATCTGACAGGTAAAGTATTCCTTGCTGCTTGTCATTTCTTACATCAAAATAGTATCCCATCACAGTCATATACTATAACTTGTTCAGCCATTCCCCAATTGATGAGCACCCCTTTGATGTCCAATTCTTTGCCAACACAAAAAAGAGCTGCTATGAATATTTTTGTACAACTAGGTCCTTTTTCTTTTTCTTTGATCTCTTTGGGATACACACCTAGTAGTGGTATTGCTGAGTCAAAGGCCTGCACAGTTTTGTAGCCCTTTGGGCATAGTTTCAAATTGTTCTCCAGAATGGTTGGACTAGTTCACAACTCCACTGACAATATATTAATGTCCCAATTTTTCTACATCCCCTCCAGCATTCATCATTTTCCTTTCACGTCATATTAGCCAATCTGATAGGTGTGAGGTGGTACCTCAGAGTTCTCTTAATTTGCATATCTCTAATCAATAGTGATTTGGAGCATTTTTTTTCCATGTGACTATTGATAGCTCTGATTTCTTCTTCTGAAAACTGCCTAGTCATATCCTTTGACTGTTTCTCAACTGGAAAATGACTGTTATTTTTATAAATTTAGATCAATTCCCTATATGTTTGAGAAACTAGACCTTTGTCAGAGAAACTCACTATAAATTTTTCACAGTTTTTGTTTTCCTTTTAATTTTTACTGTATTAGTATTGTTTTTTGCAAAAGCTTTTTAATTTCATGTAATCAAAATTATATATTTTACTTCCCATGATCTTCTCTATCTTTTGTTTTGTCATAAACTTTTCCCTTATTCATTGCTCTGATGGGTACATTTTTCCATGCTCCCTTAATTTACTGATGATATGACCCTTTATGTCTAAATTATCTATCCATTTTGACTTTGTCTTAGTCTATGGTGTGAGATGTTGGTCTATACCTAGTTTCTGCCATACTACTTTCCAGTTTTCCCAGCAATTTTTGTCAATTGTGAGTTCTTACCCCAAAAGCTTAGATCTTTGGCTTTATCAAATACTAGATTACTGTAATCATTGCCTTCTGTGTATTGTATACCCAATCTATAACCCACTCCTTTTCTTAGCCAGTACCAGATTGTTTTGATGATTACCACTTTTTTTTAAATTTGATTTTTTATTTTTAGTTTACAACACTTAGTTTTACATGTTCTTGAGTTTCAGATTTCCTTTCCTTCCCTCCCTTCCCTCCCTGACCCCCAGGACCGCATGCAGTCTGATATAGATTCTACATAAATCTTCCCATTAAACTTATTTACACAGTAGTCAAGTTGTAAAGAAGAATTATGACCAATGGAATGAATCATGAGAAAGAAGAAACAAAACCAAAAAAAAAAAAAAAGAAAAAAAAGAGAGCGAATAGTTTGCCTCAATCTTCATTCAGACTCCACAGTTCTTTCTCTGGATGCAGCTCGCTTCTTCCATCATGAATCCTTTGGAGCTGTCTTTGAGTCTTGTATTGCTGAGGAGAGCCAAGTCTATCAAAGTCAGTCATCACAGAATCAATATGTTTATGGTTGTGTATAATGTCCTCTTGGTTCTGCTCAGCTCACTCAGCATTATATCATGTAGGGCTTTCCAGGTTATTATGAAGTTTGTATCTTCTCCATTTCTTATAGGACAATAGTATTCCATTACATTTATATACCACAACTTGTTCAGCCATTCTCCAATTGATGAGCATTCCCTTAATTTCCAATTTTTTTTGCCACCACATAAAGAGCTGCTATAAATATTTTTGTACATACAGGTCCCTCTCCCACTTGTGTGATCTCTTTGGGATCACAGCCCTAGGAATGGTATTGGTGGGTCAAAGGGTGTGCACACTTTTATAGCCCTTTGGGCATAGTTCCAAATTGCTCTCCAAAATGACTGGACCTGTTCACAACTCCACCAACAATGATGATTACCACTTTTTAATAGAATTTGAAATCTGGTGCTGTTAGACACCTTCCTTCACATTTTTTCCATGGATTCCCTTGAAATTCTTGACACTTTGTTCTTCCAGATGAATTTTGTCGGACCTGTTCACAACTCCACCAAAAATGATGATTACCACTTTTTAATAGAATTTGAAATCTGGTGCTGTTAGACACCTTCCTTCACATTTTTTCCATGGATTCCCTTGTAATTCTTGACACTTTGTTCTTCCAGATGAATTTTGTCATTTTTTCTAGGTCTATAAAAGAATTCTTTGATAGTTTGATTGGTATGGTACTGCATAAGTAAATTAACTTACATAGAATTGTCATTTTTATTTATATTGGTATTAATTTTTCCATTTAGGGAACAATTAATTTGGTAGAATTCACTTGTAGATCCACCTGGGGACTTTTTCTTAGGGAGCTCATTTATGGCTTATTTAACTTCTTTTTCTAAGATAAAGTCACTTAAGTATTCTGTTTTCTCTTCTGTTCATATGGGCAGTTTATATTTTTGTAATATTCTTCCACTTCACTTAGGTTGCCAGTTTTACTGGTATGTAATTGAGCAAAATAGCTTAATTGATTTATTCTGATGATTGATTTTCATCTTCATTGGTAGTAAAGTCACCCTTTTCATTTTTGGTACTAGTAATTTGGTTTTCCTCTTTCTTTTTATTTTTAATCAAATTGACCAATGGTTTGTCTATTTCCCATAAAACCAGCTCCTACTTTTATTTATTAGTTCAATTTTTTACTTTCAATTTTATTATTCTCTTCTTTGATTTTCAGGGTTTCCATTTTGGTGTTATTTGAGGATTTTCAATTTGTTCTTTTTCTAGTTTTTTTTGTTGTTGTTGTTGCATGCCCAAGTTGTTGATCTGCTCTTACTCTCTTTTATTGATGTATGAATTTGGAGATATAAATTTTCCTCTGAGTGCTGCTTTGGCTGCAACCCACAAATTTTGGAATGTTGTCTCATTGTTGTCATTCTTTGTAATGAAATTATTTGTTATTTTTATTAGTTCTCTGACCACTTATTCCTTAGGGTTAGATTATTTAGTTTACAATTAATTTTTAATCTTCCACAGACCTTTATTGAATGTAATTTTTACTGAATTATGGTCTGGAAAGGATACAGTTAATACTTCTGCTTTTTTGTATTTGGTTGTGAGGTTTTTATGCCTTAATACAGTCAGTTTTGTGTAGGTGCCATGTACAGCAAAGAAAAAAGTATACTCCTTTTTATTCCCATTCAGTTTTCTCCAGATGTCTATTATACCTAACTTCTATAAGATTCTATATATCTCCCTTACTTCCTTCTTATTTATTTTATAGTTAGATTTATCTATCTCTGAGAGGGGAAAGTTGAGGTCATCCACTATTATAGTTTACTATCTATTTCTTCCTGTAATTCATTTAACTTCTCTTTTAAGAATTTGGATGCTATGCCATTTGGTGCATATATGTGTAGTATTGATATTACTTCATTGTAAGATGTAGTTTGCCTGCTTATATCTTTTAATTAGGCCTATTTTTGCTTTTGCTTTGTCTGAAATCATGATTGTTACTCCTGTATTTTTTTTACTTCAGCTGAAGCATAATAGATTCTGCTCTAGCCCCTTATTTTAACACTTTGTGCCTCTGTTTCAAGTGTGTTTATTGTAAACAACATATTTCTGGATTCCATTTTCTAATCCATTCTGCTATCTGCTTCCATTTTGTGGGTGAATTCATCCCACTTACATTCACAGTTATGGTTACTAACTGTACATTTTCCTGCATCTGATTTTCTTTTCTTTATCCTTCTCTCTCTCTTTTTATCCTGTCCCTCCTCCAAAGTCTCTTTTGCTTCTGACCACTGCCTTCTTTTGTCCACCCTCCCTTTTATCACCCCCTTCCCCTTTCTCTTAGTCTCTTCCCCTCCTACTTCCCTATTGCATAAGATAGATTTCTATTACCAAATGAGTATATATGAGTGTATATGTGTATATGTGTGTATCGTCTTTGAACCAATTTAAACATAAGGTTCAAGTATTACCCTCCCACCCCCTACCATTTTCCTCTTTACTGTAAAAGCTCTTCTTTACATGCCTCTTTTATGTGAGATAATTTCCTTCATTCTTTCCCTCCCTTTCCTCTTTTCCTAGGGCACCCCTCTTTCTTGCCTATCTTTTTTTTACAGCATCTCAATTTAATTGACTCATTTCCACCCCCTCTTTCTATGTAGAATCCTTCTAACTGCCCTAATAATGATAAAGTTCTTAGAAGTTACATGTATCATCTTCCCATATATAAAGGTAAACATTTAATCTTATTGAGTCTAATATGGCTTCTCTTTCATGTTTTCCTTTTTATGCTTCTCTGGAGTCTTATATTTGAAAGTTGAATTTTCTATTCAGCTCTGGGCTTTTCACATGGAATGCTTAAAAGTCTTTTATTTCATTAAATATCTATTTTTTCCCTTAAAGGATTATACTTAGTTTTGCTGGATAGGTTATTCTTGATTGTAATCCTAGCTCTTTTGCCCACCAGAAAATCATATTTCAAGCCCTCCACTCCTTTAACATGTTAGCTGCTAAATCTCATATGATTTTGACTGTGGCTCCACAGTTTTTGAACAGTTTCTTTCTGGCTGTTTGAAGTATTTTCTCTTTGACCTGGGAGCTCTGGAATTTGACTATAATATTCCTAGGAGTTTTCATTTTAGGATCTCTTTCAAGTGGTGATTGGTGGATTCTTTCAATTTCTATTTTACTCTCTGGTTCTCAGATATTGGGGTAATTTTCTTCAATAATTCCTTGAAATGTGATGTCTAGGCTCCTTCTTTGATCATGGCTTTTAGGTAATTGAATAATTCTTAAATTATCTCTTCTCTATCTATTTTCCAGGTCAGTTGTTTTTCCAATGAGATAATTCATGTTTTATTCTTTTTTTTTCCATTCTTTTGACTTCATTTTCTTGTTTCTTGATGGCTCATGGAGTCATTAGCTTTCACTTGCCCAATTCTAATTTTTAAGGAATTCTTTTCTACAGTGAGCATTTGTACTTCTTTTTCCATTTGTGCAGTTCTACTTTTCAAGGAATTATTTTTATCAGTGAATTTCTGTGCCTCTTTTCACATTAGGCCAATTCTGTTTTTTAAGGCGTTAGTTTCTTCAGGGGTGTGTGTGTGTGTGTTTTATACCAAGTTGTTAATTGTTTTTTCATAATTTTCTTCATTTGCTTTCATTCCTTTACCTATTTTTTCCTCTACCACTGTTATTTGATTTTGAAAATCAATTTTTAACTTTTCCAGGAATTTTTGTCCAATGACTTTTTCTTCTTTGAGGCTTTGCTTGTGGGTATTTTAACTTTGTTGTCTTCTTTTGAGTTTGTATCTTGATCTTCCCTGTCACCATAGTGGCTTTTTATGTTGAGGTTCTTTTTGTTCTTGTTGTTTACTCATTTTCCTATTCTATTTCTTGATTTTGACCTTTATGTTAAAGTTGAGCCTTGTTCCTGGCATGGAGAAAGAGGTAATGTTTCAAGCTTTAGACTTTTTCTCAGTTCTTTTCAGAGCTAGTTCTTGGGGTTTGGAAATTTTTGGTTCTTCTAAGGTAGTGTGATCTGGGAAGAGGTGTGGTCACTGCTCTCCTGATCTCCACTCTGGCGCTTACTCTGATACTGTTCCTCAGGGCCCCTGTTCCCTTGGAGTCACAAGCAGTACTGTTCCTCAGGGCCCCTGTTCCCTTGGAGTCACAAGCAGTACTGTTCCTCAGGGTCCCTGATCCCTCATGACCAAAAGTGGTACTGCTCTTCTGAGCTCCTGTTCCCTCTTGACCAAAAATGCGCCTCTCTGCCCTTGAACTATGATTCAGAAGTGGGTATAGGCAGTGGATTTGCCAAACAGCATTTGGTTCTACATCCAGTCTTAGCACAGGGGTCCAGCCTCCATATCCCATGTCACAGATCTCTCTTTCTGACATCTTAAGTTGTCTTGGACTGGAAGAATATCTCACTATGACTTTTTGTGGGCTCTGCTGCTTCAGAATTCAATTTGAGTCCATCCATTCTCTATCTGAAGATAAATAGCATTTTATATCCCAAATCCTTTGGAGTTGTGGTGGGTCACTCTATTGATCAGAGTTACTAAGTCTTTCATAGTTGATTATCTTTACAATGTTCCAATAGAAGTCTTAAACTCAACATGCCCAAAATGGAACTTATCTTTCTCCTCAAACCCTCTCTTCTTTCTAATGCCCATATTGCTGTCCAAAGCACCACCACCCTCCCAGTCACCCAGGCTTGCAACCTAGGTATTATCCTTGACTCCTCACGCTCTCTCATCCCCCCCATATCTAATCAGTTAACCAAATCCTGTTGATTCTACTTGGCTGAGTGCTTTCTCTCCCTTGCCATCTTGACTCTACCCCCGCACCACCAAAGTCCAAAAGGCAAGTTCCAACTTCTCCCTCTGCCTCCAAACCTATTTTACCTTTACCCTTGTACTGCCTCCTCTCCCTACCCATGCCTACCCTTACTCTCCCCACTCAGCTCAGGTACTAAGAAGAGGCATATTTACCCATTTGATTCAACATACATTTATTAGGTATCTACTACATGCCAAATATCCTCTTAATTTAAAAAGTTTAGGGTCAGGATCCTGACCCTGAGGGCTGGTCTCATCAGGACCTTGGTCCTTACTTAATTGGCACCAGAATGCCTTTGCTTGAGGACAGCCTCACTTGTGGCAGAGACAGAAACAATTGGACAGATCCAAGCCTTCAGGGAGCTCAGAGTGCTAGGTAGGAGGGTGGAGAGAAAGAAACAGATCCAGTGTGTCACTGTGGGGAACCCACCAAGTAAGGAGACAGAGAAGAAACAGCCCGTGGCTCTACTATAAGGGACCTCACAGCCTTCCTTTGTGAGAAGACTGGACTGAACAAAGAGAACAGGATGTTATGGGATCCAGAGCTAGACTTTGTGTCTCAAAGTGTGATGGGTTCAGAGAAGAGAGATCATTACAGAATGGAATGGTCGGCAAAGGCTTCCCAAAGGAGGGATCACACCATCACAGGCCTGTAACTGGAAGGGACTTCTGAGATCATCTAGCACAATTCCATTCTTTTAAAGGGGAGGAAACTGAGGCCCGGGGAGTTTCAGTGACATGGGATGTCAGAGCTGGAAAGAGCCTCAGGTTATAGAACATCAGGGTTGGGAAAGGACTTTACAAGTCATACCAATAGTGAAATCTCAAAGGGGGAATTTAAACCTAGGTCCTCTGACTTCAGAACTGGTGCCTTTTCTACTATATCAGAAGCTTCAGGCTGAGGGGAAAACCCCCAGCTCCTAGGATGGGTATCGGTTTCAGGGGTGGGGAACCTGCAGCCTTGAGGCCGCATGTGGCCTTCTAGGTCCTCGGGTACAGCCTTTTGACTGAGTCCAAGTTTTATAGAACAAATCCTTTTATTAAGGGGATTTGTTCGGTGAAGTTCAGATTCAGTCAAAGGGCTGCACTTGAGGACCTAGAGGGCCACATGTGGCCTTGAGGCCGCAGGTTCCCCATCCCTGGTTTAAATAATCTCCATTGCCTGTATTTGCCCCAATCCACCAGGTAATCTCACCGAGTCCTACAGGTTCCTCTTAACATATCTCATCTTACTTTAGGGGGTGCGCTTTGGGAGAATTGTCTTTTATTACTCACCTTCTCAGTGCATCTCAGTTTCTCTGTGCATAAAATGGGGCAGTTTTACTAGGTGATCTCTAAATATTTTCTCCACCTTGGTGTTCCATAGTCCAAGGCCCCTTCCAGCTCTGACATACTGCTCACTAAGGTCCTTCCTAGTTCAGGAACAGCTCTCAACAACCACTTCTGGGTTCTGTCAATATAATTTAAGTCCCAGAGTGGCTTAAATATGGCTGAATGAGGCTGGAAAATGCTGCCTGGAAGTAATTCTATGGCTCTGTATTTCTTTATTGTTTTTTTTTGAGGTTGCATTGATGTCTTTTGTTTTTATGTCAGTTATTTTCCAATGTACCCTCAAATTCCAAGTGAACCTTGTCTTGTAGCACAGAAAATACAGTTCAACAAAACCAACCAACATGTATTATAGCACGTACAACATTCCAAATCCATAGTCCTGGCCACCATTACTTACCACACAGAAAGAACAAATTGGAAACAAGGAAGGAAAGAAGGAAGGAAGGAACTATTAAGCATCTACTATGTGCCAAATACTGTGCTAAATGCTGTACAAATATTAACCTCATTTGATTCTCACAACAATCCTAGGAGGTGGGTGCTATTATTAGCTTCATTTTACAGTTGAGGAAACTAAGACAGACAGAGGTTAGGTGACTTGCACAAGGTCATACAGTCAGTAAGTGTGTGAGGTAGGATTTGAACTCATGTCTTCTTACCTTCAGGCCCAGTGTTCTAAGCACTGGATGACCTAGCTGCCTCTAGGAATAAAAAGTCAACAAACATTTATTAAGCCCATGCTATGTGCCAGGCACTGTACTAACTTACATTGTGGCTACAAAGAAAAGAAAAAATAGTCCCTGTCCTCAAGGAGCTTACAGTCTAATTGGGGATACAACACGCAAACAGCTATGTTCAAACAAGATATACACAGGAAAAACTGGAGATAATCTCAGAGGAAAGGCTAGTATTAAGAGTGGCTCAGAAAGGCTTCTTATAGAATGTGTGATTTTAATTAAGATTTAAAGGAAGGCAAGAGGTAGAGATGAACAGAGAGAGAGCATTCCAGACATGGGGAGGACAGCTTGTGAAAATGCAGCATTAGGAGAGGGAGTGTCTTGCACGAGGAACAATAAGGCAGCCAGTGCCACTGGATCATAGAGTATGGGCATGGAAGGGAATAACATGTTAGAAGACCGGAAAAGTGGGGAGGGGCCGGTTTATGAAGGGCTTTAAAAGCCAAAGGATTTTGTGTTTGATCTTGAAGGCGATAGGGAACCTCTGCAGATAATTGAATGGGGGTGGGCGTTGTGTGGTCAGATCTGTGCTTTAGGAAGATCACTTCGATAGCTGAGTGGAGGATGGACTTGAGGCAGGGAGACCAACCAGGTTATTGCAATAGTCCAAGTGTGAGGTGATGAGTTGATGGACTCGTAGCAGCAATTTCAGAGGAAAAAAAGGGGCATATATGAGAGATTTGGGAAAAATAGAATCAGTAGGATTTGGCAAGTGACTGGATATGGGGTGGGGATGAGAGAGTGAGGAGTCAAGGATAATACCTAGGGTGCAAGCCTGGGTTATTGGGAAGGTGGAGGTGCTATGGACAATAATATGGGCATTAGAAAGAGGAGAGGGTTTGGGGAGAAAGATAAGTTCCATTTTGGGCATGTTGAGTTTAAGATTTCTCTTGAAATATTGTAAAGATGATCAACTGTGAAAGACTTAGTAACCCTGATCAATAGAGTGACCCACCACAACTCCAAAAGACTCAGGATATAAAATGCTATTCACCCCCAGATAAAGAACAGATGGACTCAAAAGGCAGGTCGAAGCATATTTTTTTCCTTTCTTTATTTTTCTTACTTGGGGTGGGGGGCAGAACATGGCTAATGTGGAAATGTGTCATGTGTGACTTCATATATTTAATAGATGTTCTATTTCTTTCCTTCTCAATGAGTTAAGGAGGAGAGAAGATTTGGAACTGAAAATAAAATTTTTAAAAAAGATGTCTATAGGACATCCAGTTTGAAATGTCTGGTATTTGGAGATGGGAGACTGGAGTTAAGGAGAGAGATTAGGGTAGGATAAAGAGGACTGAGAATCATCAACCTAGAGATGATATTTGAATCATGGGGGCTGATGAGATACACCAAGTGAGATGCTATAAAAGGAGAGGAGAAGAGGGTCTAGGACAGCCCTGGGGACACCCACCTTTATCAGCCATGGTGTGGATGATACAGCAAAGGAGGATGAGAGGAGAGGTCAGACTGGTAGGAGGAGAAGCAGAAAGGGATAGTGCCATAGAAACCAGAGAAAAGAGTTATCAAGAAGAGGGTAACCAACAATGTCAAAAGCTGCATAGAGGTCAAGAAAGATGAGGATTGAGAAGAAGCCATTAGAATTGGTAATTAAGAAATTATTGATAACTTTGGAGAGAGGTTGAATTGGATTGCTGAGCCATACTGCATGACTTAACAAGAAAGTGAGAAGAAAGGAAATGGAGACACCAATTGTAGATGGCCTTATCAGAGAGTTCATCGATAGAAAGGAAGAGATATATAGGACAATAGCTAGTGGGGATAGACAGGTCAAGTGAATTTTTGAGGATGGAGGAGAGATTGGTATGTTTGTAGGGAGGCAGTCAGTAGACAGGAAGAAAGTGAAGATTAGTGAGGTAGTGGGGATGACAGAGGGACAGGATGGAGAAGACAGGATGGAATGGGATCACTTGGCAAGGAGGCAGGCCACCTCTTCATCAGAGACAGAAGTGAAGGAGAAGATGGGGGCAGAAAGCATCTGAGTGATATGAGACAGAAGGAGCTCTTGGAGAATGGTCTTGATTTTTTCAGTGAAATATGAGGCAAGGTTCTTTGCTGAGAAGATGGGGGAAGGAAAGCCATGATAGGTTTGAGAAGGGATGGAAAGGATTGAAAAAATTGCTATGGTGTGTGGGGCAGTAAATTTATTAGGAAGGTGTAAAAAAATTGCATTATTACAGTGAGGCACCAATTGAGATTAACATACAATTTTAGTGGACACGGTCAACAGTTTTGTGATTCCACCTCGCCTCTCCATCTTTGTTCAACCGTATGGAAACGAGCAAAAGCAGCAGTTGGTGGGAGTAATCCAAGGGTGTGGCTTAGCAGGGCAAGATCAGAGACAGGGGTAAGACTAGAAAGCAGTAGAGTTGAACTAGTTCACCAAGGGGTCAAGATGGGGAAAGAGAGGGAAGCCAGGGCAAAATCACTGGTCTGGGAAAAACTGAGGGATAGAGGGAGCGGAGGGCACAGTGAAGTCAAAGTAAGATAAGGGATCGGAAGAGAGAGGAAATGAAAGAATCGCCACGGGTTACGATGAGGTGAAAAAATTTACAGTTTATGAACATGGAAGTGGAACACTTGTGGGTGACAGCAAGGTCAAGGATACGACCGTGCCAGCGTGTGGTGAGGTAGAGGAGCAATAGGTCATGGGAAATGAGTCAGCCGTGGAACTAGTTAGGGTGTCTGAAGGTAGTTTTGGTCCCGCTCAGAGAAGCCAAAAGTGCACTTCCTTTCCAAATGAAGAATGTGGAGCTTATTACATGCCGTAGTTATTTAACACACATTGGTTGACTGAGCCTCGGTAGGGCAGCAGCCCTCTAGTTTGGGGTGGGACTGGCGGGCCAAAGACAGGAAGGTTTTGTGGATGCAGTGCTGCGTTTGGAGCCAGGCAGACCTGAGTTGGAATCCTGCCTTGGTCACTTACTAGTTCTATGACCTTGGACAAATTATTTAACCTCTCTTAGTCTTAGTTCCCTCATGTGTAAAATGGGGATAGTAAATAACAGCACCCATCTCGTGGAATTTTCGTGAGGTTCACATGAGATAATATATGTAAAGTGCTTTGTAGCCTTAATGATATATATGTGTATATATATAAATGCTAGTTATTATTTTGTTGCTGTAGTTAGCACTGGCATTAGCAAACATTTATCAAGTGCCTTCTGAATACAGGGCGTTGTGCTAGGTGCTGGGCAGGGTGGGAGGGGCAAAGATAAATATACTGGTCACATCCCTCTTTTTAGATGATAAGCTCTGTCGGGGCAGGTCTTTACCAAGTTTTCTGTTGAAAGTATCTGGCGTAGAGCCCTCTCTATAATAAGTACTTAATAAATGTCTCTTGAATTACAGCAGGGAGGTTACAGTCTATCCTGAGGGCTGACGCAGACCCCTGGGCCACAAGTTCCCTATCCATTTTCCACCTTAACCATGCTCGTGCTAACTTCCTCGCAGGTGATCTTTGATAACTTGATGCTGAATCCTGTTTCCCAGCTGTCGCACGCAATCCGGGAGAACACAGAAAACCTTGCAGAGAAAATGAAGTGAGTTTTCTGCACTACACCCCTGGGGGAGGGGCTGTTCTTGCTTTGTCTCTTCTGAATGGGGTTGTGACAGAATAAAGAAGGAGGGCATCTGGAGGTCAGGGAGGGAGCCATGTTCCTGGTGATTGAGCCTCTCGCCCAGCAGAATGTGGGGCCTGGCCTTTCCTTCCAGCAGGAAGCTCAGTCTGCTTTCCTTATGCCGTGAAACACTCAGGGCCCTGCTCTGGGATAATGGGATTTAAGAGCCGAAGTGGCCTTGGAGATGAAACTTTTTGGTCTCAGGACCCCGAGGACTCAGTACTTAGGACTCTTAAAAATTACTGAGGACCCTAAGAAGCTTTTGGTTTATGTGGGTTATATCTATTGATACAGCATTAGAAATTTAAAACATAAAATTTAAAATATTTCATATTTAATTTAAAAATATGCCCATGATGTGTTAATATAAATGTTTTTATTAAAAATAACTTTTCTAAAACAAATAAAATTAGTGAGAAGAGTGGCATTGTTTCACGTATTTTTGCAAATCTCTTTACTCTCTGGCTTCATAGAAGACAGCTGTATTCTCTTATCTGCTTCTGCATTCAATCTGTAATGATCTGTTGTTTTGGTCAAAGCATATGAAAAAAATCTGGATATGTAGTTGGAGGGGGAAGTATTTTAATAGGCAAATAACATATTATAATGATTATGAAAAATAATTTTGACCTTGCAGATCCCTCCAAAAGAGTCGTGGGGACTCCCAGGGGTCTGTAGATCATGCTTAGAGAGCTACTGATCTAGTCCAATCCTTTTAATCCATAAAAGGAGGGGAAGTTCAGGCCCAGAGGTTGTGACTTCCCCAGGATCATGCAGGTAATAAGGATTAAAGCTGGAATTCAAACCCAGGACTTAAAATCCCATACTTCTTTAGGAGCCCTTCTCAAGGGTGTGCTGGAGCCGTTGTGAATGAACTCCCAAGAGCAAATTGTTAAATTTTCAGTGTGAGCATTTGCTTCTTGGACATAGGCAAAACCTTCCAATCAAGGCTCAATTTATTATTTTGTTGATTCTAGACTTAAGAAAGAGATGGAAAAAATGTTATTAATGCAGATTAATGCAGACTTACAAGTCTGTCATGCATACATTGGTCTTTTTTTCTTAGAGAGCCAGTTGTTAAAGAGAGCTGGTTGTTAAACAGCATACGTTTTGCTCTTCTTGGGTGAGGGAAGAGAGTGTCAAGGGCTGGAGCCTCTGGGTTCTTGGCTTCAGACAGGACCTATCTCACATCCTTCTGGCCCTTGTTCGGGGAGCCTGATGACAGCCTGGGCTAAGGATCTGAAGGGCTCATAGAGCTACGAGCAGCCTTAGAGATTATCTAGTCTGTATCCTTCATTTTACAGAGGAGGAAACAGAGAGAGACACAGACAGACAGACAGACACACACACACACACGCATACATACATACAGAGAAGTGACATGCCCAAATTGTCACAGGTTTTGGCAGAGCCAGGATTTAAACTAATTTATTCTGATATTAGAACTTAGAACTTAAGGATCTTAAGGCATTGGAAGATGGGCTAAGAGAGAGGCGTCTATGAGTGTTGAGGAGATGGGGAAATTGTCCGGGGGTCCTATAGGGCTAGATCTGGGGGGAGCTGGAAAAGGAAGCTGTGGGGCTCCAACTTCATTCTCCCACCCCATGTATCTATGCAAGATGGTGCAATATCCATGTGAATGACTACTGGTAGCCAAGGACACATGGTTACCCTCATACCCATGTGCTTACACATAGAGACATGCCCACAAACATCATATACTCGCAGTGTCACACTTACCTGCCACTTTTTGTCCTTTCGAGGCTCTGTGAGGCGGTAAGAGCAAATATTACTCACATCATACAGAGGAGGGAGGTCAGATTCATCGAGGCGGACTGACTTGGCTGGACTTACATGACTAGTAAGTGTCTGCAGTTCGGTCGGTCACAGTGACCGATAAGAGACACGATTCCAATACAGGTCTTCTGATTGTGAATCCCAGTTGGTGCCTTTAGATCTGTCGCTGAGAGTGTTCAAGGAAGGAGGGAGGACAAGCATTAAACACCTACTATGTGTCAGGCACAATAAGTACTTTATCATTTCATTTGATCCTCACAACCCTGGGAGGTAGATCCTATTATTATCTTCATTTGACAGAGGAAACTGAGGCATATAGAGGTTAAGTGACTTGTCTAAGGTCACACAGCCAGTAAGTATCTGATGCTGAATTTGAATTCAGGTCTTCCTAGTTCCAGGCCCAATGCTCTATCCACTGCACTACCTAAGTAGCCTCTAAAATACCTCAGCTTATGTATTTTAAACACCTTCTCCTTGTGTGTTCCAGTCTGTGCAGACCTCATTGCCTTCAGTATAATGAGGTTAAGTGATTGACCCAAGGAGATACGGCTAGGATGTGGTAGAGTCAGGTCTTGAAGCCAGGCATTCTGACTCCAAATCCAGGGCTCCTTATACTCCGCCATGGGCATGCATACTGATATACGTAGCCATGCTCACTTGTTGGTGTTCCACACCTGGAGAATCCCCAAAAAGTAAAGAAAGGTTGGCAGTGTGGGTTTTAGATAAGCCTCTGCCTTTTCCTGGAGCTAAGCAGCGATGTGTCCACAGGATTCTCTTCCAGAACACAGAGAGGACCTGGGAAGACATGGAAGCCAAGATCAACTCGGAGAATGAAGTACCCATCCTGAAGACATCTAACAAGGTGAGTG
>CM053625.1:29168334-29218198 GCA_028646595.1 Phalanger gymnotis | reverse complement strand
CCTCTCCCTCTCTCTCTCCCTTTCCCTCTCCCTCTCCCTCTTCCTTTTCGCTCCCTTTCCCTCTCCCTCCCTTCCCTCTCCCCCCTTCCCTCTCCCTTCTCCCCTCTCCCTCCCTCCTCCTTCCCTCCCTTCCCTCTCCCTCCTTCTTCTCTCCTTCCCTTCCCTCTCCCTCCCTCCAGTATTGATGGTTTAGGATGCAAGTAATGTGATAAGACCTTTCAAAATGAAAATGAATTTTTGTTTTTTCAATAAATAATTTAATAAGTCGTTGTAAAAAAGGGTACATTGTTTTTCTACCAGTGGAAAAAATACAAAGACTGGCCTGATTTCACTATTCCAACAAAATACTACATAACAAAATCTAGGAGCTATAGATGCAAGAAAATCTGACAAATAAGAAGGTATCTGAATTTTAACTAGAATTCTCAGTGATATTAGGAAGGCTAGATTGATTTAAAAGTTATATATGTGATTTTTTAAATAGTAGGGACAGTAGAAACAATACATAATCAGAATATGGTGGAGTGAAAAGAAGCAATAGAATCTGGAATCCTTTTATTAAGGGGATTTGTTCTGTGAAGTTGGAATTCAGTCACAGGGCCACATTTGAGGACCTAGAGGGCCACATGTGGTCTCAAGGCTGCAGTTTCCCCACCCCTGTACCTAGACCAAAGGAGAGTCAGCAGTTCACGTGTCCCAAACTCACAGAACCTTCCTGCAGACCAATAGTAGTTGAGTCAAACAGCAGCCTGTTGAAACTCTCAACCAGAAACAAACTGATAGAAAAAAAAATTGGGCTAGGAACTTGTTTAACTCAGACCAGGAGTTACTAAACACACCTCCCTTTGTATCACATCACTTTGAAAGCACTGAAAGCTTGAAGGTCCCCAGACTAATATGTGAAAGCAGCAAAAGGAAATAAGAGGGCAGACATTTAAACTGGACATCCCCCTGGAAGTTTACAGAGTCCAGTATTAATATAAAGACCAAAGTCAAGACTTGGAAGAATAAGCAAACAAACAAAAAAAAAAAACAAGTTGAAAACAATGAGATTTTATGGTGACAAGGAAACTCAAAATGCAAATATAGAAGAAGACAATGACTTTAAAACATCAACAAGAAAAACCTTGAAGAAAAATGCAGATTGGGCAAAAGCCCAAGAAGAATTCTTAGAAGAGCTAAAGCAAGAGTTAAAGAAAGAGCTAAATAATTATTTTTAAAAACCAGTTGAGAGAAGTAGAGGAAAGAATGAGAAAAGAGTCAAGAACTTGGGAAGAAAAATATTAAAAGAGAATTAACAACTTGAAACCCAATTGAAGAAAATAACTCTTTGAAATTAGAATAGCCATATGGAAGCTAATGATTTAAGAAATAATAAAATGACTGAAAAAATAGAAGAAAATGTTAAATATCTCCTAGGGAAAAAAACTAATCTGAAAAACAGATCAAGGAGAGATAATTTAAGAATCATTGGAGTATTTAATAGACATTAACAACAATAACAAAAAGAATCTAGATGTCACATTTCAAGGAATCATAAAACTGCCCAGATATCTTGGAACCAGAGGGCAAAGTAGAAATCAAAAGAATCTACCAGTCACCTGAAAGAAACCCCAAAACGAAAATTTTCAGGAATAGCATAGCCAAAACCCAGAGCTCCCAGGTCAAGGAAAAAGTACTGCAAGCAGCCAGAAAGAAATAATTGAACTACCAAGGATCCACAAACAAGATCACATAAGATTTAGCAGCCACCACTCTGAAGGACTAGAGGGCTCAGAATATGATATTCTGGAAGGTAAAGGACCTAGGCTTACAACCAGGAATAACTTACTCAGAAAAACAGTATAATCCTACAGGAGGGGAAATGGTTCTTTAACTATTAGAGGACTTTCAAGCAATCCTGATGAAAAGACCAGAGCTGAGCAGAAAATCTGACATACAAGCATAGGAGTAAAGAGAAGCCTAAAAAGGTAAACACAATTGATAAATCATAAGAGACTAAACAAGGTTAAACTGTTTGTATTCTTATATGCATGATGATACATACAGCCTATCAGAACTTTATCATCACTAGGGGTCCTAGAGGGAGTCTAATTGGATAGAAGGCCTGGGTGTGATTCTATTGTGTTTGGATGATCTCAAAAGAAGAATGGAATGGGGGGGGGGGGTTGGAAAGAGTGCACTGAGAGGAGGAGAGGAGAGGAACAATGGGAAAAATTATGTCACATAAATGGGATATGATAAGAGTTTATACAACAAGGAGGAGACAGTGTCTGTGGGTCAGATAGGGGAGCAGACAACACCTGAACTTCACTCTCATTTGAACTCATTAAAGGAAGGAAGAATACATGTACACACAGTTGAGTGCAAAAATGCCTCATCTAGCAGGAAATAGGAAGGAAAAGGGGAAAATAAAGAAGTCATTAGAAGCAAAACATACTTTTAAAGAGGAGCTGAAAAAAAAGAGAAGGATAAGTACAAGACAATAAAATGGAAGGAAATATATCATTAGCAGTTATAACTATGAATGTGAATTTGATAAACTCACCCACAAAATGGAAAAGAATAACAGATTGGGTTAGAAATCAGAATCAAACAATCTGTTGTTTACAAGAAACACACTGGAAGCAGAAAGATGCACACAGTAGTTAAAATAAGGGGCTGGTGTAGAATCTCTTATACTTTAGCTGAAGTTAAAAGAAAAGGGTAGCAATCATGATCTCAGACAAAGCAAAGGCAAAAATAGACTACTTTAAAAGACGTAAACAGAAAAACTCCATTTTGCTATAAGGTACCATAGATGATGATTTAATATTGATAATAAACATACATGAACAAAATGGCATAACTTCTAAATTTTTCAAGGAAAAGTTAAATTACAGGAAAAATAGACAGTAAAACTCAAATAGTGAGGCATGTCAATTTATCTCTCTCAGGCCTAGACAAATTGAACCAAAAAATAAGAAAGGAACTAAAGACCTGCATAGAATTTTAGAAAATTTAGATATGATAAATCTCTGAAGAATATTGAATGGGAATAGGAAGGAGTATATCTATTTCTCAGCTGTTTTGGCACCTTCACAAAACCTGACTTTGTATTAGGGCATAAATAATCTTACAAATAGATGTAGAAAAGCAGAAATATCAAATGCATTTTTTACTGACCATAATGCAATAAAAGTTACATTCAAGGAAAGGCCTTTGAAGCATATATTAAAAATTAATTGGAAACTGAATAATTTCATTCTAAAGAATGCATGGTGTCAAAGAACACTTTGTAACACTTGATATTGTGATCAAAGATAATTATAATAGTGGGACCACATTGCAAAATTGTCCAGTTTAACAGAATAGTAAATAGAATATTTAAATAACCCTATCTTAGAAAAAGAAATTGAACAATCATAAATGAATTCAAAGGAAAAAGACCCAGGACCAGATGGATTTATAAATGATTCTGCCAAATATTTACAAACAATTCCAATACTACAGACAGTGTTTGAAAAATCAGGTAAAAGTGGAAAGTAGTCTGACGGAAACAAGGCACAGATTAAATTCTCACTTTATACCAAGTTAAGCTCAAAAGGGTACATGATTTAGATGTAAAATGTGACATCTTGAGCAAAATAGTGGATCATGGAAGAAATTACCTGAAAGATCTATGGATAGGAGATATATCCAAACAAGAGATAGAGACATTCACAGGAGGCAAAATGGAAAATTTCGATTAGATAAAATTTAAAAGTTTTTACAAACAAAACCAATGTAGCTAAAATTAGGAGAAAAGCAGGAAACTGGAGAAAAAATCTTCACAGCAAGTTTTTCTGATAAAGGCTTCATTTCTAAGATATATAGAATTGAGTTAAAATTACATAAATAAGAATCATTCTCCATTTGATAGATGTTCAAGAGATATGAGTAGACCGTTTCCAGAGGAAGAAATCCAAGTTATTAATTGTCATGTGAACATTCTCTAAATCAATAATTAGAGAAATATAAATTAAAACAACTCTTAGGTACCACCTCATCCCCATCAGATTCACTAAGATGACAAAAAAGGCAAAAGACAAATGCTGGAGACAGTATGGAAAAATAGGTATACTAACGTACTGTTGTTGGTGCTATGAACTGGTCCAACCATTCTGGAAAGCAATTTGGAACCATACCCTCAAAAAACTCAAACTGTTCATACCTTTTGACCCACTAATAATGCTATTATTAGATGTCTATACCTCCAAAGAGATCAAAGATAGAAGAAAAGGACCCATGTATACAAAAATATTTATAACATTTCTTCCTGTGGAGACAGAGAATTAAAAACTGAGGGAATGCCCATCTACTAGGGAATGAGTGAATAAGTTATGGTATATGAATGTGATGTATTATTATTATATCATAAGAAATGTAAGAAAAAGGGTATGGTTTCAGAAAAACCTGAGAAGACCTTTATGAATTGTTGCAAAGTAAAGTGAGCAGAACCAGTAGAACAATTTATACAATAACAATAATATATTAGACATAATATTTTGATATATTTGATAATTTAAATTTAACTTAAAATATTTAATATTTAAATAATAAACATAAATATATCTAATTATATATTATATAATAACAATAACAATTATTGCTAAGACAATAAACTTTGAAAGACTTAGTGACTGATCAGCACAATAACCAACCACAGTCTCAAAGTACTCATGATAAAAAAAAAAATACTCTCCACTTCCAGATAGAGAATTGATGGACTCAGAGAGCAAATTGAAACATCTTTTTTCTTTCTTTTTACATATATGTGTGTAAGTATACGTATGTATACTCATTGAACTTGGCTAATGTGGGAATTTGTTTTGTCTGACTATATATATTGTAATGGGTTTTGTTTTTCTTGCTTTCTCAATGGGTGGAGAAGGAGGTGGAAGTAGGTAGACAGTTTAGAGTTGAAAATAAAATTGTACTAAAAAAATTTTTTTAAAGAAATGAAATGAATTGTACAAGACCTCTGAGAGCCTTTCAAACTTTGATGTGCCTCTTTCTTTTCCCTAGGAGATCAGCTCCATTCTGAAGGAACTAAGGAGAGTCCAGAAACAGCTAGAAGGTTAGTGACTTCAGACATTCTGCTCAGGCAGATCCAGGTTGGGAACCCTACCTAGCCTAACATGGCCTAGCATAGATGCTTGGACATAGCTCACCTGCAGTGGAGTGGAATGTTGGGCTGGGCATACAGCAGGAAAGGATCCATGGTTAGAAACAATTTTTTTGAATATTGTATACACTGAAAATTGTGTTCGCCAGCAGCACCAGCAGTGTTTCTTGGGTTTACATGAAAGGTGGGCTTATTAAGAGAAGCATAGCTTTAAAAAATAAGGAGGTGATAGTCTTATTGGACTCTGCCTTGTCTAGTCCACTTCTGGAGTATTGCATTCAATTCTGTTTGGGGGGTGGAAAGAGGACAGTGATAAGCTAGAGGAGGTCCAAAAGAGGGCAGTGAGGATGTGAAGGATCTTGAGCCCACACTATGTTAGGATTAGTTGAAGGAACTGAGGACGTGTAGCAAGGAGAAGAGAAGACTAAAGGGAGACAAGGTGGCAGTCTTCCAGTGTTCAAAGACCTATTATTTGGAAGAGGTCTCAGACTCGTTCTGGATGATCCCACCAGCATTGGCTGGAAGCTACGAAGAGGTGAATTGAGGCTCAAAGTCAAGAGAAGCTTTCTGACAATTAAAACTGTCCAAAAGTAGAAGGGGATGCTTGGGAGATAGCGGGCTCCCCCTCGCTGGAGGTCTTCGGTTAGAGGCTAGATGACCACTTGTTGGATGGATTATAGTGAGGATTCCTTTTGGTTGCAAGTTGGGCTAGATGGCTGCTGAAATCCTTTCCAAGTCTCAAATTCTGTAATTTTTGAACTCTTCAGTTTAATTCTATAGATATCCTTTTAAACCTCAGTTTTTAACCTATTCCTGTGCTCACTTCTGCTGTAAGGAAGACAGGAAGAGGGAGATATCCAGGTTTTGCCAGTTTTAGGGGGAACATACTAGCAGTAGACCAAGATCTCTGTCTTGTTGGAAATGGGACTCACACTTGAGAAGCAGCTAAACAAACACCAGGTGATAAGCATCCAATGAGAGTTTTAGATACAGCTGGATGCATGGGTGGGGAACCTGCAGCGTCAAGATCACATATGACCCTCTAGGTCCTCAAGCGTTGCCCTTTGACAGATTGGATTCCATCGGAGGGCTGCACTTGAGGACCTAGAGGGCCATATGTGTCCTCGAGGCTGCAGGTTCCCCACCCCTGGAGGAACTCAGAGAAGAAGATCAGCGTACCCCGCATTGAGATTCTAGAAAGCTTGACTTGCGCTGACCCTAGAAGGCTAGGAAGAGTTGGTATAGATTAGGTAGCAATATGATAGCCTATTTCTGCAATAATGGATCAATGACGTTGGCATGCAAACAATTTATCAACAAGCATTTATTAAGCGCTAGTATGATTCCATGCACTGGGAACACAAAGCCCAGCCTGAGATAGTTCCTCCCCTTAAGGAACTTAGATACTATTGGAATTCAGAATTTGCTTCTCAGGGAGGGAGAACTACAGGCTGGAAACAGGAAGCTAGATGAGGTACCTTGTGAAGATGGGGCGAGCAAAGGATCCCCTCTCTCTCTCTTGTGATTTGTGAATGTTTACCATTCCTGTCTGCATTTAATACTCCCATTTTTCTGGTCCCCCTTTCAGTTATCAATGCAATCATTGACCCCACTGGGAACTTGGATATCATGACTGGCAACAGGTTATCATCGGGGTCAACGCTAAGGCCAGCCAATAAGGTCAGGACTGCTATTAGCCCAGCCCCTCCTCCTGAGGAAGTGGGGGGCTCCCTGACACCATCCGTGAAAAACCACACCCAGAACTCCACCTGCAGCTCAACCCGACTCCAGGACGCCGCCTTCCTTCCCGAGGCAGAGAAGTTTGTGATATGAAACCGTGTCCTGCGTCATCGCTGCTGGCGCCTGTGATTCCAGTGGTGTGGTGGTGTTGTGTGTGTGTATGTGATTGTGGGCTGTTGTGTCAGTCATTGGCACTTTGTACAAAGAAATTAAGCCTATTGGGCCTAAGGCAGTTGTTAGACAACTAGCCACGTCAGATATCCCACATGTGCCAAATGGATAGCCCAGCTGTGCACCTCTTCTGGGCTCCTCTGCCCTCCCTAGTCTAGTAATCACACCCCTCTCTTTCACTCATTGTCCACGGCTATCAGGTCTTGGCCTTGATGATGTGTTCCATCCCTTCCCAGGGCCATGGACACCCCCTAATGTTGGGTCTGCATGGACTGGCTCATAAGCTTATGGATCTGATCCAGTGGCATGGGATGGGTTCCAAGTCCCCTGACGGGCATGTCATATATCTGGCATTAGCACCGGGCTCTGAATTTCTACCCAATGGGGACACCATATAAGCCTAGGTGGCATTAAGTTTCTTCTAGACCTGCCTTTGGACTGACTTTGGAATTAGCTAGGCCTAGGGTCACTCTCCAGCCAAATCATTGTCCTTTTAGCCTGATTCAAGTCTCATCTTGGTATTCATTCTTTAGCTTTTACAAAGGAGGAAAAAAGTTTGCTCTTAGGAAGCCACTGTCCCTTAGGGGCTAGGGAGCCACTTGCATGTGGTTCTTCAGGGAACAGGTGCTCTTCCCACAGGCTTTGGCCAGATTACCCTAGGAATGAGCCCTCCTGGATCTAGCCCTCACAGCAGCTTAAAGGATACCAGCATTATCGGGTCAAACGGTCAGTCAGTGGCTGTTCAGTGAATTCCTACTTAGTGTGCCATGCCCTATGCCCTATGCTCATGCTCTGACAAGAAGAAGACAGTAAAAGGAGATTCCCTTCCCTCAAGGAGCTTACAGTCCAGTGGGAGACAGGAGATAGAAGCCCATGGCCTGATGCAAAAGAGTTCCTTCTGTGGGAGAGGCTTACACATGGGGGGCCATTAGGGAATTCACCCAGGATGGAGGTGGAGTGCTGTCAGTAAGTGTGGGAGCTGTTCCATGGAAGGAGAGGTTTGTGAAGAGTAGAATGGTCAGGGAATTCGGCCTCCTGGGAGATGTGTACCCATGGACATGTCAACCTGCATTGTTTGGCTTCATTTGGGGGAGACTGTTAATAGTTACAAGGCCGGATACTCCTCCCCCCACCACCACTGCCCAGTCTCCCCTTGACAGTCCTATGCTAGTGAAGGAGACAAGGCTGAGCAGGGGACTGTGAGCATCATTCTCCTTGGTGTTGCCCATGTTAGTCAAACAGGACTGGTGCCTCCCCCATGGTACCAGGGGCTGGTCAGTGCCAGCACTAAGAGATCAGGAGACAAAAACTTAGTTCATTATTCACAGCAAAAAAAATGCCTTTTTTGTCACCGTTCACCCTGCCAAATTGCCAGGCATTCGGGAGAGACCCAGTGCCCTTTGCTCTGCACACTCCTTAGAGAAGCTTCCTTTGTCTGGGCAACTCTAAGATGAGCAGACAAGGTGATAAATAGGCACCTGTACAGAATGCAGTCACGTGTGCACCCAGATACACATATGTACTCACAAGGGCACAATGCACTTACATACAGCTTGCATGTATACAGCATGCACAAAAGTATACTGCCCACACGAGCACAGACATGTGCATGTACAAACATGTAGACACACACACGTGGTCTGGTTTCTCTGGGCTCACTTCAGCATCTTCTCTCCAGTCTTTGCAGTGGTGGTTCTGCCTGGTCACCCTGCCCACAGTGAGAATGCTGGCAGGCAGGCTTATTGCTTAGGGGTCTTGTTTGGCCTGGGAAGAGTGGTCTCTACTCTCCACTGGAAGCCAAAGCAAGCCACTTCCCCAAGTTGAAGCATCAATGGGAATGTCAGACTATGGTTCCTGAGGCCAGAGCCCTTGCTTGTCCCAATATTCTCCTGTACTGCAGGGGAAAACAAGGCTGCTCTCCTCTACCTGTTTCCTGGCCTGGCCCCAGACTCGGGACACCTCTTTGCCCATAAGCCTGCCCTAGAGTCTGGCTGACTGCAGTTAGGGAAATGTCAACATTGGGACCCTGATTTTACTAGGCAGAATCAGACCACTCACAGGCAGCATTATGGTCAGCCAGAGACAGGACCCCCCAGCTCTGGGGTTGAGGCAGCCCTCAGTCTGTAGTTGGAAGAAGACAAGGTAGAGGAGGTAGTCATTTTTTTTTCCATGTCTTCTTCCCTTGCCCAAGTCCTTCCTCAAATAGCTTTCTTCAAATTCCCCCTAGAGGGGCACAATGAAGAGCGTTCTTCGTTGTGAGCCCTGTCCCTGCCCCATCCTCTGCTGCTTTCTGAATTTTCAGGAATTAGATACTGTTATCACTGACAGACTGCCAAAAATGATGGCATGGAAGTCCCAGCTGTAGGGCCGCAGGGAGGGTGGGAGGGCAGATCTGTGTGACCTTGGCCAAATTCTTTTGCTTCTCTGGGCTTGGGATGGGCTCTCCACTTGCAGCATGGGGAAAATGACTCCTTCTTTCCTCTCCTTTCACCCTCAGTGCTATAACAATGAACCAGGTGCCTGGGAGTGCTTGGGTAAATCTCTATAAATGTAGAATGGGCCATTTGAATCTGAACCCCCAAACTTGGAGTCTGGAGACATTTTTACAGCATGAATATTTCTGTGCCAACAGGGCACATGCTAACTTAGCTGGGTCTGTTACATACCTTTTCTCCCTCACTTTCCCAGCCCAATAAGCCAAAGAGCTACTCCAGTCTCATCCTTCCTTGGCTTTCCTGCCCCCACCCAGAACCAGGTGAGACCGGGACATGGACTCTGGGTCCCCCTCTTCCATTCACCAGGCATCCCAAAGTTCAGGCCTCAGAGGAGAGCAGAGTTTGCCAACAGAGACTTGGCTGCATGGTGTTAGATGGCCCCTTCCCGCCCCCCCCCCCCTTCCGTTATCCTAGTCTAGGAAGATTAGCTGTATTGATGAGTGCTTGAGGAAAAATGCGAATGGTGCAAATACTCTGAGAAGGTCCAAATGCCCTGGCAAAGTATGAGTTTGATGGTATCCAATGGTCTGGGGGTTCTTGGGCCTGTGGCCAACTCAGGAGTGTTTCTATGTTTACATGCAGCTGTTAAAGAGTTCTGTTTTTAAGCTTTTTTTAAAGACTAAAAACAGAAGAAAGTATAGAAGATAAGTGTGTGGCTTCTCCTGGTTCCTTTCTCTGCTTCCTAATTCAGCCTTGGCAGCATCCTTGGAGTATGCTTGCCTAAGCCCATATTCCTCTGTGGCCCCCTCCAGGACCGGCTAGACTGAAGCATCCCTGTGGTGAGGGAGGGGTCACGCTCTCTGCTGCCTGGTGCTTCCTCATTGCTGACCCAGCCATTGGGTGTATATATAATGAGAGAGATGGCTCTACCCTCTGTCTTGGGCCAGCCATATGCATGAGTGTGTCCGTGTACCTTACAAATGATCAATGTCCATCTTTTCTCACTCATCGACTTGCTCTGCCACTGGTTGATTCTCTGGTTTTGCGCCCCACTCCCTCTCCTTCATGATAGTTGTATAATTTTTTTTTTTGGAGGGGAGGAATTCACAAGCTTACACTTTTCTTTCCAGTTTGGTTTGTTCCCCCTGCCCTTTCCCACTGAGTGGTAATTTATTTTGTCTGAATTGGAGGCAGTATCTGTACATTTGATTCCCAGGTGACACTGTAGATGTCTTTAAGAAAATGGGTTATTTTATATAATTTTATCATAGATTGTTCAAATAAATCATTCTTTTGTCACACAGCTTTGTGTTGCCTCCTTACTCTGTTAAAGGGTTGTGTCTCCAAGCAGGAGCTGCGGGCTGGGCTGGGTATGAGTCCCTGGTGACTTTGCCAAACTCAATTCCACAAACATGGATAAAAGCAAGTGATGGAAGACTCATAGTTTAGCTGAGGGTCAGCTCCCGCCCTCATAGCTAGTCTAATAGGGAATTATGACCACCTAAGGGAAAATGAGCTGCCTTCTCAAGTAATGAGTATCCCATTGTTGGGGGCTTTTGAAGCAGTGACTACATGACCACTTGTTGGGGGATTTCTGGAAAGCTGTCAATTGAACTAGAAGCTGCCTCAGATTGTTTAACTTCCTAAGACTGAGATAACAGAAGTGCACAAATAGCTAAAATCGAAATATAGATGTAAGTGTATTTGTGGAGAGGCAGCGTCCAGTCATGGAGAGACAGCTGGCGGAGGAGTTGTGACAACCTCGGTTCAGGTCCCACCCATTCCAGCTGAGGTACCCTGGACAGCATACAACCTCCAAGTGCCAGAGGGGAAGCTTTTCCCATATGAATGAAATCACAGGTGAAATGAAATGAAATCATATGCTCCTAAGTGTATGTACGTGCTTGAGAGAATGTTAAAGTATTCTCTAAAGTCTGGAAGGGGGAGGGGGAGAGTTGGATTTTGGTTCCTATTGGATAACTACTATACCAGGATAGGTGGGGTGAGGTGGGATTCAGACAAGGCTTCCCAGAAGAAGTGGTTTCCTGGGATCAGAGCTGTAGTAGCCTAGCCCACTCTGTATGAGGCTAGGAATCTGGCCAAGTTTGCTTCTGACACTGAACTTTGGGTCTTTCCTAAATTTGGGGTTTGTAGAACAAACTTTCCAGTAATGGTTGTGTCTGAGCTGGCTCTTGGAATGGTGACAGTCACTGGCAGAGAGAAAGAAGATGGAAGTTACTGAATAGGGTGCTAGGGTTATGGCCCCAGGAGAAAGTCTTATGCTTTCAGTACTTCTGAGTCTACTGATTGGCCAATGCAGCCTTTATTGCATGTGTAGTTTTTCCGTTTTTATAAAGGCTATAGTTCTCTCTTTGCCATATACACAAGGAGAACAAAGACCATTCTCAGCATTTCTTGGGCGGGGGGGTGAGGCTGAACAGTTATTCTGAAAAACCCAAGTACAACCCTGTAACAGAGTTTCAAACCATATCACTGTTTAAGTCAGTGTGGAATATATCAATATCTCGTTTTGGAGAGAAGTGGGAAAAGCTGCAGGTTGGCAAGTAGTAGAGAAATGAGTTTGTGTGCTGTGGTTATGACCAGACTTGATCTAAGGCATTATCCCAGGTTTGGTGTAAGACGAAGGTTCCCCATCACAGTCACTTTTCGAAAGAATGGTCCCAGGAACTTCTGGTAAAGATGGTGACAGGTCAGAGAGAAGCCCAGCTCACACACCTATACTTCTGCAAAGATCTGGGATTCTTAGTAAATTGCAAGCTCCGTATGAGTTAGTACTAGGCTCAAGAGGTGAATGTAACTTTAAGACTACACTTATTACAGATTCAATGCCCAGAGTGAAGGAGATTATGCATTTTAGGGAGGATGCTAACAAAATGGAGTGCATCTAGAGTGTGACCAGGATTATGAGGGGACCAGAGATTATGTCATACAAGAACCAATGAAAATATCGGGGATGATAAGCCTGCAGATGAGAAGACTTGGGGAGAGGGGTAGGGGAAACATCTTCAAGTATTTGAAGGGCTGTCCTGTGAAGTAGCAATTAGACATATTCTGCTTAGCCATAGAACAGAACTAGGAGCATTGGGTGCAAATCACAAGTAGGTATATTTCAGGTCAATATAACGGAAATTTTTCTAAACATTTGAGCTATCCCAAAGTGGGCACGTGGCTAGATGAGGGGGTTGGCCAGATGATCTCCAAGGTCTCTTTTAATGCTGAGCCAGTCTGTGGCTTGATGAAGTTATGACTGGGACACACTGCCACCAGCTGGTCATAAGTACCTCAGTCATAGAAACCAAACTGCTTGGCTTCCATTAAAAGAGTGGGACTGGGGGTGGGAGAAGAGGGGAAGGAAGGAGGAGAGAAGAGAGGAGAGAAAGGGGAAAGGAGGGAGGAAGAGAGAGAGAGACGAGACAGAGATTGAAAGAGTCAGAGACAGGAAGACAGATTGAGAAAGAGGAGAGGATTAGAGATGTTAAAAAAAAAAAGACTGAAAACTAAACAAAAGAATGTTAATGGACACTAAGTAACCATTACTTCCTTGTGACTCATCTCACTTTTCTCTGCCTTGATTAGACCATATCTTAAAGTGGTGTGCCCAGGACATTGCTTGGAAAGCCTCCCTGAGGAGGGCAGCCAGAAAAGTGACGCTCCTGCAGACAGTGCTAATGCTCAAGGAGGGAACTGGGACTGTCCATCCTGGGGAAAAATAGATGTGAAGATATGGCCACTGTCTTCCAGCATTTAAAGGGCTGTCACGAAGAAGAGGGACTCGAATTATTCTGTGTGACCCCAGAGGGTAAAACTAGCAGCAATGAGTGGATGTTATATTCAGGCCGAAGTAGGGCTTGAGGTGAGGATAGACTGGCTAACTCTCAGTTGTATTCAGAAGTGGAATGTGTTGCCAGAATAATTGGATTCCCTCTTACTCTAGTAAGTGGGCGTCAAGCAAAGGTTAGATGATTGCATATCAGGTATAGGTGTTATTAAGTGAATCCTCGGTTAGATACAGGTTGGAATAGATGGTATCCAAGGTCCCTTCTGGCTCAGATTCTGCAATTTCATGTTTTTAAATGATACATAAATAAGATTTTAAAAGAGACGCAGGTGTAATTTTACAGCTTTCTCACTATACTTTTACGACCTTTTTTTAATGGATTTTTATTAATCTCTTCCTTTTACATCACCTACATTTTTCCTCCCCATCCCTGCTTCCTTTAATATATTATCTTCCCCCATTAGATTATAAGTTCCTTGAGGGCAGGTACTGTCTTTCTTATTTGTGTCGCCAGTGCTTAGCACAGTGCCTGTGACATGGAAGAGGGGAAAGATCTATTCTGCTTGGTCCCAGAGGGGCCACACCTAGGAGCAGAGAGTAAAAATCACAGAGAAACAGATTTCATCTTTTCATATTAGGAAAAACTCCCTAATAATTTCCTTCTTTGATGCAGATTTCAACTCATTTAGAATTACCCATTAAAAGCTTTTGTTGTTCAGTCATGTCCGTCTCTTCGTGACCCTATGTACCATATTGTCCATGGGGTTTTCTTGGCAAGGATACTGGAGTGCTTTTCCATTGCCTTCTCCAGTTGATTAAGGCAAATTCTAGAGAAATGTCATTTACAGTAAGAACTTAATACAAATTTGAAGATTTGAATTGAAGTTAACAAGTAGGCAGATTTGGGCTCAATCTAAGAAAAACCTTTTAATTATCAGAGCTGTCCAACAAAGGAACAGACTGTCTCTAAAAGTAGCAACTTCCTGTCGTTGAGGTGAATGTATTTGTTAGGTTAAAACAAAATATAACATTATCAATAAGATATCTTTCAAATTAAATTTAAAACCATTGGGCTTGACCGTGTGGTCCTCCTACTTGGGAGCAATAGTAAGGTTTCCCGATACCTAATGATATGTTGGCTCCTCTGGGGCCTGAAACAGAAGTGACTTCATGAGAGCTCAGTGTTGGTAGCCATCTCCTCTTGGTAGTCACATCCTAGGTTTGGACCGCTCTAATTTCTTCTCCAATTCTAGATTCCTGTGAACTAGTTGGGGCAAAGCATATCAACTGTCACACTAGGTATGAAACAGTGTGCTTGTCAAAGACATTTACCACTGTCACGGAGGCTGTCTTATACCAGGCCCAAATGGAATTTGACTCATGATATGCACAGGAAATACTAAATACATTAAAAAATGCATATTGTTGGTCAAATCAATTAATCGACAAGCGTGGATTAAGCATCGATTATGTTTCTAGGCATTGAGCTAAGTGCAGGAGACATAAAGACAAAAATGAAAATCGTCCAGACACACACTCATACATACACCTACACACAGGTGTAAACCAAATATTTATGACAGATAAGTTGATTTGGGAGGGGTAAAGGTACTAGCCCCTGGAGAGTAGTGATCAGGAAGACCTTTATGTCTTCCTTTATGTCTTTTTGGATTTAAAGGGAGAAAGTAAAAAAAGTGTTATGATACTTAATTTAATTATAAACAGTCATTATGCAAGTATAGTTGTTTGCATTTATAGAGTATTAGGTTTCTAACAAAACATTTAAAAAGAATAAAAAAACATCTATTTGGCCCAGTTTCAGACCTATGGTACCATGAGCTGTCCACTGAGTCCATTCAGTACATACGATCAAAGAAAAGCACCAGAGACAGATAATGAATTGGGCCCAGAATTGTACAGGAGGAAGAGAGCGGGTGCAATCACATTTGGGAAATTGCACAGTTCCTCCCAGGATCCTCTCTGGATCCTCAAACCCCATCTTTTAATTCATTTAACCACTGATTTGGGGATTGCATATTTTAGAACACAATATTCAAAGAAACAAAATGGTAGGTTACCCCAAGAGTGATGGAGCTTTCAGTACACTATTCCTCTCATAATGCAACCTCAGAATATATTTGTTTTTTTGGCTGCCATGTCATGTTATTGACTCGTTCATCTTGTGGTCCACTAAGACCTTCAGGTCATCTTCTCATGAACTATTGATTATGCTCACTCTTGCTATTTTCAATTTCTGCCTGTCTACTGAATGCTCCTCTGCTGCCTAGAAATATGCCCATTCCTCCCCCACTCTCAAAAAGCTCTAACTTGATCTGTCCATCTCCACTACTCTTATCCCATTTCTCTCTTCCCTTTTGTGGCTAAACTCATTGAGAAGGATGTCTACAGTCACTACCTTTTCTTCTCATTCTCTTTTTAATCCTATAGTCTGGCTTCTGAACTCATCATTCAACTGAAATTGTTCTCTCCAAAGTTACTAATGATCTCTAATCACCACATCTAATGACCGCTTCTAAATCTTATGCCTTCTTAACCTCTTTGTAGCCTTTGACACCGTCAATCATCTTCTTCGCCTTGATCTTTCTTTCTTTCTTTCTCGATTTTCCTAGTTTCTCCCCCCAATTCATCTGATATCTCCTCCTCAGTTTCCTTTACTGAGTATTGATCTGGGTCATGTCCAGCGACGTGGATGTTCTCTAAGGCTCTGTTGTTGGCCCTCCTTTCTTCTCTTTCTATACTATTTCCCTTGGTGACATCAGCTCTCATGGATTCAACTTTCATCTCTGAGCTGATGATTCCCAGACCTATATGTCCAGTCTTAATCTCTCTGCTGACCTCCAGTCTTGCATCTTCTACTGCCTGTTAAACCACCACAAACTGGATGTCCTGTAGCCATTTTACACTTCACATGCCCAAAACCTAACTCATTATCTCCACCCCCCAAGTCCTTCCCTCTTCCTAATTTTCCCATTACTATCAAGGGTACCTCTATCCTCCCAATAATCCAGGCTTGCAAACTAGATGTCATTCTCAACTCCTTTTTTTCACTCCCCAGATCCAATCTGTTGCTGAGTCCTATCAATTTTGTCTTTGTAAAATCTACACATCTCCTTCTGTCCTCTGACACTGTGCTCATCTTTGGTGCAGACCTTCTCTGGCTTTTTGCTTGGTCTCCTTGCCTCAAGTCTCTCTTTAATCTAGTCCAACCTTCACTTAGCTGTCAAAATAATTTTCCTAGAGAACAAATCTGACTTTGTCACCCTCCTATTCACCCAACTCTGGTGGCCCCCTATCACTTCCAAGGTCAAGTATAAAATCTTGTTTGGCCCATCATAACCCTCCTACCTTTCCAGTCTTCTCATTCCTTACACTTCTCCCTCACATGTACTTTATGATCCACTGACATTGGCCTCCTTGCTGTTCCAAGATGCCCCATCTGCCAGAGCATCTCATAGCTTGGGACTCTGGCTGTCCCCCATACCTGGAATAGTCTTCCTCCTCATCTCTGCAGCTTCGCTTCCCTCAAGTCCCAGCTAAAATCTCTCCTTCTACAGGAAGCCTTTTCCCACCTCCCTCAATTCTACAGCATGCCCTCTATGGATTATTTCTACTTTATCCTGTATTTTGCTTGTTTGTACATAATCATCTCCTCTGTTAGAATGTGAGCTCCTCAAGAGCTCACAGAACAGGATCCCTGTGTATCTTTGCATCCCCAGTTCTTAGCACAGTGCTTGGTACATAGGAGCCATTTAATAAATACTTATCAAGTATTATCAGCACATACCTCTCCCATTTGGACTTGTATGACTGATTTTTTGAACCTAAGTAGAGGACTTTACATTTCTCATCTATTAAATTCGTTATTATATTTGGCTATTGTGTTATTCTGTCGGGATTTTTTTTTGGACCCTAGATCTGTCCTCCAATAAAATTGTCCATCCCAGCTTTGTGTCATCTATAAATTTAGTAAACATGCCATCTACTCCTTCATAAAAACAAACAAATAAACAACATCGAACAGTGTGGGCCAATGACTGATGCCTGGGGGACTCTTTAACCACCACTCTTTGGGTGGGAACCAATGTAAAAAAAACGCCATAGACAGTTAGGGGAGAGGTGATCCCCGTGATCTGGAAAATCCAAATAAAAATTTTTTGGCCCTTCTTTTGTACCAGAGAAGAAAATGTGAATTATTATGGTATTAAGAGATAAAACAAGTTGATATCATACAGTACTATCCATCTATTTTATGCATTTCTGAGTTTCTTAACTTTTTCTGTGTTGTCTGCTGGCCTTTGTGTATCATTTGTGGCTTTTAATTTAATTTCTTATGTTTACACATAATATATCAAAACTGCAATGGGGAAAGTCAAGATGTTCCAAACTCAACTAATTATGCTATCATGCGCCAAGGTTTTCCATGTTATTACATCCTATAACCCTCTGTCATAATAATTAGCTTGTTTTAAGCCTCCTCTATAGATACTTGGGAATTTATTTTGGACAAAAAAATCATGATTTCAATCATGTCAACAAGCATTTCTTAAGCACTTACTACATTTGAGGCAGCTAAGTGGTGCAGTGGCTAGAGTACTGGGCTTGGAGTCAGAAGACTCATCTTCATGAGTTCAAATCCAGCCTCAGACACTCACTAGCTGGGTGATCCCGGGCAAGTCACTTAACCCTGTTTGCTTTAGTTTCTTCATCTGTAAAATGAGCTGGAGAAGGAAATGGCAAACCACTCCAGTATCTTTGACAAGAAAACCCCAGATGAGGTCACAAATAGTCTGATGCAACTGAAATGACTGAACGGCAACAAATGTGCCAGGCACATTGCTAAGCATGGGCAATACAAATACAAGCAGAAAGATAGTTCTTACCAGATGTGTGCTGGTGCCAGCTCAAACCGGCTTGTGAGCACTGATTGTTAAGTTTCCAACCTGATAATTTTCACTTTGGAAATCAGCAAATACTATAAATCAAGACCCTGATTTATTGTTTTGGTGATTGTCTAACTCTAGACTTAATAAAATGTTGGAGAAAATGTTAATAATGGAGATTAAACTTAAAAGTGTGTCATTTATTTCCCCAGAGACCTGGTTGTTAAATATTTATCAGCACACTGCTGGACCTTGCCCTCAAGAAACTTACATTCTAATGGGGAAGACAACTCAAAAGGAAGCTGAAAAGTGGTCAGCGGGGATACCCATTAGGAGACATGGAGGTGAATGTTTGGAGAGTCCAGCCTGGGCAGGAATGAAGACCTGGGCATTTTCCCTTAAAATGGAGGTTCCAGGAGAAACTAGACAATCAGAGAAAGTCCATAGAGTCAGGAGTGCAACCTGTAGAAAAAATGACAATCACTCAACCTCCTAAGGAAACTCTAAGTCACTCCAAGGAAAATTTTTAGCACTTAGGCAAAGGTTAGGCTCTCTGTCTTAATTTACATCTGTATCTTTCTCTAGCTAGCCTCTGCCCTTTTTGTGGTTCAGACAAAATTCAGGTTTTTGGAATGTTTAGGTAAAGAAATTATAATATATATATAGTGTCTATATAGTGCTAAGCACGGGAAGGAGGAGTTGGGAAAAGATCTGACCTTTTCTTGGAATTTGACTCAATCCTTAAGGATATCAGTGGCACAGGTCATTTGCTCCAAGGTGCCCAAAGACCTGTCACAGAACAGTCCTTCCTCTTCCTCCTGTTTCTGGTTGCCTCTGGGCTGCTGGTTCCATCTGGCTCAGCGCCCTATGTCCCAGCTCCTCTTTCTCTGGTTCAAGACCCTCAGAATTGTTAGATGATTCTGAGACAGCTCCTCCCTTTTGTACAAACTCCTCAGGGCTTGAGCAAGTGAAGCAAGTGGCTTGGACTCATTTAAGGAGGTGGATAGACCCTGTTTACGCTCAGTTCTGATTGATTGGACCAAGAAGTGTTCTCATGTAAGGAAGGTAATTGCTTTTGGCAGGAGCAGAGTGGGGAGGTGGGATTGAAAATAATTAGAGGCTCACTCTCGCAAGGAATTTGTGAGTTTATTAGGGATAGGTTCCTAGAGGAGGCTGATTTGGGGCTGTATTTTGAAGGAGGCCAGGGCTTTACAACTCTCTTCCCTTTTCCCATCCCATTCTCCACCTTTGAAGTTTTCCTGAAGTCAGCAGAGGTAGGAAGATGCCCCTTTGGGACAAAAGGACTCTGGAACATTCTTAGGTTCCCGAGAAATATTGCCCCACACCCTGAAGCTGGGGCCCCAGATGGTTCTGTGGGACCAAGGGCAAAGAGGAAGCAATTGAAAAGAGGAAGTAACATTACGGAGATAGACAGGAGAAAGGCAGAGACCCTGAGTTGGAGCCGAGGCTGTGAACTGGCCTCTCTGCAGTCCTGGCCTCACAAGATTCGGAGATGGAAGGACCCTTAGAGGCCCTCTGATCTAACCCTTTCATCCTATAAAAGAGGAAACAAAAGGGCAGAGACTTAACACGGATTTTCCCAAGGTCACACAGCTAGGAAGGAGCAGAACTGAGATTCAAATCCTCATCCTCTGACCACGATTCTTTCTACCGCACTTTAGGCCGTGACTAGATGGGGGTAGACAAGACCATGCAGGTGACCTCGAAGGTAAGTAGCTGTGGGAGGTGGGGGTTAGGGAGAGCCTTACTCTCTTGAAGACAGTGGGGAAAAGAACTGAGGTTCCCAAACTGTGAGGAAGGATCTGACTCATGGGTGGTGAGGGAGGGAACCCACCTGAGACTTGGTATTCCAGTGTTCCCAGAGATCCTGGCCCGGAGGCAAGGGGAGTATTAAGAATCATAGCACAAGCCCCATGGTTAACATTCTAATTATCCTTTAGTTCTAGGGCACCTGTGGTCAAAAGAGGGGCCTCAAAAAAAATCCTAGAAACAAAGGATTTAATTACCATCTCCATGCTGATGATCCTCACATCTACATATCCTGCCCCTTGACCTTCAATCTTCCAATCTCTGTCTTTTAGACATCTCGATGTGCAGTAGACATCCGAAACTCAATTATGTCCAAAACATAACTTTCTATCTTCCCCCCTAAACCCTCCCCTTGACTGCTACCTTCCCTATTGTTGTTGGGCAACACCACCCTCCCAGTCCCTTGGGCTGGAAATCTAGGGGCCATCCTTGACTCCTCACACCCCACATCCAAGCTGTTGCCAAAGCCTGCTGATTTTACCTTTGCACTGTCTCTTCCATATTGCTCCTTCTCTTCTCTGACACTGCCATCACTATTAATAATAATAGTATAATGAATAATAACAAAATGAATAATATATAATAATATATTTTTATGAGGTTCCCCTCACCTCACACCTGGACTATTGCTGGTGGGTCTGCCTTCCTCCAGTCTGGCCCCTCTCCAATCTGTCTTCCACTCTGCCACTAAAGTGATTTTCCAGTTATGTCACCCACATCCTCCAACCTCCCATTCGGTAAACTCCAGTGGTTCCCTAATCCCTCAGGATCAAATGCAATTACGCTCTGTTTGGCAATCAAAGCTCTTCATAACTTAGCCCTCTCCTATCTTTCCAGTCATCTTATGCCTTATACTCCCTGTTACATACTCATCTTATTGAACAAGACTCTCCACCTCTTAGCTCCAGACATTTTCTCTGGCTGTTCTTCATGCCTGGAATGCCTTCCCTCCTCCACTCTGCCTTAACCTTTCTTGCTTCTGTTAAGCCCTGACTAAAATTCCATCTTTTACTGGAAATATTTCCCATCCTTTCTTAATTCTAGTGCCTTCCCTCTGTTAATTGTCTCTTATCTTATTTTTATAGATAATATTATAATATATAATATATTAATAATATATTATAATTAATATTATATTATTATTGTATTCTTTATATTTATTATAAATTTATATATTTATATTTTTCACCAACTATGGGGCAGATATCTGTCAGGATCTGAAAACAGTATCTAAGCCAGTTATGAGCAAAGTCACAGAATCACAGTATTTGGGAGATGGGAGGGATGTCAATATTGATCTGCTCCAACACAGGAATATATGAATATATTTATATATTATTTATTTTATTATAATTTATAATAATAATATTATTGATTGTAATATATTACATATTTACAAAATATGTAATATATAATAAAATATATTTTTATCTTTATATTATTTATAGCTTACTTTGTGTATATTTGTTCGTTGTCTCCCCCACTAGATTATATGCTTCTTGAGATTATCTTTTGTCTATTTTTTCTATATTTTATCTATTTTTATCTATTTTTTATATCCCTAGTCCTTAACGCAGTGCCTGGTGCTTAATAAATGTTTATTGATTGGTTGACTGAATATCAGAGCATACCTTTAAGGCAAGAAGAATTATAAAACACAGAATGTCAGGGCTGAGAAGGACCATAGAACATAGAACAAGGATGTCAGAACTGGAATGGACGTTAGAAGATGGGCTCATAGGATCACAGATTTAGAGCTGGAAGGGATCTTGGTGGTTCAACTCTCTCATTTTACAGATGAGGAAACTGAGGCCCAGGTATAATAAATAATAATAGCTAGCATTTATGAATATATTTATGTATTATATTATACATTATATGTATATACATTATTTATATCTATATTAAGATTTAGAAAGCTCTTTGCAAATTTTCCTCATTTGATCCATGAAACAACCTGGGAAGTAGGTGCTTTTATTATCCCTATTTTACAGATGAGGAAACTGAGGAAGATAGAGATTAAGCAACTTTCCCAGGCTCACATAGCCGGTGTCTGAGGCTAGATTTGAACTCCGGTCTTCCTGAGTCTGGGTCCAGCGCTCTATCCAATGTACCAGCTAGACGCTAAGTGGCTTGCCTGAAGCCACGCAGATTCTAGGATTCAGTTCTAGTTCCTTTGGCTCTCAGTCTAATCCTCTTTCCACTACACTAGATTTTTTTTGTGTCGTGGCTCCTTTGGGAAGACCATGGGGCCCTTCTCAAAATAATGTTCTTAAATTCATAAAAGAAAGTACACAGGATTACAAAGAAAAACCAATTCTATGGAAATAAAGAGATGCCTTTTCCCCATCCAAGTTCATAAAACCCCTGAGATCTGGTCACAGATCTCTTGGTTGGGGGTGAGGGCGGTCTGTGGACCCTGGGTCAAGAACTCTTAAACTACAAGGGTCAGCAAAGGCCTCATGTAGTTGATGTTCGAGCACCTCCAAGGGAGGCAGAGATTCTAAGAGTGGCACGTGGCATAGTACCTGTGACTCATAGTAGGTGCTTAGTAAATGACAGTTAATTGACTAATAAATGTTAGTAGGCTGACTATATTCCAGGCAGTGGGGGCAGCCTGTGCCTTTGTATCGAGACTGGAAAATGGATTGTCATGTGTGAAGAGCAGCAATCTGACCAGTTTGACTGGCCTATAGAATCCATGAAGGAGAATAATATGTAATAAGAATGGAAAGATGGGCTGGAGCGAAAGAATTTAAACGCCAAACAGAGGAATTGGCATCTGATCCTAGAGGCAATAGGGAGCCGCTGGAGTTTACTGAACAGGAGAGTGGCATGGTCAGACCTAGGTTTTAAGAATATTGTTTTGGCAGCTGCATGTAGAGTTTTTTGGAGAAGAGAGAGAGTTAAGGCAGGAGAACCCATTAGAAAGCTACTATAATAGTCCAGGGAAAGGTAGCTGTGCGTTACTTGCTTACTATCCTAAGTACCCAAATAACTTCCCACAAATCATTGAAGTCGTCATTTCTTTATTAAGATCCACCAGGATTCAGCCAAAAGAACCTCTCTGAGTCGGTTTTCAAGTTTTCCACTGTGTTAAAATTTACCACAAAGAGCAACATATGACATGTAGAACTTTATGATATTTTCTAACAAATAATTGGTTATTAAGAATGATGAGCCAGCTGAGTTGAGAAAAACATGGAAACACTTGCATGAAACAAGGAAAAGTGAAATGAGCAGAATCAAGAGAACGTTGAATATGGTAACAGCAATATTGTTCAAAGAAAATTGTGAACAATCGAGCAATTCTGAGTCCTAGAAATGCTCAAATTAACTATAAAGAACCTGTGAAAGAGGATGCTCTCCGCCTCCAGAGAAAGAACTGGTAAATAGAAGTATGCATAGTATGGTTTTACATATATTTATAAATCTGTGCCAAATGGTGGCCTTCTTGAGCATGAAGTAGGGAAGACAGACAGTTTGAAACTTAAAATGTAATAAAAAATAACAAATTTTAAAAAATTTAAATGGACACAAAATAACAGACAAAAGAGAGCTTAGAATGTAGAACATCAGAAGTAGAAAGCACCATCTTCTCTATGCCCTCCATTTTATAATGGGGAAATTGAGTCGCCTAGCTGCAACTAGAATCCAGGTGTATCTATTTGCTTACTCTTGTGTAGATATATGTATTATATCCATATTTTCAGAACCTACAAGCACTCAGTAAGTGGTTGATAATAGCATGGCTCATTAACCATAGGAGAGAAGCTCAGTGTGGAACCCATAGTTTCTGTACAGTGTCCAGCCATATATGAGCAAGCTCCACAAGGGCAGAGCTGATCTGATCCATAGGTGAAGTCAGTGACTGTCCCCAGGCATGAGATATTGCATGTAAAGTGCCTGCGCCCTTAAAGGAGACTCTTCTTCCTGAATTCAAATGTGGACTTGGATACTTAGTAGCTGTGTGACCCTGGGCAAGTCACTTAACACTGTTTACCTCAGTTTTCAACCACTCCAGTATCCTTGCCAGGAAAACTCCAAATGGGGTCACAAAGAGTTGGAAACGACTGAAAAACCACTGAACAACCACTTCTGACTCCAAGGCAGTGTTTTCTTCCGTTGTACTAGACTGCCTCCTTATACCTCCACTCCCATTGAAGAATTGCTCTCTCTTGGATCTGTCTTGAAAATGAAGCACCCCTTGGGAGGGGCAATAAGCCCCTCTAGGGAAGTGAGCTGTATAGACTGGGAAGAAGAAGCCCTGATTGACGGGTAATGAAAGTAGCTCAGAGAAGGTTGACTGGGACATAGGTTTGGGTGTGATCTGGAGACAACCTCTGAAGTTGTAGCCTTGGAAACAGTTGATGGACTGATTCCTCATCTGCTACTTAGGGAAAGGCCAGGCCTTGGGAAGGAGGAGAGGAACAGGCTCAGGATGCTCATGACCTCTGAGACAATCGGTCAGTCATCAAGCATTTATTAAGTACTTCCCATGTGCTAGCAAGTGCGAAACAATCCCTTCTTGTGAAGTGCTCACATTCTAGCGACAGCACGTCACAGAGGGCAACCAAATGGTCTGAAATGGGACCAGAATCCAATCTGGAGGGAGTGTGGGATTAGACTGTACTGTCACAAGCCAGGCTGAGCTGGCCAAAGAGTCCAGCAAGTCTGCCCCGCCCAGGGCCACAGAGAGGGAGGCTTAGACAAGGGGACTAGCCCAAGGTTATGCAACGAGTCAGTGGCACAGCCTGCATTTGAGCCAGACCAAAATGTCCCAGCTCCTAGGCCAGAACTTGCTCCTCACCATCTTTGCTCTTATCCAAACAGAGGACAATGGGGTTGGACTTCTGCTTTTTTTTTTTTTTGGCTAGTAGGGCATAAGAATTCTCTGAGGAGAGGGAACAAAGGTGAGCTATGAATCAGGGCTAGAGAGCTAGAAGGATCTGATCCCTTTGACTCTTGGGATGTTGTCTCTGGTACCTACTCTCTCTGTCTCTATCTCTCTGCCTCATTGTCTGTCTGTCTGTGTCTGTGTCTGTCTGTCTGTGTCTTTGTCTCTATTTCTCTGTCTCTGTCTCCGTCTCTCTGTTTTTCTCTGTCTCTGTCTATCTCAGTGTCTTTCTGTCTCTCTCTGTCTCTCTCCCCTGCTTTTTCCTCCTTTGGACCACCCACAGCCTGGACTCTCCCTGTCCAGTTTGGAAGTATAATGTCTAATCCCTTCCCTCTTCCCGCAGGGGGCTGCGAACATTCACTCCAATGAGTTAACATATATGGAAGGTGATTCGCAAGCCTTAAAGTGCTATATAAATGCTAGTTACTATTACTGTTGTTATCCCAAGAGGGTTTGTGTGTAGACACATAAAACTGAAATCCATAGGGGGAAGTGGCTTGTACAGGGTCACACAGGTCCTAAGTATAGGAAGTAGGATTTGAACCTTGGTTCTTTGACTCCAGATCCAGCATGGAGCCAGAAATGCTGAGGTTCAGCCATACCCTTCACATGCCATGTAACCGTATTATAAGATCATCAGTGGGCATCAGATTTGATAGGTCTGCTCTGGACTCAAGGTGGGTCAGACTTAGAGTTCTAGGGAACTGGGAACACAGGGAGGAACTGAGGTGGGGCCCCATAGTGGAACTAGGCTCAGAAAGTCACAACAAAACTGCAAGTGATTTTAAAAATAAAATGAGGAAGTAAAAACTGGAAATGGCCCTTTTCTGGTCTTGGTTATGGTGGCAACTTAAAAATGTAACTGAAACACACACAGAGGACCTGCTGCTTGTGAGACAGACTCGTATACACAGAGTACAGCGTCACAGACAGGTAGCATCAGGTAAACAAAGTCACAGACTCTCAGAGTTAGAGAGTTCCAGTCCCAACCTCTCTACCCAGGAATCACATTACAACAATCTGCCTGGTGATGCAGAACTTGCTACAGAACAAAGCATCAGCACTGGTTTATCTGTATCAGGTTGATGAGAGTGTGGCTTACCAACCATGGGGCAGATATCTGTTGGGGTCTGAAGACAGTATCCAAGTCAGTTACGAGCAAGGGCACAGACTCACAGCATTTGGGAGATGGGAGGGATGTCAGTATTGATCTGCTCCAACACATGAACCAAAGGACTCCCCCGCCCCGCCCACTGCAACACGCAGACACACAGTACCCAAGCAGAGATTGTCCAGATTTTTTCTGAGGCAATTGGGGTTAAGTGACTCGTCTAGGGTCACACAGCTAGTAAGGGTCTAAGATCGGATTTGAATTCAGGTCCTCCTGACTTCAGGGCCAGTGCTCTATCCACTGTGCCACCTAGCTGCCCCATCCAGATTTTTTTTTGAAGTTTTCCAGGGAGGGAAGATTCCACCCCCTCTCCCATTCCGTATTTGGACCCTTTTGGATTGTCAGGAATTTTTTCTTGACCTCAGGCCAAAATTGGCTTCTTGGCAACTTCTATTTCTTCTCTTTGGGCAGATGGAAAAAATATAAGACCTTTTCCATATGAGAACCCCTTGAATACTTTGATACAACCCTCCTGATCATTTCTTCTCTGGGCTAGCGATCACCAGTTCCTTCAACAAATTCCTATATGATGCAGATCCAAAGCTTTTGCACCATTCTGGTTGCCTTTCTCTGAACACTTGCCCACTTCTCAATGTCCTTCCTGAGATATGGTTCCCAGAGCCTAACCCAATACTCTAGTTGAGATTTTCTGAGGGCAAGATACCATGGAACTCATTACCCCATTATTCTAGAAAGCTATACTTGTCCTAATCAGGCCAAGGTTGCATTAGTTTTTGTTTGTTTCTGACTCATATTAAGTTTGCAGTCCACTAAGAGTTTTTCAGACGAACTGCTCTCTAACCATTGCTTGTGGTTGTGGAATTGATTTTTTTGTACCCAAGTATAAGACTTTACATTAATCCCTATTAAATTTTATCTTATTAGACTCTGGCCAATCAAGATCCTTTTGGATCCTGACTGTTATCTAGTATGTTAGCTACTCTTCCCATTATCTGGCCCAACCCTTTCATTTTACAGATGAGGAAACTGGGGCCCAGGAGGAGAAGGAGCAACTTACCTTGGTCACTTCATGAATTCATGTCAGAGCCAAACCTGAAACTCGGGCCTGATTTAGAAAGATCCCCACTGATCGGGATTTTGGTGGGGAAAAGAAGGTTGAGTTTACCCAAGCTTCCCTACAGTTTCCTCATTTCCTCAGTTCCCCATGCCTAGCTAGCCATCACAACTTGCTTATCTTAGGTTGTGACAAATTTATAACAATTGTTTTTGTCTTGTTATCCATAGCACAGTGCATTGCACATAGCAAGTACTTAATAGTTATTGCTATTAAATAAAGCTTGTTGAATTTCTAGCTGGAAGGAACTTTGGAGGTCATTTAGTCATAAATGACCCTCACTTTACATAGCTTATTTGCCTCCTGAGGTCTTCTCTGGACTATGCAGTGCAAGGTCTGCCCCCCTTTATAAGCCCTTGGGTCTTCTCTTGGACTCTGGGCCCTGTCTTAGGTTGGCCCATCCTTGTTTCACTGACTCAGGTCTCCTGACATCCATGCTTCCCTTACCCCTGGCCTGGGAGGTGTGGTTCCCATCCAACACACAAATACTTTTGGAAACCTGCAAGGTGGGGCTTTAAAAGAGGTGGTAGATAAAGACTTCAGGGTGGTGGGAACAAATAGAAAGAAGATAGATGGACAGGCAAACATAGAAAGAACACTTTCTTTACAATACTAACTATGAAGCAGAGGATGCCGGTGTCCTCTTATAAAGATCAGGAAACTGATGCTCAGAAATAGAAAGTGACTCATCCACGTCTATTAGTTTCAGAGCCAGAATTCGAATATGACTCTAAATCCAGGCTTCTTTCCAAAGGATGACAGTTTTTCCCCATCAAGCTGGGGTTGGCAACCCATGACCAAACCACTTCCCTCCCCCTTCCTCTCTTTTCTACCCTGAGCTTCAAAAGACCACTTGGGTGGGATTCCTGTTGTTCTCAGCAATTTTTACCCTTGAATTTAGTTCAACAGAAGAACATTTGTTAGGCACCCACTATGTTCAGGACCCAATGCTTGCTGTAGGCTATAGAAAAAGACACTCAGTATGCTCTCAAGACAGTCCTCACTGTGTAAGAGGGAGGACAGAAGGAATGATAAGTATGTAACAAGGTAGAATGTCATCAGGACCAAGGAGAGATCCAGACAAAGTGATAGGAGACATTTGAAGCAGAATCAATTTGGGGAAAGTGGGGCTAGAGAGAGCGATTTGTGAGTGTGTCTAAGGGCCTGTGGGAAAACACACACTCAGTGCCTGTTTCCATCTGTGTGTAAGCAGTTTCATGTTTTTATTTCAACAAAAATCTTCTTTTGGTTAGACCTTTTATTTATCACTTATTTCACCTTCATTTCCAAATATGTCTCCCTCTTCCACCAAGCAGGCCATCCCTTGTAACAAAGATTTAAAGAAAAATCAATCATATCTATCATATCTGAGAGTGTATATAACATTCCACACTGACATCCCCCACTTGTAAAGAGGGGAGGGAGGTGTATTTTCTCACTTCTCTGGGGACTGACCTTGGTCATGATCAGTGTGTGTGTGTGTGTGTGTGTGTGTGTGTGTGTGTGTGTGTTCCTAAAGTTTGTTGCTGTTTTTGCCACTGAGGAAAAAGCCCAGTCTTTATGAGTCCTTACCAGTTAACCTCTTCACCTTTTGATGTCTTCAAGCCTTTGTCCTGACACCTGCTGTACTCAGCCTGGAACATTCTTGGGAGCAAGGATTTCCCTTGCAAACATCAGGCTCAGTGTTGAAGGGGTTCCTTGTGGGTGGAGGGAAGGAAAGAAGAACAGCTGGGTGTGGTTGTGAAGGACCAAGCAGGTAGTTCTCCTGCCCACACTAGATGTGTTTTCTCAGCTGAATCAACTGTAACTCCACCCCTACTCCAGCAATGCAATCCTGCCCCTACCTCAGGCTTACACCTCTTCCAAAAGCCTGGGGGATGGGGCAGGAAGATTTCCCAGGCAGCCAGAAAGCAGAGATTTAGTGAAGGATGGGGGATAGGTAGATCAAAGTCAAATTGTTGAAGGTCTTGAATACCAGACTGAGGCCACTAATGTTGTAGGCACTGAGAGCTCCAGACATATTTTGAGCTGGGAGAATGATTGTTATCAAGATGATTGCAATTTGTGGAGGGTGGATTAGCAGCCCCTTCCTCTGGACAGTGTTCAGGTCTTCCCAGTCCTCCCAAGCCCCCTCTTCTGGGCGGGGAGGGTAAAGTGTTGTCTTCTCAAACCCCAAGGAGAGCGACTTTGTCAAAGTGGGGCCCTGGCACTTGGCCTCACAGTATTTAGTTGCTCAAATGAGCCTCTTCCTTAACCAGGAGAAACTTTAGCCCCCTGGGAACTGGGAGTGGGGAATATGTTTGAGGCCTGACTATGTCTTTAATGGCTAAACTGAAAGCTCTTCCTTCCTAGGGCATGTCAGTAGGAGAAGGAGTGTGGATAGCTTCTGGAAATTCATTTCCCCTCTTTGAAAGGAAAGGGCAGGGCTGAGAGAGGAGTTCCAGGTTAGAAGTCATGATCATAGCTGGGATCATAGCTCTGGCTCTGCAATTCATTGTGGGACCTGGGGTAAGTAATTTTCCCCTTCCTGGGACTCAGTTTCCTTCTTGTCAAATGGGGAGAATAGCCTCTGCCCTACTTCCCTCCCACGGCTATTTGTGAAAGTGAAATGGTGTAGCATTCTGTGGATGGGAAAGCATTCTGTGCTATCAAGGCATGTTGTCATTATGGGGAAATGGTCTAGATTTAGGTCTGGCTAGAACGAGGCTCCTGAACCCCTAGGCTCACTGACTCTTGGAGGCTAAAGGAACACAGCTCCTGGAGGGAGAAGACCAGAGAGAAAGAGTGAGGTGGGCAGGCTTCCTAGAGGAGGAGGCTGGGGCAGTGGCCATCTCAGGCAGGGCTTCCCAAAGGATGCTCCTGGTTTAGGAGCAATGTCTCCTGGCGGGACTCCTATGGACAGCCCCTTTGTCCTCGTTTTCCCTTTCCTTACCCTCATCTTCCCAACAAGCCCCTGACCCAAGAGGCTCTTTTCAGGGCTACTTCTGAGAAGCTGTTGCTGGAGATGATTCTATCACTGGATAGCTAGGTGGCTGGAGCTCTCGACCTGGAGCCTGGAAGATCTGAGTTCAAATCTGGCCTCAGATACTTAGCTGTGTGACCCTGGGCAAGCCACTTTGCCTTTATTTGCCTTAGTTTCTTCATTTGTAAAATGGGGGTCATAATAGCCCCTACCTCCCAGGATTATTGTGAGGATCAGACGAGATATTTGTAAAGCACCTGCATATAGTAAGTGCTAGATAAATGTCAGCTATTATTATTAATATTTTCCTAACACATATCGATAATGCCCTTTGACCCACTACTTGGTCTGTTTCTGAAGATAATTAGGGGAAAAGGAAAAGAACCTCTATGTTCTGAAATGTTTCTATGAGCTCTCTTTGTGCAAAGAAATGGAAATGGCAGGGATGCCCGTCAATTGGGGATAGCTGAACAAACTGTGGTATGTGACTGTGATAGAGTACTACTGTGCTATCAGAAAAACATGGAAAGATTTGCACAGAATAACAAAGAGCAAAATGAGCAGAACCAAGAGAAAATTGTACATAGCAACACTAATACCGTTTTAAGAATGACTTTGAGTGAATGAGTTATTTTGACTATTCTGAATAACCCAAATTAATTATAAAGGACGTATGAAGAAAGATGCTCTCTGCATCTAGAGAAAGAACTGATAAATAGAAGAATGTATAGAATAATTTTACATACATACGCCTATTTGTGTCTAATGGTAGCCATTTTAGGGTGAGGAGGGGGGAGGAAGGAAGAAAAAAAGAAATTTACATGATAATTTTGTTGAATATTTAAAAGGATAGCAAGATGTACATAGTAAATTTATAGTTTCATATGCAATCATATTTTATTGTACTATAGAAATACTTATATTGTAATATTGTACTATAGGAATCCTTGTTTTATTCCATAAATTAAAAATAAAAATTTAAAAATAATACAATGATGATGATTGTCATAGTAGAAATTCCACTTTCCCCAATCATACGAAGGGAGGGAGCCAAGTCAAGGACCCATTTTATAGAAGAGACTGAAGATCGGTTAGGAAGTGACTTACCCACCATCCCAGGACCCTTCATTCCAAATCCAGTGTTATTCCCACTCTTCTTTTCTACCTCTCATCATAGCACCAGTGGAGTGTAGTGACCTATAGTTTTAGGAATATGGAATTACAGAGTATCTTAAATATGGTGGTAGTTGCCTCCCTGACAACTTAATCTGTGAGTTTGAGTTGGGGAGTAAACTAGATGGGGCCCTACATAAGTATGTACAAAAGAAATACGAAATCTGGAAGGGGGAGGACTAACATCTGGGGCCATTGGGAAAGGCCTCCTGTGGGAAGTGGTATTTGATTTCAGCTGCAAAGGGAACTAGGGATGCTCAGAGGCATCAGAGGGGTAAAGAGGGTCTTCTACATGGGGGGACAGCCTGTGCACAGGTTCAGTCAGTGGCGTGTTGTGTGTGATGGACTGTGCGATGTGTGAAAGGGAGGTCTGGGGACAAGTCACTTTGTCCTTATCTAGACTGAGCCTCAGATGACTGCAAGCCCCAGACCCTTTCCAGCTTGGTAGGAAATGAAACAGGGAAAGCTCCCTAGCTGGGATTTTGGTATCAAAAGGACCTCAAAGGGAATTTGCACAATCTATACCTGAGCATGAATCCCTCTTAACAGCCATGTGATACTGTAGTGCTGGAGCTGGAAGTCAGAAGTCCTGCATTTAAATCCTGACTGTTCCTTTTACTCCCTGTTTGACCTTGGCAAACCACATCCATCCCTTTGAGCCTCAGTTTCTTATCTGTAAAATGAGAGTGTTAGGTCTGCTGAACTGTCAGTAGGGTGGGCCTTACCTCAGGCAGTACTCAGAGGTAGTATTTTCCAAACCAAGCTATAGAGCAGAGGGTAAAATGCCTTTTTTCTACACCTGCCTGCTCTGCCATACCCAGCCCCATCCTTTGGCTCTTAGATGCTGGTGGTACAGGGTCCAGAAACGGCAAGAAAAAGATGGCTGGGGGTTGGAGGAGCAGGATGAAGAGAGAAGTAGGAGAAGCATCTTTTTTAAGTTTAAAGGTTTCAAGAAGTAAGCACCTTTGATAATCAAAGTTTTGTGATAGTAACACTTTGCCATTGACCAGTAAATATGTGCTTTGGAGAAATGATACATAAGAAATGGTTCTTTTGAATGCCAGTCAAACAGGAGGAGATCAAGGGGGAGGGGACTCTGCATTGCCACAGAAAAAGTTCTGGATTGAGAGTTAAAATATCAAAATTCAAATCCTATTCTGCCATTTACTACCTTTTGGACCTTGGATGTTACCTCTCTCCTGGGGACTCAGTTTTCTCATCTCTAAAATGAAAGAGTTGAGTTAGATGACCTGGAGTTGGGCTAAATGACCTCAAAAGTCCTTAATTTATGATGCTCTAAGTTCTATCCTCAAAGCCTCGGACCTTTGGCTTCAGACTTCCTGTTCCTTCAAAGGGCAAATCAAGGAATGCTTCAAACTGTTCTCAATCATTGACACCTCAGTATGAAGGATTTATCAGATAATTCTCTAACTTCTGGTTTCTCTGTTATTTTCTTTGTATCTCCCCTTCTCTTCCACCCCCTTCCCAATATCTGAACTTTTACCTAGGTCCAGATTATAGGGGCACTGACCTTGGTTTGGCTCCTGGCTATAGTCTTCATGCATTTCCTAAGGCCTGTCATTCTCCCTCCAGTCCTGAATTTGGGGGTAGAAAAGGAAGAGGTTCTGATCTATGGACCATGGGGCAATGAGGAGGGCTGGCCGAATGGAGGAGAGCTGGAGGAGGATGAAGTGGAAGACGGGGCCTGGAGCTACAATGACTCATGCAAGTAGGTGCTGATAGTAGACATTTATTTAAAAATTTAATGTTTACAAAGCCCTTTGCTAACACTGACTCATTTGATCATCTCAACAACCCTAGCAATTATTTATTTAACGTTATTATCCCCACCTTAAAAGCACTGGGAAGATAAAGGACTTGCCCATGGTCACAAAACTACTAAATGTCAGAGGCAGAATTTGAATCCAGATCTCTACTGATTCTTAGCCCAGCTTTTTTTCCACTATACTATCTTCTACCCAAGGAATCTCAACAGGAAGGCAAAAGTTTGGGTTTGATGACTTCCCCCAATCACCACAAAGGAAACCAGGCCAGATTCCTGGTTTGAAAGGGGAGGAGTTGGGAAGGTCAATGTCCATACCTTTTGGCCTCAAACACATGCACCTCCCCCCATCTGCCTCATTACCTAAAATCCCACCTTCGATCCCCTTGGAGTCTGTTCCCCTTCTCCAGGCAAGGATCCTAGAATCTCAGAATCTGGAAACCTCACGGGATCTTGGCAGTCTCACGTCCTCAAAGGCTCATGGGGTTTCAAATTGTACAGGACTTTAAAGCTTGTCAATTCTTACCTCCTCATTTTCGGACTTGTCCAGTGTCATAGAGATAGTAAGGAGCAGAGCTGAGACTGGAGCCCAGGTCCTCTGAGTCCACATCTATTCCTCTTTACGCTTTACAATCATGTCTCCCTAGCCAGCCTTTTCCATTTTGGAACAGCTCTAATTGTTAGGATGTCTTTTTTTACGTAGAGTTAAAATCTACTTCCTTGTAGCTTTTTCTTGGTTTTGCCCAAGGAGAAGTCTAATTTCATTTTCTCCATGATGGACCTTCAAATACTTGAAGATAATGACCACGCCTCCCCCAAAGTCTTCTCTTGCCCATAGCAGACATTCACAGTTTCTTGAATCATGGTTGAACTCTCTCCCCATATTGGCTCTCTTCCTCTGGTGGGCAACTTGTCAATGTCTCTTCTAAAATATGGTCCACTTAATTGTACGCAATACTCTATATGGTGTCTGATCAAGGAAGAAGAATTGGTTCTGTCATCTCCCTCCCTGTTATCCTAGTGATTCTGGGCTTGGGAGACAATAGAGATGAAGCTCCATAGTCCCACCGGGGTACTCCTGTATGTCCTGGGATAAAACCTGGGGATGTGGGGCCAAGGGTTTAATCCAACCTGAGCTGTTCCTGTTGCAGGTTTGTCCTTGTGGAGAGCATTCCTCAGGACCTGCCCTACATATCTGCCCGCTCAGCAGCCCAGCCCCTGATCCAGTCCTGGATGGGTCTCCTGGATTCTGCTCAGGAGAGTGTTCACATTGCTTCTTACTACTGGTCCCTCACAGGGCCTGACATTGGTGTCAACGATTCTTCTTCCCAACCGGTACGTGCACCAGCAGACTGAGTGGGCCACACATTGGAAGGAAGAATACCCTGGACATCATCTTTGGGGTCCTTCCCTTGAACCTACTTCCTAAATCCAGAAAAAGGAAAGGTTGGCTGGGAGGGAAGGTTGTGGAATCATAATAATGGTTGTCATTTATGTAGCGTGTTAAGATTGGCAAAGCACGTTGGTATACGTTATCTCATTTGTCTCTTACCTACAAGGCAGATACAGATATTTTAGACCAATTTATATAGAAGAGGAAAATGAAAGTTAACAAGATTATGCGATGTGGTCACAGCAAACATCAGCGGTGGAATGGGAACCCAGCCCTCCCCCTTTCTGAGGCTGTCAATCAGAACTGGCATCACTGCCTCTGAATACCTTGTAGCTGTTGGCTATTAAGTATACAGGAGCTGTCCGTGTCTAAGAGTCAGTAATGGCTACCAGGATGTTGAATCCAACCATTGTACACGGTTCCTGTTCTCTTGAAGACTCTTTGGAATCTTCGGTCTCATCCCGTCCTTCATCCTTCCAGCTTCATTTAAACTCGGTCCAATTCAATCATACTGAGTCTGCCTGAGTCGGCCAGTTCTGCTGCTGTAATACCAAGTAAGGACAAATCCAGTCCTTGCCTCCAGGAGTTCCTAATGTGGGAGAGATAAAGGAGGAAAAGGAAAAGGAAAAGCCCCTGCCTTCAGGGGCCTTGCAGACTGGCTTTTGAAAATGATATTGACATGGCGGAATATCCCTTAGCCGAGTCTATAGTGATTAATTGTCAATTTGATTAGTTGGGGTACGGTGTCACCCTGAACAGAGGGAACAGATGCTACAGTTCAAGTGTCTGCTCCCAGAAGCGTTTATTGGGCGAGTACACATGCATGCATGGGAAACAGCTTCAGAGACTGGGGGTCTAGAGAGTGGTTTATATGTTTTTACACAAAGGGAGGCAGGAGAATGGGAGGGATACAGAGTACCCAGAACCAGGATGTTTGTGCAAGTTCTGCCCATTTGGGGCTGGTGTGAACCAGTTTGAGCTGGCCGTGTGGTTCCTGGCACAGCAGAAGTGTTCTGGATTCACCCGGCGGACATTGCAAAGGATCATTGGTATGTCAAACTCAAGCAACACTCATTCTGCCTCCTGGTTGGCTGATTTTGATTTCTAGGTTATCTCAGTCTCTCTTGGATAATAAGGGAGATCAAATACATCAAGGTGATTAGTAAACTCATTATTCATTACATTTCTACAACATAACAAAGTACTCAGTAAATTATAGCCAAGTGACCAAAAGTATGACTCAAAAGAGGTTCCTAGGGGAAACTTTTGTTGCTTGTCAAGAGATCTGAGGCTGGGTATCATTTTAATAAGGAAAGAAGAAAAAAGAAGGCATTTTGAGCTCTGATCTTGGGTGGTCTAAGGCTGCCTGGCTGGCTTCCCTCTACCAAGCTGTCCAAGATTGGTAAGTAAGTCACCACTCCCTCCTGCTTACACTTTGGCTCTGCTCTGCAGGGGGAAGAATTGTTGAGGAAGCTGGAGACTCTGTTGGCCCGGAATGTCTCTCTGACCATTGCAACAAGTGACCCAACGCTGGCTGCGAATTCTACTGACCTGGAGGTCCTCATCAGCAAAGGTAGAGGCCCAAGCGGCCTTCCTCAGCCCCTGACAACCTCACTGAGCTAGAGTTAAGCCCTCCTCCTACTGCATTCAGGGGACTCCTCAGGAAATGCCACCTCCTCCAAGAAGCTTGTCTTGATTGATATATGGAGAGGAGGAGAATAGAGAGGGGAAAAGACCAGCTTCTATGAACTGCACCCCATCTAGCACAAAATGACACTGGGAGACTTGAATTCCATTTCTCAGCCTCTGCTTTACAATGTTTTATGTCGTCATCCTGTTGGAGTGGAATAATATCATAGCAGGTTGCAGAGCTGACCCTAAGCATAGACAGAAGCAGAGGCATTCTGTACATTGGGCCCATGTGTGGATAGAAGGGTGTGAGCAAGGTTCCTGGTCCAAAGGTCCTTTTCCCACTGACCTGGATGACAGTGCCATTAGAATATTTTTTTGATCTGGAAGGATTTTTTGGTCCTCCACTATACCCTGTTAAAAGACAGCTGCCTCAAAGATGGGTGGGTACCTTAAACTGTTGCAAATCTGCTCACATGTGGCAGGAGTTGGTGGCTACTTGGTAGAGAAGCATGGCTGAGAAAGAAAGAGGATGGCAGCCGGGACAACTTTATCTAAGTCCAGGCTTTGCCATTAACGGACTGGGTGACTCTGAGTCCCTGTCTCTGCTCTGGATTTTCCCAAATCTAAAATGAGGGGGTTAGGTTCAGTAATCTCTAAAGTTCCTTCCCTGCATATTGGATCTGGTGTGACTTTTTGCATTTTTACAAGGCGTCATGAACCAGGCACCAGGGTCGAGATCCCTGTGAGAATTCTGGAAGGGGCAGAAGCATTTTCTTACATTTCCATGACCCTGGTTTTTGTCAGCCTTGGACTTCATCGTAGGCCAAAAGCAGTTGCTGTTTTGGATGCCATCTCTTCCCCTCATCTCTCATATCTCATTCTGCGGACTAAGTTAAAACTCCCATTATCATCTAAGTTCGGTCCACCAGCTCAGAGCTTGCAGTCCCTGTCTTTCTCAGGATAAAGAGAGAATGATGTTTCTCTGACCTGCAATTCCCAAAGTTATTCAGATTTGGATTTAAATTCAAGTTTCAGATATATTTATTCCTACCTTCAGGAAAATCAATACGAATGCTTCTGACTACTCAGTTCCATTAATATTTGGGGTGTGCCTCCATGTTAAGGGAGGGATTTGAGTGTGTCAGGGGGAGCCTCATCCATGCCCTCTACATTCTCTAATAGGAGCACAAGTGAGAAAGGTCCCAATGAAGCACTTGACCCACGGTGTCCTGCACTCTAAATTCTGGATTGTGGACATGAAGCATGTGTACCTGGGCAGCGCCAACATGGACTGGCGGTCCCTGACTCAGGTGATTTGTTACCCGCTGCAAACTTCATTAGGAGTCGGAGGGAAAAGAGAAGAGAAGAGAGAGCTGGGGCTCAGGTGGGGCCTTCCCCATACCCTCTGTAGACGAGACGTATTCAATAGCTGTGCTCCTGGAAAGTTTTTATGTAATTCAAACTTAGAAGCAACTTTAGAAATAAAATAGCCAAATGCTCATTTTACAGCTACTGAGATTTGTGGAACGAGAGTGCCCAAGGTAATAGATATAATAAATGACATATCCAGGACTCTGCTCCAGACTCCAAATCCCTCCTCTTTCTACCATAAAATTGTGGTCAAATTTTTGCCAGTTGAATCTGACGTTAAATGAGGTGGGAATCTTACTCTTCAAGGATCCCCGCGATGAGAGTCAGTTTGAAAGAGTGGACATCATCCTCATCCTCATCAAAAGCTGGTTCAGATGATACTGCTTCTGTAATCATCAGAGGGCTCCCCATCTGAGCCTCTTCTATAAAATGGGAGAAATAATCTTTCCACTACCTATAGAGGCCACTAGGTGGCGCAGTGAATAGAATGCTGAGCCTAGGTCCTGAGTTAAAATACAAATCTCAGACACTTACTAGCTGGGTGAACCTGGGCAAGTAATTTAACCCTGTTTGCCTTAGTTTCCTCATCTGTAAAATGAGCTGGAGAAGGAAATGGCAAATCACTCCAGTATCTCTGCCAAGAAGATCCCAAATGGGGATCCAAATGGGGTCATGAAGAGTCAGACCCGACTGAACAGCAATGACAAATAAATAGAAATATCGTGAAGAAAGCATTTTGTAAGCCTTAAAATAATTTGAAAATAATTCTTTTGCCAAGTTAGGAACCCAGAATCTTCACATGTGGGATTACACCTTGCTGCATTCATCCTATGAGCCCAGATCCTTCCCCAGATTAGATGCCCACAGCGATCCCCCATTCTGGGCCAAAAAGAGAATTTTGGCTAAGCTAAGGCTCAGGCAAACTTAGCTTTGGCTAAGCTAAGTTCAGAGAACTTAGGTTCTCTGAACACTCTGGAAGAGAGAGGCAAGGTCACTGTGGGAAAGGGGATTTTAAAAAAGGCTTCCCAGGGGAGGGGGACTGCAGCTGAGCCTTGAAGGCTTGGTTGGGTTTCTGCACAAGACCAGATATTGTCCTGGACCAGAAGCTCTAGGTTCTCTGGATGCTTCCTCTCTCTCTCTCTCTCTCTCTCTCTCTCTCTCTCTCTCTCTCTCTCTCTCTCTCTTTCTCTCTCTTTCTCTCTCTCTCTCTTTCTCTCATTTCTGCAGGTGAAAGAAGTTGGAGTTATCATCTACAACTGCAGCTCTCTAGCATATGACCTTGAGAAGACATTCCAGACATATTGGGTCCTGGGGGTCCGTGGGGCCACCATCCCCAAACACTGGCCCCAGAACTACTCCACAAACATCAATTGGCGTCATCCCCTGCAGGACACACTTGATGGAATGGTCACTACTGCCTATTTGTCTGTAAGTGGGAATCTGCAGGACTCAGTTAGAAAAAGGTGATTTCCTCTTAGGCTTTTGCCTTCTCTGCTTGATATCTGACTGCCCTGCACAAGGCCCAGCTGAGCAGGTATGGCAATCAGAGCCTTGGACTGGCACGTCAATGGTTATAGGACTATCAACTGCAAGGAAAGGCCTCATCTATTCTCTAGTCAAACCCCCTCACTTTTCAGAGGAGCAATCTGAGGGCCAGAGAGGTTAAGCCACAGACTCTCAAAATTGAAAGGAATGCCAGAAGCTATATGGGGCAACCCTCATCTGATTGAGAATCTCCCCTATAGCATTGCCAACAAGTGATTATCCAGCCTTGGATTTGACCTTGGAGGCTAATAGTAAAGGGAATCCGCCAACTCTCAGGGCGGTAGTGTGTGTGTGTGTGTGTGTGTGTGTGTGTGTGTGTCTGTGCCTGTGCCTGTGTATGTATGTGTGTGTAGACAGAGATTTATAGATCTATATCTATCTCAGGAAATAAATATATCTGTATATTTATATATAAAAATTATATATAAATATGTAAATATACAACAGGAAGTAAACATAGATAATGGAATAATATTCCATTGGAATCCAATGAAATAGAATAGTAAACGTATAAATATATAATTATATATTATATAAATATATTGTATATAATATACACATATATAATAAATAAAATAATATAAATATAAAATATATTGTAACCTATAATATATAAATTATGATGATAAACATATTTATGTATGTAAATATACATAATTTATATATGCAAATATATTTATAGTAAACAGGATTATATGGAGTAAATCGTATGTACACAAATACGTGTATTTGTATATGTATATACACAAATATAGTAAATAGGAAGTAAATAAGAGAAGGAAGGCAGTAGAATTAAGAGGGGCTGGGAAAGGCTTCCTGTGGAAAATGAGATTTTAGTTGGGACTTAAAGGAAGTCAGGGAGGTCAGTAGGAAGAGATGGGGAGGGAGAGCATTCCAGGCCTGGGAGACAGCCAGATAAAATACCAAGGTATTACCGAGCCAAGGCATTGGAGTATCTTGTGATATAGACATGCATCACTGAACAATAGTGACGAATCATAGATATTTTATATAATTCCGCTATTGGGCCAATAATTGGACCAAAATAAGCATTTATTCAGTATTTATTATGTGCCAGGCACTGTGTGCTTATTAGAAACTTTTCTTCATGTCAAGATTCTCTCTTTGCTTTATTGCAATTCTATCCATCATTCCTACTCTAAGCCCTGGGGCCACAATGAACAAGCCTAGTCTCTCTTCCATCTGACATCTTTGAAGAAGGCTATCATGCCCCTGTGATGTCTTCCTTTCTCCAGACTAAACTCCCCAGCTCCTTCAGCCAAACCTCACGACACACTCTCTGAAGATCCACCACCATCTTGGTCATCTTCCCTGGACGCTAGCCAGCTTACGAATATCTTTCTTAAAATGTGACACCCAGAACTGACCAGAGCAGTGTAGAGACTCTTCTGTTCCTAATCCTGGGCACTGGGCCTGTGTTAATGCCACTTAAGATGTCATTTTGGGGCCATCCTTGACTCACATTTGAGCTTTCAGGCTGCTTGAACTTTACTCATGAAGCTGATTTTCTGAATCTAATCTGACATTATTATACATTGAAAATCTTAAAGTACTATATAAATAGGAACTATTGTTACTGTGATTTCTATTAGATTTTACCCAGTTCAATTCAGCCTAATTGAGATCTTAGATTCTATCATTCAGAGTGTTAGCTTTGCCTCTTAGCTTTGTGTCATCTAGAAATCTGATGAGCACACCTTCTGTGCTTCTATTCAAGTCACTGTCAAAATTAAACAGGTAGGGGCCAAGCACAGATCCTGGGACATTCCACTAGACATCTACTTCAGACGTGGCATCGGTCCATTAATGATGACTCTTTGGGTCTGGCCAAGCAGCGAAGTGGCCTTCTCAGATTTCCACAGGGAGTAAGAAGCAGAGCTAGGATGCTCACCCAGGTCCTCTGATTCGAAATTCTGTGCCCTTACTGCTAGAGCAGAATAATCCAGTCCCCGTCCTTATGTCTTTATGTTACAATCTAATCATGGAGCTCGGGTGCATCCATGGAGGATTTGTGTATGAGCCCCAGACAAAGGGCTGTGGGGTTAAGGGGAGGGATAGAAGCCGCTTCTCTCTGAGGGGTCAGAGACGGTTCGCTGGAAAGATAACATTGGAGTTTGACCTTTAAGGGGAAGATTTGTAAAGGCAGCAATGTTGAAGGAAATGGACAGCTTTCAAGGAATGGAAGACTATGCAAGGAATGGTGAGGAATCAGAAAAGTGAGAAGCATCTATGGGCAATTGTGTCCGCCAGTTTGTCTGACAAGTAATGTAGATGAGGAAAAGCCATGGGATGTAGGTCTGGAAGGCAATCTGGAAGGGTCAATTGAAACCATGTCACGGAGGGTCTTGACCTTTGTCAAGCTACTTACCTACCAGCTTTGGTCCTCAGGTGCCACATATGTAAAATGGGCCTTGTGTAGGAGTTGGACTAAATGATGTCCAAGGATTAGCTCTAAATCTTTTGGTCCTTTTTGATCTAAACCTTTCAATAGCCATAGGAAGCCATGGAAGGGTTCCAAGGAGCAGAGAAACATGATAGACGTAGGATTTGGGAAGATTAGTCTAAGAACCTGTGCAACATGGAACCTTTCAGCCCTGGGACTGACCAGCCACCACCTCAGGGTATCACAGATGCCCTCCTCTGTCCACACACTCAAGGCTATCCCCTCTCATCAGTGCCAGGCAGTTAATACTACCTATGACTGGAGCAGAAATTTGTTTTATTCTCTTAATTTATTTTTAGTTTTCAACATTTACTTCCATAAGATTTTGAGTTTGATGCATTTTAAAGTATCATTCTGGGTAGGGGTGCTTGGGTTTCACCAAACTGGCACAGGGGTCCTGCACACAATAAAGGTTAAGCCTCCCTATGGTAGAGACTCTTGGGACGTGAACATTTCCACGGGTTCCAGGAGGGCAGGAGGCCCTCATTCACACCTTCTCTCTGCTGTTCAGGCCTCACCACCTGCATTGTGCCCCAGAGGTCGGTCCAAGGACCTAGAAGCCCTCCTAAGTGTGATTTGGGGTGCTGAGGATTTCCTCTATGCTTCAGTAATGGAATATTTCCCTACCAGCCGTTTCCAACACCCAGTCAGGTACGGATAGTCATCTTTCAGGGTTACCTTAACCAATGGGGGGAGCAGGATGAAGCTCACAGCCTTGGAGAGGCAGAGATGCCGCTCTGCACAGGGACTGACCTCAGGGAGATTCTGATCTGTAGGAAGCCTGACGAGGACAAAGGCAGGTTTTGCCTTTGAGGAGCTCATGGTCTCTCAGGCAGTACCAGACTCGCCCACTTAAAGTCAATAATATCAGGCACTGGGCACTAAAGTACCCAAAACACTTTAAGTATATCATGTTATTTGACCCTCTCAGCAACCTGGGAAAGCAGGTGCTGTTATCCTCCCCATCAAACAACTAGGGAGGCTGAGTGACTTGCCCAGGATCACTCAACTAGCAAGCGTGTGAGGAATAATTTGACACCAAGTCTGGCCCTCTTTGCTACGTCACTTAGCTGCCCTACCTTGCTGGGGGAATTCAGAGACAGGAGATCTTGGTGCGGGGTGGGGAGATCAAGGCAGACTTCCTGGAGGAGGCAGGATTGGAACTCAGCCTAGAAAGACAGGTGGGATTCACATAGGTGGGATAAAGTAGAAGAAATCACAGGGATTTAGAATGGCAGAAGCAGAGGAATGGAGGCAGAAAAGTATAAGGAATAATCGGGAGACAGTGAAAACTTCTTGACTGTAGTTTAGGGTTGGTTGTTGTTCAGTTGTTTCAGACTCTTTGTGACCCCATTTGGGGACTTCTTGGGAAAGATCCTGAAGCGATTTGCTGTTTCATTCTCCAGCTCATTTTACAGATGAGGAAACTGAGATAAATAGGGTTAAGTGACTTGCCCAGGGTCACACAGCTAGTAAGTATCTGAGGCCAGATTTGAACTCAGGTCTTCCTGACTTCAGGGTCAGTGCTGTACCCACTGAGCCACCTAGCTGCCTATAGTTTGGGGTACATGGGTGCTAAGGTTGGAAAGGATGTTTGGGATTACAGGTGGACGGCTTTGGATGCCAGGCTGAGGGATGTGGACTCAGTTCTTTAGGGTTCTTGAATGAAGGAGTGAATTGAAAGAAACAGGCTTTGTTGATTTTGTCTGAGCGCATACAGTGGTCTGAAGGATCAGGCGACCCTTGCTATACATCTCCCAGCCTATTTGAGAGCGCTCATCACCATCAGCCCCTCCCCTGGTAACTTTAGCAGCAGTCCCACACGCCTGCTTTCTACCTCTAGTCTCAGTTTCCTCATTTACAAAATGAGTAATTTGGACCAGATGACCTCTCTGATCCTTTGTGGGACCATCCATCCCACAAGGAAGGAAACTGTGGATAGCAAACGCTCAGCCTTGCCTTCATATGTTCAGGGGGATCCATATGTCACTGGAATGGTTTTCCTTGAAGGGCCTCCTGCAGCTTACAAGCCACCATCCACAGCCTCTATCCTGAGACCCCAAGGCCCAAAGAGCAGAGTTTCCGCTGTGGCTGGAATTGCTTCCCGTGGTCCCCGGCAAAGGCTTCTACCCCAGCAGGCTGAGTGGGGTAGGATCAGGGTGGCTACACACCACCAAGGCTTGCCCATTCTGACAAGGGGGCATATTTAGACTTGGAATGGGTCATTAGCTAACAGTATCATAGATTTAGAGTTGGAAGGAACTTTGAAGGTCATCTAATCTGATCTCATTTTATAGATAAAGAAACTGAGGCCCAAAGTGACCGAGGTAGTATTTGAGCTCAGGTCTTCTGACTCTGAAGCCAGTGTTCTTTGCACTGTTACACCATCCCAGATTCTGTCCTTAATAACTCAACAAATTTTTATCAGGCACCTGTTACGTTTGAGGTCCTCTGTTGTGTTCAGAGGATTCAGTGATGAAAAATGACGGTACCTTTGCGCCTTGTGAGAGCTTACAATCCACCAGAGACAATAAAGCATGTACACAGGTAACTGAAACAAGGGAGAATGGGACACAATCCAGGAAAGGTGCTGTGAGAAATTTGAGCAGGGAAAGACTCTTTTTCACATACATGTGCGGATGAGAGGGTCTTGTGTCAGAGAAGGCTTCTTGGAGGACATGGCACCTGAGCTGGACCCTGAACAAAGGAGGGACTTCAAAAGAGAAAGATGAGGAAGGAGAGAGTCCATTCTTGTCTGAGGACCAGTATGAAGAAAGCCATAGAGACAAGAGGGAGAAGGATGAGAATAGAAGGATGGAGCTTCAGATGAGCTGTTTCATAAAGTATATGGGGGGGCACTAGGTGGCACCATAGTGCACAGAATACAAGGCTTGGAGTTAGGAAGATGAATCTTCCTGAGTTCAAATCTGGCCTCTGACACTTACTAGCTGGGTGACTTACTTAACCCTCTTTGCCTCAGTTTCCTCATCTGTAAAATAAGCCAGAGAAGGAAATGGAAATCACTCTAGTATCTTTGCCAAGAAAACCCCAAAATAGGGTCACAAAGTGTTGGCTATGACTGAAACAACTGAACAGTAACAGCAAAGTCTATGAAAGGGAGTAGTGTGAGATAAGACCTAGAAAAGTGGGTTGAGGCTAGACTGAATACCGGTATCAGGATTTATTCTTTATTGGATAGGAAGTGGGGAGCCACTGAAGATTTACGACTAGAAGAATGAGTGGGACCTAGTGGTGCATTAGGAAGGTGGCTAGGTTAGCGTGGCCAGGAGGGATTGGAGAGAGGAGAGGGAGCAAATCAGGGGTTCAGCTAAAAGCATATTACCATCATTGAAGTGAGAGGTGGTAAGGGTAGGAGTAGGAGGATCTGAGACCAAAGACCAAAATCTCAGAGACCAAAGAAAAGGGAACGAACGTGAGAGATGTTGTGGAATAGTGATTTCTCCTCTTCTCCCCCAGGTACTGGCCAGTCATCGACAACGCTCTGAGGGAGGCGGCCTTCAACCGGCATGTGCTCATCCATCTTCTTATCAGCTGCGGGAAGAACTCTGACCCCTCCATGTTCCCATACCTGAGGTCTTTACAGGCTCTCACTAACCCTCAGATCAACGTTACCATAGATGTGGTGAGTAAGGACTGACTGCTTGGAGTCTCATATTGACTGGTAGATCCTAGGTTGGGAAGAACCTTATGGACTGGTTAGTCCAATCCCCTCACTTTACACAGCAGGGGAAACTGAGGCCTAGACCCCATTTCCATTGATTCTCTGCCCTCTGAGACCATCTGGGTACAGACGCAATGTACCAACCAGATAGATAGACCTTGAGTTGAATCCTGGCTCTGATCATGGTGTTGTGTTTGTCCTTCGTTCTCAAAGAGGACCATGACATCAAGGAAATGAGGACATGACTTGCAGTTGACTTGAATACTTATTAGTTGTATGAGCTTAGGTAAAACGCTTCATCTCTCTGAGGTTCAGTGCCTTCATTTGTAAATCATGGATGATCAGAGTTAGATGACTCATTTCACTGAGTTTTTGCAAGGACAGTGGTTTGTAAACTTTAAGGTGCACTAAGAATGCAAAGTGTCATTATTAAATTATATGCTTAGGGAGCTGAAACAACACCTTCAAGCCTAAGAGCTTCATAATAAATCAACTCTTACTGAAGGCCTACTGTGCGCAGTCCCTTACTCAACTCTTAAGGAGACAAGTTTAGCTAAGCTCTGGGTCTTGTCCTCATAGAGCTTACAGTATTAACAGAAGGATCAAGCACTTAATATGTATGTCTCTAATATTAAAATATTCAATTATAAATGTATCCATTATGAAACAATAATATTGATAAAATTCAATAAACTTAGACAATAGTGGATAGAGTACTGGGCCTACAGTCAGGAAGACCTGAGATCAAATTCACCCTCAGATGCTTACTAGCTGCGTGACCCTGGGCAAGTCATTTAACCTCCATTTGCCTCAGATTCCTCATCTACAAAATAGGGATCTTAATAGCAATTACCTCCCAGGGAAGTTGTGAGGATCAAATAAGATGATTTTTGCAAAGCATTTAGCACAGTGCCTGACACGTAGTAGTCACTATATAAATATTAGCTAGTAGTAGTAATAATAGTACACCTGTGTGGTACTTCACCTGTTCCCATTCAGTCCTCACAACAGTCCAGGGAGGGAGGCAAGGCGGATATGGTTATATCCATTTTACAGATAGGGAAACTGAGGCCCAGAGAAGAGAAATTAACTGTCTCATAGCTTGGAAGTGGCAGAGCTGGGATTCAAATCCCAGGTCTCCTTACTATAAGTCCAGACCTCTTTTCACAGTCTCAGGAAGCAGCTAAGAACCAGGAAGCTGGAGGGTGGGTTAGTGGGTGTTTTAGAGAAGTTAGCTGCTAGCTAGCATCTTCCATTTGAGGTTGCTGCAGTGGGGAAAACACTAGACTCGTAAGAGAAATTCCAGCTTTGCCCCTTGTTAGTTGTGAGGCATTAGGTAAATCACCCAGTCTTTTTGGGCCTCAGCATCCCCCTTGGTACAGTGATGGAGTTGGACTTGATGGTTTCTATGATGCCTCAGGGTCCTAAGTCTACAATCCCATGATTGCCATTAGTAGGACCCCACCCCCTGAGTCTGCTACCCAGCTCTGTGACAGTCTATTTATCTCTGTTTCCTTAAAGAAAATATTCATCATCCCGGTGGGAAATCACTCCAACATCCCTTACAGCAGAGTGAGTCACAGCAAGTACGCGGTCACAGAGAAAAAGGCATATGTGGGTAAGAGTGCTCCACTTGGCAGAGGGTGGTGAAGGGGGGAGGGAAGGAGGCAGGGTGGGGTCTGGACTACCTGCTCAGGGTGGGCTTATCTGGATGGCCCTGAGATCACAAGAAGTGACAAAGCTGCTTAGACCCATGAGAATATCAACCTACCCCAGACATCCTGAAATGCCCAGGCCTGGAGCCAGCCTGGCTCGCTGTCCTTGGGGCCTCCCACAACTGAGAAGGACCTCAGTGGCGTCCAGTTCTCTCAGTTCCTGTCCAGAATCCTGACCCTGATGGGAATCCCCTCTCCACCATCCCAGACAGAGGGAGGTACAGTATCCAGTGACCGAAGACTTAGTGTTTACTCACTCTACTTTTAGACAGCTGATAATTGGGATGGTTTTCTTCATGTTGCATTGAAACTGATCTCTCTACCCAGTTCTTCTTCGACATGAAGAAAACCCATTGGTCAGCTCTCACGTTGTTCCCAAGTCTCCCTTTATCCAGACTAAACATTCCCAATTCCTTAAGCCAGTCTTCTTATGGCAGAGCCACAAGTAGGGATTCTGAAACCTGGCACAAGTCTGGGTGAGCTGAGGGGAAAGGGAAGACAGAGGCGTGGTCGCTCTGTGCCTGGCCAAGGCTGATAGGAGAAAGAGGTCATGGGAGATGGTGAGGGAGGAGAGTGACCTGGAGGTCCATGGAGGATGGCAACAAAGATCTGGAGATGAATGAACCTGATGGCAGAAAAATGGCAGAAGAAAGAGGATGTGAAATTGGCAGTGGGGGAAGCAAGGAGGAAACTGGGTTTGAACCCTGGACTGGATACTTATTAGACCCTAGCTAACTAGTTGTGTGTCCCTGGCCAAGTCATTTCACCTCTCTGGGCCTCAGTTTCCTCATCTAAAAATGGGGATAATAAAATTCCTACCCGATTCTTGGGATTATTATAAGGAAGGCAGTTGGCGAGCCATAAGATGCTAGAGAAATAGGAGTTCAAAAGATCATGGATTTAGGGCTGAAAATTCAACCCTTTCATTTTACAGAAAAGGAAACTGAGGCCAAAAGAGTTTAGGTGAGGTTACATGAATAGTAAGGATCAGAGGTAGGATTTGAACCCAAGTCCTTTGCCTCCAGAGCCAGTGTTCATGCTTCTCTCCCATGCTGCTTTGTTATTGTGGTCATAGGGATCACAAGGATGAAAATAATGTCACATCATATGGCCTTTTAAAGTTTGCAAAGCAGGAAATCAATCCTGTGAAGTAGGTGGCACTGAGGCATAGGAGAGGGGGAATGATTAGCTCGTGATCCCACAGCTATTAAGTTTCAGAATGGGAGTGGAACACCGGCTTAATGCCTAGGAGGCAACTAGATGACATAATGGAGAAATCACGGGGCGTGGAGCTGGGAAAACCTGAATTCAAATCCTGCCTCAGACACTTCCTAGCCGTGTGACCCCGGGCAAGGTGCCTGGTTAACCTTTGCTTCAGTTCCAGCAACTATGAAATGGGGACAATAAAAGCACCTGTTTCTCAGGGTTGATGTGAGAATCCAATGGGATCGTATCTATAAAGCACTTCGCACAGTGCCTGGCACGTAGTGGGCACTTCATAAGCACTTGTTTCCTTCCTTCTTTAGAGTCCAGTATTCCTGCCACCACACCACCCTACTGTGCCCAACTTCAACTGTGCTAGGAAAGAAAAATCCCCAAGCAAAGCTGGGGGGCAAGCAGTTTCTTTTTCTATTGCACTTTGCACGCTGCCTGGCACCGAGTGGGCGCTTCAAAAACGCTTGTTTCCTTCCTTCTTTAGAGTCCAGTATTCCTTCCACCACACCACCCTACCGTGCCCAACTTCAACTATGCTGGGAAAGAAAAATCCCCAAACAAAGCTGGTGGGAAAGCAGCTTCTTTTTCTACAGAGGGAAAGAATTGGCCCAGATAATCCCTCAGGCCCTTTCAGCTTGGATGTCCGATGGCCTCTCTCATTCTCAGAACCCCCACGCCCTTCTGGACACGGATGGGCACCAGAGATTTTAGCTGGGCCCAGGATACCTCGTCCCTCTCACTCCTCAGCACCTCCATCGTCCCCTGGGAATTCCCGTCCCAAATGGAAAGGCTGAATGCCTCTGAGTTCTAGAGGGCTGATCGATCAACAAACACTTGGCACACACCTCCTGTGTCACCTGCATTATCTATTACTTAAGATCATTTAATCGATTTAATACTCTCTAAGGGCCAGCCATTGCCAAAGGGCAAAAGGGGTACAAAAATGAAGAAGAACATGGCCCCTGTCCTCCAGGAGCTGACATTCAAATGGAAGGGAGGAATATGACATGATAATAATAGCTAACATCTATATAGTGCTTACCGTGCTTTACAATCACTCTTGTTTGATCTTCACAACAGCCCTGAGAGATAGGTACTATTGTGCTCCCCATTTTACAGATGAGGAAACTGAGGCAAACAGAGGCTAAGGGACTTACTCAGGGTCACTTGTAACTAGTAAGTATCTGACATCCTATTTGAACTCAGGTCTTCCTGACTCTCTATCCACTGACCCACCTGTTTGTTATTGAGTCATTTCAGTCGTGTCCAACTCTCCGTGATTTGGGGTTTTCTCAGCAAAGATGTGGGAGTGGTTTGTCAATTCCTTCTCCAGCTCATTTTACAGAGGAGAAACTGAGTTGGAGTGAGTGACTTGCCCAGGGTCACACAGCTAGTAAATGTGTGAGGCCACATATGAACTCCGGTCCTCCTGACACCAGGGCTGGCACTCTTTCCACTGTGCCACCTACCTGCTCCACACTGAGCCAGTTAGATGCCACAGATAAGTATGGTACAAGTTAGAAGATGATAGAAGGAAAGGGGTAATCCGGGTAATGGGCTTTAGGAAGATTTGAGGAGAAAGAAATTCCTTTTAGCTGGAGCAGGGAGATCAGAGAAAGCTTCTGTAGTAGGAAGGCCGAATTTATGATCTCAAAAAGGATCATATAAATATCTGAATGGTTCGAAATCGTTGGGTATACAGAATTCTCCAAGCAGAAGGCATCAAAAAATTTATTCAGGGCCCGGAGCAACAAATTAGCGAAC
>CM053625.1:29142565-29167834 GCA_028646595.1 Phalanger gymnotis | reverse complement strand
GTGTCAATTTTTTCTGTCAACTTTCTATCTGTACTTTCAGCACTTCTCATTTTGACACTTACATCTCTCACTTTAATCTTCATTTTTTCAGATGTCAATGATTTTTCACCCATTCCCTGATCATCTGGATATTTGGTCATCTTTGTGCTTGGTATCTTCTCCTTGTTCACCTCTTCCTTCGACGTCTGTCCTTCCAGAAACTCTGCATTTACTTCCAGACTCAAAATGTTTTTGTCCTTCATGTCCAGATTCTGTTCTGTGTCCAAAGTGTGTGATGGGATGGTCTTCTTGGGCTCTTTTATTTTGTTTTCTGCGTCCACTGAGGATCCAATGTCCTTCCCCCCTACCCAGCCAAAGCCTGGCATAGAGAATCTTGGAATTTTGAACTTACTTTCTTTTTGATCACCTTCTTTTTCTTTCTGTCTTCCATCTCCTTTCATATCCACTTTTTCTACTCCTGCTCTAGCATCCTCCCTGTGTAGTTTGACCTTGGGCAGAGACACATCTACATTGTGTATGGCAACATCCACCGTCGTGGTGTCCCCTTCAGCTTCTGACACTTTTGCCATTTTGATACTCGGAACCTGAACCTTGGCTCCTTTGATTCCCATGTCCTCATTATATCTACGGTCTTTGGCAACAACTTGTTCCTCTTGTGTTTTCATACTGACATCTATCCCCTTCATTGGCATTTCTGCAGACATGAGTGACAAACTCAGGTCTCCCCCTTTGTCATCTCCCTTTAGGGAAGAAGGAACCTCTCCTTTTGGTAGAGATACCTCTACTGAGCCTTTTTTTTCTTTGCTTGGAGACCATCCAAATGACGGCATCTTAAATTTGGGCATTTTGAACTTGCTGTCCTTTCCCTCCATGTCCTTGTCTCCCATTTTAATGTCTCCCTCCATCTTCACTTCTTCTATTCCTGTTCCTCGACCCTGTAACCCAACCTTGGGCTGGGACACATTTGCACTAGGAATTGTGATGTCCACCTTGGGGCTGCTAACATCTGCTTTGGGCATTTGGGACATTTGCATGGTGGATATCTGGCCCTTCCAGTCTGACATCTCTGCATCTTTTTCAGTTATGCTAGGGGTGGTGTGATCTAGGCTGGGAGTCTCTACTGAAATCTTTCCAATTGCTCCAGTCACATCCGGTAGGGAAATATTTCTCTCAGGTGTAGGTTCCACAAGCATCTCCACTAAATTCACTGTGACTTTCCCCAAGGATTGTTCCTTTTCATGCTCAATGACATTTCCTTTAGCCTCAGACACTTTTCCTTTGGAAAAGCCAAACTTGGGTGTTTGCAAAGTTGGTATTTTCACTCTTATCTCTGGTGTTTCATAGCCTTTGACCAATTCCTCCTGAGGCTCCTGAAGTGTTAACTTGGCAATTCCAATCTCCAGCCCTTGCACACCAAAGGAAACATCTTCTAATCTTTCTCTTGTTTCTTTTCCAGCCTGTAACCCATGCTTTCTTTCACTCACTGTGTCCTTTGTGGTGTCTGTCACATCATCTGATTTTTTCCTTCTGCCTCTTACAGACACATGAGGCCCAGTGAGTGTTCCAGAGACAGAAGCTGGAATCCCCATCATAGTCCCACTCATAGCTTTAGTTTCTGATGTCACTTCTTCCTGTTTCTTTGTTCCAGTATCAACTTGGAGGTCTAGCTTTAACTTATTAGCTTCTTTCCCCAAGGGCTCTGGGATTCCAGCTGCAGTCTGAGATTCCAGCCTGCCCAGTTCCATTTCAGGATCTTGTAGGTCCAAGGAGATCCGTTGGCCATCTTTTGCTGTTTTGGTTCTTGCTTCTGCCGTCGTCATGCCCGCCTTTGCTATCTTGTCATCTATTTCGGGCTTCCGATGCATCCTAAATCCAATGTTCAGGAACTTCCTCTTTCTCTCACTGCCTTTCTTCTCTTTCAGATGTGTCTCCTCTTTGGGGAAATGTAATTCAGTATCTGTGCTTGTTGGAGAAAGGTCAGGTGCTCTGCCCTCACAGGCATCTGACGTGCTATGCGACCTACGGTGGCTCACAACTTTCTTGGTTTTCTTTGCCTGGAATTTGGGCCATGACAACCTCTCTTTTTTTGGCCTCTGGCTCCTTCCCGTTCTGGATTTGACTATTAACTTTTCTTTGTCCTCTTCTTCTTCAAGCATCTTTTCCATAGTCTCCATTGTTCCATCTGTCAGACCTTCACCCTGAATGAGAAAGGATTACCCTGTTAGCTTATCACCTTCATTTGCTAGATGGACTAGCAATTGGAATGTCTCTTACTGAACACCCCAAAGCAAAATTGGTGTAAAGAATATTCCATCCCCATGACAGGGAACATCCTGAGTAATGAGTATCATGTTCTGTGGTAGAAGGAGCTCAGAATTTAGAATCCAAGGTCCCGGGTTTGAATTTTGCCTCTGTTGTTTCATGCCTTTGGCATAATCACCTCTCTGGGCTTCCATAAAATGAGGAAATTGAAGTAGATAATCTTCAAGGCTTCCTCTGGCTCCAAGAAATCCTAATAATAACAGCTTATTGTACACAGTGCTCTGAAGGTGGTAGAGCTCACACTTGCTGCCTACCCGCTACATCTGACCATCACTTCTATCTCCTCTCTCTCTGCAAGAGGACTCAGTGCCACAATGCAGATTTTCATGAGGAATTAGATGGGGACAGCCATCACCCTTGAGGTCGAACCTTCTGATACTATTGAAAATGTCAAAGCCAAGATACAAGATAAGGGAAGCGCTCCTCCTGATCAGCAAAGAATGCTATTTGCAGGCAAGCAAGAGGAAGTTGAATGTATTTTGTGTCACTACAACATTCAGAAGGAATCCTCCCTTTATTTTGTGCTCAGAATTTGGGGGGGGGGGCGCAGCGGTGCCAAGAAGGGAAAGAAGTCTTACACCACTCCCAGAAGCCTATGCAAAACAAAGGTAAGTTTGCTTTCTTGAAGTACTACAGGGATGATGAGAATGGCAAGATTAGCCTCTTGCAAAATGAGAGTTCATCACTGATTAATGTGGCACTGAAGTCTTTAATGGCTGGCCATTTTAACTGCCATTGTTGTGGCAAGTGGCATCTACTGCTTCAGCAAGCCAAAAGGCAAGTAAATGTATATGTGCTACCTTTTGCTAAAAAATCAACTATTTGAAAAAATAAAATAAAGTGTACTAAACCTTTTCCTCCTAACTTTATCAGGTAGGTAGTATAAGCGTCAATATCTCATTTTACATGTCAGAAAACTGAGGCTCAGAGAGGTTAAATGACTTAAAATCATAAGATTTAGAGGTAAAGGGGAAGTTTGAAATCATCTGGTCCAACTTTTCATCTTATGGATGAGAATGGGCTCCCCTCTCAGGTGAAGACCTAACAATTGCTTGTCAAGTACATTACAGTCGGGGTTCCTTTCAGGTACTGAATTGTTGAATTAGATGGCTGCTCAGGTCCCTTCCAACTTTCAAATTTTGTGATTCTGGGAAACTGAGGCCTAGAAAAATTAAGCTTCTTGGCCAAGGAAATGAGTAGCAGAGCCAGGATTCAGACCCATCTGTTCAGATTCTGCTATCCTTTTCATCTAATTTAATTTTTTTTGGAGGGGGCAAGGCAGGGCAATTGGGGTTAAGTGACTTGCCCAAGGTCACACAGCTAGTAGTGTGCCAAATGTCTGAGGTTCGGATTTGAACTCAGGTCCTCCTGACTCCAGGGCCAGTGCTCTACTCACTATGCCACCTAGCTGCCCTATCCTTTTCATCTATTGGTTGGATTAGAGGCTGCTCTAGGGTCCCTTCTGATTCTGAGACTGTGATTAATGCTGGAAGATCACCCCATTCAAGCCTCTCATGTTAAAGCACAGGAGACTGGAGCCTATGGATCATAAGGGATTTGCCCAAGGCCACACAGCTAGTGAGTAACAGAGCCAAGATTTGAAACCAGCTTCTGCCAGTTCACATCTGGTAATCTTTTTATTGCGCCTAATGTTGAGTGCTAGGTTTGGAATCAAAAAAGATGGGTTCAAATCTTGGTTTTGCTATTTACTACCTATAGGACCTTGGACACTTAACATCTTTGGGTATCATGGCCCCTCTCTATAAAATGAGGGGGATGGGCTACATATTCTCCAAGGTCAGCCCAGCCGTAAGGTCTATGATCCTAAGAGGTAGGTAAGAGCAAATACAAGCTTATCCATCCCTCAGAGAAGGGACAGGAATAGGACCTGGGCCTATGATTTCATGAGTACAAGGACCTTAACCTTAGAGTTGCCTAGAAGACTGAGAAGTTAAGTAATTTACCCAAGGCCACATAGTCAGTATATATCTGAGTCAGGATCTGAACCACTAATGGATAGAGGAGAGGCTAGTTGGTCTAATAGGCAGCTGGATGGCACAATGGATAGTGCACTCTTTCTGGCCCAGTTTGCTCAGCAAAGGTCAGTTTGGAGCCACAACTGAGCCTTTGACCCAGGATGCTGAATAAACCCCTGTAGTGCTTCAGAAGGGCAGAAATATGCGAGCCTACATCACAGAGAGCAGGAATAATTAGCTTAAATAGGAAGTTGCCAGATGATGTGGGCTCTTCCTCTCTCTCCCACTCAGGAGCACCTCAGATCTGAGTTCTTCCCTGACTTGGTCTGCCAGCTCTGCTTCCCTCCACCCCCACTCTCCTTCCCCTTGGATGACTGATTCCATAGTAACAGCTTCACAGTAATCCAGCCAGTGTTTCTACCCTTAGGGACCATCATTGCCTGTTGTTATGTTAGTTGTGTCCAGCTCTTTGTGACCTCCTTTGGGGTTTTCTTGGCAAATATCCTGGAGTGGTTTGGCATTTCCTTCTCCAGCTCATTTTACAGATGAGGAAACCGAGGCAAACAGGGTTAATTGACTTGCCCAGGGTCACCCAGCTAGCAAGTGTCTGAGGCCAGATTTGAACTCAGGAAAATGAGTCTTCCTGATTCCAAGCCTAGTGCTCCATCCACTATGCCACCTAGCTGCCCCCCAACACCACCTACTCTGACTATTAAAGACACTAAGAACCTGCTGCTTGCCTTAGGCACAAAAATTCCTCATTATAGCTCTAAGTCATTAGGAGGCGTTCAGGAGTTTCTCTTCCATCTTCTACTCCAGTGAATCATGTTTCGCTGCCCATACCAGATATCTTTGTGCAGGCTGGCCCATCTGGTACCATAGCAGGAGAAGCATATGTGACTTTACCTGTTGGTCTGTTTCTCTAACGTCACTTGGGGCCGGATGATGGACTTTTTCTGTCTCATCTTTTGATGCCAGTTTTCGTTTGAGATTGAATTGCACCTTATATGGTTCGGAATACTGTAGGATCTTGAGGGCATCTTCATATTTAATATTGTCAAAATAGATGGTTGCACTCAGCAGCTGGTCACCTGAAGAAAAAAAAAAAGGCATTGGAACTCTGAGACTTCGACATCCCTCTCTCGGCCTCCCTCTCAGATTGGGAAGATGTATCACAGATTATCTCCATTTTACAGGTGGAGAAGCTGAGGTTCTGAGAGGAAGGGGGGAGAGAACATGCATTTATTCCTGTGTGCCAAGCAGTTTAAAAATATCTCATTTGGTCCTTGAGGTAAGATTCCTATCCCCAGGTCACTAGAGGTGAGCATCTTCAGGCCTGCTAACTCATACGATCAGAGATTTAGAACTGGAAAAGAAAGTTCCTCTAGTAGTCTAACTCCTTTATATAACACATCAGGGAACTGAGACTCAGAGGGGTTATGTGATTCATCCAAGGTCACACAGGTTGTAAGTGGCAGAGCCACTACTTGAACCCAAGTTCAAGGACTCGAGTTCAGGGCTCCTTCTAACACAAATAATAGTTCTCATGTCTATAATGCTTTAAAGTTTACAAAGCACTTCACAGGGTCACACTGTTGTAGCTGGAATGGATTTTAGGCATTATCTAATTCAATTTCATTTTCTAGATGAGGAAATAAAAAGTAAATGATTTGACTGAGATTGCTTCGGAATTAAGCGGCAAGACTAGGGTTTGAATCTAGGCTCTCTGAATCCCAATTCGGCCCTCGGTCTTTCCTCACAACCACCCTGAGATGTACAAAATATAAGGACTACTATCCTCACTTCACAGATGGGGAAAGCAGGGCCCAGGGGATTGAAATGACAAGCAGCTATCGAGTGGCAGACGTGGAATTGGAACTCAGATCTCTTCGGACTCCAGATTGGAACAGTCCACTACCTCACACGTCTGGGTACGGTGGCTATGATCCTGGCTTGCATGAGTGTGTGTGTGTGTGTGTGTGTGTGTGTGTGTGTGTGTGTTCAGTATGTGTTGTAGTTTATATTTTAGATATATAAAAGTACTTTTTTAATGGAGAGAATTCTGGGAAGATGGCAGAGTAGGTCAGAAGATGGCAGCTCTCCAAATTTCCTCCACAGAGAAAGGCAGAACATTGCCTCAAAGGGAATATAGAGCAGCAGAAATAAACAAAAGTCAGGGTAAAGCAGTACTTCTCCTAAGACAACCTAAGAAGACCCCAAGAAAGACCTGACCTCAGGGGCAGAGGTTTGGCCTTAGGGAAGGGCAAACACCTCCAGGCCAACTCTGCAGAATCAACAAACAGCAAGCCCTGGGAGCAGCTGGGGTTGAGAGGCAGCCTCGGCCTTAGAAACTCATCTCAGGACAGCGTGGGAGTCTGACCACTGAGGAGGAGAGGCTGAAGGCCCTTCCACCGTCGAGGAACACCAAGCACAGCTGGGCTGACCAGACTCATCCCGGGCTGCGGCTGCAGGGAGAAGGAGCTAGCACACACCTGGTGAGTGCAGTAGGAGAGGGCTGGGGACCCTGCCGGCTGTGGGCACGTGCAGGAGAGCAGAGTCCCTGGCTTTGTTCCAGGGTAGAGAAGACAGCTGTAGTTCGCAGCCACCAGAGGGACCACGAGAAGTAAGATCATTTGTGGGACAGTGTGACAGGGGGCTCTAGCCTTAGCTTAGGAGTAGAGAGGACAGCCCAGGGTTGAGCCCCAGGACAGACCCCAGAAAATAACGGTAAGAAGGAGCTGAGGCTTGAGATTCCTCATATCTCGGATGAGAGCATGATCACACTGATAGCTGCAAAAAATGAAATAAACAAAAATGGGCAAGCAAAGGAGAAAAAACCCAACCATAGATAGTGAGGCTGGTGACCTTGCATGGCCCTTTCTCACTCAAATCAAAGTCAACTTCAAGTCATGTCATCATTTCCCTGATGTCATGGTCCTCTTTGAAAACAAAGGACAAACACAACACCAACAACAATATGGGGATAGAGAAGATCTGGATTCATATTCAGAGGAAGATAATGGAGCCACTCCTTTTTCAATGAGAAACATCAAATGCTTCCAAGCTCAGAAACATTTCTTAGAAGAGCTTTAAAAGGACTTTAAAAATCAAATAAGAGAGAGGAAAAATTAGAAAAAAGAATAGCCATACAAGAAAATAAAGCAAATTATGAAAAGTCAACCAAAATGAAATAGAGAACCAAAAACTTAAGGAAGAAAATAATTCCTTGAAAACTAGAATTAGGCAAAGGGAAGCTAATGACATTCTAAGACAGAAAGAAATAATGAAACAAAATCAAAAGAATGAAAAAATAGAAGAGAATATGAAACATCTCATCAGAAAAACAATTGATCTGGAGAACAGATGGAGGAGGTATAATATAAGAATGGCAGGACTACCTGAAAATTATGATAGAAAAAAAATCTTGATACATGATTACAAGAAATTTTCAAGGAAAATTGCCCTGAAGTTCTAGAACAAGAAGGCAAAGCAGAAATAGAAAAAATCCTCCAATCACAACCTGAAAGAGATCCCAGGAGAAAAACTTACAGGAATATCATAGCCAAGTTTCCAAGCTTCCAGGTTAAGGAGAAAATATTGAAACCAACAAGAAAAAATAATTTAAACATCATGGAGCTACAATAAGGATTATACAAGACCTAGCAGCTACTACATGGAAGGATCATAGGTCTTAGAATACTATATTTCATAGAACCAAAGAGCTGGGGTTACGGTCAAGGGTAACTTACCCAGCAAAGTTAAGTATAATCCTGAATGAAAAAAGGAGGACATTTAACGAACGGAAAGACTTTCAGGTATTTGTGACAAAAATAGCAGAACTTTAGGGAAAATTTGACATATAACATCCAGGAGAAATATAAGGTAAACATTAAGGACCAATTATAAAGGATTCAATAAGGTCAAATCATTTACTTCTTATATATGAAATATAAGTTCTATTATGACTGTCATTTTTATTTGGATAGTTTGAAAGAAAGGCTTAGGCTGAGCTGAGTATGATGGGGTGATTCTAAAAAAAATAAAACTGTGTAGGGAGTGATAAAAAGGAGCAAGTATCTCATACAAATGAGGCTAAAAAAGGGAAAAATTGATACAGAAAAAGGTTGGGGGGGGAGGGCAAGTAGTGATGAAGTCTTGCTCTCATTGGGAATGGGTTAAAGAGTGAACAACATATATATCTAGAAAGGTATAAAAGTCTTCTATATTGAAAAAAATAAGAGGGCAAGGGGATAGGATGGGGCTGGGGAGAGGATAAAGGAGGGATTCTTGGAGGCATGGGTAGGTTAAGGAAGAGGAGGGCAAGGTAGTAGAAAGTAAAGCAGAGAAGTGAGGAGGGAAAGGAATAGGGTGAGAAGGATAATGAGGAAAAATAGGAAGGAGGAAAATGTATAACAAGTGATTATAGTTTAGAATATGAATGGTATGAATTTACCCATGAAAACTGATAGCAGATTAAAAATTTGAATTCAACAATATCTTGCTTTCAGGAAATGCTATAAAAATGAGACATACACAGAAACATAATACAAAGGGCAGGAGTAAAATTTACTATATAAAAAGCAGGGGTAGTAATCATGATTTTAAAGTTAAAGTTAAAATAGATTTAATCAAAAGAGAAAAATAGGGAAACCACACTATTCAATAAACTAGACAGTATAAAATACCTGAGCACATGCCTGACAAAACAGACACAAGAATTTTATGAACATAAACATAAAATACTTTTTATACAAATAAAGTCAGATCTAAATAATTGAAGTAATATTTATTTTTCATGGGTAGATACAGCCAATATAATTTTCAACATGATGATTTTACTTGACTAATCTATTTATATAATGCAATCTCAATTAAATTACTAAAAAATTATTGTACTGAGTTAGAAAAAAATAGTAACAGTTCATTTAGAAGAACAAAAGGTCAGGAACTTCAAAGAAACCAGGAGGAAAAAGATGTAAAGGAAGCAGATCCAGTAGTGTCAGACCCTAAACAGTATTATAAAGTGAGAGCATTCTTGAACTATAAACTGGGTAATTTTGATTATTTTGAATTAAAATTTTCTTGTATAAACAAAACCTATACAGCCAAGAATAGAAGTAATACAGAAAACTGGGGGAAAACTTACATAGACAATCTCTCAGATAGAATGGGATTGGATTGGAATATTGCTGTGGGGTAGAAAATGACGAGCTGGTTGATTTAGAAAAACATGGAAAGACTTGGACTTATGAAAGAAGATGCTATCCACCTTCAGAGAAACAGATGGCAAGTAGAAATAAGCATAGCATGGTCTTACATATATTTGTATGAGTGTATATGTGTGTATGCTTATAGATATCTATGTACATGTATAATATATGTGTATGTTCATGCATATATGTATTATATATGTGGGGAGTACATCTAACTATCCATTCATGTATCTATCTACACTTAATTGTAGCCTTTGGGGGTGGGGGAAAGGGAATAAAGTAAAAAATGTACAGCAAAGAACAAAAGAAAACCTACAAGGAAACAAAAAAAAAAAGCTGGGCAGCTTTAAAAATGTATAGTATTTATTATATTTGATATATATAGTATATATTATATTTATTGCTTTATATTGAATCCTCTCTTACGTTCTGCTGTGTACATAGCAATTTTCTTTCTTTTCTTATTTTGTGCTTAAGTTTAAAATAAATCTTAAAACTTTTAAAAAATACTTTTTAATCCCCTATCCTTGTAGGCAGAAGAAAGGGAGATATATGGTTTGCTGAATGATCACATAGTAATATAGGTAGAATGTCTCCAAATTCACATGCCATTAGGAAGCTTCCTGATTGGCCGAGGAGCCTGGAATTGTAGAATGGACCAATGAGCTCAATCCCAAGTGCCCAGGTAAATAACTCCTAGACTACCATTAGGCTATTCTTTCAGGAGAGATGTCATTCTTATCTTGGGCATGAAAGAGTCACATGTTTGTTCTATGACTAGGAAGGGTAAAGATTGGCTGAGCTAGGCCTGGAAACTTTTAGCTTCATAGAATAACCCAGAAAGTAAGTACCATCCAGTCTAGCTAAGATGGGAGAGTTTTATGTACACTTTCCTCTAGTGCGTCTCAATGTTTTCCCCCTGTGGAAAAAAAAACAATAAAATGAAAAGTTGTGCCTGGAATGTGGGGCAATGTATGATAAGGGGGAAGAGCAGCTGATGCCAGGTTGGGACATCTAGTTATGGTGGCAATGGTAAGGAGCAAGAGCCAAGCTGACCATAGACTGAGGAAGGCAGATCCTTGAGCCCAGGAAGGCAAAGAAGACTAAGAGATCAGGGAGGTCATGGAGCTCAGATCTCAGTCAAGGTTTAGAGATCAAAGGAAGACTAGAAAGTAGTGAGAGAAGGGGAAGTAGGGAAGCCCTGGAACCAACTCAACATTTATTAAGCACCTACTATGAGCAAAATGAAAAAGCTAAGCTCCATCTTCTCCTACCGTAGGCTCCAGATTGGAGCTGAGATCTATGGAAAGCAAGTTTTAGGAGCCAGGGCTGTCTTTTGTAGGTTGTCATTGTTGTTTGTCCTTGTTGTCAAAGAGGACCATGCCATCAGGGAGGTGACACCATGCTATGCAAGTGAATTGGATTTAAGTGAGGCAGGTCTGTGCAAAATCACCAGACTCACTTCCTCCTCTGGAACCATCTGAGTCCAGTGGCAAGATATAGATCAGGACAACTGGGGATGGCCCTCCTTTCATAGGGAACCTATATGAGAAAACTGAGGCCCTGGGAGATGTGACCTACCCAAGGTCACACAGACCAGGATTCAACCCAAATCCTCTGATACCCAAACTCAATATTCAAATTCTCACTATATTATACTGCCTCTGTGGTGAGTTTGGCTAAGGACATAGGTTGGGGGAAATAGAAAAAGGCAAAGATATTTAGGTGGCAATGACCAGTAGGTGGGTAGAGATGTAAGTCTGGAGCTAAGGACAGAGGTCAGGGCTGAAGATGAGGACTTTGTAATAAGGCTTTTTCTCCTCTCCACCACCACCCCACACTTTTCCCCAGCCCATAGGTCAGGATGGTACCTTCTCTCATGCTGAACAGCTTGGCGGCAGAGGAGTCCTTCAGGACTTGCTTGATAAAGATCCCCTCTTTCCCACCACCAGTGACACTGTAGCCACTGGCTCCAGCCTCCACGTCTGTCTGCAGAGTGACCTCCATTGGTTCCTACACAGTCAAGACAGAAGCAGATGGAGCTCTGAGAAATGACAGACTAACCCGAGTTAACAGAGACCAAATTAAACTGAGAGGAGCCACAGTGTCAGTTTCAGACCAGACTCTGTTCTGACACGATCCCATCCTTTGTCATGATTTGTCACAATGTGGCTTTTTTCAGGGTTCTGTCAGCCTGGTTTCCCCAAACCTCAGAATCTGAGTTGAAAGGTCATCTATTCCAACTAGTACCTGAGCAGGAATCCCTTCTGTAACCTCCTCAAAGCTATTCTCCAGCCTCCACCTGAAGACGCCAGCACCAGAGAGCTTGCTGCCTTGATAAGCGGGTTGTTCTATTTTGGGTCATGAGTTCTCTCTGCCTGGAAGTCTTCAAGTAGAGGCTGGGATGGCTGCTTAGGGAGGGGTGGGAGAGCGGGGCATGCGGGGATTATTCTTATTCCTGTTGGACCAGGGCCATCTGTAGTCCTTTCTGAACTGGAGATTTCGTGGCTCTATGAAGCCAGGTCTACAGCTGCAAAAGGCACTAAATGTTCTGACGGAAACATCATAACATTCTATGGACTGCAAACATTTAGCTGCATCGCAAAGAATGCTAGATTTAGAATAAGACAATCCTTTCCAGCTTTGAAATTCGACAGGCTATGTTCTAAGGTTCCTTTAAGCTCTTCTTCAATCCCGTGCGTAAGGGCAGAGACTACACAGTTTCTTATCTTTCTATTCCCAGTAGCTAGCACTCTGGGAGGCAGGGAGGAATATTGAGGCCTATAATTTCCAAAGTATAAAGAACTCTCTCCACCAGGGACCGTTAGTATGTCACCTGTACTTTATAGCTTTAGACTGGTCTGGTACATGGAGAGGTTGGGACTTGCCCATCATGGCCATGCAGCTAGTGGTAGAGGTAGAACTTGGGGGTCTTTCTGACTCCAAAGCCCCCCATACATCCACTCTCCTCTGCAGCCTGTCACCCAGCTTAGAGTCAGTTACTCAAAGGCTCTGTTAGCTCATCAATTGGAGGTTTCCTGCAACCCTCATTCCTCCCTAAACATTTCCCAATTCCATTTTAATCTGGCTCAGATCACTGCACAGCAGTTCTTAGAGCCATCTTCTTCCTTTCTTAGTTCTTAGTTCTACAGTTTCTACAGTACTACAGTTCTACAGTACATTTCATACATTGGTGCTATCCACCCAAAGCATATTGTGTATGCATGTGTATCTATCTATCCATATATAAATATACATAATATATAAAATATCTGCATGTGTGTATATATATGACATATATAATCATGCATATGTGCATACTGGTCGTATATGCATATTGGCAGCATATATGTATATGTACATTACATGTACATGCTGCTAGGTAGTAGAGTGGACAGAGCATCAGGCCTGCAGTCAGGAAGACTCATTTTCCTGAGTTCCAATCTGGCCTCATACACTTACTGTGTGACCCTGGGCAAGTCACTTAACCCTGTTTGCTTCATTTTCTTCAACTATAACATGAGCTGGAAAAGCAAATGGCAAACTACTCTCATATCTTTGCCAAGAAAACCTCAAAGGGGGTTACAAAGAATCAAACACTAGAAAATGACTGACAACAGTCATATACACATTGATACATGTCCATCTGACTACATCAGCATGTATATGTAGATGCTTGGCAATGTTTCAAGGCCTAATACAAACCAGCACAACATTGTCAGCATGTAACAGGGACACATGGAGGACTCCATCATCCATAAGGAATCTCTTTGATTTAGACTCTTCACTGATTCTCCTCCATCAAAGAGGCAAACACCTTTGGGAAACAATTTTTGTTTTATGCCTCATCTGATATTAACAAATAAGGTCATCTCTGTTGTTAAATCTTTCAAGAAGTCTCAGAAAATTTTGCTGTATTGATGAAATGAACCTTGTTGGAAAAAGAGCCTTTAAGCCAATGTTTTGCTCTGCCAAATCAAGTGCTTTTTTTTATAAGCAACAAACAATAAACACAATGGTATCTTGTATTCTCTACATCTTCCAGTATAAGGGCACAGATGGAGTCTGCTGTGGAATATTGCTTGTGAAAGCCTGCCTGTTACCTACTAATATTCTCCTCAAGAATGCCCTCAATACCTGCATAAATTATTCTCACAAAAATTTTATATAGATGAGAAATTAGGTATGTAGGTCAGTAGATGTTCATTTTCTCTTTGTTGCCTTTATTTCAGTATTCATAAGGTCTGAGTTTTTTTTTCATTTACATTTGATAGCTTCCTCTTTTTCAAATATCTTGTGAATAGATACCTCAACACTCTCACAAATGTGTTGCCTCCAACAGAGATCTAATCTGTATACAATTGGTCTGATATGACTACTTTTTCTATCTTTATTCTCTTTAATATTATCTCTGACTTTGATGTTAGAATTCAAGTGTGCCAGCTCTGTTCTTTTTGATGGCAAAAAAAAAATTGTTAATTTTTTTTGCAGATCTTTTCTATTTTCTTCTGTTTGTTGTCCTTTTTACATTTTTATCCTTAAGTGCCTCAAGAATGACTTTGCCCAGTTGGTTCTCTCACCAAATTTTCTTTAAACTGGCTTTCTCTTCTCCTACTTTTCTCCTAATGCGATGATATGGCTTATAGTCATCTATCAGCTGTCGCCATAAGACTATATAAAAGAGTTTATGTTCTAAATTGAAGTTGTTCTTGCCTCCCATATCTTTGCTTGGCAAATAAGTCAAGTGTTTGCTGACTGACGTTTTTATTCTCCTTTGGTCTCCTTATTGTGGTAATTGATTTACACTGAGCAAATGACTATATGAAATTATTGTAGTCTATGTCTCTGTCCTTTCTTCTGTCCGTTTGCAGGCTAGAGTTGTTTCACCTACATGCCATATGTTTTTTCTCATTTGTATTCTTTTATCTAGCTTTATGCTGATTTTGATCTTGGCCCTAACAAGCTGGTAATAAAAATAAAAGCTAACATTTATATAGTGCTTACTCTGTGCCATGCACTATGCTATGTCCTTTAAAATTATTATCTCATTTGATTTTCACAACAACCCTTGGGAGGTAGGTGTTATTGTTCTGATTACAATTGAGGAAATTGAGGCAAACAGAGGTTTAGATGACTTCCTCAGGGTCACATAGCTGGTGAGTGTCTGAGGCCAGATTTGAACTCACGTGGTCCTGATTTCAAGCCTAGTGGTCTATCCACTGTGCCCCCAACTCTCTCATACATCAGTAACAAGTGGTTTCTTGACTGTTCAAACATAATCAATTTTATTTTTATGATGCTATCTGGTGCTTGCTATGTCCAATGTCCAACAAATCTTTTCTTAAACAAAGTATGATACATAGACATGAGGCTCCCATTTAACCTACCCAGTGTAGCCTTTCTAAATTTTTATTCTTTATCCACTTTTCCCAATATATTTTCCATCATCTTCACTGGATTCCATCTTTATCATGGAGTATCAAAGTACATGTGGGGCAGATAGGAGCCACAGTGGATAGAGTACAATGCCTGGAGTCAGGAGGACCTGAGTTCAAATGTGGCCTCAGACACATACTAGCTGTGTGACCCTGGGCAAATCTACTTAACCCTATTTGGCCCAGTTTCCTCATCTGTAAAATTATCTGGAGAAGGAAATGGCAAACTGGTCCAGTATCTTTGTCAAGAAAACTCCACATGAGGTCACAAAGAGTCAGGCATAACTGAAACAACTGACCAACAATAACACCACAGTATGTGTTGATTTGACTTATAGGATATTATTGAGTTGAAGATAAAATCTCTCTCTTTTCCTCTTCCTCAGCAGGTATTGGTTATGTTTTTGGTGGTCTTTTTGCAAATACTTGCAAAATGCAAAAAATCCAGGGTCGTTTCCTCAACATGACCCATTGGAGCAGGACTCAGTATACTGATCAGTTACGGAACTCTCCTTTCTCAGGTCCTTCTGTGTTCTGACATTCTGTGGTTTGTGTTCTAATGTCCCATCCAATTCAGTTCAACAAGTATTTATTAAGTGCCTACTATGTGCAAGATAAGAGGCAAAGGATAGAGAGCTGGCTTCAAGTCTCAGCTCTGACACATCTTGACTACACAATCCTGGGCAAGTCACTTAACTGCTCATTGGTCCCAGGCAACTGTCTGAGACTGTAAGTTGCAGAAAGTTCCTAACCAGGAATTTCTTATACCAATTAAATCACAGGCACAGTGAAAAAGGAGAAATGTACAAGGCACTATGCCAAGGGCTAAAGATACAAAGACAAAAATGGAAAATAGCCCTCAATGAGATTCTGTTTTCTTGGAGAGCTTATAGTCTATAACATTCTAAATCCTATGGCCCTATGATCCTATGAAGAAATTAGAGTTCAGGAAAGCCATTTCTCTGCTGGGCTTGTGGGATCTAGTGACAGATTTTTCCATTACACCATAGTTTCTTTATGGTCCATACCTCAGATTGACTCCTTCCAGAAAAGCTTCGGGATTCTCCTGAGTCACGTTTCCACCGGGATTTCCGTCTTCCTGAGGAAAACCACCCAGTTTGGGTATCTTCCTACAAAGGGAGAAATAATTCAAGTTATCTGTTGATCTCGAACAAAGAATAAGGAAGGGTTCCCCTGGAGCAGAGAACAGGACTCGGCCTCTAGCCAGAACTTCCATAGCATTTTAAACTTGGTATGATATGGAGTTATTTTCTTTTTAAAATATTTTGATATTTTTTCATTCAGCAAAAACCTGCCTTTTGATGCCCAACTGAGAATAAAAGAAAAACAAAACCCCTGTTACAAACACTTTTGGTCAAGAAAAACAAATGTTTCCTGTGACCATATCAAAAATATGTATATCTCATTCTGCCCTCTGAATGCTTCACCTCTCCATCAAAAGATGGCTAAAATGTTTCATCACTGGTCCTCTGGAATTGTGGTTGGTGCTTACACTGATCAAAGCTCTTAAGTCTTTCAAAGTAGTTTATCTCTACAATACTGTCATTCTATAAATTGTTCTCCTGGTACTGTTCATTTTATTCTGCATCAGTTCATTTAAGTCTTCCCAGGTTTCTCTGAAGCCATCTCCTTCATCATCTCTTATACCATAAGAGTATTCCATTCTCCAATTTATCAGCACTCCCTCAGATTTCCTGGGACAATAAGATAGCATAAGAAGGCAACAAAATGTAGTGGAGAAAGTACTGGACTTGGGGCAAGGAAGACCTGGGTTGAGTCTCAGCCTAGACATCTACTAGAGGTGTGACCCCAGACAAACCACTTAACCTCTCTGGACTTCGGTTTTCTCATCTGTAAAATGGGAAGATTGGACTCAATGGCCTCTAAATATAGGATCCTATGATTAAAAGAGTGGACAGGGTCTGCCCATGTAAAAATATCAATAATTTTTTTCATTTGCAATAATGAAAATCTGCAATTTGTATGCCCAATGATTAGGTGATGGCAGAATAAATTAAAAGAGATTATTGTGACTGACAGATAATCCTGCCACTTTCTTCTTTGGTTTTTTTACCCATTATTAACAGAAAGGAAGGTTGTATGCCTTGACTTGGTTAACATGGCATCAACATTGTCCATTGCAACTTCCCTGAGTTTTGTCGCCCTTTATCGTTGTTATGGTCATGTGTATTGTTACTGATTATAACATGTGTTATTGGTACATCTGCTTTTTTCCACCCTATTAGGTCTTCAGAATCAAGGGAAACAATGTTATTGGGGGTAGTTAGTACCAGAGATCCCAATGGGGGATCAGCTGAGCAATGTCACAGAAACAGTTTCAAAACTTCACAGCCACATTTAGTCAGAAATTATTAAAACTGTTGTCAAATGGTGTTGGTTGGGACAGTCTTCTTTGGGTTACATCCCCACAGAGTATTTTCTATAATCATAGTCCATCCCACAAAGCCCTCCACCAAAGGTCCCAAAAAGCATTATATAGACTCCCGCTGTCCATGGTGCTATGGGACTGCTTCCTTTCCTGCAGGACCCTGATATGATGGTTACCAGGAAAAAGGAAAGGGAAAGGCCAGTAAGAATCAAAATCAGATTAATTCTTCTGCTTCAGCTGGGTTACCTGTCTTCAGGGGCCAAATAGCAATAGCAGGGCAAGGGAGCCCTACTACCCTCTCCCTCCTCCTCTGCCCCTAGGATATTTTTAGTTCCCAACAAGGAGTCTGAGATCATCAGGGCATGGAGAGGCTGGCACACGTGTTTCTCTCTGTTTAGGAATCTTCGCTCATAATGGCACAGTAAATACTGTCAGGAAGACCTGAGTTCAAATTCAGCCTCAGACACTTACTAGCTGTGTGACCCTGGGCAAATCATTTAACCTCTGTTTGCCTCAGCTTCCTCATCTGTAAAATGGGAATCATAATGGAACCTACTTCTCAAGGATGTTGTGAGGATCAAATGAGCTAATAATTGTAAAGTGCTTAGCTTAGCACAGTGCCTGGCACATAGTGGGTGCCGTATAAATGTCAGCTAGCATCATCATCATTATTTTTATAGTCCCCCACCCACCTCAATTTTGGTTACCCTCCTCTGGCTATACTCCAGCTTATAAATGTCCTTATGTGGGCCAGGTCAAAGATGGGGAGTCAGAGAGTCCCCACCAGAAATAAAACTGGGTCTCCCCACCACCCCAGGAGTAGAGGCTTCCTCCTGACTCAGACAGCCATCGTTTTTAGAGGGAGAAGATGAGCTCAAGCATCAAACCTACCACTCCTTTCCACAGTCCAAAACCACTGTTGTGAAAGCAACAGGCTGGGTGTAGTTTCAGGCTATTGGGAATACCTGGTATCAGCTGGGATGACTGGCTGGCTAGTTCTCCACCCTCCTCTTCCCCTTCCTCCACCTCTCCCTCACCCCCTGCCAATTTCCCTTCTACTTATATGTCTCAATTGTGTTTACAAAGAATCTCAGCCACTTTAAGTCTCTTAAGACAGAGATCAAAACTGTTTGGTGCCCTGAGATTGGGCCTGAGATGGAGGTCTGGCCCAGGCCAGATTCAATTTCCACCATTGTATCACAACCCTGAAACCTCAACCAGTGACATGGCCTTCCACCGTTGGCCATCAGTATGACTCTCAGAACACAGAGGTGGATGACACTTTAGTGATCACCTGCTACAACCCTTTCATCTTACAAATGAGCTTGAGGCTCACATTAGGCAAGGCTTTGCCTAAGGTTACACAGTAAGTCAGTAACAGATACAGGATTACACGAGGAAGAGGAGTAGAAGGCATTTGCGCTCAGGGACGGGGAGTGGGGTTGGACTAGATGCCCTCTCCAGGGCTGAGGTCCTGTGATTTCACAGCTAAATGAACCTTGCTTTCCTAACTCCTAACTCCGTTCACCTGCATCTCCTAAAATGATTTTTCACTATGAGGATTGAAACAAAAGTTACCTTTCATTTAGTCAGAAACCCCTATTAATTGACAGGGCCTGTCACTAGCTTTTTTGTTCTATGTCTACGGGGATGATTGGCACAAAGCACCCCCTCAGTAGGGGTGAAGGGAACTGGAGCATCACTACATGGGAGGCAGACAAACTGTCTATGGATTACATCCCCCAGTAGAGTAGAAGTTCCTTAAAGGCTGAGGCTGCTTCATTATTGTCTTTGTATCCCCAGGCCTTGGCATAGTGCCTGGCACATAGTAGGTGCTTAATAAAAGCTTGTGAAGCTGAACTGACAGTAGGCAAGCCTTACCCCCTTGTTGAAGTGCTCTTGGTCAATGGAGTACTCATAGACTGGTGAGGAGCCCTGAGGCCTAGGGCGGATGATCTCATCAATAGGTACTTCATTCACCTGCAAGAAGAAGAGAAAAAAGGAGAGTTGGCCTGGGCCCCCACTCCCCTGAAGCAGCACACTTCCTAAAGACGAAGTTGCAAAGGGCTTCTTTCTAAAGCATGCTAAAATTAATTCAATTATATTATTATCTATTTATTTTAATAAATTTATTATTTAAATTATTCATTAAAATATTTTCCTCACCATGGCTCTGTGAGCATTTTACATTTTCCAGAGAAGGAAACAGGAGCAAAAGTGATTTACCCAGGGTCTCAAAGAAAGTTAGTGAGTGGCCTGGGACTAGAACCCATGTCCCCTAATACCCAGTTCAGAGTTCTTTCTCTTTCCTCCCCCCACCCCAATCCCATTCCCTTGGACTGCCTGCTTTCCTCCTCCCCACCCCCACCTCCCATCACATTCCAAGTCAGAGGCAGTATGGAGCTCCTGGCCCTTTTCCTCTGGAGGGGAGGCGGGGACAGCATCAGGGTATCCAGGGGGTACCAGCAGATTCCTAGGGATTCCAATGCTACCCAAACTTCACTTACAGAGTTGTCTTCTTCTGTTTCGGCATCAGGATCATCTGGCCTCAGCTGCCTGCCAGAAACTGCAATGAGAGAAGGGAGTTGGTGATAATGTGCTGGCCAGTCACCCAGGGAGTACCCAGCCTTGGGCTGGGAGCCAGGGCCAGATGTTCACTCACTTGTTCATTCATTCAACCATTCAGCAAACATTTATTAAGTGTGATCAGACGAGATAATACGTGTAAAATGATCTTCAAACCTTTATATCCCAAAGTGAGATATAAATAAGTGGTTTGCAATGGTTGTTACGGTTGTTGTTGTGGGCTTAGGAGCCCCAACATACTTGGACCCTGTTCTCAAGGAGCTGCCAGTCTGATTCTCAAAGATATATGGGGGTGAGAAAAGGAGGGTGGGAAGGGAGAATGATAATAGCTAATGTTTCTATGTTTATTTATACTCACAGACACTCACAACACCCCTATAAAATAGATGGTATTATTAGCTCCATTTTACAGATGATGTAACTGAGGCTTAGCAGAGCTAAATGACTTGCCCAAGGTCACACAGCTCATAAGTATCTCAGGCAAGATTCCAATTCAGGTCTTCCTCACTCTAGCAATCAGAGTCTAGCTACACCATCTAGCTACTTTTAAATCTAGCCCCCTCTAAGTGATCCAACAAAGGATAAACAATGATACCTAGCCTTTATCTACTGAATGGGTGTTGCCTCAAACAAACTGTGACCTGAGAAGACCTCAGCTTAGAAAGGCCAGGGTCTCCCACTGCACCGGGGACCGCCACCAGTTGCCCTGACCTATGTCTTTCCACAGGACTCTGATGAGTCTGGAGGAGAGAGTGAGGCTGGTGACTTTGCACAGCTCTGCCTCACTTGAATCCAATTCACTTGCAAGTCAAGAGATCACCCCCCCCCACCCCCCGCCATGCCATTGGTCCTCTAGAGCAGAACAAACCACAACAAACCAAAGGACCTTTCTCAAATCCTTTCTTCTGTTCCTAAGGGCCAGAGTGATCCTACTGAAGACCCAGAAGATGGAATCAGTTCCATAACTGCCCTATTGTCAGGCTCATATAGATAGAAACCCTGAGCCAGGGAGGAGACAAAATCTGTTGGCAATTGGTATGCTCCCTAAATCCCTGAGCCTCCAAGTACCTCACCTGAGAGGAAACAAGGGCCATCCAGACCACCCTCCAAGACTTCCCTCTACTGCCCACGACAGGCAGCCTCCAGCTTTGCTAAGGTGGTAGAATTTAATAGGACAAATAGTTTTCAAAGGGAAAGCTTCTTCAGAAAACATTTCACTCTGTTGTAACAAGGCTAAGATTTATGTATGAGCTATTAGGACATCTGAACATGATACCCACATTCCCTCTCTTTGCTCATGGGAGAATGTGTTCCATGGTGAAAATATTTACACAGGAGGGTGAGTGTGTTGGAGAGAGGTACCACCCACAGCAGCCAAACTCCGACAGATTCCACAAACAATGTAGAAAAGCATAAGTATTACTAGGAGTCTGCTTGTAGCTCTGTTGTGAATGGCCGTTATTTATTAACTTTATTTAAATTGTTAGCTTTACTAGGACAGTGCCTTAAAATCCCTTCATTAAAATCCCTAACCTCAAATGTGCCCCTTTGTGAAGAGTTTTAAGACCTGTGCCATTTTTACGTACTACCTCTGACCCTCCTTCCCATACAAAGGCAACCCCAAATTTATGTCCTGATACCCCCAAATGTATGCAGATGCTGCTCTTGTTGAACTTAGCTACAGGAACACCCCCTTCTTCCTCACAGCAGCTAGATGGCCCAGTGGATAGAACACTGGACTTAGATTCATGACGACCAAAATTCAAATTTGGCCTTAGACATTTATGAGCTGTGTAATCTTGGACAAGTCACTTAATCTTTCTCTGCCTCAGTTTCCATCATCACAGGGTTGTTGTAAGGATCAGATGAGCCAATATTTGTAAGGTTTAGCTCATTGCTTGGCACATTATAGGCAACTAATCAATATTTATTGACTGACATAGTATGTGCTCAGTAAATGCTTATTCTCCCCTTTCAGTTTCTTCCCCCAAAGTATAAAATGGGGATGATAATAGCAGCTAGCTCCCAGCACTGTTGAAAGGTCAAAATGAGGTAATATTTCTAAAGCACTTAACACAGTGCCTGGCGCATAGTAGGCACTACATAAATGCTGGCTGCCATTTTTTATTATTATTATTTTATTATTATTACATTATTATTAATTAGGTCCCACAAAACCCCAGCCCTAAACCACATCATGGGATCATAAGATTCCATTTCACATCTCCACGCCTTTACACAGGTAGTTCCCCATGTCTGGGGCACCCTTCCTACTTTGTAGACTTTCCCATTGCCTTCAAAACACAGTACAAGTGCCGCCTCCTACACAAGACCTTCCCTGATCCCTCCAGTCGTGCCTTGCCTCACCGTCTTAAAATCATTTTTTATTACTTTCTACATTGTATTTTTTGCTCACATAAATATTGTATCATGTGCACGAAGCAGTCAGGCAACAAGCATTCACTAAATGCCTATTTTGTGCCAGGCACATGGTCCCTTGAGAACAGAAACTGTTTTTTTTTTTTTGTCTTTGTATCTTCAGGGCTTAGCAAGATGCCCGATTTCTTTAAGTCCCAGCTAAAATCCCGCCTTCTGCAAGAAGCCTTTCCCAGTCCTCTTCAGTCTCAACATCTTTCCTCTGCTATCTCTGTTATCTCTGATTTATCCCATATGTAACTTGTTTGTATATAGTTGTTTCCATGTTGGATCCTCCATTAGACTGTAAGCATCTTGAAAGCAGGGACTATGTTTTTGCCTTTCTCTATATCCCTAGCACTGAGAGCAGTTCTTGGTACATAAATGTTAGTTGACCGATTGACTAATAAATACTTGTTGAATTGAACCAAATTTAGATCTAGACCTTAAGAGATATTTAAGCCAGTTCTATTATTTTACAGATCAGAAAACAGAGGCCCTCGGTGCTAGTACTCAAGATTACACTGACATAGTTATGGGACCTCAGGCAAGTCACTTAAGCCCTGATCTCCTCTAAAAAAAAAATCTCGCTAGTGGCAAGTGTCAGAACCTGGATTTGAACCAAGTTTTCCTGATTCCAAATCTGTATCTCACCTTAGTGACTCTCCCAAGTTCTGCTTAGCGAATCTCCTACAACCTAGTCTTCTACTGTATGTATTTTCCCCGTCTCTGTGATCTTGGATATGTCCCCCACCAGCCCCACTGCCTCCACCACCAGGCTCTGCCCTGGGTCTCTTCTTCTCCCTTTATACTGTCTCACTTAGTGACCCCATCAGCTTCCGTGGGTCTAATTATTATCTCAAATGATTCCCAGGTCTCTATACCCAGCCCTAACCTTTCTCTCCTGAGCTCCAGTTTAGAATCATCAATTGGCTCTTTGACATCTCATACTAGATGCTAGCCACCTCAAAGTCACCACCTCCAAAACAGAACTCTATCTTTCTTCTCAAACCCTCCCCTCTTCTAAACTGCGCTTTACTCTCAAGGGCAGTACCATCTTTCAGCCTTGCAACCTTGATGCCAACCTCCATTCCTCTCAGCCTCATGCCACATATCCAACGGGTTGCCAAGTTTTATTATAACCACCTTTACAACATCTCATATATTTCCCTTTCTCTCTACTCACAGTCACCACCTTGGTGTAAGCTCTCATTACTCATACTTGGACTATTGCAATAGCCTTCTATGGTCTCTGCCTCAATTCTTTCTCTCTACCAATCCATCCTCTACTCAGCAACCAAAATGATTTTCCTAAAGTGCAGATCTGATCATGCCACTATGTCGCCCTATTTCAATAAATTTCAGTGGCTCCCTCCTACCTTTGGGATCAATTATAAAACCTTCTGATTGGCATTTAAAGCCAGCTTGCCTCCTTCCAGTTCTCTTACACATTCCCCATCACATACTATACAATCTAACCACCCTGGCTTTTTGTTTCTTTATTTTTTTTAACTATTCCTTGACTACAATCCTCTATTTCCAAACTCCATGTCTTCTCACTGGCTCTCCCCATGCCTGGAATACTCTGTATCACCACTTGCTAGAAATGTTATAGAAGAGGTTCTGGTATGGTATTGGTCTCTGAGCTCTGTTCTAGCTCTGAGATTCTGTAATTTTCCAATCCCCTTCTGAGGAATCTGAATTTGAATTTGAAAAGGGAAGCCTGGAGAGGGTAATGTTAATCCCCAAGGGATGACCCTTGAATGGTAGAATTTCAGGCACTGAAGTAGGCCAATGGAGATTGTCCCTCTTTTATGGAGTAGGTCCTCATAACCCACTTAACCCTGGAATTCTGATCAGAGTTCTCACCAGGGTTGAGCATAGTTTTTGTCCTCTATTTCTTTAAAGGAAAAAAAAAGCCTTTCAGCAGAAATTCAGACAAACATTTCCTGGGAAAGATTGGGGCAAGATAAGCTTTGGGTGTGGCCCTTCTCTGGCTGGAAAAATATTCTCGGAGTGTATGTGCATGGTATGGAGGGTTATGGTTACTGTGGTACACTCAGTCCACTGACTACCAGCCTGGAAAGACAATAGCATCTTAAATTGAGTCAGAAGATCTAGGTTCCTATCCTAGGCCTTACTAGATTGTGTGACCCCAGAAAAGTCACTCCCCTACCCTGAGCCTCAGTTTCTTTATCTATAAAGTAGAGATATAAGTACTTACATACTTTAGCTCACAGGCTTGTAGTAAGGAAATCACTTAGTAAACCTTAAGGCACTAGGGATATGAGAATTGTTGTTGCTAAAGGGCCCATCTATGTCACTATGTCATCCTCCACCCTATTTAATAAATCTCAGTGGCTCCCTATTTCCTTTGACATCAACCATATAATCTTTTCATTGGCATTTGTGGTTACACTAGGAGATTCAGACAAAACCCAATTCTGAGCAAGGGCCTACTGCTGACCAGATGGACTGTAAGGCTTCTCATACTGTCTCTTGTAAGGCTTCTGGGGTATGAAGAGGCCTCCATGAGGTTAGACTTTTGTATTCCCAGATACAAAGCCAGCTCCCATTGGGGTATTTAGTGATGGACACCCTGTAGCAGTGGGTAGGCTGCTATCTATGACAGGAAGTTTCCTTTGACTGGAAGAGCACTTCTATGATGCATGAAATTCTACCATTAGTGTTAGTGCAGTGGAAGGAACCACAAATCTGGAGTCAGAGAACTGAATCTGAATCCTCATTCTGTTATCTCAAATGATTCCCAGGTCTCTATACCCAGCCAGGAAACACCAGAGTCAGGATTTGAACCTGGCTCTTCTAACTTCAAACACTGTCTCAGGTCCCATTTATGAGTCTGGGCAAGTCTCTTTGCTTTTCTGGGCCTCAGTTTGCTCGTCCTTAAAATG
>CM053625.1:29099895-29134166 GCA_028646595.1 Phalanger gymnotis | reverse complement strand
CAGTTGCTTCTGGCCCCAGGCCCACCTGGTGGGAGGAATTAAGTGGCGGATCAGAGCAGGAGTGAACAGCCTGCTGAAGATTTAAGCCCAGTCCAGGTAGGGGGTTCTTGGGGAAGGAGGAGTGCTGGTGAGGCAGTGCATCCGCGCAAGCATGGAACATAGAACTCTTTAGTCTACAAGCAGTCATACTCCGCTGAAAAAATCAAGGGTTAAGTAAGTTGGCTGGGAACATGGCCAGGTGGCGAAAACACACCCAGATTCAGTCTCAGACTCTGGAATCCTTCTTTGGTGACAAAGAAGACCAAAACATACAGTCAGAAGAAGTTAACAAAGTCATAGAGCCTACAACAAAAACCTCCAAGAAGTCTAGAAACTTTCTCCTTTATTTGCCATTTCTTTTCAGCCCCATGTCTGGTTTCAGGTCCTTAAAAGACAAAAAAAGGTCTGTCCAGCTAGGCCAAGTCAGCTGAAGAAGCCACAATCCTCTGAAGCAGCTTTCCCCAACACACACTCCACCAGGAATGGCAAATTTCTGAATTTTCCATTCGGAGCCTCACTACCCTTGGCAGGGAACCTCTCGATGTAAAGAGACCTAGATTTGGACTCAAAGGTCTAGGTTGGAATCTTTGCTCTGCTACTCACTACCTGTGTGCCCCTGAGCGAGTCATGTGACTGCTCTAGGCCTCAATTTTCTTAGTCGTAAGTTGAGGGCTATAGATTAAGAGGCCTCTAAATTCCCTTCTGACTGGATCTATGCTCCAAAGCTCATCTGATGTTTCCAAACAAACATACATGCATGAGAGTGTGACAGAGAGTGGGAAGAGGAAGAATTCATTTTTAAATGTTTTAAGAAATAAAAGATTGAGGTGGGGGTAGGAGGTAGCCAAAAGTCATGTGACCTGTAGCAATTTGGACAAGCTTCTCAGAATCACTGGGTTCGTTGCTGTCCCATAGCTCTGGGTCAGGGGCTCATTAAAGAGCACTGTATTTAAAAGTTGAGTTCTGCTATTTTGGGCAAGTCACTTAACCTTGGTGTGCCTCCTGATCTATAAAATGAAAAAGTTGGATTAGATGATGTTTCCATTTCCTTCCAGCTCTGAATCCTATGCATCAGGCAAATCTCTAGGAGTGGGGTTCAGAGCATAGGCCCCTGCCTTCACGGGGTGTTTTTTGGTACCTGTGTGTTCTCTGCCAGAAGGATGGATTGGGGCTCTTGACTTCAAAGCAGGAGAAGATAACATGTGGGAGGATAGAAAATACAAGTGCTCATAAACCCACTCAATACTTTAAGGATTTGTCATCCCTTCCGTGTGGGTTTGCCCTAAAGAAATATGGCTTTCAGCCCCTCCCCAGATGAATAGACGGTTTTTAAGAGCTGCTGTGGCTGAAAAATTCATCTCCTTCATCTGCCAAGCTAGGGATGAGCCTCTCTGATGTTAGCTAGGCTTGTCCACAGTCAGAGGACATATAATTCATGCCCGAGCCTGGCATACTGTAGGTGTGTAATTTTGGATTGACTGATCCAGCCAAAATTGATAATTCTTTCTCTGCCCACCTCTGCAAATTTGGTCTGGTCTCTCTTGATCTCCCTCACTCCTTCACCTATTTGTCCTTTGAAGCCAAACTCAAATGCTACCTCCTCCAGAAAGCCTGCCCTGATTTCCCTATCCTACTAGCAACAACAACCTTCCCCCTTGGTTCTCACATAGAGCTTTATTTTTCCTTACCCTAATGTACTTATTAAACATTTTGCCTGTGTCATACGCACCTACTAAACTGTAAGCCTCATGAGGGCAGGGGCCATTTCTTACCTAATCGGAGAACCCAACACAATGTTCTCCACCCAGGAGGCCCTGAGTAGACATCTGTTGCTGATGTACTAGAGTACACAGGAAAGAGCTTGATTTTGATTCAGAACACCAAGGTTCTAGAACCCTGGAACTAGACTCATGAAGATGTGGGTTCAAGTACCACACCTAGATGGTTACAGTGCAGCAAGCACTGGGACCTGGGGTCAGGAAGACCTAAGTTCAAATCCAGCCTCAGATACCTTCTGGTTGGATGACCCTGGGCAAGTAAGTCCCCTAACCTCAGTTTGCCTCAATTTCCTCATCTAGATGGAGAAAATAGCACCTGCCTCCCAGGGTTGTTATAAGGAATAAATGAGAAAATATCCGTGAAGTCCTTAGCATGGTACTTGGTATCCAGTGGGTGCTTAATAAATACTTGTTTCCACTGAGAATTAGTTCAGATGTCCTGGAGCTAGTTGCCAGCCTGGTATTTATCTTTTACATTTAATGTTCTATAGGATTCTGCACAGGTAGATAAAACGACCTGGGTTTTTCTTTTTAATTGCATGTGTAAAAGTGTATAAGCACATCACCTGTGGGCTCATTAACAGCATTTCCAGGAGTCATTTTCAGGAGTCAGTCCAGGAGCAGACAGGATAATGGGAACGATGTGTAACTTTGGAGCATAGATCCAGCCTGTTCCCACATGATTCTGCCCATTTCTTTTGCTACGTCTCTGGTTTTGGAAAGCTTTTTATTCCTTCACAACTTGGGGAATATTTGGTATGGGGACCTTCTTAAATTTTTACAGATCAATGTAATATCAGGGCGATTGTGGGCAACACTTCTGTATTTGATTGTGGTCTGGTCCCAATACAGTTTATGGGTGGAATTCTCAAGGCTGTTCTGAGGTCTGTATCTGTAGTACGAAATATGTTTGTCATCTGTTAGTTCATGAAAATCAACCAGCCCAATTCTCCTGGTCACCTCTTGCTGGGTATTAATTAGATGCTACATTTTGCAGCCTTCAGTGAAGGTTGCACCTTCTACACTGATTTCTTGTATGCTTTGAATCATTCACTAAGTCTGGGCTCCTTGAAGTATAACCCTTCCATCATTTTGGGTGGTAAAGACCCAATCCCGAATTCCCATCACAAACTCCTCTTTATTTGATAAATCTTCATGAACCAGCCATTTGTTTCTTCATTATTATTTCTAGATCTTTGACCTGGAGTAAGTCTCTTCCAAACTTAGAGCCTCCGTTTCCTCATCTGTAAAATAAGGATGTTGACCTAGATAATGCCTAAGGTACTTCCATCTTTGAATTCTATGAGATTCAATCCCTTCTCCTATCTGAGCTGCAGTTTGCTGCATGGTATTCCTTGCTCTGATCTGCTTTCAAAGGTTGTCCTGAGGGTCAAATAAAAGAATGGATGGAAATTGCTTTGTAAATCCTAATGCAATCTAGAAATTTCATATATTATTTCACTTATCATATTTATAGCAGGACCGATGTAGGGTTAAGGCCTGGGTTGGTGAAAGACATAGGTCTGGACATGGAGAAGTCACTGCAGCTCTGCCCAAAAAAGCCAATAACTACCCAGGAGTGGGAATGAGGCCTGGACGAGGGAGTTTGCACGTCTGCCCTTCTTGGTAGAGAATTCAGGTCAGGCTGGGATGACGTCACCCCCTCGGGGCATGTGCTCCAGCCAGAGCAGTGGGTTTACAGGAATTGGCATTGGAGCAGGAACCTTGCACTGGGCTATAATCAGCCCTTTTTCCCTGCAGGGGATGCCACCCCGCACTAGCACCAGGTATTGGTCCCCCTGGTCTCCAGCCTTGGGACTTCAGCCTGGAGTGGGGGAAAGGGGAGCATCTTTGGAGCAAGAAGACCTCAAGGAAAGAATGGACATAATTATAAATGGATTAGTCTGTGTAGTGCCTGTGGCTGTGGGTAACAGGACAGAGGCAGGAGTCCTGGCTAGACACTTCGTTATCCCAGAATCTCCAGGCTAGAAGGAGTTCGGAGATCTTTAGGCTGGATTTCTAAAGGGCTATAAGTCTTACAATGCTCTCTCTACTCAGTGACTCTCTGGCGCAGCTAATGCAAATAGCATTATCCCCATGTTACAAAAAAGGCAGACAAGTGAAGTAACTTACCCAAGGCTACACAGTAAGTGGCAGAAGCTGTGCTCCAACCTAGGAGTACAAATATTTTCCTCATTTTCTCCAATTAGCTTAAGAAGCTTAGAAGGAAATGAGCTACCCATGGTCACACAGCCAGTAAGTATCAGTTCACATTAGAACTCAGGTCTCCTAACTCCAAATCTGTCACCCTTTCACATTCCATAGATTCTCCTTAATTGGAGACATTTTACTTGACGACAGGGAGCTCACAAGCTACGTAGACATCCCTTTTCATGGTTGCAAGATTCTGTTAAATAATTTTTCCTTCCTTCCAGCTGAAATACATTTCCCTGAGACGACTCTGAATTTGTTCTAGCCCCTCCCTCTGAGGCCATGCAGACAAAATCTCCTTCCTCTTGCACAAGAGAACCCTTTAGAAATCTGAAGATCATGGCCACATCCCTTTTCTTCTCTAGTACAAATTCCATCTGTAGTTGAGGCATTACTGTACCCATTCAACAGAAGACAAAACTGTAGCTAACTAAATATGAACGCTAAGATTTGAACTCAGGTCTCCTAATTTCAAGTCTCCTGCTTTTCTACCACACAAAGAATGAATGACTGAACTTCACAGGACCTAATTCAGTGGACCCTTCAGTGGGCCCATTACCCAAGTTCCTTCTAGCCCCAGAAGCAAAGGCCAGGGTTAATTTCCATGTCCAGGAATAGTGATATGAAGAAGAGTTAAGCTTACTCTTTTCCATACATTTGAATCCACAAACAAAGCCAGACATTTGTTTATTCTCCATCCACAGGTGGCAACATCAGAAATTAACAATGTTTTCCTGATGAACTTCCCTGGCCGACTTCCCCACGAGCAAAGCCCCACCAGGTTCTGGCTATTTTGGCTAGGAGAGTCCCAGCTTCTGACCAGCTTTCCACCCTTAGGACCTGAATGAAGGCCCTGCATCAGCTCCGGGTCAGGCTGTCTGCTTGGCTAAAGTACTCAGGGCCTCCGGAGGAAGGAATTCCTTTCATCCACGGGCCTTCCGAAGCACTCATTCGCCTATTGACTTTACCCTTGCTATAGACAAGGATGAGACCACAGAGATTTCCTGTAGCAGGTACTAGAATCCAGATTTCCTAAGTAGGACTGTTGGTCTTCTGTGGGTAATGCACTATATTCCACCACCGTAGGGGATCAAAGTTAAGAAAAGACAGAATTCCTCCCTCAGCTGACATCCTGACACACAGCATTTCTGACACTATCAGTGCATTTTGTTGTTCAGTCCTTTTCAGTCGTGTCTGACTCTTCATAACCCCATGTGGGGTTTTCTTGGCAAGGATACTGACGTGGTTTTGATGGCATCCTAATAGAGCTGCCCCCACCCCCAATATCCTAACTTCTTCATAAATGCCTCACTGCTCACTAGAATACCAGGTGTGTCCCTGAACTCATATTTCTCACAGAGCAGCCGGTGTGTCCATGGGATGGGATCCCAGCTACTGCCTCTAGCTAGCCACTGCCCCAGACCCATTCCTCATATTTCCCACGGAAAGAGGGATATCCACACATTCAACCTCAACAACATTATCCATCTTGACCAGACAAGACCACAAGAGCTAGCCACTCAGAAAAAAGTACTACTAGGATATAGAACAGGATGCTTGACCACCAAACCGTAGAAGGGGCCCACCCTAATATAGCACCTGCACAGTAATAGTAAAGAACTGACCTAGAGTGAATTTATCATGTAGAGAGGCTTATTATAATTTCATTACCATACATACCCCTCTAAAGGGGCTTTTCTATATGCATTGTGGGTAACAGCTTGGGCAGTTCCACTGGAGCTGGGACCACTCCTCCATTACCTAATCCCTTAACAAATTCCTCCTGCCTTTTTAATATTAATCGTATTCCTATATTCTGTGTAAATTTTGATTGTATAATCGGCATCACATTCTCTATAAAATTGTGTGTCTTGCCTTACTGAAGTTACTAACTCCTCTAAAGAACTTTCTTAGCCACTTGCCAGAGCGTGAAACTACAAAACTATAACAAATCTTTTCAACTGGGTTGGAGTCAACCTGAGTCTTTGAAATTTTTTAGAGCCGTCCTGCCAAAATTCTACCTGACCCTCATCAGTTTGTCATTTTCTTCTCCAGCTCATTTTACATATGAGGAAACTGAGGCAAACGGGGCTAAATGACTTGCCCAGGGTCACACAGCTAGTAAATGTCTGAGATCCAAATCCGAACTCAGATCTTCCTGACTCCAGGCCCAGCACTTTCTCCACTGAGCTACCTAGGTGCCCTGAAAGTGCATTAGAGAGACATAAATAAGTGTTATGCAATATGGCTCCTTGATGAGCTCCTCGAGGTCAGGAACGATTTCATTTTTTTATTGTATTTTTTATTGTAGTGTATGTCTAACACTTAGCACGATGCCTGGCATACAGTAGATGCTCAATAAATGCTTGAGAATTCACAGGCTGAAGGATAAGGTGACCTCTGAGTTGGGCTTTAAAGGGTAGACAGACCTGTCTATCAATTGTAAACCCTCCCCCTATTAAGATAGGGATAATGAGACACGGCAGGGACTAAAGACAAGTCTGCACCTCCTGAATATACTTTGAGTTCTGAATGGCTTTGGGGAATCCATTCCAGAAAACTCATGCCCATTCCTCCATGCAAAAACCAGCTAACTACGATTCCGAGTGAGTTTCTTCCCCCTCTTCTCCCTCTCCCTTCATTTGTTTCCACGTCTCTAAAATGAGGACATTCTACGAGGTGATCTTCAAGGTTCCTTCCAGCTCTAAAGACCTATGATCCTTCCGCTATGGCCAATTCACAGGACAAAGCGGATTGGACAGAGAGGCTGAAAGAAGAGCTGCCACTCCCTATGAAAGCTGAAAAACAGCTGACTCATCACACGCAGAAAGAGCAGGTTGGGTGCAGGAAAACCCAGGTCTAGGTTCCAAGTCCAGCACTTACGGCGAGGTGCCTGTCTTTAGACAAGGCCTCTCTCTGTCTCTGAGCCTCACTTCTCTTACCTGACTCAAATGGAGCCTATAACACGCGCATAATTTAACTCTTAAGACTGTTGTGAGAACAATGCACTTAGACAGAAAGTCCTATATCAATAGGAGTTATTTGTTCAGTCATCAAGCATTTATTTTCAGGCTCTGTGCAAAGAACTGGGGCTACAAAGAAAGGCAAAAGACCGCCCCACCTCTGAAGGAGCTCACAATCTAACTTTGTATTCTCTTTATTACTCACCTGGCAATGTTCATCCCCTGCCCCTGCCCCACTTCCTATGGGTCCTTCTGAGCAAAATAAATCTGTTACCTGGGGTGCGGTTAGGAGGTTGGGGTCTTAGTGTGGAGAATGTGGAAGACATCGTTAGAGAAGAGGATTTCCAAGGGTACAAGACCTCAACTGAAAGAAGTCAGTATCTAATAATGAGAGTTAGCCTGAAAATTAGATCTTTACTCCAGGGCTGCCCAATTTGTCCTTATTATGTGTAGATCTGATGATCTCCCTCCTCCAAAATCTTCAGTGAATTCCTCTTGTCTCTTGAGAAAAGGCTCAAACTCCTCCACCTGGTATTTAAGGACTTCCATCTATTCATCTACATCTTATTTGTACAAAGTGGTTTGCATGTCTCCTCCATCAGACTGTGAGCTCTCTGAGGGCAGGCCAGTGACTGTGACTTTCTTTGTATCCCAAAGCTTAGAACAGTCTGGAGCACAGACTTAATAAATGATTGTTGACTATCTGATGCCAGCCACCTTCTTTAGCCTTATCTCCTCCGGCTCCTAGACTCACTCTCTGCTCTCTCTTCTCTGTGTCTTTGCCTGTGTTGTTTCCAATGGACAGAATGTCCTCCCTTCCCCTTTCCTTTTATTTTTTTGAGATTTTTTATTTTTAGCTTTCCACATTTGGTTCTACATAATTTTGAGTTCCAGATTTTCTTCCCCCCCCCCTCCCTCCCCAAGACGGCATGGAATCTGATATATCTTCTACGTATACCTTCACATTGAACTTATTTACACAATAGTCAAGTTGTAAAGAAGAATTATGACCAATGGAATGAATCATGAGAAAGAAGAAACAAAACCAAAAAAAACACCAAAAACAAAAAGAGAAAAAAAAAAGGGCAGGGGCGGGTGGGAAGGCGAGAATAAAGTATGCCTCAATCTGCATTCATACTTCATAGTTCTTTCTCTGGATGTAGATAGCATTCTCCATGGTGAGTCCTTTGGAGTTGTCTCTGTACCTTGTATTGCTGAGAAGAGGAAAGTCTGTCAGGGTTAGTCATCACAGAATCCATACATCTGTGGTTGTGTCTAATGTTCTCCTGGTTCTGCTCCACTCGCTCAGCATTATGTCGTGTAGGTCTTTCCAGGTTATTATGAAGTCCATATCATCCCCATTTCTCATAGCACAATAGTATTCCATTAACTTCACATGCCACAACTTGTTCAGCCATTCCCCAATTGATCGTCTCCTATTATTTAATTACCAACCATCCTTTAAACTCAGAAACTATATCTTATGCAAAGCCTTCCCTGATGGCCCTACTCTAGAAGGACTTCTCCCCACACGCACACCGCCCATGACACTTTGTTTTGTACCTCTATAACGCACTTAATATTGTGTGTTATGGTCATCTGTGTTTGTGCTTTATCCTAGGCCAGAAGGTAAGAAAAGGACTGTGTCTTACATAAACTTGTATCCCTCCCACTGCCAAGCACCATACTTTTTGCATATAATAGGTGCTTAATAAATGTTTATTGAATAAATCTCCTTCTAGAGCTCCCAGAGACCTGACAAGCATATGTCACCTGGCCTTTAGGTTACTGACCATTTTTTAATTATCCAAAGCCTTGCGTTTTACATTTGTTTCCAAAGGGCTTTCCAATACATTCTCTCATTTGAACCTCCCACCAGGCCTAGGAGAGATGCAGAACTGAGATTATCATCTCCATGTCCCAAAGAATGAAAACAACATCCACAGAAGAAAAACGTGCCCAAAGTCACAAGTTCATGACAGAACCAAACCTGGAAGCTGGGTCTCTGGACTCACATAGCAAGGCTCTTTCCAAAACTGGATTCCTCACCTACATATAAGTGACCGAGTCAATAGCCTTGGCCTTCCTTCAGTTGCAAATATGTATATGTATATGTATATGTATATGTATATGTGTTTATATATGTACATGTGTATATGTATATATGTATTACATATGTATGTTTATATACACATATACATATATACATACATACACTATATATATATATGTATATAAAACAAATATATAACACTGGCTAAAACCTTTGGGCAAAACCTGGTCAGAGAAGGCAGTATCCCAAGAGAAATGCCTGGGAATAGTAATAGATGACTTTTATCTATCCAAAATTGTCTCATTTTAGCATCTCAACAACCATGTGAGATAAATACTTATAGGTTTTATTATCCCCATTTTATAGATGCAGAAATTGATACTCAGAAGGATTCATGACTTGCCCACAATCACACAGCTAGTAAGATCCACAGGCAGGATTCAAACCCAGATCTCTCCTGATTCCCAGGCAAGCTCTCTATCCGCTACACTGAGGGTCTTCTCGGGAGCTGAGGGCAGGCTTCTGCCCGGGCAGTCCACATGTAGCCAGGGTATCCAGGATGTGCAGTCCAGAGGACGAGGATCTGTTTACAAGCTTCTTGCCAATTCTTGACTCACTTCTGTATTTGTTGCTATTGGGAACCTAGAGATTATTCATGACTCACCTTGGTTTTTTGGGATCTAGGGGGAAAACGAGCCAAAAATAACAGAGGGAGGTTTTCTCCTGAGGAAATCTTGGCTGGCAGTGGGTCCCGGGAACATCGGGGAGTGAAAATTCTGTGAGTAAAAATGGGAGGCATTTGGAGCTGTTGCAAGTGGAAAGGGAAAAGGGAGGAGGCAAATTCTGTGAGAATAACCTCCCTGTAGAGAGACTTATCCTGGGAGGCTGGCAAAGAGGGAGGGAGGAATGGGCCCCGCAGGAGGGAAGGAAAGCCTTCTCTGGCCTTGGAATCAGGAGATATGAATTCTAATCCTGGCTTTGCCACTAATTTGTTATGCGACTTTGGGCCCTTCGCTTCCCCATTCTTGAATTACGGTTTTCACTTCTGTAAAATGAGGATCCCATCCCTCGCCTGTATTCCTCATGGGATTGCTGGGAAGTTGGAAGGAGAGACTGTGTGAAGGACTAAAGGTCATCGAGGTCATTAGCTTGGCGAAGGCCGCCAGGGAGAGGAGAGAGAAGGAGGGGGCGCTGCTTCTCCCCGACTTGAGGCCTATAGGGATGGCAGCTGGGAGGATAAAAGGACCACTGCCCTGGGGGTCAGATCAGTCTGGTAGGAGTCTGTCTTGTATCCCTGACACTGATTCTAGGCAGAGATGGAGCAGGTGTTGGGATCTATGTAACCACATCTCTAATACTAACCAGCCATATTTCATGTTACTCTCCTCCGCGCCCTTTCCATTCTGCTCAAAGTGAGCCCCCAACTCTTCTTGCCCGTTGAGGACACTCCACTGCCACCCCACCCCGGCGTTGTACCTTTGCACAGATGCACATGCGCTCTCTCATCTGTCCCTAGCAGAACAATCCCCAGCTTCCTTCAAAGCCTGCTCTGGGTGCCAGCTCTTACGTGGGCTCTTTCCTGGCATCCCCACGACCTTCAGTATTCTCTCTTTCTCTTGAAATCACTTTGTATATACTCATCTGGCTCAGTAAATGTTGCATTCTTCTATCTACTAAAATGTAAGCTGCCTTAGGTCAAGGATGGTTTCATTTTTGTCTTTTGTCAGTGACCAGCACAGGGCCTTCATATTTAATAAATGTTGAATTGAGTTGATTTGAACTGTGTCCTCTCCTCATGTCGTGGTACCTGAAACCTTCCCATTAGGGCAGTAACATCAAGGCTGCAAAAAGCCTTAGACATCTCCCAGCTCATCCCCCTCATTTGATAGGGGAAACTGAGGCCCTGAGAGGGGGAGGCACTGCCCAGAGTCACAGAGACTTAGGGACAGGTTGGGAAACTGGGATCCAAAGAGGATAACTGAGTTATACACAGAATTCATGGTAGAACCAGTAGTAAAACCCAGGCCTCCTAAATCCTAGGCCCAGGGTTCTGGCCAAAACATTGAATCGATGAACTTCAGGGCTGGAAGTGGCTTTGGAGACCACTGAGGGTGGTACTGGGCTCTTCCCTTTCAGACAAAGGCTAGATGACCCTTTCTCAGGAATGTTGTAGGCCCTCAGTCTCTTCCAGCTCTGAGATATGTATGTTTCTGAGTTTCTGATATATCTCCCCTTGCAGTGTACACCTCCCCTCATCCCATTATACAGGCAGAGATCCAGAGAAGTTTAAGACATTTTGTATTGTTAAAATGCAAGTTGACTTACATTTCAAGGAAAGAATACTATATTAACCTCTATCATTTATTCACACCATATAATGAAAGAGATCATCATAGGGGGAGGGGAGCGCCAAGAGAACAAGGGACCTGAATCATTGTGACCTGACAACTTAATTTTCATTGTTACTGTCTTGAGTGTTTTGGCAGAAGATTGCTCAGAATCTGACTGGTTGTGTCAGCTATGGTAGAGCAGAGGGAACCCTGGGTTTGGAGTCAGGAGACCTAGGTTTGTTCTTTTCCTAATTCTTTGACCGTAAGCAAGTCACTTTTTCTCTTCTGGTCTCACCCCAGTCTAAAATGATCAAGTTGGAAAAGGCCCCTTCTAGCTTTAAATCCTACACCCATCAAAGCCAGTGCAAGTCGGCTTGAAGCTGGCTTTGAGCCCCTCAGATTCATCCTTGTTTACAAGGAGCAGACATTCCCAACCTGCTGGGATTGCTTGCGCTTAGAAACCTTTTATGGACAAAATTCCCTTATAGAGAGGGCTGCCTGAATTCTCACCAGGCAGGGAACCATGCTATTTCTTCCTCAGACCAGTAGAAATGGGCATGCTAGGATTAGCCAGAAGTCCAGAAACAAACTGCTCCAGTAAAGGAAACTTTCACAGATAGTTCGTACTCATTTAAAGGATCCTGATCAGACATTTAGAACATAAGATGACAAGGTCAGAAAGAACCTTAGAGAATAATTAAGAATACCAGCATTGGAAAGAGCAGCTAGTTCAGGGTTTCCTAAAACCTTCTATGTCATGGACCCTTTTGGCAGTCTGGTGAAGCCTCTGAACCCCTTCCCAGAAGAGAGTTTTTAAATGCATAAAATAAAATACAAAGAATTATGAAGGAAACCAATTATATCAAAATATATTTCTAAGATACTAAAAAACAAATTCACAGACCCCAAGTGAAGAACCCTTGATTAGTGCAGATGGGCAGGGAAACGATTTGCCTGAAGCCACACATCAAATTAATGGAGAAGCTTAGGCTAGAACCCACTCTACCTCTCAAACCACGGTTCCTTCTAGAGACACCTACCCCCCAGGGACAGTAATCCCCCTTGAAAGTACTTTTGGGAATCTGCCAGGCTGACTGACATTTCACCACCTCCATCTCCTTGCCCATCTCCCCAGAGCTACTCATAACTGTAGGCAGTTACTGAGGAACCAGTCAGTACCCTGACCCACACATCCAACCAAGTTGCTCTCAACTCCCTTCCACTACTGCACCATCTCCTTGGCCCCTAAATTCTTAATTAAATCTCCTATAAATCCTCCTCTGGTGCAACAAGACCTTTCTCATCTACCCTCTGTAGAACCAAAGAACTGACCACCCACGGTTTAGGATTGTAGGATAGTCAGACTCAGAGCTGAGGCAGCTAGGTGCAGTGGATAGAGTGCCAGGCCTGGAGTCAGAGAAGATCTGAGTTCAAATCCATCCTCAGACACTTACTAGCTGTGTAACCCTGGGCAAGGCACTTAACCCCGCTTGCCTCAGTTTCTCCAGGTCCCAGCACCATCTAGCCGCCCTAGGAGCAGGATTCAAACGCAGGTCTTCTTGTTCCAGCTTCTTTCAACTTCCAAGATAGCTCTATCACTATTTCACTCTCTCCACTCTACCACCCTAATTCAGTCCTTAATTATGTTCAGTATAGAAAAAAAAATCACACATCATCTTGTCATTTTCTCTGTTCCATACTTGTAAGTCTTGACTCCTGTAAACTGTGAGCTTCCTGAGGCTTTTGGCCGCGGTCTGCTCTTAGTGACTTCCCAGCTGCTGCAGAAGGGAGTGCAGGCCTCCATCGGCAGTAGAGATCAGGAGGGTTTGTTCATTTGTTGAGTTTTCATTCATCATTAACAAACATATCCTGAGTGTCTCCGATGTACCAGTCGTGGGCATTCACCGCCTGAAAAGCTCAAAGAAGAAGGGAGGTTCCAAAGTTTCCTGGAGGAACCAAAGAAGGTAGCAAGACCAAGTAGTGTGGGGAGTCACCAAGCCGAGAGGTAGAAGGGACCTCAGAAGATGTCTAATCCAACCTGCACCCAAGCAGGCATCTTCCGTCCGATATTCCCGACCAACAGGGGTGAACTGGGAAACGTTCAACAAGACTCTCCAAAAATGCAGGACACATTTTTAAGTTTAATCTGCATTATCATTAATGTTTTCTACATCACTTGCTTAAGTCTAGACAATCAACAAAACAATGAACCCAGCCCTGATGTGTAGGGTTTGCTGATTTCCAAGGTGTAAATGCTCACACTGAAATTTTAACATTTGGCTCCCCAGAGCTAGCTTGAGCTGGCTTAGGCACATTCGTGCCACAAGTCATCACAGCCTCCACTTGGACACCTCCAATTATGGGGAACTTACTACTTCCAAAAGTAGCCAAATCCACTTTGGGATTTCTAATTGTTAGGAAGTTTCCCTCAAACCCAAAAGAAATATTTCTCCCCGCAACGTCCTCCCATTATTCCTGGTTCTCCCTGGGGTCAAGCAGAATAATCCATTCCCTCATTCACCTGAAAGTCTTTCCAATACTTGAAAACAGTGATGGCATTTCCCCAAAGTCTTCTCTTCTCCAGGCTAAACATCCCCAGTCCTTTAAAATATTCCCTTCCTCCCCCCAGCCTCTCCCTCCCCCTCCCCAGGCATAATTTCCAATCCTTTCAACCCCCTGGTTTTTGTGACTCTAAGAGTACTACACTTGCAGTCAGGTGACCTGGGCTATGCCATTTACTTTCTAGATATGTTGCCTTGGGCTAGTCATTTTCTATCTCTAAACCACAGTTTCTTCATGAATGAAAAAACATTTATTAAATGCTCCCCTCTCACAAAGCATTGTACTAAATGCTGAGGATGCTAGTAGAAAAACCAGCCAGACCCTGTTCTCAAGGAGCATGTTCTAATGGGGGAGACAACACACACAGAAGATGTCAGATGGAGACCAGCAAAGCAGGTGGTGATGCATCTTTTTTAATATCATTTTCAGAGATCAAACCATATGTTTCTGAGGCTGAGCCACCTGACAATGCCAAGGTCTTTGGTAATTAGAGCTTTCTTTTCTAGGTCTTCAGTAGATATGGCCACTGAGTAGGGGAAGGGGCAGGCGGGAATCTGCAGCATCTGCCCACACAGTTGCCAAGCAACATTTCTACAAAAGTTGGTTCCCTGGGTTATGGTTTTGGGGGCCAGGCTGAAAACAGGGCCAGTGGTCTGGGCTGGGGAGGAAAGCATGTTCCTGTTTACAGGGCTCTTAGGTTTGTCTGCCTGTCTGATGAACATAGGTTAGTATTGGTGGAGGTGAGGATGGCTGGTCCCTTCTCCACAAGGGTGCCTTTCCTAGTTGATGACTACAGAGGCCCGGCTAGAAGCAGGGTCAGCGGTCTGGAGGACATTACTATTACCAGGGCTCTCAGGATGGAAGCAGAAGTGGTGGTCGAAGGCACCAGAGATACCTGGCACATGCTACCTCCTGTCTGTCCCTTGGGATGCCTTGTTTCCCACCCAGCTTGCCTGCTCCAACACTGGCATGTGAGCACGCTAATACCTGCGCTACCCACCTCACAGGGCGGTTATGAGGAAAGTGCTTTGTAAACCTTAATGTTCGGTAGAAACGTGAAAGTGTGGGTAGGATTTGGATAGAAGAAGGAGGTTCTCCTCCCTCACAATTAAGGACATGCCCTAAATGTGTCCCCCTATTTTAAATAATCCCATTCAGGCCAGATAATATGCTTGCCCTGTGGCCTATGTTTAGCTAGAACCTCCAAGGATTCCCTACGAAGCACATTTGGGTGGTCCTTTTCCAGATCAAGATGCTAGATCAACACAGGAGAAAGGAATTCCCCTCAGAAGGAAAGCAGGACCAGCCCAATCTGTGGCCAAATCAAAATGGGCCTCTGAGTCCTCATCCTGAAATCAGGCCCTTCCAGTGCCCCTTCCAAGACTGAGATTTCTCCCTTCACAGTCTCTCCTCCAGGTCAGACCGTGGAGGTGTCGTTGTTTTTCACAAGCTCCTGTGAAAATACATAATGTTCCCTGGAAGAGGAAGCAGTGGCCAAAGTGTCTGGCCCTCACCCCAAAAAAGGATTAGCTAAGATGCATTTCAATTCAATTCAAAGGGCACTCATCACATGTTATTAATGTGTCAGGCTCTGTGCTGGAAGCTGGAGGTACAAAGAGAAAAATGAACCAATTCTCAGCCTCAAGGAGCTTACCTTCCCAAGCTGTCACCTCTGAAAATACAAAGCAAGACAAGAAGGGATGGGCACCAAGATATATTGACAGAGAAAGCATTTAATAAGCACTTACTAAATAACGAAGCTGAAGCTGAAATACTTTGGCCATATAATGAGAAGATGGGACTCAGTTGAAAAGACCCTGATGCTAGGAAAGATTGAAGGCAAAAGGAAAAGGGGATGGCAGAGGAAGAAATAGATGGATGGTGTCATGAAAGCAAAGAACATGAGCTTGGAAAGACTTTGAGAGATAATAAAGGACAGAAAGGCCTGGTATGCTGTGGTCCGTGGGGTCACAAAGAGTCAGACACGAATGACCCAACAACAAGGAACATGCCAGGCACTGCGCTTAGCCTTGGGGTACAAATACAAGTAAGGAAGATAGTCCCTGCCCTCAATGAATTTACATTCTAAGAGGAGAAGATAATACAGAAAGGGGAGTGTGACAGGAGTGTTTGCACCAGTCTTGGTATGGAAATGGTGGTTCTGAACCAGACAAGGTGGTTTATTTAAGAGCTAGATGAGGTGCCCAAGTGACTGGCTCACTTATCAGAGCCAGAGGGACCCAGAGGCAGAAACCAAGTGTGAGTTTAGGAGAGAAGATGACAACGGGCAGAGTGTAGACATCATGGGGAGATGGCTAGGAGGTGGCCAGGAAGCTTTGACTTGATCACAGTTGTGGTAGAAGAACTGTTTATCACAGTGAGGTCTGGAGTAGCCCAGTGGAAGGACATTGGATTTGCAGATGGCTTACCTAGGTTGTAGTCAAGGCTCCACCACTAATAAGACCTTGGCCATCTTCATTTCTATGGGGCTTCAGCTTTCTCCTTTATAGGATAAAGGAAAACACACCACTTCATCTTTAAGGTCCTTTCCAGATCTAAATCCTATTGTCTTAAGATCCTTTAAGGGATCTGGATGCAGATTGAAGCATAATTTTTTTCATTTCCTTTATTTATCTTGGTTTTTTGCAACATGGCTAATATGGAAATATGTTTGACATGATTTCATATATATAATTGATAACATATTTCTCATCTTCATGATGAGTAGGGGAGAGGTGGGAGGAAAAAAAAGAGAACTTGGAACTCAAAAATTTTTTAAATGAATGTTAAAAATAAATGATATTTTTTTAAAAAGATCCTATAGGGGAACAAGGCACCCTGGAAGATAAGAGATGGGTAAAGGAAGGGGGCTTGCCAGTCAGGGGACAAGACTTCCTGGGACTGTGACATTCTGTCCAAAGATTCAAGACTGCTTGTTGCTCATCTTAGGGTCATAGAGCTCTAGCTGAAAGGGTCTTTGGAGGTCATCCAGTCCGACCACCTCATTGTATAGATGGAGAAACTGAGGTATAGGAAGAAGTGATTTGCCCCCAAGATCCCACAGGTAGCAAGAGGCAGAGATGAGATTTGAACCCAAGGGGTTGCTTTGGGGCACCAAAAGGCATATGACCTATGGAACAGATCCTAATGAGGGAACAATGCCTGTACTAAAAGCCAGAATGCCTTCCAAAGAGGCTGAAAACAGGAAGTGGGAATTCAGGGAAATGATTCCGTAAAATCCTGCCTATCCCAGAGGGGGCAGGTAGGTCAGAGATACTGAAAAAATGGTCCCACAAAGAACCAGGACCAAAGGTGAGGGTGGGGTGGGGGTGCAGAGAGCCCTGGGCTGGCAAGGCTAGGCACTGAGCTAATAGCAATGAGTTCTAAGCCCCTCAACATCCTCCTGCAAAGATAGAGCCGCCACCCCACAAGTGACCCACCCTGGGAGTGCCCCCAGGACAGGATATCCTTAAGCTTCCACAGAACTAGCACTTATTTCTCCCCTTCCGGAACTCTTTCTGAGAGAAATTATAATTTTTCTATTAATAACCAATTATTAATATGAGGTTCCACTTTCTCAAAGGTCTTTGAGCATTCACTGATCTCCATGGTGGGTCTTTGGTTACCAAGAGAAACCACTAACCATCAATTTATTGATTATTTGCTAGCCTAATTAATAAATTGATTATTAATTGCCCAGACACTCTGTCTCTGACTTTTCATTCGTCTCACTTCCACGTCACCATCTGTGGTGGTTCTACTGAAGCCGTGGGTCAGTCATGAAAGGATCTCGTTTTCTATCTCATGTGCAAGACTTACTTCCCAGACAGACTGTGAACCTCCTGAGGGCTCATCTGTGAAATGAGTGGGGGGGTGGGGGGGATACACAGAAAAGACAATCTCTAAGGTCTTTTTCTAGCTCTAAATACTAAGGATACAAGGAACTCAGGAAAGCTGGATCTCATGCCCCACCCAGCTGCCCTACGGCACAACTTAGATGATCCCTACATGCGCCCATCCTGGATGCCTCTCTGGCACTCACCCACATATCCAATCGATAGCCAAGTCTTGTCATTTCTGTGTTCACAACATCTCTCCTATTCATCTCTTCTGCCCCATTCACAAAGCCACATACCCCAGCCCAGGCTCTCATCACCTCTCACTTGGACTTTGGCAAGAGCCTTCTGCAGCTCTCCCTGACTGAAGTCTCTTCCCACTCAGATGCCAGGCTGATTTTCTAAAATGGAGGCCCAGCTGCCTATTCATTGAACTCTAGAACCCAATCTAAAGCCCTTTGTTTGACATTTAAAGCCCTTCACAACCTGGCTCCTTCTTAAGTTCCAGTCTTCTTATATTCTACCCACTTCTACACACTCTATCATCCAACTACAGTAGCCCTGCTTGGAGTTCTGCAAATTAGACTATTTCCTGCCTCCATGCCTTTGCTTGGGCTGTCCCTCATGCCTAGAATTCTCTGCCCCCTCACCTCTACCTCTTAATTTCTCAGTCTTCCGTAAAGATTTAGCTCAAATCTCACCTTTTGCAGGTGTCCTTTTCCAGTCCCTTCAGCTCCTACTGCTGTCCCCTTTCAGATGACATTATCTACTCTGCGTGTGCTTCTGATATATCCTCTCTCTCTCTCTCTCTCTCTCTCTCTCTCTCTCTCCTATATATATATATATATGTATATGTATATATATATATGTAATATCCAATACATATGCCTACCTAGTTGTCTACATGTTGTCTCCTCCACTAGAATATATGCCCCTTGGGGACAGAGATTATTTTGGGAATTTTTGCCTTTCTTTGTATCCCCAACACTTAGTACAGTGCTTGGCACATGATAAGTGCTTAACAAATGCTTGTCAACTGACTGATTTTGGTGCCAACTTCCTAACATGGTGCATAGAACCCTGCCCACTGCCCAGTCCTTCCTTCCTTTCCCTCAAGACCACCATCTCCCTCAGACAACACACAGTCCAGGAGCATCTGAATCACAGACTCTCAGAGACAGAAGGGACCTCGGGGTCATCTTGTCTAAGCCACCCTCACAGCTACATCCTGACGACGAATGTCACCTAACTTCTATTTGAAGACCTCCGGAGATGTTTCCCAAGGCAGCGGCCCATTATGTTTTTAGACATCTCTAATTGTTCAGAATGTGTTTCTCCTGTTCTGCCCTTTATGGCAAAGCAGAACAATCTGATCATTCTCTCACACGATAGTCTTCCAGATACTTGAAAACAACTCTCAGAACCCCGACGCACACGTGTTCTCATCTTCCCCAAGCCTTCTCTTCTCTGGATTGAACATTCTCAGTTTCTTCAAGCCTCCAGTGAGTTCTGATCCAAAGTAGGAAGCCAAGCAGAATGCCCAGTCTGGCCTGAGTGAGCCCAAAGCAGGGGGTGGATTTTGCTTAAACAAACGCAGAGTTTGCATTTTGAGTCAGTCACCAAACCCGGCCTCAGTCCCACCCCAACCAGTGCTCCTGACCAAGACTCAGATTTAAAGAATGCATTTGTATGTTAATAATAGGTGATGCCTTAACTCCCTCAGTCCACACACAAGCACACACTTGCGCTTACACACAATTGTAAGTGTATGGCCCTGATCTGCCAGTTCTTGCTAACACTGCCACGATGTAGCTGATGTGCTTTGTGAGTGTCTGTCTGTTTACGTCCATCAGTCTCCTACGATACTGTTCACGTATCAGGAAGCTCCCCGAGGCTGAGGCCATGAGGTCCAAGGTCAGTGCCCAGCCCGTGGGCACAGCCCCCACTGAGGTCTCCTGGCCCCAAACAGAGTTCCTTCCAGGTCAGCAGCAAACACTTTGTTGGGAGTTGGCAGTTTGATAAGCGTACCAAATCACACCAGACCGAAAGAAAAAGTAAGTCAAGGTGGCCCTGGACACCAAGCTATGTGCTCCTCAGAAGTCACTGGGTCTGATGGCTCCTACAAGCTTGGTTCCTGCTTGTGGCTGCCTCCATCTTCATATGTTCTTGGCATTTCGTGATAGGAGTGTGGAATATGTAGGTACAGTGTCTTCCTGCTCCCTCAATTCAATTCAACAAGCATGTCATTTTACAACATGTCTACTATATGCAATGGGAGAATCAATGTGGCAGAATGAATCTAGTCTCTGAGTCAAGAAGACCTGGGTTCAAATGCTGCTCTGATGTGGACTGGTTGAGTAATACAAGTCACTTAACTTCTCAATACCCCAGACACTGAGCTAGGTGCAGGGGATACAGTGCAAGGATGTGCTGGCAAGAGTTTAACAGCCAGCTTTCTGGAGGAAAAAAAAACGTACATGAAACATCCTTTTCAGTTTAATTGGCATTATTAACACGTTCTCTATTGCTCTCTCAATTCTAGACAATTAACAGAACGGTCGTTCAAGCCCTCAGTTGTAGTGCCTGTGGATTTCTGGGGTATAAAGGTTCACACCAAAAAATTTTAAATCAGCAGCTGGCTCTGGTGACACTGAACTAAGCTCCCCACCCCACCCCCAAACAAACAAACCTTCCCCCGACTTTGAGATGCTGACATTCTGCTGGAGGGAATGGCATGTACATGAACAAGTAAATACAAGATACTTTGAGAAGGAAAAGGGTAGCAACAACTCGGGGGATACAGAAAAGCTTTCCATAGGAGGGAGGCATCTGAGTTGAGCCCAGAAATAAGCTAAGGATTTTTCAAGTTAGTTTCAAAAATGGAGTATACTCCATGCATGGGTAAAAGCATTTGCAGAGGCATGGAGGTGGGAAGCAGAATACCAGGTTTTGGGAAGAGAAAGTATTTGAGCTAGATTTGGCTAGGCTAGAACGTACCTTATAATATATAAAAAGGAGTAATGTGAAATAAATCTGGAAAGATGGGTTGAAGCCAGATGAGGAAGGGCTTTAAATGTCAAGCTGAAAAGTGTATATTTTCTCTTAGCGAGCCAGCGGAGATTCTTAAGGGACTAGGGGAGGGGCATCATCAGAGTTGTGTTTAGGAAGATTATTTTGGCAGCTTTCGGGATGGTGGCTTAGAGAGCCAGAAAGATAGGAAGCTTTGAGACCAGTTGGGAGGCTATTGCAGTAGTACGGTCAGGAGGTGATGGGGTCATGCAGTTTCTCCAACCCCTGGTCCAGCTCTTAGGCACCATCCCCCTGCCCCGGCAGGGGAGTGGAAGGCTGCTGTAGCCTCCTCCAGATCTGTAAGGGCCCCAAGGATCTTCTTCCATGTGATTATGGGCCTATAGACTAAGGGGACAATGGAATCTAGAGAGACCATGTAGTCCAAACCCATCAGGAGGGAGGATTTGAAAAAGCTCTGGATTTGAGGTCAGAACACCTGGCTTCGGATCCTGCCTTTGCCACTTACTGCCTTAGGACCTTGGTTAATTCAGTTTCCTCTGTAAAATGAGGAGATTGGACTGGACAACTGAGACCGTTCTCTGTGTGTGAGTGTGTTCTCTTCTCTAGCCCTCCCACTTACCACCTGAGCTTGTGAGCTCCCCAAGGACAGGACCCAGTTCTCCTCCTCTGCTTCTCTAATGGGCAATGGTGGTCCAGTGGATAGCGCTCTGGGTTCGGAGTCAGGAAGACCTGAGTTCAAATCCCACCTTAGATACTAATTAGCTGTGTGACCTTAGATAAGTCACCTAATTTCTGTCTGCCTCAGTTGTCCTCAACTGTAAAATGGGGATAAGAACAGCACCTACCTTGCAGGGTTGTTGTGAAAACCAACTGAGATACAATATTTGTAAAAAGCACTTAGCACAGTGCCTGGCACATAGTAGGCATTATATAAATGCTTCTTCTCTTTCCCTAGTAGGGGAGTTGAGCAGAGGGCTAGGTACCTATGCGAAGACGAGTCAGTGCCTACCTGAATTGAGAACACAACAGGAAGACAGACCCACTGTGCCTGTGCTCAGCAAAGCCGCGTGCATGGCCCACTGAACCTCTGGACTCATGCTCCTGCCACCAGGAGAGGACTGAGGCAGGTGCCCTGGATTTCCCCCAGCCCCATCCCTCCTCCCTCCTTAGTGCTGCTTCTCTGATTAAAAGAACTCCATTGTGCACTGCACACATCCTGTTTGTTACCACCTACCTCTCAACACCTCTATACCTACCAATAACTCCCTCCCCATCCCCCAATCCTAAGGAAACTTCAAGGCCCTGCTCAAATTCCACCTTGCTCAGAAAACCCCCCCAGACTAATTCCTGCCCAAGTCTTGGCTTTGTACCTCATAAGATATGTGACCATGGGCATACACTACTCAGTCTTTCTAGGCCTCCATCTTATTTTCTGTGAAATGGGGAGATAGGAGCTGAGAAAGAGGGAAAGGAAGAAACATTTACCTAGCGCCTACTAGGAGCCAGGCGCTATGCTAAGCACTTTATACAAACATCATTGATCCTCACAACAACCCCAAATGTAGGTGCTATTAACATCACCATTTTACAGTTGAGGAAGCTGAGGTAGACAGGATTAAGTGACTTGCCCAGGGTCGCACAACTAGTAAGGGTCTGAGGCCAAATTTGCACTTGGGTCTTCCTGACTCCAGGCCCAGTGCTCTATTCACCACTAGCTAGCTGCCTGGAGATCAGAGATCCTGGCTTCCCCACTCTGCCTAATTGGTTGCAAAGGAAAAGATCCTATGGCCAGATCCCAGGGCCACCAAATCACAAAATCACAGAATGTCAGCATTCAAAAGGATCTCAGAGTCCCCGAGCCCGACTATGAGCAAGTCCTCCCTCAGCCGCCTCCCTGACAAGGTCCCCAGTCTCTACTTGAAAACCTCTGGTGATGGGAAACTCACCCTCTTAAGGCAGATGTGTCCACTTTGGGGGCAGTTCTGCTACTAAGGGAATCTAATCTCCCTTATTAAACAGCTCCCGACCTGTCATCAAGGTGTCTGAGGAAAGCAAGCAGACAGTGCCCTAAATGGCTCTCTTGACTCACTTCTGGGCTTGATCTCTGCTCTCCAAGGCTGAAGGCTCTTTCTCTAGAAAACTAATCTAGGAATAAATGGCCAACAGGGCTCCCAATTCCCCTCAGCTACCCCAGGAGCTGCCTTCCAGGGGGAATCAAGTCAGAGAGCTCGGAGACCTGGCTTGCTGGCCAGCAGGACACACCCTCAGTCGGTCAGATTCCTCAGCCAAGAATAAAGATGGCTAAAGGAAAGGGTACTGAGGGCCAAGAGGAATTGGTGGGGCAGAAGTAGGTCTTCTGTGTTAGGGGAGTCTCCCCTTCTTGGGCTCAGAACAGAGGGTAGTCACCCAGTATTTTTAAGTGCTAATGAAAAAAGAAAAGAAAAAAATGTACTATTACTGTTAAGCCACACTGAAATCCAGTGGTGGGCACCACTCCTCCGCCTGGGAAGGACAAGGCCTGGCTGGGCACTCTCTCTCTCGCTCTTTTGACACCCGCCCACCAGCACCCACACACACACTCTCACCCCACCCTGGGAATCCACAAGGAAGCGGCCCATCCCCCAGCTGGCAAGTCACAAGACTTTCAAAAGTCACACAGAGCAGCAGATAATATCTCATGATAATAAAACCTCTTATTTCTAAAACTCCTGATGGTTTTTAAGTGTTCTCTTCACGACCTCTGCTATTCCCTGCAAGGGTGGTTTAGTTGTTTATTTTTTATTTCTGAATCCCCTGCATTGGACGCGGTACCAAGCAACATAGTAGGTGTTTAATGCCTTTATGAACTGCGGTTACCCTCATTTTACATATGAGGAAACTGAGTCTCAGGAAGGTGGTAGTATTTGCCCAGAGTCACACAACCAGTAAGTATCCGATCTGGGATTCAAACCCCAGGCTCTTGTTTCCACATCCAGCCCTTTGTCCTCCACCATTTTTACTGACTTGCTAACCTTTAGTGGACAGTAGGTGGTGCAGTAGATAGAACACCAGGCCTGCAGTCAGGAAGATCTAAGTTCAAATCCAGCCTCAGACACGAACTAGCTGTGTGACGCTGGGCAAATCACTTACCCCCTATTGGCCCCTATTGGCCTTAGTACCTCATCCGTAAAGTGGGTTCACACTGGAGAAGCAAATGGCAAACCACTACGACATCTCTGCTAAGAAAACCTCAGGGACGTTGTCCAGGAGGGTCACGTAGAGTCGAACACAACCGATAGACTGAACAGCAACAAGAAGTTATCCAGAAAGTGTCCAGACCTCTGGCTCTCCAGAGGTGGTTCTCCCTGCACTCCCAAATTGGGCCCCACACAATGAGGTGCTGCTCTCTCCCAGCTGTGGGAATGAGGGAGGAGCCCTGCCTTGACTTGGGCTTAGATTCTTGACATGTTAAGCAGTTACAGTAAACTCCGGTTCAGCCGGGGCCGATGTTATTGCTGGGACCAGCCCATCCTTCAAGACGGCAGCAGCCGCAACAAGCAGCCTCTGCCCAGGCCAAAGGCATTTGCTGCGTCTGCAGCAGCATCAGGGGCTGGGGGCCTTAGTTTTGAAATGCCCCAGCCCAACACACTCTCTCCCTCTGACTGCCCCGCCCCCAGACCCCACCATGCACAAAGCTAGCTAGAGAAAGGATGCGGGGGAGCAGAGGGAGATTGTGTCCCGGACCAGACCTTCCCCCAAAGGACAACCTCTCCTTATGGGCTTCAGAGCCACAGAGTGGGTAGGGATACTGTCCTGCACTCCACGCCCCTCTTCAAGGACAGGGGAACTTGAGCAGATGCTGGGGGCAGAGGCATGGGAACACGGGCTCTGCAATTGCCTTAATGCTGGTCCATTATCTGAGCTCTGAGGTCCCCCACAAGTTATGGGGCTCCTTCACTCCAAACCCCTCCGCCCAGCCCAGCCCCTGCTCGGTGCATACACTAAGGAAACAGCCTCCGACCCCAACCAAGCTCCTTGAAAGCCCCTTCAGTTCTTTCGATAGGACCCCCGCCTACTCTTTGCCCCACCCCATTTACCCAGAGCCCCAAGTCTACGCCTGTCTATGGAGGGGTGCTGTCTTCCCTCTCCACACCAGACAGGGGAGAGGAGTCAGAAAGAGAGAGAGAGAAGGGAGTAAACTTACCCAGATAATTGCGATTCTCAAAACTTGCCCTGAAGTTGCAACAGGCCAGAACAGCAGTCCAGAAACTGCCTCCCTCCCTCTACCCTTCCACGCCCCTCAGAGGAGCCAGAGCTGCGCAGGGAGTGTATCAGCCCAGCCTTTCCCTCCTCCTCCTCTCCTTCTCCTCCTCCTCCTTCCCTTCCTTCAGAACCCGAGCTGACGAAGTGTGGGGTGGGGTTGGGGGGGGGTGTCCCGTTACAACAAGGGGGCAAACTGGGCTGAGCTACAGTCCCCTTCCTCCCTGAAGACGAGTCGGAGTGATCACGGAATCCCAAGAAATCCACGCCCCTACCCCTCACCCCCCAGACAATATAGATTCACATACCCAGCACAACAGCTGTAAGGCCTGACCATCCCAGCTGCAGCCAGAGCCTGATCTGACTCACTGTGAGACTGAGGGTACGCTTGCGTGTGTGTGTGTGTGTGTGTGCCTGTGTGTCAAACAGCACAGGTTGAATCTAGTTCTAACAAAAAAGCTAAGTCTACCATGTGAATGCCTAGGGATCAGGGAGCTCCCCGGCAGATTCAAACCCCAAGAACCCAATAGACTCTTTGAGCTGGCAGGGTCCTAAGAAGCCATCTAATCCAGCCTCTAGAAGAGCATGGAATCCCCTCCAGAATATCCCAACTTCTGCTTCCAGACCTCCAGGGATCCGGAACTCTCTCCCCCGCCCCCCAGTCAGCCCATTCCACTGTTGGATAGCTCTGATTTGGGGGAAGATGGTCTGGGGTTGTTTTTTCTTGAATCTTACAAAAATAAATGTTTCCCTATAACTTCCATCCTCTTAGTTCTGCCTTCTGGGACCAAACAAGAAACCTCGTGTTTCTCACACATGACATCCTTGAAGAAATGATTTATGCTTCCTGAGTTTTCTCTTCTCCCCACTTCTTCTAAACCACCCTTTACTCTGACTTCCCTGTCCTGTCCTGTTCTGTTAGAAATGCTACACCAAGTTCCTTCCATTTAATTCAGCAAGTATTTATTTAGTACTTACTAAAAGAAAAAAAGAAGAAACAGCTATTGCCCTATAGTGGATAGAGACCCAGCCTCAGAGCCAGAAAGACCTGAGTTCAAGTTCTGCCACTGCAAATACTGGCACAAACCTTATTCTTAAAGATGTCTATAGATGTAACTCACTCACTACCTTGAAGACTTTCTTGATTTCTTCAATTGCTAGTCCAAAGTTATCATGCGTTTATTTGTGTTTATTATATGTGTTCCTCCTTCCAAAGTTACCATGTGTTTATTTGTGTTTATTCTCTTTATATCTATTCTGCATATACTTATATAGGTATTTGTTGTCTCACTGCCCACTCCCATCCCCCATACACTCTTTGAAAGTAGGAATTGTTTTCATTCTTTGTTTTCGTATCGGCAGCATATGGCTTAGTGCCTGGTATACAGTAGGCACTTAATAAATGCTTGCTGATTAATCTTAAGAAGCAACTGAGGGGCAGTTAGGTGACACAGTGGATAGCGTGCCAGCCCTGGGGTCAGGAGGATCTGAGTTTAAATCCAGTCTCAGACACTAGCTGTGTGACCTTGGGCAAGTCGCTTAAACCCCATTGACTTAAAAAAAAAAAAGGAAAGAAACAAATGAATGTGTTGCTAGAGTGAGTGGGTTGAGGCCAAGGAGCATAGAAATAGAGAATTCAAGTTGGAAGGCACCTTGGAGGCCACCAAGGCCAACCACCTCATTTTATAGATGAGGCAGCTCAAGCACAAAGAAATTAAGAGATTTGCTCAAGGTCACATGGCTAGTTAAAGGTCTGAAGTGACATTTGAAACTGGGCCTTCCTTACTCCAAAGCTAGCACCTCTTTAAAAGGCTAGGAGGAAATTGAGGAAGAACACGCTTTTATCAGGGCATCAGGGAAGACTCCATGGAGAAGGTGACGTCCAAGTTAAACCTAAAAGAAGGAAAGGGACGCCAACAATCTTTGCCTAATGAAGCCCCCAGACTCCATCATTCTAAGGCTGGGTGTCCCTGATCGATATAGCTACCACTCTGGGGCCTCTAGAATTCTCCAATCCTTTAGGTCACCTGAACCCCATCCCCATGAAGAGCCGATTCCTGAGGACCAGCTACATCTAAACAGGGATTTCCACTAACAGAGGCAGAGAATGAGGAAGACAAAATATACTTATCCTGTCCACATCTCGGAGACTGAGGGCACAGCACCCTGGCGATCTGGAAAATCCGTGTTAAAATTTTGGGGCTCTCCCTTCATACCAGAGAAGAAGTCTGATTTTTTTCTTTTTCTGTTATGGGGTGTTTACAGTACCTTCTTGTAAAATTTGGGATGATACTATGTGATACCACATATATATTTTATGCATTTCTAAGTTTCTAAACTTTTTCCATGTCGTGCCTTCCCCTGTCCCCTGTGGCTTCTACAAAAAACCCCCAAAATTCCCATTTGAATTTCTTATATCAACCTGAGATATACTGAAACGGTGATGGGGAAAGTAGCGATGTGGAAGGGGTAACTATAGGTCATTTTCTTGAAGACAGGTTATGAAGGCACTTCCCCCAAATTTACCCCATAATGACTATGAGTCTATTTCATTGTTTCTATGAGATTTAGTTTAAACTAGGTTTGTTTTCTTTTTTAACCTGCTCTTCCCCTCCTCCTGTCTCTCCTGGGCACCTCCCCATTCCCCACATCAGTCACTACTAGGAGACAAAATTAGTTTGCATGTACCAGGTATTTATTTGCTTATGTTTTGCTTCTGTGCATATGTGTACACATTGTTTCCCCCAATAGAATCCAACTTTCAAGGTCAAGGACTGTTTCATTGTTGTCTTGTATCTCCAATGCCTAGAATAGTGTCTGGCACATAGTAGGTGCTTAATAAATGATTGCTGAATGGAGGCTATCAATTGATTGTCAAAGTGAGCTATTTGTCGCTCCATGTCCCCATCTTTTTTCTCAAAGGATACATCACAAACAAGGATACCCCGACACACACCCTGACAATCCTATCCACTAAAAAGGAATAGGGCCTCATAGGAATTCAGACCCAAAGCTACTGTCTTTGATGAGCTATTTTCTCACACTTAGAACTTCCTGACCCTCTAGGATGCTGAGATGCTAAAGCAAGCTTCCAATAGAGTTTGCAGAACAGTAATATTAAATTCAGTTAAATGTTAATGCCTACCTAGAACCATTGACTCTGAAAATGCCCCAGATGAAAAGAACTTAGAGACCACATGATTCAAACCCTTCCTATTACAGATGGGGAAAATGAGGCCCAGGCAGGAGATAGGACATACCTGGGGGAGTCAATGGTAGGCATAGCATTAGAACCAAGGACTTCTTACTCCTGGTCTAGAGCTTTTCTTTATACGTCATACTGCCTCTCTGGCATCAGACATTTCTTTAGGCTTAAGACGACCCTTCATGGACACGAGAGAGCGAGCTTACAACAGAGGTGTCAAAGACATGGCTTGTGGAGGCATTGACACCACTGGCAACACTCCCAAGTGTGGACTGGAAGCAGCTTAAAATGTGATTGGGAAATATTTAACAAAATAAATAAAAATACAATAGAACGTAGATAATGTTAATATGTGGTTTTCTAAATTAATGTGTCCAGCAGATATCCTTTTATACAGTTTCTTGTTGTTCAGTCATTTTGCAGTTGTGTCTGACTCTTTGTGACCCCATCTGTTTTTTTTCTTTTTTTTTATAAATAGTACTGTATTTTTCCAATTATATGTAGTTTTCAACATTCACTTTTCTAAAATTTTTCGCCTCCCTCTCTCCTCTTCACCCTCCGCAAGACAGCAAGCAATCTGATATAGGTTATACATGTACAATCATGTTAAACATATTTCCACATTCCACAACATTGTATGTTGTGAAAGAAGAATCAGAACAAAAGGGAAAAAACACGAGAAAGAAAAAAACAACAAAAAAGTGAAAATAGTCTGCTTCCATCTGCATTCAGACTCCATAGTTCTTTCTCTAGATGTGGATAGCATTTTCCATCACCAGGCTTCTGGAATTGTCTTGGATCATTGCATTACTGAGAAGAGCTAAGTCTATCAAAGTTGATCATCGCACAATGTTGCTGTTACTGTGTACAATGTTCTCCTGGTTCTGCTCCCCTCACTCAGCATCAGTTCATATAAGTCTTTCCAGATTTTTCTGAAATCTGCCTGCTCATTGTTTCTTATAGCACCATAGTATTCCATTGCATTGATATGCCATAACTTGTTCAGGCATTCCCCAGCTGATAGGCATCCCCTCAATTTCCAATTCTTTGCCACCACAAAAAGAGCTGCTACATGTGTACATGTAGTATTTTGTACATGTAGGTCCTTTCCCTTTTTTACGATCTTTTTGGGATACAGATCTAGTAGTGATATTTCTAGATCAAAGAGTATGCACAGTTTTATAGCCCTTTGGGCATAGTTCCATATTGCTCTCTAGAATGGTTAAATCAGTTCGCAACTCCACCAATAGCAGATTAGTGTCCCAATTTTCCCATATCTCCAATATTTATCATTTTCCTTTTCTGTCATATTAGCCAATCTGACAGGTGTGATGTGGTACCTCAGAGTTGTTTTAATTTGCATTTCTTTAATCAATAGTGATTTAGAGCATTTTTCATGATATAGATAGTTTATATTTCTTCATCAGAAAACTGCCTATTCTTATCCTTTGTCCATTTATTAATTGAGGAATGACTTCTATTCTTATAAATTTGACTCATTTCTCTCTATATATGTTAGAAATGAGGCTTTTATCAGACACTGGCTATAAAAAATCGTTTCCCAGTTTTCTACTTTCCTTCTAATTTTGGTTGCATTGGTTTTGTTTGTGTAAAAACTTTTTATTTCAATATAATCAACCCATTTTGTATTTTGTAACTTTCTCTGTCTCTTGTTTGGTCATAAATTCTTCCCTTCTCCATTGATCTGACAGGTAAACTATTCCTTGCTCTCCTAATTTGCTTATGATATCACCCTTTATGTCTAAATCATATACCCATTTTGATCTTATCTTGGTATATAGTCATCTGGAGTTTTCTTGGCAAAGATACTGGAGTAGTTTGACATTTCCCTCTCTAGCTCATTTTACAGAGGAGGAAACTGAGGCAAACAGGGTTAAGTGACTTACCCAGATAGTAACCGAGGCTGGATTTGAACTCATGACATCTTCCCAACTCCAGGACTATCCACTGCGCCACATCGCTGCCCTTGTATATGGTTTAGTGGCCCTCATTTCTAATGAAGTTTGACACCACTGGGCTACATGACCTCAAGCCTCCAGGACCAAGAATGAGAGGCCACAGGAAAAGAACCAAGAAAATGCAACTCCCTCTCTTCTTTAGAAGGGAAGCTATGGATGTAGACGAGTATATACTGTCCAACTCCTTCAATGTGTTGTTTCGTTTTGTTGAATTGGACTTTTTTTCCTCTTTTGTTTTTGTTAAAAGGGATGGCTTGATAGGCAGAGGAAAGGGAAGAAACACATTTGAAAATGAAGGAGGCACCACAGATAGAGTACCAGCCCTGGAGTTGGGAGGACCTGAGTTCAAATATGGCCTTGGACATTTACTAGCTGTGTGACCCTGGGCATATCACTTAACCCTGACTATCTTTCAAAGGAGAAAAAAAGAAAATCTGTACAAACAGAGCCCAGTGTTTTCTTTTTTAAAAAAATACACTTAGGGAAGGGTCACTTACGTTATGGCCAAGCTATGCTTTGGCCAAGTCTTCACTCTCACCAGCACTCTGATATACACTCGCTTGTAGACAGGACACTTTAGATGGACTGTTCTGAAGAGCAACTCAGGCCATAGGGATGAGACTCCTTAAGGCCCTGACCTTCCCGCCTCCTCAAGACCCCATACTCTCTACCTCCTCTTCAGCACCTGGAACATGCCAAGACACAACCTGCCTTTTGGGCTCTGCTATCACCAACTATCAGTAACATCCCAGCTGAACCTAGCCAGCCAGTCACACCCTGCTGGGGCTGGGCAGGGAAGTCCCATGGAGAACAGAATATGTAAACACTAATGGGCCGGGGCATGTCTTAGGGAACACATCTCTCCCTAGAGTGTGAAGAAGCCAAGGATCTCCAGAAGGGTCGCAAAGATACTGTGCCCCTGCTGAGCACCACCAAGGATCCCAAACCAGAGATCACAGCCAAGCTAGGCAGCCTTCCCACTGGCCTTGGCCACCACCAAGCTGTCTCGAATTACCTCCTTACAGAAAGCCCAGGGCAGGGGCAGACCCCAATCTAGTGTAAGAGTTAACACCAGAAGCCTATAATCTATACTGTGCATACTGCCCTCTGCTCTACAGGAACCACATCTAGAGAAGTGTGTTGAATTCTAAGCCATTCATCTTATTTTTCATTCATAAAAATAATACTTTTTAAAATGTATCTTATTCTAGCAAATTTCTTAATATAACATTCATTTCCAAATATAACCTTCCCACCTCCACTAGCTAGCGAGCCATCCCTTGTAACAGAACTTTTGAAGAGAAGGGGGACTTGGAAAATAGGCCAGCAAAAGTAGCCATCATATCTATCAAGTCTGACAGTATATGTAATATTCTACACCCATAGCACCCCACCCTTGCAATGAAGAGAAAGAGGTGTATTTTCTCAACTCTTCTGCCGGTGGGCAGGGGACCATCTCCAGTCCTGATCTGTATCTAGCCACTGGACCTAGATGGCTCTGGAGGAGAGAGTGAGGCTGGTGACCTTGCTCTCCCTCGCTTAGATCCAATTCACTTGCAAGTCACGGCATCACTTTCCTGATGTCACAGACCTCTCTGAAGGAAAAACAACAACAGCAAACAAGCCTGTGGGCAAAAAAATTTAGGAATAATATTAACAAACTAAATGCCCCAAGAAAGAAACCAGGGAAAAGCTGGGAGACCAATAGATATTAAGATGAATTGATGGAACTGGGGATGTTTGGTCTGGAAAAAAAAAAGCTCAGTTACTAAATTGACATTACTGATCTGATCACGCTATTCCTCTTCTCAGGAAGCATCTATGGCTCCCTATTGCCCCTAGGATGGTAGGTAAACTCTTCTGGAATTTAAAGCCCTTCATAATTTGGCTCCAATTTATTTTTCCAGACTGATTTCATAATTCTCCTTTCCACACAGCCTACATCTGAGTAAAGCTAGCCTACTTGCTGTTTCTCACCCAAAACATTCCCCTCTTTGTGTTTGCACAAGCTTTTCATCACCACCTCTTAGAATCCTTGGCTCTCTTCAAAGCACAGCCTGTGTAGCCTTCTTTTCTTCTTTCATTGTTTCAGTCATATCCAACTCTTCTCGGCCCCATTTGGGATTTTCTTGGCAAAGATACTGGAGTGGTTGGCCATTTCTTTCTCCAGCTCATTTTACAGATGAGGAAACTGAAGCAAACAGGGTTAAGCGCCTTGCCCAGGGTTACACAGCTAGTGAGTGTCTGAGGCTGGATTTGAACTCGGGTCTTCTTGACTCCAGATCAGGTGCTATCCACTGTGCCAGTGTAGCCTCCTAAAAGAGGCCTATTCTGATCTCCCAGGTGTTAGCATTTACCCCCACCCTGAAATTATCATTATTACTTTTGTGTGTTTTTCAGTTATTCAGTCCTGTCCTTCATGACCCCGTGGACCATAGCACTCTAGATTCTTCTATCCTCTACCATCTCTCAAAGTCCATCCAAGTTCACGTTTGTTGTTTCCATGACATTATCTATCCGTCTCATCCTCTGCTGTCCCCTTTTCCTTTTGCCTTCAACTTTCCCAACATGAGGGTCTTTGCCAACAAGTCTCATCTTCTCATTATGTGGCCAAAGTATTAAAGCTTCGGCTTCAATATTTGACCCTCCAGTGAATAATAACCTAAATTAATCTCTTTAAGTATTGACTGATTTCATCTCCTGGCTCTCCAAGATTCTCAATTCTAAAAGCGTCCATGCTGAGGTTCTCAGCTTTCCTCAGTCTGACTCCCATGGCCATACGTTGTTACTAGAAATTAATAATAATAGCCAGCATTTACATGACACTTTAAATCTTGCAAAGTACTTTACAAATATTATCTCATTTTATGTAGGCGCTATCATTAAACCCATTTTACAGTTGAGGAAACTGAGGAAGAGAGAGGTGAAGTAACCTGCCTAGAGTCACACAGCCAGTAATTGTCTGAGGCTGGATTTGAACTCATCTGCTCTGTCCAAAATTACTTTATGCAAAATTACTTTGTAATCACTTCATAAGTATTTTGTATATATTTTTATGTATTCCAGTTGTTTCCACACCCTAGAATGTAAGCTCCTTCAGGACAAAAGCGGTTTCATTTTTGTCTATTGTATTCCAGTGCTTAGCACAGTAGGTGCTTAATGAGTGTTACCTTGAAGAAGTCTTCCAGCAGATCCTCATGACCACTTTTCAGGGATCCTATAGAGTTGATTCCTCCTCAGGGACCAGTTGGACTAACTTCACTCTGGGGTCTCTTCCACCTCTGAGGTTCTGAGAACTCAAGAGCTCTGGACAGCAGTCACAAGGCCCAAGAGCAGGGGCAAGCTCTGGGGAAGAAGCTGGCATTGGGCAAGGTCAACCAAGCCAAACTGGGAGGCAAGATACCCGAGCTCAAGACCAGGCCTTGCCACTGATTCATTCTTAGCACAATGTCTCCAGAGCTTAGTGCGGTGCCTGGCACATAGTAGGTGCTTGATAAATGCTTGTCGACTTGACTTAACTGTGACCCTGGTCATGTGGCTTCTCTTCCCTGTTGCATTTTTGTCAAAGGTTCAGACATTGTTCCTGGCATACAGTAGGCTCTTAATAAATGCTTGACTCTAGACTTTGCTTTCCTCATCTGTAAAAATGAGATTAGCCTACATAGTCTTGAAGTCTCATGTATCTACAAACCTTCTGGGTTTTGCTTCCTTTTCACCCTTCAATTCATTTCAACAAACAATTTATTAAGCATATACTTTGTACGAGAGAGAAGGGCTGGTCTTGCAGTCAGGAAGACCTGGGTTCAAGACTTGGCATATGAAACAAACAGGCTCTGTGACTCATAAGTGAGGCACTTTTCATCACCGCCTCCAGGTACTTAAGCTTAGACTGTCAGACAACAATGAATTGGTAACAGGTTACAGACATCCCACTCTCAGAGCTCCCTGCATGAGTGAAATCAAAGCTTCAAAGCAAAAGAAAGAAAGAGAGAGAAAGAGAGAGAGAGAGAGAGAGAGAGAGAGAGAGAGAGAGAGAGAGAGAGAGA